>CM060890.1:29393764-30593764 GCA_030762935.1 Hymenopus coronatus | reverse complement strand
ATATAAATCAAGCACAAATACCATAAAAGATTATTGTTTTATGTACGGCATGTCCTTTGAAATAAATATATGAATAAAATAAATATAAAATATAAATATATGAAATAGTCCTATAACTTGCTTTCTTATAAGCAGAAGGCTTGGAAATACAGTAGTCTAAAGTGGTAGTCACTTTTTTTATAACCTATCGCTATGTGAAACAATTGAACCTCGGTTCTATTTTGTGTTCCCGAGAGTAAAACAAAACAGATGACGATGGTTGACATACCGCCTGAGAAAAGTTTAACTTGTTAGAAATATCAACCAATAGAGGAATATCTCGGAAAGATCAACTACAGAAAGGTATATGACATTCATTGTGTTCTTTGATTAGAATTACGTTTTATGTGCAGTAAGTTTTTGTCTATTTCTTGCGGTTTACAAACTATACAAAAGTCACACAGAGTGAAGAGGTTTTGAGAACTATTTCAAGAAAATTCAATACAAACATTTCGTTCGGCATATACATATCTTCAAATTTAATCTATCATTTTAATCAAAATTATTTCAGTAGTTTTTGAGAAAATCAAAATGTTCGAAAAAAGTTCCTTATAAAGAGTAGTTGGTAAAGATTTTCTTGAACATTTTCCTATCGCATCGTCCTATAGAACTTAATACCAAGCTATGTACTTAACTGATTTTTTTGAGCTATGCTGTCCATAGAAATAAACACATAAACATAAAAACACATACATACACTCGCACACACACAAACAAACACACTAGCGGGCACGGACATGTTTCTAAAAATGCATTTTTGGACTCAGGGATCTCAAATCACGTATCTACAGTGATATCTCGGTATCGAATTTTTTAATTGAAATACATTATCTTCTTTATCTACAAGGTACATTATACATCCGTGGAAAAAAAAAAAAAAAAAAAAACATTGTCTGGAACGCCATGTGTACACCATCCGCGATACATTGTGTAGCGGCAGCAACAAGTTGTCACAAGTTCCAAATATTTATACGAGGACTATAAATAAAGTAGTGGCAACACTGATAGAACACAATTTTATTGAACTCACAAATACAATTGCATTAAATTCCTTCAATGTAGTCACCGGCAAAGTCCCTGACCTTTTGCCAAATGTAGGGCAGCCGTTGGGGACCGTTGGCAAGGCGATTTCTATTGATGACTGCGAATGAATGCCCTACTGCGCGGACTGCAGATGCCACGTCAGGAAATCGGCGGTCTCTGAGGGGTTCCTTCGACTTCGGAAACAGGTCGAAGTCACAAGGACTCATGTCTGGTGAGTACGGAGGATGTTCCAAATCCTCCCAATGGCACCGTTGCAATAAGAGGGACATGGCAACTCGAGTAGCGAACGAAGATGTCGATCCAGAAATCAGCAATAGTAATCACTGTTGACGGTTTGTCCCTCAGGTACAGCATGCGCAAGAACAACCCCCTCGTAGTCGTATGCCGCAATCAGCAGCAGCTTCTCCCAACTGGGTTCCTGTCGAACTTTCTGTGGACGTGGTGAACCTGGGTGACGCTTCAATTCCGGCTCATAGGCTCGTGCCCACGTCTCATCAATGGCGACCATACGCTGCCGAAATGCGTCTCCTTCGTTGCGGTATCTGTCCAGGTGGATGCCAGCCACTGCATACCGGTGCCATTTCTGTACCTCAGTGAGTCGATGTGCAACCCAGCGGGACGCAATTTTCCTCAGGTAAAGACATTTCGTCAGGATATGCCACACAGTGTGATGACTGAGACCAACCTCTACGGATAACTCCCGGACAGTCCATCGATGGTCCATGGCAATGATATGACCACTCAATATATTAATCTGATCTTGCGGAATGGACGGCCTGTGCAGTGCAAATCCGCAGTCCGACCTGCACGAAACGCCTTGACCCATCGTGCAACCGTCCTGTACGACTATGCATTCCCGCCACAGGCTTCACGTAAACATCGATAACATGCTGATGCATGTTTTCCACGGGCAACCTCTATTTTAATCCACGAACGCCTTTGGTAATCATGCTTTAGAGCGGTGCACTTGACACTGTTCCCTTCAACGCTACACAGCAACAACACACTCTCAACTGGCAGCCCGACCAATCACACCACACATCGACACTAGTCACCTGATCGCTCCCATATCCTATTGGCACATACTCGCTCTCCTGTGAATGTGGGGACCATGTTACCCCTACTTTCTTTACAGCCCTCGTATTACTAACCCATATGATCAATAATCGTAACCAAATATTTAACTTAAGCTTCTTCAACAACAAACTATAAATATTAATTAAAAATATTAACGACACAAAACATGGTACAGTTTGTTTGTACAGCATTGCTAACCTATGCCACCTTCCCTGTATCCTCACTGTGGCGCTGTGGCAAAACCTAAATAGGTACTGTTCTTGTGAGGATCGCATATTCGCTTCTGACATGTAGCAAAATGTTTTTTTCTCCTCTTAATGATGTTGAATCAACATATAGTGGCTAATTGTTTTAGATACACTTATTCATACACGAAATTCATTACAGTTAATAATATGATAGTTATTATGATGGTTCTCTAAGGTTTTGTACTTCCAAACTGCACACGAAATCGTATAATGCGCAAATGCAGCAGACACAAACATTCTCTCTAAATGAAAAATAAAATGTCAACCGCAACTGGAATAACATGATATTCTCAGACGAGTGATATTTCTTTCCACACGTAAGGTAAAGGTGATTGTCTGTTGTCCAAAGTTGTATTGATACGGTGCATAATATGTGACTTCACAATTTCATCATAGTCGCGTCCCTTTGTGAGGATCAGATGTCCTGATAGAATTATTATACAGGATACTTACTTCCCTTCCGAAGGAGCCATGCTATGGATTTTTACACCCGAAAAAATCCATCGTCCTCCGCCGGATTTGAACCCGAGACCTTTGGTGTATTAAGTCAGCATGGTAACCATTACACCACGGAGGGTGACACTAGCTTCCCAGATTTGAACCTTATTGAGCATGTGTGAGCTGCGCTCCAATTTACCTGTTGATGGGCGAAAGTTGGTTTCTGGGCACAAATTCAAGAAGCCTGGGGTCTTGTAGCTTCTCGTCCATATTACTGCAGACATTTAATTTTGTTGTGTCCCGATGGATGAGATATAGAGCTGGAAGTTTGTACACCGATATTGATTATGATTATTTTAAGTGTTTAGTTTTAGAAAAATAATAATTTACGCATATTTTTCAGTTATATTTACACGAGTTTTTGTGTGCATAGATAGACCCATAACGTCAAATGCCAAAGTTAAATTAATGCGATATTATGTTCTTCACATCAGTCATAAAATTAACAACATAAAAACACAACAAGCAGCGCAAGAATTAAACCTAGGAACTTTTGAGTGGAAGCAAGGCGTTCTGAACCTCTCAGCCACGTGACGTTATTCTGCGATCTGTTTTCAGTACTCGTAAGCCAACTATTGCGCTCAGTCACAAACCAGTGTACAGTTCTTTCGTGTGCACTTTGTACAGGAATTTTACGAAGATACACGAAGATTTTCGATCGACACAGGGATCCGGGAATGAGACATATTTTGTGTCCACGGCTGTACATACATGCTAGAGAGAGTAAAAGGTATATAAGGATTGGAGCCACAACTGATAACTTTGTATCAGAAACGGATTAAAGGTATAAAGTTTTTAAATTTACTTTTATTGCTTCATTTATATGCCCCTTTAACTTCTATGATCTCATCAGAGGCTTTGACATGAGAAATAGCTGCTGGTGTTGAACTGTAGGGGTGCTAAGTTTTTGAATTTTTCAATTTTATGCTTTTAAACACACACATTCACTCCCACATTTCTTTTTCCAGACTTTGTAGTAGAGGATAGGAGTAAAGAAAAATCCCTGGCCAGCCAGCAATTGAACCGCGAACCTCTGGTGAGAAGCCAGAACGCTGACCACTCGACTGCATAAGCAGTCCGTTTAGCAGTGTCCCATTTTCATGTATAAAAATGATACATGACGATACTACTATACAGCTAAAAGAAAACAATTGTAGGCAACGCAAGTTTGACGTAAGGCGTCAGTTGATTAGATTTAGCAGTACTGAAAAAATGCTGCGTTTTAAGACTGAACAAATGTCATGGTGCATCATAGGAACAAATGCATTCTCGTTAAAAATGAGAATTATTCTAAAAATCTGTCACATCATTTTGTGCTTCATCTGAAGAGCTTTGCAGCTGATCTTCTTGCATATTGAATAAACACAAATATTAATATTTTATTTACAGCAGTATTTATCGACTACAATTCGATAACTTACAGACAAAATTTGTACATTTTATTAAAAAAAATAATAGTTTTTAAGGTAATTAATTTTCGTTTCAGAAAAAAACTGAATAGTAATCTTAACTTAATAGATCTATATTAAAGCACATTACATATAAATAAAGAAACTAACTGGCAATTTTTAGGACACGTATATCTTAAATATCTGTTTGTGTGGCTCAGTTTCTTCAGCTTCTGATCCCAAATTCGCGGGTTCAAACCCACCGATGGTTTTAAGTCTGCTTAAAAATGTTGGTACATCAGCGGCAGCGGTATGATCCTGTTAATTGGCAGCGCTGTTAATAAACTAATAATGTTTTAAACAATGACCTACTTATACTTAATTTTCTTATTCTGCTAAAATTTTAACACATTATGTATTTTAAAGTGTTAAAAAAGCCACTACATATAGTGAAGCTATCACTTTTATTAAAATCTGGACATCTATTTCCAACACGGGCTTCACTTGGTCATGGTGTAGATGGAGTACCCTGGACGCGCATTTCCACAACTTTCGTTGTCATCCTCCTGCAGGTTTGCAGATGTCTAAGGAAGTTCCAGTCCAGTGCAATTGGCAGGCTGAGGGCAGCCCGAGGTGTGATAGACGTGTCCCTGTTCTCGGAGAGAACTTAACCACGTTCTGACGGGATTGTGGGTTTTTGCAGGATGGCGGGTGTGTTTTGGGGTTGTGGAAGTTGGACAACATCGGCATCTAATATAGGCGTCTGACCGACAGTAGTGGCTTCTGGTGGTAGAAGTAGGAAGGACATCATTGACCACTGTCTTCTTCATTCTAGTCCTTGGTGACTTCTGGTGGGACAACTCGGAACTGTTTGCTTGATTTTGTATTGTTTTTTGTACAAATTTTAAAATGGCATCTGCTGGTGGTATTTCAGAATTAACCACATTACTACAATTACTATGGATGAAAATTGTTTCCCAAATATCTAATTCTGAAGGAGAATTAATGGCTTTCAGTAATTTTATATCTTACCCAATTTCATGGTTGGTACTCCAAAAGTGGTTGGCTACTGCTGATTTATCCAACTCTTTTAATTTAATATTTCTCTGGTGTTCTTTAAGACGAAGTTTTAAGCTTCTCTTTGTTCTACCAATATAAACTTTTTCACAATCATTGCAGTTGATTTGATATATACCAGATTTATTTAAATTATTCACTGTTTTATTAAGTGGTTTATTTAACATCTTCTTTAAGTTAAATCTGTTGTAAGGGGCATGTTATATTGTATTTATTAAAACATTATGTATTATTATTAGTAGTAGTATTATTATCATTATTATTATTATTATTATTATTATTATTATTAGAATTGTTCTCCAAATGACGGTAAAACCAAATTTAAAACTACAGAAACTACAGGAACCAAGCTATGAAAATGACGCAATTCAATAGTCTGACAACACTGCATTTATAAGACCGTGGAAGTCTACTTGCTAAACACATCAATACAAATAAGATACGAAGCGCACGAAGACGCTCAAGACTATTAACTATGAGGCATATGGTGACTCATTTTACCAAACCTACATACACAAATATTTTCGTTGACGGGGTATTAATGAAGTAGAATAACAATATGGTCTACGTTTTCAGTGTAACATAGATAACTGCCACATAACATGCAACTGATAATAGTCTATTTTCTGTCACTACTTCTGTCATTGTCACGCCTAAGGGCATAAAGGAATCCTTTGGATGTATATTTAGTTATTATTTCATATATTTCTATTGCTTGAAGCAAGAACATGACGTTGACAACATAAAAAATTGAATCCGCCACGAGTTCTGACATGGAGGTTGAAAAGCTTTTGTAGTGATGTGCTGCTTGATGAGACAGCTGTATTTTTTCTTTGTTTTTCCTAGTTAATGACATGCATTTGTTTCTGCTTTGAGCTATTTAAAGTGCTGCTCATTTCCTTTTGTCTGTTCATATGTTTAATATTTTAAAACTAGAATCGAAAGAGGAAAAAATGTATTTCATATTGAGAAATCAGAAAAAAAATCTTGGTGCTGAAATACACACCAATGGTAGAAATAGAAAAATAAACACAACTGACTAAACAAATCTGCTGACCGCAATAAAGAAAAAATATCCTCGGATAGATAGAGTCACACTGACACATTTAATGCCATAGCCAGAATATGAACCACGGATCCTCTCTGGTCTCTAGCCGGTCGATCTAACCATTGAGCTTCCATGGCAACATGTCGACACGGCATTAAATTCCTCAGCTGGCCGCATGTTTCCGGGTAAACCACAAGGTGATCTCAAAAGGCATATTGCCATGGTAGCTCAGTGGATAGAGCGACCGGCTAGAGACCGGGAGATCCGTAACTCTATGGCCGGCAATGGCATTACATTTTTCCGTTTGTCTCTTACCTATCCAACTCTTATGGCTTACGTTAAAAAAAAACAACTAATTAACAAATATATTCTTGTTTCTGAATAGTAACATACTACATGACCACTTGAAGGTACAGTATTCTCTTTTAGCCTAGAGCAGGTTTCACCGACTGGTCATTCATTGAGTAAAACAGAGAGAGCAAATTAGTTCGATGCTCCTGTAGATCACTTAGATTGCGTGGACAATTGAGCGGAAAAGAGCAACAGATACTTTCTTCAGTGTAATTGCACAATGTAATATTTTGCGTTTGAAATTCGTAATCCACTTTCATTGTCTGACAACCTGATTTGATTTGATTATCGTACTGATGGAATCAGTTGTACTTGTCCTTTATACCGATTCCTTAGGATTTGTTTTATTATCTCCTATCACCATTGTTTTAGATAAAAAGTCCTATACCTTCATTTAGGATCAGTGTGTTATTAACATTTTTAGGCGTAATATAATTTCGGTTTATCAAACCTTCCATGGGTTTGATAAATGTAGGTTCATAACTGATAGAACAATTTTAATATATCTTACATTTAAATTCACACATACCTAGGACTGACCTCAATCCTAGATATCTTACGTTAATTTATATTTCTGATATGAAGTTATACTTGCTTTCATAGATAAACGATAGTTGTAACGTAAATAATTGCAAAAACTTATGACAGTTACTGTAATATTAACTTAGTAAAATAGCTTACTTAACTTGATCACTACCGTTGTAATCGCATTGTAATGCTAATAATATGAGAATTAATTTGTAACCTAAATTTCTCTCACTTATAGCAGTAAATATAGACAGAATCTTGGTCACGAATTGGTGTCTAACACAATTCGAAAGAAACACTTCGCTTGCCAACTGTCAAACCAACTTCCATGAGCTACCAAATGACTGCGCGAATTGTATTTTCGGAGAGCAGAACTTTGCTGCAAACTAAACACTTATTCCGTCACTTTCCATAAACAACAAAAATTCATCCTAGGCAGACCTATACCTAGTAGTCGATGTGTGTTGGATTGCTCTCTTTTCCCGATATTATAAACTGACCCGTAACACACTGTGCAAGGAACGAGAGACCACATCACAATTTTACTCACACATAAAATCAAGAATCTAGAATAAGAGCTGTTTCAGTCAAGATAAGAGTTGTGAACTGCTTGCCCTGTTTTGCAATTTTGGTAAATGAATGCTAATCTCCTCAAGAAAGTATCTCAACAGACCACTGCTATATATGAATCCCTCTCACTCTACAAAACCTGGCGTGTCCTGCTAGTCATAATTGTGCGTGATAGAGGTGTCAGCTTTTGAAACGTTGACTACCTGACATGTGTTCGACGAGTCTTGCTCTCCATGGAAAGCGGTAGTCCCCCCCCCTCGCTCGTTGATGTTGAAATGCACAGATCTTGAGGTTCCTATGACGGAGCTTAACACTCGGAATTGGTCAAAGCCTGTGTCTCACTACCTTTTTCTCCTGGAGGTTTCCAGACGGACAATTTGTGGCTGTGCGCTTAGGTACCTTGCCCTCTGATAACTACAAGCAGAAAGATCAAATGAGGTAACATTTGACAGATTCCGAGTTAACTTCTCTAAGGAGATTGAGACGGGGACGAGGTTTGTTCACTCACTATCCGCACTCGCGATTAGCACTGGCCACGCTGCTCAAAAACCGTTCAACACGTACTCCTTGCGTCTACTGGTAAACACCTAGTAAATTTCAGTCTTTAAGTACCATAACCGTTATGCGTTTTCATATTTCGGCACTTTGTCTGCTTTCCAATGCAAATTATTACCAATTTGTAGATATGGTATTCCATTAAGATAAAAATTTACTAAAATTACTAATTTATACATGTTTATTTATAGAAAGGAATAGCGATAGTCAAATGTTTAAGAATTGGAACAACACAATAGGCTTAAAAATTCACAATATGTTCATGCAATCGCGAAAAATCACTAAATATAGAGCGCATGTAAACGTGGGACTAAATTATTGAAAACTTCGAAACTTTAATAACGGATGTGTCCAAAAAGGCTTATGCAAAAAACATTATGTGAAATAAGTTCTATATGTTTAAGGGAACTAAATGTTTATGCTACACGTTTCCGTCTATCACTTAACGTTTACATTTACCCGTTCTAAAAGTTATTATAAAGATTTTACAAAATTCTTCCGAATGAAGAGAACTTCAAGAAGCTTAAAACCGTTATCTTATTCTTGAGTGGAATACCATAACTTCTTTATCTATATGTACACAGTGGAGAAAGAAAAAGGTTTATTGTTGTCTCAATTCTTCTCCACTTTGGGTCTATCCTGTAGCAGCGCTCTTTATTGCCTTAGTTTTGCTGACGTAACTGGTGGAGACACTGATTCAGTTAAACTTTAGGCTTTAGTAACTTGTGATGGATACATGACAATGATCCACAGCATTTGGATCTTTGCTGCCGAAAAAACCAAAAACTATTTTGGTAAGCTATAAAGGAAAAATACTTTTGCTGTTTGGTTCTGTAAAAAGTACCATATATATATATATATATATATATATATATATATATATATATATATATATATACAAAAATTATGAATATTCAAAATATTAATCTTCATACACCTATATGTAAAACAAATAATGTTTCTTCATGTGTAAACTGGCACTATCCTTATTTGAAATACTGTCATTGGGAACACTTTTGTAGTATTTGGTATATTTAATCTAACGTCTGTTTCTAAATTGATGGCTAATTTGTATTATATTTATATTATTAGCTGCCCGCTCCGGCTTCACACGGATGGTGTAACCAATTAAAACAACTCACTCAAAATCTTCCGTTTACAGTACGAATATGCAATGGAGTAAAATTACAATTATATAATTTGACAATTCTCTATTTTAATGCCTTGTAATGTACAATTTTGCTTACGGAGAGAAAACAAACAACGGCGATGGTTTGCTTACTCTCGAGCACGCAAAGTACAACTATCTATGCGAAAAACAGGACAATTGAAGGTATATTCCACACACTTCTAACGATTGACCTTGGGATTTATTATCATTGTGAACGCTTAAATTCAAAAGGAAAGTCGGTAGACATTAGTGGTATTCTTGGAATAAGTATATCCTCACCTTTGAGCTTTCCTATGTTATAGTAACTTGAATACAATTTTTCATAATGTTTTTAATAGTGAGTTTTGTTCCGCTGCATAATTTTGGCTGATTGAACTGTAAATTGTGTGGCGGTATTCCTGGTAAATCCAATGAATTTAGGAATTCAGTAAGATAACTGACGACTTCATTTGGTTTGGAAATGGAATCGATCGACTTAAATGATTGCATTTGTCCACCAATTTTAACCTGAATTTTTATATTCAAATAATCAACATTCTTATTAGTGGCTGCTAAAATGGCTCGTTCGCTCAACCAAGCATAGTTTTTGTAATTTGCACAAATATTTGGAAACATTTTCCATATTAATTCTTCCTTTGACGTAGTGAAGTGACAAAAATGTAATGGAAATGAAATGAGGCCTGTAGAAGTGTCAACAGAAATTTACCATTGCAAATGTCTAATAATGCCTTTAAAGGACCTGAAAAGTGCAATGAAGCGCGATAATCTGCGCAATGTAGCATATATAGTTGGTATTGCGAAAAGGACGAACTCAGCGCGTCCATAAGGTATTGTGAAAAGGATGACATAGGTTAACAGCGTGGGTAAGCAAGGATGTCATTGGCATAACAGTAATGGTAGCGCTTTCATAGTGTGGCGGGTAAACGCATAGGTAATGAATTACATTAAGGAGACAGTCACAATAACATTCATGCTTCTTCCGAATCTCTTTCTTTCCTTTACTCCTAATGTTTTCCACCTCTTTCTCTATTTTCACCTATGTCAGAACAGCCATTTTTAAGGCTAACAATTACATAACTAATGTGCAAGTAGATTTGGTAGAGCAATTGATAAGTTTTTATTTGATGATAACTTTGTGTAATTTCTCCATTTAACCCAAAATATTATTTGATCAAATATATTAAGAGCACCACAATTGCAGTGTGATGATGACGCGGGTATCTTCATGTTCTTTAGCTAGCTCATGTACCACATAACGTCAAATAACCAACATCTGCAATAGGACGTTAAACCTAAAACGGGTCCCGTCACTTCTGCGCCATTTTCAGAAGGGTTCTCTAAGAAGGGTTAATGGTTATGTGCATAATTTATAGCCTGTTCATTTTAAAGAATTACAACAAAAATATACTTATTTCTTTATTTAAACGATGTGACCAAGGAAACTATAGTTAATACATAAGAAATATATTTGAGTGTCACAGTTATCTTATATGCATTCCCTTAGCTTTCAAGAAGAAAAATAAAGCGGTAATAGCTTCGGCCATCTCGTGGCAAAAAAATAAGTACATATTTTAGGTGTTCGTCGAAGAGCAAGTAGATCGGTTGGGCAATTGATAAGCTTTTATTTGATGATAGCTTTATGTACTAAATTTCTCCATTTAACCCAAAATATTACTTGATCAAATGTATTAAGAGCAGCGCAATTGTAGTGTGATGGTGACGCGGGTATCTTCATGTTTTTAGCTAGCTCATGTACCACAAAACGTCAAATAACCAACATCTGCAATAGGAAGTTAAAACTAAAACGGATCCCGTTATTTCTCCGCCATTTTCAGATTCCAAGAAGGGTTAATGGTTCTGTGCGTTGTTTATAATTTGTTCGTTTTAAAGAATTACAACAAAAATATACTTATTTCTTTATTTATACGATATGACCAAGGGAACGATAGTTAACACAAGTAATATATTTGATTTCCACAGTTATCTTGCGTCATGTCTCCATAACCGTGCGCATCCCCTTAGCACTGAAGAAGGAAAATAGAACAGGAGATGCTACGGCCATCTGGTGGCAAAAAATAAGTACGTATTTAACGTGTTCGTCGCCAGGGAAGCTCCTTTATTTTAAACGATAGGAGTACGGAAAGGACAGTTAATACTTAAAAATGTATTTGAATTTCATTGCTGCGTTGTGTCATCTGGATAAACTGTATCGTACCGTAACATTGGATGGGTAGGGAAAATACCACTAATGCCATCTAGTGCTAAATAAATAAGTACTTACTCTAGCTGTTAGTCGCCAGGAAAGTTTCTTTGCTACTTTATTTTAAACAACAGGAGTAAGGAAAGAACAGTTAATATATGAAAATGTATTTGAATTGCTGCGTTGTATCATTGTGTCGATAAACTGGTGCGTTACCTTAACGTTGAATGGGGAGGGAAAAATATAGCAGTGCTACGACCATTTAACAACAAATTACCGTGATACCGCTCCCATCTGGTGGCACGGTTTTTATTCGTTTTAAATACTTTCTCGTACTATTTTAATCATTTTCTTTTCCACAAACCTTGCTGTGACAATAACGAACACAATATATATATATATTTAGTGCTACGACAGTGGAATCGAAGCGATTCATCTTTTATCCACGTTTACGTATAAAGGTTGCAGAATGGTATTCCACCCACAACCTCGATATTAAAACATCTTCGCAAGTACACAAAACACTAGAGAAAAAGTCTTATGCCATCCTGGGTGGCTGTTTGTTCATATCTAAACACCATTAACTCCAAGGATTTGTAAGTACAAACATTTGGTTTTAGGTCAGGATCTATCCAGGAAGCAAATGCAAGATTTTCAATAACACTCCAAGCCAAAATAACTCTAATAATACCTGAAGGCTTGTGCTTTATTTCTTCAAAACATCTGTACTGAATTATCCAATTTAAGGAAATTGATTCAAATATTTGAGGTTTAGAGTGACAATATAATATGCAAACCTTATTAATTGTTATTGCATTTTATTAAGCGAAAATTCATAACATGTCAAAATCGAACTACATAATAATATATAACTTAAGTAAACATATAGCCTAAGCTATTGAAATATTTCCTGGCGTTTGTTTCAATTTTCTATTTGAAGTGTTTCTCTTAATATTTCTATTGTTTGATTCCCTTCAAATCATCATTCAAAGAATAGGCAATTTCTAGGTGTGCATATTTGACATACTTTGGAACCCCATCCTTCTCTCTGTGTGTTTGTATGCCTGTATCATTACACAATACAGAAAAACATGTAAAAATAATTTGTAGAACAGAAATAATTATAAGCTACAAATGGGGGAGAAGGGCGTCTGAAATGAAATAATCATATTGCTTTACATTAGCAAACTGTAATTAAATAGCGCTATATACATAATTTACACACTTTCTTATATCAAACCTTCAGGAAAAAAATGAAAGGAAATCAATATGTTCAGAAGACCAGAAAAAGTTACATAACATGGCCGTTTACACAGTGCTATTACATGTGATTGTACTTGGTCTGACCGGATTCAATATCGTTTCTTTAGAACTGCCTATACCAGGCGATTTCAACTCTATTCGGCTAGGTCAAATTAATCACGCATTCTCAGCAATAGATCTCGGAGTTGGATGGAGGAGAACGCGATAGTCAACCGTCATTGGGCAAAAGTTACTGTCAAAATTCTTTCGCTTCCTCTCAGTTCATTCTACCACATCATTCAACCAAGACGGAAGCTTTACCCTCAAAGCTGAGGTGTATTACATACTGCAGCATACTCCTGCAAAATGTGATTTCTGAGTAACCTTCTGCTGTTTGGGGAGTACCTAAGCTAGAGCCTGACCTATAGGTTAAAAATGGAGAGCATTAATGGTTCAAAATTAATTTTTAGGAGCTAAATGCGTGTTCATTGTTCCCTCCGTTGCTTAGTGAACAGCTGAAATACTAACCAGCATGGTATCTGTAATGATTTTAAATTCGATGCAGAGTTTATATTTAGCACCTCTTTCACAATCTGGTTTATATCCGATATTGACGAAGATAACTTAATCATTCAGTCATTGAGAAATTAGTGAAGGTTTGATGATAAACAGGTTATCGTATCTGCTGTATTTTCACTTACATGCACAGTTTCTATGTGTCAGCACTTTTGGGGTATGAGTAAAAGCGTAAAGGACCAAACACTTTCTGGTAAATACGAGATGGATGGAAATTTGAACATTTCGAAATGTTCTGTACATCTCTTCCATTGAAACTTATTTTAAAATATAACATTTTCTCTTAAAATGCTGAATTATATTATAACGTAGGAGGAGAAGAGGACTTACCAGAATTAGTATGCCATTTGTATTCCTTTATTTTAACAATATTACTAATATTTTCTGCAGTTGTTCACTTGCATATCATCTCCTTAAAACTACTTCGACATTGGCTTATCTGTTGTTCATAGATAACAGATAACTTTCCTTCACTGTTCAGTCTATTGGCGTGTACAGACAAATTACGAGACCGAGTTTTCCTTACACATAGGATTGCTCATAAATATAATTAGGTATGGTCATTATGAAATAAATAAAATCATTTTGTAGAATGCGCTGGAATATAGGTCACCATTTTACTTTCCCTATACGTACTAAAAATAAAATAAAATAAAATAAAATTTGTAATACGTACTATGCACACTGTGTATAGATACGGTATTGTAGTGCACCCAAAAATTCGATACCGAGATTTTATCGGAAATACATATTTTGGGACCCCCTGAGCCCCAAAAAAACATTTTTAGAAAAAGGTCAGTGTATGCGTGTGTGTCAGTGTTTGTGTGTATATGTGTGTGTGTCTGCGGCAACCATAACTCAAGTATTAAAATTGGATAAAATACAAATTTGTTATTTTAGTTCAGTATTTTCCAGGATGTGACCCGCAAATTTTCAGAAAAATTTTCCACACCAAAGTACACTTTATATAGTAAAATTTTCGAAAATTGGTCTATCTCAAATAAAATATATAACTTGAATTTCCTAGGAATAGCCTCTGAAGACCTCTTCATTCTGAAAATGTTGTATAACTGATAAAGAGTAAGTAAGATATAGAAAAAAACTTACTTCAGAAAAATATAAATCTTGTTAAAACATTTAATTTATATTAAACATTTATAATAAACATTTTTTGTAGGGTTAACGAATACCGAGATATTTTTTGTTGTTCCTTTCAAATAATTTTACTTCAGAATGCTTTAAATACTTATGTATACTTTTCTTAAATAGATCCGTTTTATTTTGTGTTGTTTCTGACCATGCAAAGAGAACAGAATTTAAAAATCAATTGCATAGCAAAAAGTTTCAAAATATTTACCTTTTTAGCCTAGTGAATTCCTTTACTTTTCTTCTAATTTTAAAGAACTAAGTAAATACCATTAAGGACTATTGAAGAATGGAATGAATTGCCTGTAGCAGCCTTTGAGGGCTGCCCTCTGACCTTAAAGAAGTTTAGGAAAAGTTTAAAGAAAATAGATGTTAGTTAATTTGAGTGAATATTGTGAAGTAATTAAGGATCTCAAAACTGTATTATTCTATATTATTATTAATGTATACATTAGTAATGTATAGTATTAATGTTGACGATTTATAATAACTGTTTATAAACTAGCTGACAACTGACATAAGTATTGCTTTACTGAATAATAAGCAGTTAGGCATTTAAAAAAAAAAACATGTATATGTAATATATTAGTTATATTACTATTTAACTTAAGATTATTATTGTAAGTGAATTTTGTACATTTAACTCTGCCGCCGGGCGGTACCCAATTGTAGAGAATAAATACATAGATACATACAATTACAGCACTTCTGCTGTTTATTTCTATTGGAAGTAGATAAGAAAATCAATTTTTATAAGAATAGTTTTTCTTGTTTTTGTTTTTATTTATTTATTTATTTTTTGCAGCAGAACTTATAGATAAAGTCATATGAATAGAATACTTTCGATTTTTAACGTGTTTGTACTTTCAGTTACTAAGGCCCTCCACTCACTTAGTTTATTGTTTATAACATTTGTCGAAGTTCTCAATTTACAAAGTAACATACACGATTGAAATCCTTAAATGTGAGGTATCCTTATTTATACATATCAATAACGGAGCAATATTTCCAGACTCAATAGTAAACCGATAAGTGCGGCATTGTCAAGAGTCCTTTATTGTAATGTATTATGAAACGTACGCGTATAAACAATTTAATATTGCAAACTTGCTAAGCTAACTTATATTTTAACTACAGATGAAATTGCCAATAGGATCATTGCATCACGCTTTTCCCCCATGCAGTAGCACGATAACACTAATCTTTTGTTATCTGAACTGACACGCAATGCATCCGCAGAACATTGGATATAAAACATCACAGCTAACTTATCACATTTGCTTTTGTGTATGTCACAAAGGCATATTTCAAAACAATTGCTCTAATTAAAACAGCAAATAATAAACGGAACGAAATATATGATGCAATATTTGAACTAGCATTTACGTAATTCTTTTATTCTCCATTTGCTAAGCATTTCTGCTGTGGTGGTGTTCCGTGGGGTAGGAGGAACGAGAGATTTATTTCGACCATTTAATAGCAAGCGGCTTGGGCATACCGTTTCCAGAGAGTAGTTGCAAGTTATTACAGTTTAATGTATTTTTTATGCTACATTCTTGTGATGCTCAAGTCTAGCAAGCTATTAATCAAAACTGGGGCCATGACGGTAGAGGGGAAGAATTACTCCACGAGTTCATAACGACTTTTCACTCCAAATTAGTGGAATCTCTCTCCGGGGGCAAACCTTTTCTTCTTCCCTTTCATTTCAACGTCAGACGAAGAATCCTTGCTTTTCTTCTTTCCCTTTACATTATCCCATTTTGAGCACCAGTACAAGAAAGATTGTCATACTTCCCCTAAGTTCCATTCTCGCTAATTCGATTGGGGAAGATCGTCATTTCCATGGAAGCCCAGATGCTGAAAACAGTAGGAAATAACTTCTTAGCAAAATAAATAACTTAATATAGCAACTCATATTGTTGAAGTTATATACAGTTGCGTACATAAGTATAGGAACAGGGTCATTTTAGTAGAGCATATTGATGTGCATATGTAAATTACAAGTTTAAGGAATTGAAAACTATAGGATATCCTATCTATTATGCTAAAATAATATTAAATAACATTAACTTTACCTCTAATTGTTGTATATAAACAGGAATAACTTGTATGAACTTTACAAAAGAATTGAAGCATGAGTATTTTATGAGAATCTTTCAATAGCATCTATTGGGCCTTCTTTGTCTATTAATTTTGACTTGATATTTTCTCAATATTACAAACTTCCTTCAGATCTACTTTGAATCCTATATGGGACGTTCTCAAACATTCGTAAACTTCTTTCCAAATGTGTTCAATTGAATGACAGTCTGGGGGTTGTGATACTGTTTTTAAGGTGTATTGTACACCTAACGTTACCTCCGGTTAAGGTTCGCGTTAGATATTACTGAGAGGCAGTCAACATGTTTGTATTACGGCATGCGTTTGACAGAATACCGGAAGTAATTCTTAGCAATGAATTAACCGCAAATTCTTATGCCATTATCATCAGTCATTTTTATCACCCTGACTAAGCCACACAAATTTTCCATCTATAACTTAGTTGCCCGTATTGCTCTAGATCCCCTCCGACTTTAACCGAGACTACATTATAAAATATAACCTTCACCGTGCATTGAGCGATTATTTGCTGCCTATCAATATCATCATCTATTTCCCTAAATCAGAATCCAATGTAACCCATTTCTATGGTCTTCAAACCCGTTTTTAATTTCGAAGCCCATGTCTAAACTCCTTTCTATTCTCAGATGTTCAGAGTAGCAGTCTGCTCTATTTAGAGATTGGTCTCCATAAACGATTCTCACCCAATAGTCAGCTGCAGTGATTTCGCACTCTCTGGATTCAATACGTGCTACGAATTCCATCATTATTCAAATGTTAACTGTGCTCCTCCCTACTATTCAAAAACATGTACTGTATAGACATATATATCCTTTTACCTGTATATTATCTTCCCTACATTATGTCATTGTAGACTGTTATAATTTAATTATAATTTTATTAACATTACTTGTTCTCATCAATTTACACTGAAGAAGAACGTGAGCGTTATTAAATACACGCTCCTTAACTCCTGTAGTTCTCAGCGTCCCATTCTATATTGGGAATGCAAGACCGCTTAATTTTACTCAGGTTTTACTTCCGTTCAAAGAAATCCATACTAAGGAATACTACGTGCAAAAACAATAATCGCTCTTTGCCGGGGTTTGAACCCGTGATTTTGGGAACCAAAGGTTGCTTATAGATCACAGAGGACAAACTACACAGATGTAGTTAATATTTTAATATTCTGGAATGTTTTCATCTAGCAAAAGCTTAATGTAAATCTTTCTATAGCGATGCCGAGAATGAAGTGCTGAGACTAATTATATAATATAAATACGAGAGGGGAGATTTCTTAGGGAATTGGAAAACGTTGCCATAAACAAATAAGACATCAGTAAACCACTTTACTCCTCCCCTACTTATTTTTAATGCTTCTACAGTGACATTAACGCAGTACATCTGGGCGTATGTTAGAATCAAGATAGGATTGCAGCCTTATCTGCTACGTCTTCTGCTTTTCAAGGGGTAGGCGTTTTCGGCCTGTCCCGGCCTCAATGCTATATTTTAACTGGCCTTTCTATGTCCCTCTTTCCTGTAAGTTTATATTGAAAAGTCATCTTTGGAATCCTTATTTCTTCCATTCTTTCTAGATGATCCTTCCATTTTTGTTTGTTCTTCTAGCTTATCCTTTACTGCAAAAATATTAAATTTTTATCTAATTACTTCATTAGTAATCCTGTCTAGTTTGGTACAACCTTTAACTGATCGTAAACATTTCATTTTTACAGTTTGCACATATCTACAGTCCTTTATCCTCATCACCCAGAATTCTCTGCCGGACAGTAGAACAGGTATAGCCATCACCTTATAAAATTTCATTTTCTTTATTTCTTCGTGCACTTTTAAATGTTCTGTTTATAGCACCACATATACTCTGATATTTCTGTAATTTAATGTCTATATTCTTATCCTAGTTAAAAGTGGTATAACTTCCTAAACAGGTGAAAGATCTTCAATTACTATTTTGCTTCTTACTGGGTATTTCCCACTGTCTTTGTTGTATTTATTTGTATAATAATGCATTCCTATTTTTTC
Source organism: Hymenopus coronatus (assembly GCA_030762935.1). Lineage (NCBI taxonomy): Eukaryota > Metazoa > Arthropoda > Insecta > Mantodea > Hymenopodidae > Hymenopus > Hymenopus coronatus. Next base: position 30,574,866 of record CM060890.1, on the reverse strand, counting down.
ATTAAACTAAATAAGCTATATTACAAATTAAAGTATCATATAATATACTATTATATAATATAACATAGTATTTTACATTTAAGTCCAGCACGCTATATATATATATATATATTTTTTAAATACGGTACCGGAGTCTGATCGACTCCGGCACTGTATACCATACTTTAATTTACCTTTTTTTTTTTTAACCTTGTTTTTCTGTATTATTACTGGATTCCTGTTTTTTTACTGTTACAACACACACATAGACACAAACATATAACACCCATGCCCAAGGCGGGACTCGAACCCACGATCCCCAGCGCTACGAAGCACCAAAGCGGGACGCCTTGGCGAGCGCGGCCATGGGGACCGGCGTACATCGGCGTGTTTCGGAACCATTTATCGTGTATTCTGTATCAGAGAAGTTCTAGTTCGCAGGTTCACTACTATACGCCATGAAGAGGGATTAACTCATTGCTTATACATGACACTATAAGACGAAATCACGACTTGTGGACGAGGCAGATTTATCCCAGGGACGTTTTCATTAAGTTTGAAGTCCTTTACTTTCTCTACACATACTATGTGAATAGTGTACATACTAAGGTATTGTATTCCAACCAAAGATTAAAAAAAAGTTAGAAAAATCTCAGTGTATATGTCTGTGGGCTGCATAGCTAAAACAGCAAAAAGTATTTTTAGGTACACGAAGATTTTCAGAAAAATCCCCCACCACAAATTACTCATTACATGGAAATAAAAATGAAAACCTTATTTTTTTCAAAATGGCTGGATCAATTTTCATTAATATGACAATTAAAATGTATAGCTTGAACTTTCTGGAAACAGAACTTTCTGAAGACCTCTTGTTTCTATACGATTTTTGTGTAACTAGAAAACCGTATGAGGTAGATAAAAATTACCACACAAAAACGGACATCTCATTAAAACACACAGTTTATATCATATATATTTTTTTCCGAGATATTCTTAGTTATTTATTTCAATTTTACTCTAACTTTTCTCAAACGGGAAGTTCTTTCGTTTCAGCTCTCTTTTGTTTTACTCCTGACCTTTGCAAACAAAATACCGAAATTCAATTCTTTCACATAGTGACAGCTTTTAAAAGATATAACTGTCACTTTAACTTAGTGTATTTTCTTATTCTTTTTACTTATACGGAATTAACTTGTAACGCTATTTGCTCTAACATTTATCTCAATTAGCTAGAAGTATATAAAATTATGCTTTCGTAAGAATAATTCCTTACAGAATAGGTAGAGAAAGTTATGTGAAAGTAGTACAGCCGACTTTTGTAAAGTTGACCAACTTCAACATATTCCTTGTTATTGTTTTCAGTTTAAAATGCTTGAACCTTTCTCACACAGGAAGTCTTAATCCGTTATATGTTGTTGTTTTTTTCTTTACTCCTGGCTAATACAAGGAACTGAATTTATGACAGTCGCATAGCGACAGTTTTCAAAAGATTTGACTATACCCTAGCGTATTCCCTTATTTTCCTTCTACCTACAAGAACAGAAATAATACTAATAATAAACACAACATTTCTGCTAAGGTATTTACCTCGATTAGCATGCTGCAGGTTAAAGAATTATAGTTTGGAAGAATAGTTTACAAGGGATGGATAAAAAGTAATAAGAACTATTTTTTTCTGTGAATTGATTATTGATAGAGGTACATATTCTACACGCCTTCAATATAATCGTCTTCGTTATTTATAGCCTTTAGTAAAATGCTCAGAAGGCGTCGACACCACTGTTTCTGTTGACCGCCCTATAGCATGTATCACCTCCCTCGCAGTGGTTCTTTTACTTTGGCGAAGAAATCGTAATCACAGAGACTCATTTGGGGTGAATACTGTGGATGTTCTAGAATCTCTCATTGTTAACTGCTTCAGAGACTATCCCCCACAAAAAACAGAAAAAAAATATATGTATATTATTTGTGATAAAAATATCTTAAACATACGCTGTTTAAAAATCATTAGAGCCATTTTAACAAAAATCGACAGTTTCGAAAACGTTCCCTTGCAAGTGTGGTTTAGATTGGGTGGATTTTCTCGAAAAAGTATTCTTGAAACATGCTGAAATTATATGCCCAGTTTGATATGTAAGAGACGTTTTCGTTTTTGAGATGTATACGCGCACATACAATATGAATACTTTTGTAAATATACTTTTTATCCAGGGGATCTCAAAATATATATTTTCAAAGAAATCTAAACATTGATTTTTTTTATGTGTATAGCACGTGACATAAATATGAGTATGTTTCTAAGTATCCTTTTTTATCTAAGGGACCTCAAAACATATATTTTCGATAAAGTCCAAACATCGAACTTCTTTTTATGTGGATAGCAGATTTAGAGGAAGTAAAAATAGACAGAATTGTATAATTTTTCAATACAGCACCGTTTATCTAAGCCCTGCTGAGGAGCTAATGGCATAAAAGCGGGATATACATTCAGAAAGCTTCATAATATTAGTACATGGACTTAGTATAGTTCAAGTTAACTGCTGGAATGTTTTAGTCGGGTAGCAGATTATTTCTAAAGGCATTTAAAACGCTGCATGGTGTGTTTAACAGTAGTGATTTCGTAACGCAACCCCATTTGTATTATGTTTAATTGCCCATTATTTAAATTGCTGAATGAGATTACCATTTATACCATGGAATTACTCTTGAAATGGGAGCCTCACCACAATCTTTCTTGTTTCTATAATGCTGCCAAGATAGCACTGCAGGAACATTCATGAATAAGTACATACTGAGGGTAAAAAGTTGGTTATCACTGTACATTTTCCTAATATCAAATATGTTATGTTTAATGTTAAATGTAACTTATATTATAGACTCATCATTCTTGATAATTTGTAGGAAAATATTTCTTTCATGCCATAAAATGACTGCGTCTTGAAGTAAGACACTTAAAATCCGAAAACCACACCCATTATTAATGCTTAGAAATATATAAGGAAATATTTCATTTGGTTCAATTAAATCGCACACAGAAGTGATTTTCTTTTAGCAATTTTGGGAAAAACCTCAGTTTTACTTAAAAAGTACATATTTGCATGTTTAACCATCCCAGGATAGACGTACATATGTTTCGGACGCTATTTTAAAGCGTTCTGCTGATTATCTATGTTAAATTTTGAAGGCAATTTTCTGAAGTTCAATTTTCCTTTTTGTCATTTTTCCATATGCAAAATCTATCTTCCCCCACAGAAACACAGCAGAGGTCTGGAATTATTTCCCAAAGCATGAACTATTTCCCTAATAAAAGGTCTGTTAGGATTTCTTACACAGGTCCACTTTTTTTGTTTGTTGTTATTGCTTCTTTCATCCACCACCCTTCCCTCTACCTCACCGGGGTGGAACATTTCCTTCCAAAAATTAATTTACCAAAATTATTTCGTTATATGCATCTTGATTTCACAGCTTGTGATGACTATGTAGAAATAATTACTTGTTTCAGAAGTATTCTTCTTCGTTTCATTCTTCTGAACATTTTATCATAGAAGAGTTGCTCCTGCTATTGGCATTAAACGTTGTACGGTACCGAAAAGCATGGAAACTACCATTTTATAATTACAATTTCAAAGCAGTGTTGTCTCAGTAAGTAACAATTTTAGAACTGATCACGTTGGAATAGATATACCGAAATAAGAATCCAATGAGCCGACTTTGTCATTTTTATGCCTGTAAATTACGGTTCCCTTGTATTGGCAATCAGTGATGCTTTATTCGTCATTAGAATAAAGTTAGTATTAACATTTGTTTTACATACATATTTTAAAATATATGCAGATCATATAAGACTTCTCTTTTCTTTGTAAAATGAGGTACTCATATAAAGTAATTAATTTATCATTTAGCACCAAAGAAAAATAATACCGATATGATATGTGCAGAGTTCACAGTTAATATAGAGTCAAAGCAGAAAGTATTGTATTCCACCAAAAAATTCGAATTTGAGATTTTACCGGAAATATTCTCTAAGTTTAATATAAATTTAGTGAAAGATCCTTGTGTGTGTATGTGTGTGAACAGCATAACTCAGCCATCTGAAACACATAACTCAGCATAACAATACAATTGGAACAATACCAAACTTTGTATTTAAGTTTTCAATGTCTAAACGATGCGACAAAAAGAACTTAAAAACAAACAGCTCCCTCTGTAGTGTGACACTAGTATGATTAGCCCACATTCAAGAGATCCCGAGTTCGAATCTTGCTCAAGATTTGAATATTTTTTTTCCGGGGTTTCCCTTTATCTTGAGATCACATGCGTTCAAGAATCTCTAAACTCTATGGACTTTTTTTTTTTTTTTTTTAAACAGTAACGGAGTCTGATCAGGACTCCGGTACGGTATCCCTATTTACATTTCCCCCCGTAGGTTTTACTGATTACTGGTTTACTGGTTTTACTGTTTCTTTTACAAACATATACACATTGCACAAACATATAACACCCATGCCCAAGGCGGGGCTCATTGAGTCTCATTTCACCCATTTCATTTATCCCCCAATATGACATAACTAAACAAATGTATTGCGACTTTTTATATAGTTTATAACAAATTACTGTTAAAATGCACATTCTTCTATTTACATCATGTTAATTGAGATAAATATCAGTATTGGTTATCTTATTATTTACTTCCCTTTAAGTAGAAGGGAAATAAAGGAATACACTAGGTTAAAACGATAGTCCAATCCGTTAAAAGATAGTTGCTGTGTGAATGAAGTTCATTTCTTTGAATGGCCAGGAATTGATAAATTCCCGTATGAAAATAGTTTAGGTATTTTAAAACTGAAACAAATAACAATCAATATCTGAGAAATAACCATTTCCACGAAAAAAGTATATGTCATTATATTTAGTCTGTAGTGAGTTTTTGCCTATTTCTTACCACTTTAATATATTGTAGTTTCATCCAAATCGTTAGAGCCATTTTTGAGGAAATCAAAATAATGTAAAGGATAGTTTGAGATGGCGCATTTTCCAGAAAATCCTCTTGTCGCAACCCTGAAAGATACTAAACTTAAATACCAACACATGACTTTTCCTAGAAATACCTTTACTTTCTCTATAGGCACTATCTACATAGTGTACTCTATAGGCACTATGTACATAGTGTATAGAGAATGTATTGCACTCCACCAAAAAATTCGATACCGAAATTTCACCGGAAATATATGTTTTAGGGTCCTCTTTATCTAAAAAAAAGCATTTTCGGAAAAAGGACCGTGTGTGTGTGTGTGTGTCCGTGTGTCCGTGTGTCCGTGTCCCCCACCTCCAACTACCCTTTACATGGAACCTTTTTCAAAAATTTTGATTTTCTCAAAAGTGGCTCTAACGATTTTGATTAAAATGTTGAATATTAAAGATATTTACCTGAAAAATAAAATGTATATCTTGAATTTTCTGGGAATAGCATCTGAAGAGTAGTTTATTCTGGATGAATTTTACTGAATTTTGAATAACTGCTAAACTGTAAGAGATGGACAAAAACTTTTTTCGTGGAGTTCGTCGTTTTTGAGACATTCCTTATTTTTGGTTTCTGCTATGAAAAACGTATACTTTTCTCATACAGGAACTTGTCAACTCCTATCCATATAAACAAAGGAACTTCATTGACATAACAACTAGCTTTTGACCATCTCTTTAACCTATGGTAGTCCTTTATTTCGCTTCTACTTACAAGGAAGCAAGTAATAAGACTATTTCTGCTAATTTTTTCTGATTAGCATAAAGTAAATAGAAGTATAAGCTTTTTAAGAATAATTTGTTACAGGGATATAGAGAAAGTCATGTGAACGTTACACATCAGATTTTTATTTTAGATTACAGGGAACCATAAAACGCCTATTTCCGGTGGAAGTTTGGTATCAAATCTTTGGGTGAAGTGCAATATCTTCTCTGGCTATATACTATGTATTATGTAGAAAAAAAAATAAGAAAAAAAAGAACAAACGGACTATAAGTCTCCTTAGTTCAAGCTACATTGAATATTTTTCGAAATTTTATGTTTTCAAAAAAAACTAACGATTTTGATTTAATTACCACATATAAAAGATATTTTACATCCCAAATAAAATTTATATCTTCAATTTTCTTAGAATGGCCGATGAATTCCCCTGAGATCGAAAGCAATTTTATGTACCTACATTTTTTACTTTCTCCATACGCACTATGTACATAGTGTATAGAGAAAGTATTGCACTCCACCAAAAAATTCGATACCGAGATTTCACCGGAAATATATGTTTTAGGGTCCCCAATATCCAAAAAAAGCATTTTCACAAAAATGTCCGTGTATGTGTGTGTCCGTGTGTCCGTGTGTCTGTGAACACGATAACTCAAAAACGAAAAGTCGGTAAAATACCAAACTTGGTATTTAAGTTTAGCATCTTCCAGGGATGCGACACGAAGGTTTTGAGAAAAATCCCCCATCCCCAACTACCCTCTACATGGAACTTTTTTCGAAAATTTTGATTTTCTCAAACATGGCTCTAACGATTTTGATTAAAAGTTCGGATATTAAACATATTTACCTGACAAATGAAATGTATATCTTGAGTTTTCTGGGAATAGCTTCTGAAGAGTAGTTTATTCTGGATGAATTTACTAAATTTTGAATAACTGCTAAACCGTAAGAAATGGGCAAAAACTTACTACACAAAAAATGTAGAGCACTTTAAAACACACAATTTATGTTATATACAATTTGGATTTTGTCGTTTTTGTGACATTCCTTATTTTTGGTTTCTGCTTTGAAAAACCTGTACTTCTCTCATACAGGAACTTGTCAACTCCTATCCATATAAACCAAGGAACTTCATTAACATAGCAACCAGCTTTTGACTATCACTTTAACCTATGGTGGTCCCTTATTTCGCTTCTACTTACAAGGAAGCAAGTAATAAGACTATTTCTGCTAAATTTTTCTAATTAGCATAAAGTAAATAGAAGTATAAGCTTTTTAAGAATTATTTGTTGCAGGGATATGTAGAAAGTCATGTGAATGTTACACATCAGATTTTTATCGCTACGTTTACACCCCAACTGTAACTGCATGACGGCATTTTTCCTTTGGCAATGGTGTAAGCTTGTTAGCTGTTTGTGTTTCTATTTGTTGTAATTTTCTTCCTTAGATCTCAATAACATTCACACTCACATTCCTACTTCTATCCTCTACGGAGGATAGGGAATAACCTGGGCTAGAGAAAAATTCCGCGCTCGCCTTGTAAATGAATAGCTGATATAATATTAAGGGATAGATGAAAACATACATCAAAATGCACATGTCTTTAAAGCACACAATTTATTTAAAATTACCGTTTATGCTCTAAGTTACTCTCGGATATCTATTATCAATTCTGCGAATTGTTTAACACTTAAGTCATTCCTTTAAAACTCGCCTATTACCAATTTGCAGCCTGGGCTCGAACCCTGAAAACCACATTTGGAATTTGTGGTGTACAGAGTGGCGCAGAGGCGAGTTTTTTCCGGGTTCTGTGCTTTCCCCCGCCATTAAATTTACCGCTGCTCCATCTTTATTCCATGTATCATCGGTGTCATCGCCTGCGGTGCCTATGTAGTAAAAGTGAACGTTAAACACCAGCAAAAAGTTCTTTAAGGTTTTTTCCATGCAAGAAGCATGGAATTATAAGACCAATTCTTAAACATTTAGCTATCAATATTACCTTTGTAACTATAACAAAATATGTACCTACTGCTATTTCTGCCAAGTTAAGAATAGATTGTACACACAATAACACGGATAGAAAATAGAGAAAAGAACCTGAATGTTAACACATCAGGTTTTTCTGGTGCTGTTGCTTTGATAAAAGCTATTCGTGCTCCGACATTTACTTAGAAATCATTTCGATATTTATTAAGTTGGAAAACTAGTTCAATAGAAAGATGGTGTAGGAGAAGACTCAGCTAAGTGACTCCTTAGTCACATAAAAGTACGAAAATGGTTGAAAAGTGAATAAACAATTAAATAAAATCCAAATGTGCTACTACGGCCTATAGAACTATACCGGGGCATACACTTAAACTTTAAATTTGTTTCCAAAAATCAAAAATTACAAATTATTTATTTATTATTTACTGTTTTCAAAAATTTATTGAACTAAAAAGTAAAATTAAAATTTTTAAGTGAATATTTAGAATATAAAAAGGGCTAAGACGTAACCGAAGTAAAATATTATAAGCAAACTATTTCTAAACAAAAGTATTACTGAAAAACCAACTGGTATCCAGCACTAACTAAATTGTATACTGATTACATAAGTTTATTCTACCAATAAAAGGTCTTGTATACACATGTTAATTATACTGCTTATTTACATTTAGCTATATTACTTTAAAATGTACTACTTTATAGCGACTAATATGCTATTTTATTATGTTTTAAAACAAGTTAGTTTTCTTTATAGGTATATTTCTTACTGGAAAATTCAGGAAATGTAATGAATCTTACAAGTACTTAGCTGGCAACCCAGGGAAATCCCCAAGAAAACCCATGGTTCAGGATCCCCTGTCATAGGAATCGAAACCACGAACGCACGCGCGCTATGGCGCCACCTCGCTCGGACCGAAGCCATGGGAGGGAGATACGGAACTGATGCGTGAAGGATTACCTCTAATGGAAAGCGCCACAGTTAATCTTATATCGCATGCGAGCGGACTTGGTCGCACACAGAGTCTCTGACAAGATGCCAAATGAACGGTTAAAGAAAGGTTCGCTTCATTAACAATCCTCTGGCGTTAAATTCTGAATAGTTGTCCGGGTTTGCAGCGTTCCATGGCAGAAATGTAAATTCTTTTGCCCGTGTCTATATCTGCCGAGACAGGCACTTTTCTGATATGGGAAAACTAAACCGGCACATAACATGAAACCCAAATGCCCCGTATTTGATGTACCCAAACATCCCTTGTGACGTTAAAATAGTTGTAGAACTATTTCAAGTAAAATCTACCAGAATGACCTTCACGGAGATTGTGAGCGGATCGTGCTCATTGCGAGGTGTAAAACGAAAGTGCTCTCACCCTGCTCTTCATTAGCGGGTTTTCAATTTGAGTTCTGCCCACTGGTTGGGCTTCTTCATCTTCACTTGCTTACCCTTCCCATACGAAGGACGTACACCCTCGGATGCCTATTGAGGAGCAGATGGCTATGGATCAGATAGAGTATCCAGCCTGAACATATTATAAGAAACGTAGGCAAAAAGTTGATGGAATGAATGACGAGGGAAATTGAAGCACAAAAAAAAAAAAAAAAAAAAAAAAAAACCCTTCATCCTTATTTCAGGGATTTGGCCTTTCTGCCTGTTCCGTCCTCGTATTGCATCAATCACCCCATCTTGTTGTAGGACGCCCTATATCCACAAGAATTGTACTTATCTTCTCATTAAAACTGGCATTATTTCATCATCCATTCTCTTCATATATATATATATATATATACACCTAATTCCTGTAGAATGGTTTCATTACTTGTTAAATCTCGTCTCATGCATTCTTTAACTCTTTTAGAAACTTCAATTCTGCTGCCTGTATTTTGCTTTCTTTCTCTCTCTCTCTCTCTCTCTCTTTTAATATCCAGGACTCATTTCCATATATGGACACTGGGACTGCCATGGTTTTATAAGTTTACAATGATGCTTCTTTCGTTGTTTTATTGCTTCTTACTATAGTTCCCTTATCTGCTGAAACTTGTTCATCTTGTTTTCTTAGTCTTTATCTTGATCAAAATTTACTTCCAGGATTTGGTTTTCTATACTTATTTTTGACCTTACTATGCATTTTCCTCGTTGTGCGACTATTTTTCATTGTAGAAATATTTAAATTGAGGAAATATTAAATGGCAAGTAAATACATTTTACACACGGAACGTCGGAGGTTCTCTTCATTGTTGTGTATCATTGTCATTGTCAATGTGGAGAATCGCTTTTAAATTTATTTTTCTATTAAGTTGTATTCCTTTTGTCAATTTCTTTTTCCAAATCTTAATCAAATCACCCACATATATGCATTATTAAGATTATGTTGGATAATGTTGGAGTACAGCTGCCTCACTTTTCTACTCCTCGATTTACTTTTATTTCTTATGTTTCTGCATAATAGATGTACTCAATACCTAGAAAAGATATGATATTTTCACCCAAAAATGGGATACCGAGATTTCACCTGAATCAAAACACAATAAACAAAAAATAGAAAAAAAAGAAAGAAGGTAAATAAGTACTTTAGAAAAAGTTCCGTTTGTGTGTGTGTGTGTGTGTGTGTGTGTGTGTGAGTATCATAGCTCCAAAATGAAAAGTTGGTTAAATATCAAACTTGGTGTTCAGTATGTTGCAAGGATGCAACACGAAGAGTTTAGAGAAAATTCCCCAACCCAATATATTTTTCGAATTTTTTTTATTTTTTCCAGAATTGCTCAAAGAATTTTACTTAAAATATCAAACTTTTAAGATAGTTTCATGACAAACGAAATTTATAACTTGAAATTTCTGGAGCTTACCACACACAAATGTAGGTCTCGTTATAACAGATCATTTATATCATATACGTTCATTTTAGAGTTAGGCGCTTCAGAAAAATCTTTATTTGTTTGAATTTTAAACTGCGTAAACATTTATCAAACGGGAAGTCATCTTTTCTTTTATCTTTCTTTTGTGTTACAGCTGGCCTTGCAAACAGAACAGGATTTCCTTCCTTTCACTTGGTGGCCAGCTTTAAAATAAATGACTATTGCTTTAGTCTAGTCTATTTCCTTTCTTAAAAAAAGAAGGTAATATTGCCAATTCTGCTTATGTTTATCTTGATTAGTTTATCTTCATCTTAGATATAAGTGCAATATTTTGGAAGGATAGTGTGTTTGCAGAACAGGAAGAAATAGAACATAGGAGATGTGTTATTTTAATTCGGGGTGCAATATTTTACTTACAATAGAACAGGTTCCCAAGTTTCTTTCGCAACAAGAGACCTTCTCACCCACAACTTGGAAGGACATAAGATTGGCATACCTACCTTCGCGCTGCCTCTAAGAGCTCCTGGGATTGGAGCACCTCGGGTAACGAAAGAAGTGCACGCACACACTAATACTTTGTAACGCGCGAATAAGCTCTTCCTTTATAACCGTAATCGATCCTAGGAGTAGACAGGAGCAAGGCCCAGACGTCGTCGCCGCCATCCTCGTCATGAATTATGCAGCCTTTCCTTCCATTTGCGTCTGTCTGTGTGTACGTGAACGTGTGTTTGCTCGCCTGTCCGAGGTTTTGTTGAAACGATCCACTTGCTAGAAAGGGCGAGGGGAAATTAACATTGTAGCAATTCCTCCTTCTCTACATGTTACATTTCCTTCACTTCATTTCCCTACTCGTCTCTCCGTTTTCCTTCTCCTATCTTTCTCCGCTGTCTCACTTCGATGAACTCGTCTGTATTATTCACAATGGATTGACTGTTGGATGTTAACAACATCCTAAAATCCTGCCCTGGCAAGAATTCCGTGTGTGAGCTCGTAATTTTATGGAATGATGAAGGTATTATTCTCGTCCGGGATTGTTTTCTCTCAAAATGGATGAACAGATAAACCGAGTCCTTTGTGTGGGAATTATGATATTTCCAGAATTGCACCGCTGGTAAATACAAAAGCGTGTAAAAACTAATGAATAAACAACGTTTCACGGTGTTCCGATTGTTCACCGCGACGAAAACCGCACTTGTGCGTTTATACAAATAATTGCGTTATCGAGTTCCTCTATTATATTTGAGAGCACAAAGAAAATTGTTACGTTATCACGCTTTGCATATAATGTATGTAAATCCGAATAATAAAATGCGCCTACTCTAACAATAACCAAAGTAGGAGCTGAATGGGGCTTCACACTATCCTGTGACATTGTTACTGCGACAGTCATATTTTTTGAACCCTCGCTGTAAAAGTAGCAGCAAACATTTCTAGATAAAATTTATGTTGAAACTGTTGCAGTGGTGTGCTCTTTTAGAGACATTTCATATCCAATTTACTGTCTCTATACATACTGTATAGAGAAGGTATTGTATTGCACCCAAAAATTCGATACCGAGATTTCACCGGAAATATATGTTTTGAGACCCCCTGAATAAAAAAAAAGCATTTTTAGAAACATGTCTTTGTACGTGTCTGTCTGTGTGTATGTGTGTCTGTGGGCAGCATAGCTCAAAAACAAAAAGACCGTTAAAAACCAAACTTGGTATTTAGGTTTGGTATCGTCTAAGGATGCGACACGAAAAAAAAAGTCCCCCCACCCCCAACTACCCTTTACATGGAACTTTTTTTTGAAACTTTTAATTCTCTTAAAAATGGCTCCAACGATTTTGTTTAAAATATCCTATATTAAAGATATTTACCTGACAAATAAAATGTATATCTTGAATTTTCTGGGAATAGCCTCTGAAGACTACTTTATTCTAGATGAATTTTACGGAATTTTGCATAACTGCTAAACCGTAAGAGTGGACGAAAACTTAAAACACAAGAAATGTAGAGCACGTTAAAACGCACAATTTGTGTTATATAATTTTTTCTTGGAATTGATTGTTTTTGAGATATTCCTTGTTTTTGTTTTTTATTTCAGTTTTTGTCAACTCCTGCCCATACAAACAAAGGAACTTCAGTCGCATAGAATCAGCTTTTGACTATGATTTTACCCCCTTCTTTCGCTTCTACTAACAATAAAGCGAGCAATAAAACTATTTCTGCTAATTTTTCTCGATTAGATGAAGTAAATAGAATAATTAGTTGCAGAGATGTAAAGAAAGTCATGAGAATGCAACACATCAGATTTTTTAGTCTATACTCCAAGGGTATACACTCAAATACTTTGAGAAGTGCTTACTGATTTGTGTCTATGTTTTATAACGCATTTCATAACACTAAGTAATATGCCAAGTTAAAATCTGATGTAAGCAATCTTACGGCTCTCTATGTGTTGTATAAGTATACCCCTACTTAAACAATTGATTTAAAAGGTGTATTGTTCCAGCTATTTTACCTTATACACATTAATTATTTACGTTCAACCTTTAAATACTCACTTTTGCATATATTTTCAAAACTGAATTTAAGGAAAATGTTTTGGAATATTTTAAAACTTATTGTTAAACAAAAAATACCTGCATTTTCAGCCATTTTATATTGAAAAATGCTAATTTATTTCAGTAATATTGTAGTGTCATTTTAAATAAATAAATAAAAGGAGAAATTCAAGAAATTACATTCAGACATATTCGGAATTCATCCACGTGTGCCATCACAACGATTATTTCACCTTTACACCTTTAGCATAGGCCTATTTGACTTCTGTTGCCGAGATTCGAACTCGCGACGTTCAAATTGGAACGCCACTCCTTTACGTACTGCATTAAGAACCACGGCTTTAATAACCACTTTCGCACCAGGTAAAAGTTTAGTAATATCAAACTGGTTTACGAAATAGAGTCGCCCTCCGTGGTGTAATGGTTACATCATGTACCCAAACCCGGCGGAGGACGCCCGAAAAAGTCCTCAGTATGACCTTTTTCGGAAGGGAAGTAAAGCCGTTGGTCCCGTGTCGTAGATTTATGGCACGTAAAAGAACCTCAAGCCTGATAGAGAGGCCTCTGAGCAAAATTAAGAGGTCTTTCACGCCCAGTATAGAATGGGACGCTGAGAACCACAGTAGTTAAAGAGCGTCCATAATTAACACGCCATTTAACATTTTAAATTAAGCAAAGAAGACTTGATTACATATGAGAAGTTAATTAGTTTATTACATTATTATTAATATTGTAATGTAAATAGACAGATGCAGATGAGTTGTATATAATTGTAAGATACAAAGGAAGTCAAGGTTAGCTGGACCACAATGATGAGCATTTCTGATGAAAGCAGGAAAGAACAAGTAAGCAAGGGCTGAAATTTATGGCTCAGTCATTGTAATATGTAATATTACATGTAGGTTTTGCTTTGTTAAGTGGAAATATTTTAATTTCGATTCAATACTTAAAATATTTATGAGCATTATTAAACATATTTTTGAAACTATTATGGTAGACTTATCCTGCCCGTGGAGCCGCCTCTAAACTCAGGTCTTTGGAGGTGGAAAGGTATAACATCGCCATTGAGAAACTGTTGGCGATTGCATTGTCAAATAGGGTAATGTACTATAACTTTGTAAATACATTTTTGTGTTGATATCTTTCGTTATCATTTGGTTATGCTATATCGTTCTCCATTTTCTGGACCATCTCGTACAAGTTAAACTCAACATACTCAAATTTTGAGTAATGTGGATCCGGCTTTAGATATAAATTTGAGTACCATTTGGCTTTTGAACCGATTTCATTACGAGATAATATCTGAAGTTACCTTATTTCCTAGAACAAACCAGCTATGGAAAACAAATCATATCACACAATCATCTAATGATCGCTGTAGTTCTCACCAAAGCTTGTTAAATTATTTCTCTTGTGCTTGCTGTAGAAAAAACTTACATCACTGTTTTGAGAACGTGCTAATGTTTCGAAAGAAACCTGCACACCAAGTATAGGCAACTGAGCATGAACACATTAACCCTGCGAGGTCCGGGTCTAACTCGGCCTTCTCGGGGTCCAGCTATGGCACTTGCAGCGTCGCTTCCCTTTGCATATGAGCATGCCACCCACATAGAACTAATTATTATAACTACTTGTGGCAGTAATACACACTGAGTGTGGGGCAAGATAAACATTTCGCGGCTCTTCCTGTTTTTAATATGCCCCCCATCCCCAACCCTCGGCCCAGTGCGTCGGCTAATTCAGAAAAACAGCACCAGCCCTTCCCTTCATATTTTGTCTCCCCTCTCCTCTTAAATGTATTCCCCTTTGTCATTTTTCTTTGCTATTTCCCCATTCCCTCACCTTATTTTACCTCCTTCCTCTTACCCTCCACCCTTCTCACCAATTTATGTTGTCTCTCCTCTTTCTCCAGCACGTGTGTGCATTCTCCTCCTAAACGCTCAGTCTATGCCGGACATAAATGCGAAGGCGTAGATTATAAAGGAAGAAAAGAGCAGTACAGCGTGCATCATTGCCTAATATTTACTTTTGGGCGAGGAATAGCGAATATAAGTACCGTGAGTATGCGCAAAGTAGCTGTTGTTCCTGGGAAAAGGAACTCTTTGTGAATGGCTAAGTTTGAAATGCTGTTGCCCATTAGAATGCCGGAGGAAAAAGAAATTAAGTGAAGTGCTCTGCCCATGTTTTTCTTCTTTTTTATCCAGCAGGCTCATGGTCCCTCTGTTTCTGTTAACGTAATTTTTGGTCTGGGATGAGAGAAGACTGTTTATGAAAATGGAGAGAAAAATACTGGGTGTAAAATGAATGACCTGTGAGCAGAGTTGCATTAGGAACATTATTACATAGCCTGAATGTATGTTTCACTGTGGATAATTATTTCATAGTTAACTGTTTAAATATCCTTAACAAATGAACGTAATTTTGAACTAATATTAATGGAGGTTACTATTTAATACCACCAAAAATTACAAATTTGAGATTTTCTATGCTAAGTATAGAAGAGGACAGTTGTTGGAGACGACTTGGCACCGAACCTTAGGCTATTGTACTTGCACCCCACGAGGAGGTGCCCCCAGGAGGGAGGAATGAAGAGAGAGGATAAATCGGAGGCCGAAACCAGGAGCGGCGGCACAGAAATGACAGGCCCACATAGTCACCAGATTGAAGCAGTATGGACCTGTAAGCCAATGTAGGACCCAATGCCCCTGCCAGGAGTAGTATCCTGGCAAATAGCCGAAGTCGGGGGATCAAGATATTTTCTCAGAGCATCCAGTTTCCCTGCCACGCCGCACCGAGCACCATCGTTGACACTTCCAACCCTGAAAGAAGACAACAGGATGAAAGATGAATAAAATGGCTATGCAAACGACATGGAGAAGTTTTGGGGGTTAAAAGAAACCTACACAGCAACGATTTGCCACGGGTCAAGTAGGCCGGCCACGGGAAGCAACTCGAACCCTCCAAATGCTGGCCTCAGACGAAACCGCGTGAGCCATCCATCTCGAGCATGCAATTCAGATCTAAACAATGTAATGTTAGTGGTCAGAGGCAGAGCGATTTTACTAACCATCCATCAAGTTAGGGACATCAAAGATTGGTGACTGCCATCTTGCAGTGTTTTCGGTAAACAAATAAATGCAGCATACCCTGCTTCAAAAGCAGGTAAACCATGGTTAGGGACTATGGGAGAAAACAATGTATGCTTAGCTATTGTGACATGCATTAAAATAAATAACTAAATACGGTAATAATACACAGAAATCTGAGTTGTATTAAGGAACTTTTGCTTATTTTCTGGTACAAAAAATTCACAGTTTATAGCACGCGCTTGCAATGTTTGACTCTCCTAGAACGGAAGTAAAACATTTTTGGACGCCATTTGCTTAAAAACCCTTTATGCCGAAATCTAAGGCAATTTTTCTCAAGTTCAGGTTTTTCATTATATTCACGTCTTCTTCCACAAAAATTCTGCTACAGGTCAAAAAATGTTCCGCAAAGGTCAGAATGTGTGCAATAAAATTAAGTATCGAAATTTTGATATTAGTCATAGTTTAGTTTATAAAAGGTAAAAAACATAACAGCACTCTGCTTTTTCTCAGTTTTTCACTTTCTGATATAAAATATATTTAAAAAAATGAAATGAATGGGTGTATGTGTGCGTGAGTTATCGAGGGAATTCCACACTGCAGCCGTGGGCTTATTGTAGGTCAGACCCTGAAGGAAGCATGAGATGAGTGTAATTTCACAGGGCGGCCAACATTCGGACAGTGAGAGGGCCGTCGTGGAGGGTCCTAACCGTTCACCAGGCCTAGACGAAACGCCTGAGGCACCTGCCTCGGTATTAAATATGTAAAAATTCCAATTAAACATTTTTCTACAAAAGCAGGGATTTTGTAATGTAGTTTTAAAGAATAACATTCTGCACGATAACTGCCGGAGAAGATAAAATTTGCTAATAAAATGCATAATTAAATTAATTAATAGATATATCCAGAATGATGTTACATACTGTCCTGAAACTATCTATTGATACTTCTTTTGTTGCTAGTAATATATGTGTAAAAAATTAAAGATCTAAATACTTTAGAAAATGACTTCAGTGTCCCCTTATCTTTTCTATTGCATCGGTTTTACAGCGCAAAATAATGTTATTTTCAAATGATGTGGAGCCAAATCTCAGCAATTAGCACCTATAATTCTTTTGTTTGAAAACCTAGATTAACACCGTAGTTAACGGGAGGAAATAAAAATGAAACATAAAGCTGCTGAAAATTTACAAGCTAGTAACTCGTCTCTCGTTTTCACGTTCTGCGTACTTATTTGAATAATAATTATTTTCTTGAGTATTTGTAAGAATTATAACATGTATTATTTAACAGAGATTAGTTATACTGTATAGCAGCATTTTGCTTTCATCATTAAGTGCATTAACAAGTTTTCATACTGTTCTGCATAGTATACTGAAGCTGCCCCCCCCCCAACCCTCAGAGTTACAATTGCTTCTGGAGAAGTAGGAATTACAGTAGAAACTCCTTGAATTCTTTTACTCTTGAAAGCACTCTACGAACTATTAATTTAGTTTTCGCTATAAAAATGTCACATTCGGAAATAGGGAGTTCTAATTCTTCCTCTATTTAGTGAAGAATAGCTCGTCTCCTTAACGCGGTGTTAGCGCTGTTACTTGCCTAGCAGAAGACCTGGGTTTGATTCCCTGTACCGGCGTGGAGAATTTTCTCCTGCTGGGAGCCCTGGTGCACTCAGCCTCGTGAGGTCCCTGGAGGGGGGTCAATTGAGGAGCTAGTTTTTTGAGAAGTAGCGGCTCCAGATCGAGAAGACCGCATTAACCGGCCGGGAGGGATTCAAAGCGCTGATCGCGTCTCACCCTCCAGCACTGCATGCCATTGATGACGTCTTCGGGTCGAGAGGAGGGATGCAGCGGCTGGGCGGTAGGTCTTGGTGCCTTGCGGACTGTTGTGCGGATGGAGAGTAAAAATAGAATTCTGTAAAGAATGTGCTAGATAGGTTAAATGTATTGATCCGGGTATGCTTGCTGTACTTGTGCATGTAAGAATACTCTCATATAATAATAACCGTATAAGTGCTACTTCCTCATCTCATTGGAGAACTGCTTTATCTGGACTAACTCGGTTCAATATAACAACACTAGCAACAGGCCTAAACGGTACCTATAGTTTTGCCTACAGATAGGGTACTCCTTTTATATGCTGACACTTATATTGTATTATTTAGGAATATGTATTATATGGCACAGATCCAATAATTCTGATCTGTGCTTTAGGGCTGAGAAGGTAACATTCCACTTCCTCAGACTAATTACACCACTTTTTCCACGTGTTTCATTGAATTTCAATGTTGTTATGGCGATTTAAACACCTTTGAGCTCCATTTGATATTCGTTACATCTCATGGTTTCGCCATTTGTGCTGAGGTTTTCTATGACATATTTCGCCAAAATAATGCTGGTGAGAATTCTGGTATATTGCCACAGTTCTCCATTGGTTTGTATGCCACGAATAAATGGAACCGTTACATTTAAACCGGCTGCTGTGGAGTAAAGGGAAAGAAAGTGTCCATAATAGCTGAATCATCTGGTTAATAAAATAAAAAACAAATTAGTAAATGAAAAATAATTATAAACAAAACAAAGTATTTCAGGAAAAGAATTATACAAGGTAAAAGCTACTGGATTCAAGTATTTATTCAACTAAAATAGAAATAAGAGTTAATTGTAGTAAATAGGTGTTGCCTTATTTTATTTGACTAATAACGATTAAGCAGACAATGTCTTGTTTAGTTAATATAAGATTATAATATTAGACAGATTAAAGTTAGGAGGAGGCACTACTGGCTTTTGATGCAATTAAGTGTGATTTCCAGTAATAGGTGAATAGATAAAAAGTAGTCAAAATTTTAATTTAAGATCACTTTATTTAAAATTTTTATAGGTCACGAACTATATTAGTTTAATAAAATATCTGAAAAAATGGTTTAATGATGAAGAGATATATAATTTTTGTGGAAAATAAACTATAAGATTTCGGATGAAGTAATGAATTTTATAAACTTAAAAAGCCTGAAGGTAAAATAACGGATTTTATTTATTATTATTATTATTATTATTATTATCATTTAGCACGTATGACAACACAATTGCTTTGTTTACTTACTCCCTTGCCTGATGATGAGCCTTGAGCACTCGGGGCATGTTAGTAAAAGAAACGTAACCCACGGGTCTTTGACGGGCAGGTAAACAGGTGGGTGCTGTCTGCAATAACTGATTTGTTATCTGCGACGTCCTACCAAGTCCAGAAACAGTTCAACTTTATCTCCCTTTTGTTCTTGCCTGGATGCTTAGAAATTCCTATGACAGATGATGAATGATATCACTTATAGCGTTAGTCTCTTATATCACTGCAGCTATTCTTTTTTTTTTAATATAAAAAGTATCGCTGCATAGCTTTTAACTTAAAATATCATTTAAAGCATTTAAAGGGTCAATCGAGAGAAAAAAAACGGCCAAAAAGGTTAAATGTTCGGTTTTTACTTCTTCTTAAATTTAATTCTTTGGTAATATTATGCTGTAAAATATTTGTTTGAGAGATTGAACGAACCATGCGACAAATAAACTCATGTAATTGCAACTCATACGAAATTGTAGTTACCTATTTCTTTTTTTATTATTACTATTATTATCGTGTTTTAATTATTATTATTATTGTTATTGTTGTACAATAGCAAACAAATTAATACTGTTCGTTTTCTTTCAACAAAGGAAAAAAGTTTTATATTTTGGAAACTATATATATTCAATTTATAGGAACTCAATTTCTACAATACTATCCCCCATGTGATGTATACCATCAAGCAAGTTTTGGAACATTTCATTTGCTTTACCTTCTCTGTAAATATTTATTTAAGATTTAAAAGAATCTCTCAATGAATTAAACAAGGTTTGCTCTTCAAATATTATAGTCTGAGGCTTTTGGGAATGATACTGACCATAACATATCTCTTATTTTTCGATATGACTTCATTTCAAAGAACAATGAATGGGAATTTTAGTGATATGCTAATGATTTGCCCTCTCAGTTTGCAGACCTAAACATAGCTGCCCAGAGAAACATGCTGGGCATAATGCAGCAGTTGAGAGAGAAAGAGAAAAAGAGGGAGAGAGAGAGAGAACATTACCATTAACAGAAAAAGAATGGCAGTGTGCCACCAAACCCAATAAGATTACGGTACTCCTTCGACAACATTTTTCAGACCTTCCACTGTTCTATATCCCATATTTTGTTCCAAATGAACAAAAGGTTCTACAAAGCCTTTTTGCTCTAAAAATATATACTAAAGAATCACGATTCTGTGTTCAAGACCATCAGAGGGTTCAGTTCTCACTATGTATGGAAATTTATTTTTAGTGTGATCAAAGTCGGTTAAGTTTCTTTATTATTTATTATTTTTTTAAAGTATACAGGAAGGACGCAAAGAAAACATGAGGGAGAAATTGACAAAATTTCGGATTCTGAACTTTAGAGTGACTGAAAGTTTCTCGATGAGATATTAGAGATCTTGACAGAGGAGGCCATTAACATCTCTAATCCTAAGGTATGCGCTTATTATCATTGTAATTGTGGTAGCTTGAACTGAAGTATGCGGCATGCGAGCTGCCGACTGACGGCCGCAACAGAAGAGAAATATGTAGACGAAGGAAGGAAAACAGATTAATTGTTAAACACACTGTCATATTTCGTTTTTGAATTAAGCACATGCATTAGTTGCTACATTTAAAAAAAGGTATTTATGAAATAATTACGTTTATATTATGAACGAATCCCTTTTGCTTTATTTTTATTCTGTATATTATTTTGATAAACATAATTGGAATCCCAAAAGCAGACTTTCCTTTCAAAACATAAACTGCTACTCAAAAAACTTTTGTTGTGCTGGATTATAAGGGAGATTTTGAGTAGCCTCCGTTTCTTACCCTGTATACAGAACGTTCCAGAATGTAACCACACAAATTGAGGGGATTGTAGAGGGTCCTAAAGAAACGCCATGAGACAGGGAACTTTTAGTTCCTTTTTCCAAATGTCAAAGGTATGGAATGATTTCTGCATCGCACATCAGGTGTCATAATTCAAAATAGCTTGGACGTGTGTGTCCTATTTTCATTCAAAATATCTCATTTATATGCCAGTAGGCAAAGGAAAGCAGTATTGGTGCACAATCAATGCGTTATTTAAAACTATTGGACCTGTTTTTTGGAAAAATTGGTTGTTCTTTCAGCATGTGCACGCCGCTGGCTACTGTTCTGCTGATTTCAGATCATATAGAGCGATCTGTTCCCAAGTATTGTTGGATGAATCGGTAAAGCACTGGTCATCGATCCCTGATCTTCTTTGAAGTTCTCATTGTTTAGTTTTTTAAAATGTTTTTCGTAAAGAGCTGTTCAATTTGACGAGCACTAATATGCTTAGTTTAGGCTGTTGAAGTCAAGACGATCAATTCTCCAGGAGAAATTCATTTCAAAATACTGAATCAAATCTACGTAGCGTTCAATATTGAATGCAATAATTGTTTGTCAGGGATCTTGCGTGCCATAATTTTATAAATAAATTAGTTTTTTGACAGAATTTACGTAATATAAGCTTCGAAATGTAGAAGATACACTATGATTTAACCGGTGGAATAAAAAACGTCTCTTAGGATTCGAAGAGACGTATATTGGTTTTGTCTAGGCAGGTGTTATGACGTTTTAACCACTTCAGCTACAATAGTCCAGGCCGTTGTGCTTCGTAAGTTTAATCTCTGCAGTCATCGGGTCAAATAGTTCCTCTGGTATTCTGTTGTATGTTGTACTTCGGATATTGTATTGCTTCTCAAAGTCTCTGTTTATTTGTCTTCCATACACAGATGAAAGGTAGAACGCTCTTCTTTCTAGGACATAGCTCTTAACTAGTTTTATGTAAGTACTTGTTTCATAAGGAGATGGTTGCTCATTTTGTATTTCTTTTGAAGTATATTTGTGACACAATGTGAGAGACACTGTCTTCTAGAAACTTTTCGAGAGACAAGGAGAAGCTGATCCTTCAGCTGTTTAATGTTATTGTTGAAACATTCGTTGCAAGTAGATGCTCTCTCCATTACATTTATTTCATTTGCAGGACGAATAAATCATATTAAACAACATAAAAACAAAGATACCTACGGAGACATGAACCTCCAACTGCCTAACATATTAACCCCACAAGTACCTACCTCTCCAAAATTCGAGTGTCACGACCTATGGTGATTTGATCAGTGGCGTGCTAACCCTTAACACATTAGTGCTGTTGCAAATAACTTAGATCCCATATCCCATAGGTTCCCTATCTCAAACTATTTATCTTGGTCTCTTCTACAATCCTACCTATTTGTGTGGTTAAATTCTGGGAAAACCTGTATATGTCCTAGAACCTACTTCATTAGATATGTTTCTAGAACCAACTATAATATTGTTACAACAGGTAAACGTTATTGATGACGTATGATTGTTGTAATATGCCTACAGAGCACAGTACGAGTGGTGCATGATTTGAACTCCTCTACCTGTTTAGTGCGCGACTGCACTGTATACCCCTGAGCGCTACATCCGTCATTATTCCGGACTTGGTGGATGTATGTGCTCACGTCGCATTTTGTTGTATCTGCTATATGTATTGCACAAATTATACAGCCGTAAATCTCTGCAGCCAGCTCGCGTTATTTCATTACGGAATTACCGGCGAGAGCAGGGAAGGGAAGGGGGAGGGGTGTTGGCACGGTGTCGGAACGATACGTTGTATGATGATGGACACTCCCGGCCACAGCCACACAACGTATCAGTTCCACTCAAGCGGCACGACCAGATAAAGTCACTCCTATGCAAAACATTCCTTTACTCTTTCATCTCCGTTATTTTTAGCCTACTCTCAGCCTTCATAAATCTACAGCATCTTGCAATTTTTGACCAAAATTTTAGATTTTGAAACAGATTAGAATCATAAAAAAGTCCTATTATTCAATTTCAATATACAAAATACCGATTGTAGTTATTTGCATTTTAGTGCACAGAGAATACATGGAATGGGAAGGAAGAAACAACTTTTGCAGTGGTTTGATTATACTCTAACATTTGGTTTTCTTCTGGAATTTTACGTAGCTGGAAAGTTTAGTTCAGGTGCCAGGAGCCAAATTTTAACTGAAGTCTTATCTGTGAAGGTTAGCACAGGAAGTACTTCTGCAAGATACTTGAGAGCTATTGCACCAACATTGGCCTCAGCATACTTTATCAACACCATTCAACTGGAGGTCAGCTTGTTCCTATTTAAATCAATCGACATTTCTCTTGACCAGCGTCTTTTTAGACTCTCTGATTATTATTGTTATTTTCCCTAAATTGAGGTTGTTGCAGGTGTGTCGTCTTATGGGCGTATATGTTGCAAACTGAATATCCATCGCTTACAGGATCCGGAAATCTCCGACCTCTTTGGAGAGCGAATCTCTCCAATTCGTAAAGGCGGGTATTAATTTAAATACAACCACTGAGATTAAACTACATTTCTTATGATATGTGTCCATAAAACACTATAAGCAGTACCTATATGGATTGCTATGGCAGTTACATAAACAAAAACAGTGAGTAGATCTCGGATCGACGAGATTCACCTTCTCTATTGAATTTGGAGAATTTTCACGGATCCAGATGCGATCTCTGCTACATCACCTGGAAGGGTTTTTTGATTGTTACGAGTATTATGTTCAGGGATATATGGTCACGAGAAGCGCAAATACTTACACGGCATTTTTGATAGTTCTGGCATCATTATCAGTGATTCGCAAAGTTATTCAGCACGACATTAAGCAGTTTAACTCTGGATGCTCTAGCCCATCCTCAGGCAATATTAATTGCGAACAGTTTTTCTACACTTCTCTATTTCCTATGTCCAAATTAAGTGAAACCCTTACTAATCGTAATAATTAGTCTCAGTAAGTGTATAGATTATTAGCGTATTTCTACATGATATTTTAGGGCTTACTGAACGACGCTATTCTTGGGAATTTAAAGCAAATGTTGAGAATCTCAAAGTTTTGTTCTGTCTTTTCCCATAGTATAGCCCTTTTATGTAGTTCTCAAACGAGCATATCACACATAATTAAAATACCATATCACCTTAGCTATCCTTAAGTGTCATTAGAGTCATACAGCCGTATTTTACCATTTGTATCAGATATTTTACCTCCTTATCAACAACCGACTAGATCAATTGTACTCACAATATCCCACAAAATATATGTTCACTGCTCGATTCTATTACCTCTTTTAACATATTCGTTATTCCGGATGGATAATGTACTGTTTAATATTGCATGCATCTGCAAGTTAATTACTGCTTCAGTTTTTAAAGTTGTTTGCTTCAATTTGATTTATTGTTGCACACTTGAAGCACTGTTTTCCTGGTATCCAGCACTTTGTGCTCTGCACTGACCCTTGTGCATATGCTGGTCTTATCGCATATACCTGACCCTGATACGTGCCTTAGCCGATGCTGTATCATTGCTACACCCCGGTTAAACCAACTATTTACGCTTCTATTAAAGCAGGTCTGTCACTATTCCAGACCTGCCTATCTAATGGAAAAATGCGGGGCCGTTCATTCGACCTCATACAATCATTTCAATACCTATTCTTTATCTCATATTTGATAACCCACTCAGCCATTATCTATGCGTCACTATTAGGTACTTAAATCCTCTACCGTATTGTTTATTTGTGCGAGTTTCCTGTCACCAGGCGGCAGATTACGCTTCCTCTCTCTCTCTCTCTCTCTCTCTCTCTCTCTCTCTCTCTCTCTCTGTTGCTGGTTTCATTACTATTTTCTCTGTAACTGACGGCCCACTCTTCAAAATCGTCAGGGTAAACTGAGTACTACATCGTCTTTATAGCAGCTAGTTTATCGCCTCAATGACCACAGTACGCCGGACACTATATTCTCTAGGTTCGTCGCAGGCGATATGATGAAGAAGCTCTTGCAGCTGGCTGTTCACAACTCTAATAGACCACCAATAATTCAAGGCATCTGTGCTGCTCAGTTATGCCAGATGCCGACTCAAAAGAAGCGCTGCAAGTTTAGCTGTACAGCTAGTGTCCAATTTGGAGTAATCTGCACTATGCTGTCCTCTCTAGTTACAAATTAACAAATGGTATCAAGTTAACCAAATGGTCTGCAATACAACGAAGCTTGCCTATGACAGTGGTTTCTGTGAAATTCATACGCTACTACGTCGCTTCGAAAGCAGACGTAGGCTGATATCCTTCGAATTTTGCGATCCCGAAGGACTATTTCGAGGCTAATTGTCTGTTAGTGCCTGCGGTTCAATGACCCTCAACCACTCTACAGCAGATTGCATTCCACATTGGGCAACTGTTATATTTGCTGTGGACTATAGACTTTTCATGTTTTTGTTTATATAGCACATGCTTAATTTTTTTACCTCTTTGTAACTTATATATGTATTAAAATAGTCTACATTTCAGAAAATTAGATAATTTTAAACAGAAAAATGAATGTATTCACATTGATTAAACAATATTAACAATAAAAAACTAAGAAAAACATTGACCAGCATTAACTGCCCCATCAAGCATTTCTGTAAATATAATGTTTTACAAGGAACGTTTAAAGCTAGTCTGTAGCTCAATAGGTAGAGCATCAGCCTCCTGTGTGAGGTTTCCAGGGCTTTACTCTAATCCAAATTGTTCCACATTCTCCCGAGAGTTTAGAGGTATGAATATAAGTGTGAATGTTTGTGTGTAAATCTGAATATAATAACCCAAAGATACAAACAGTAAAGGAGTGAACACCTCTGCCACGTACAATTGTTCCAAAGGAAAAAACCGCTGATATGACCTATTATCGGTGAGAAATTGCCTTGTGATGACATTCTGCTGACACGTGGCCGCATCGGTACGCTGTTGCCCTATTTACTTGCTCTCCGTCTGCAGCGACAAACGTTCCACTGCCTGCTTCCTCTAAAATGCCTTCTTCTCTCCATGCATACCTCTCGTACGTTGAACTATGTTTCCCTATTTCTCACTAGTTAGCTCACCTATTCCTTTCCACATTGGGTCTTGTATTTCATTAAACGGAAAAGTTTTATTATTTCGGCTAACATAATCTCAACTTGTTTATCACGGCTGTAAAACATTTTCAAATCACTGTGTCACTCGTGATATTTCTAGAATAATAACAAGAGCAATATCTGTGATATATAAAATGTAGTAACGATAATAAATGTAAGTCCTTACGATCACGATGTATAACACAACCAAACTTTTCACAGAATGCAATCAAACAATCAGATTGCAAACAATTGATCAGTCATGCATTAGAACGCGCGCGTAAATTTCCACTGAACCACTATGTGTTGCATCGCCGATGACGTCACGTCTCTGGCGGATATGTATTCTTACACTATGACAGCAACCTGACAAGCGCCTGCCAGCAGACGACGCACCCCACAAGTGTCAATCACAAGGAAATTTCTCACCGATAATAGATGTTAACGGCGGCATATAAAAGTAACAAAGTGAAGGACGATAGGGTATAACTCCTACATTGTGACATTATTGTGATATTATTTGTGACTAAGAAAGGCATGTGTTTAATTGA
Source organism: Hymenopus coronatus (assembly GCA_030762935.1). Classification (NCBI taxonomy): domain Eukaryota; kingdom Metazoa; phylum Arthropoda; class Insecta; order Mantodea; family Hymenopodidae; genus Hymenopus; species Hymenopus coronatus. Next base: position 30,548,050 of record CM060890.1, on the reverse strand, counting down.
TATGTGAGATCACTGTAAAAGGGTATACTTCAAAAAATTGCGGGTACTTTTATATTGTTCTTAAATTTGTAGAAAAGCACCCTGAAACACGTGTAGCTACGGCACATTGCTCTTGCAGATATTTAGATCAAATCCCACAGATCATACGTCCAGAGGAGATTCAGCCAGGTTCCCTAAGCCGGCTGCGAATTATGAATTTGTACGGAATGTTATGCCAGGTTATTTTTTTTTTTTTCCTAGAATGCTATTTAGACACCTACAGAAAATGTTTAATCTTTAGTGCAAACCAGCAAAATCAAAACACGTTGTTTTGAGCTGTGAATGAAAGAGCAATAGGAAATAAATGGTTTAACACACATAATTACTTAGATGCACAGTTTTAATTCCTTATTTTAGGAATAGACTTTATATTAAACTTAATACCTAATAAGTAAACAATTCAACTGTTACTTGCTCGCTGAGGCTCGGTCGCTCCTTTTTATACCTGTTGACGATGTCAACAGAAGTTTCTAGAAAAGCGAACATTCTCGCAATGTCCATTGGGCCCGGCTGTCGCTTTCTGAGACTTTGAGATATACAGGATCTTCACGTGTTAATTTCTCGAGCACCTGCGACAATGGGTGCGGCTATTTAACGGATGCCAAACAAACACGTAAAACAATACTAAACTTTGAAAGCAAGGTGTTTACGCATGTTCTGCAATTACGGGCCGGCAAGGGACGGTCACATTGTTCCCTCCATGGTGCTGTTCTTCCCGAATAGCACCATCGTAGCGGGCTAGGCGATCAAGTGTATTAACAGACTCTTTTCTCAGTAGATGGAGTAGGCACAGCATGTATCCCCCCTTACCACAAGATACGGTTCTAGCTAATGTTACCGAAGCTTGGGGCGATGTCTTTTTGTCCGGACATAGCCACACCAGATGGCGACAAACCTCGACTGTTAGCCTGCCGGTCATACAGGGTCTTCTTCATCCGGTCGCTCGGCATCTGGATGTGTTGACGAGCCATCTTATGCATGTCGGAAATTGTTCTATGAAGTGGACTGCTGGCTGTTCTGCCCCGAGTCTCCCAACATCAGGTCGTATGGAGTTGCAGCTCCCTACCAAAAACCAAATTGGCTGCTGTCAACATGGTAGGTTGAAGAACGGTAAACCAGCAACAAATGTGACAAACTGACATGCTTGTTTCTTTGATGATTGGCCACCATCTTTCTCTAATGTTCTTCTGGAGCCTTGACGTGCCGCTCAACCATGCCGTATAACTGGGTAGAGAGATATTGTGCGCGTCCTGCGCACTCCAGTGCTTCCCTCATCACGCTGGGCTCAGAGGTGTGGCCCTAATTTCTGTATAGTTCCAAATGCACTTGATGAAGTAATCCATAGCGACCAGCATATACTTGTTGCCCCTGGCTTAATAGCGAATAGTTGAGCTATTGAATGCTTTCAATACCTGTCGACGATGAGAACAGAAGTTTGTAGAAAAAGGGAATATTCTGGCAATGTCCATTGTGCACAGCGTTCGCATTCTAAGACTTTGACAAGTTAATTTGGTGAATATCTACGACAATGTGTGCGGCTGCTAAAAAAAACATACGAAAATATACAACAATGTTATACGTTTGAAAGGAAGCCGCTCACATACGTGTGACGATTACGGGTCGGCATCTCACGCCTCACTGCTCATTGAGTAATGCCATGTGTCCGATTTGTGTGTGACCGGTTCTGTCAATTGTTATTATATCTAATATCCTGGATAAATATGTCTTATGTTTTAAACTGTATCAGTTATGGGAAACAACCGAGTATAATTCATGGCATCCAAAATTTTGATCATCTGCTAACCATCGTATGCTTAGTAAAACCTACGCTCTTTGTATATAAATCTTAGTTTCCCGAAAATGGCCCAAAACATATTTTCTTCTGAAATATATATTGAGTAACTAAAATTACTTTTAAGCTTTCATTCATATTGTTGCTTATAGCCAATAATTTCTATACAATACTTATCTAGTTAATCCATGCTTATATTTAGATATAAAAACACAATGACTTCAATTTACTGTAAACTTAAGACACTAATAAGGAATATTTCTTCCGCCAACCATTGAAAAACATAGTTTAAACTTAATGCCACGCAAGCGCCCATCCATCCATCCACCGGTCTCTCCTCCTCCCTCCATCCAACCATCCATTCACCCATCCCTCTCTCCCTCCCTACATCCAACCATCCATGCATCCTTCATCCATCCATCCATCCATCCATCCATCCATCCATCCATCCATCCATCCACCGGTCCCTCTCTCCCTCCCTCCATCCAACCATCCATTCACCCATCCCTCTCTCCTTCCCTACATCCAACCATCCATGCATCCTTCATCCATCAATCCATCCATCTATCCATCCGTCCATCCAATCTGTCTAGTCTGTGTATCTATATAATCTATGCTATCTAATCGTCTATCTGTCTGTCTACCTGTCTGTTTGTCTATCAGTCTGTCTGCCTGTCTGTTTTTATGTAATTCTCTTTCCGGAAAGAGTTCAGTGTGATAAAATAGATGAGAATTTATCATCACACTATGGATGTGTTTCTTTGTGTCTGGAATAATAATTGGAGTGACATCAGTTATAAAATGTGTTATTATGGTAACAGTAAATGCAAAGAAAACACAACATCACGTTTACCAAATTACAAAGCAAACATATCAAACACCGCAAACAGCTAGATGAGAGCGAAATTTCCATTTCATATTCATTAATGGCTACGTGCCGAAATCTGTTCACTATGCAAAACATATCAAAGCCACACTAGTTTTAATAATGAATCGCAACTATATATTGTAAAAAAATTGCCATTGCTGACTGCAATGAAATCAAATCGAAATCAGGATAGAATAAAAAGGATACGTGCAACACATGAATATCCCTTGTGATCTACATTCATTACTTTCACCATTTGCTGCAGAGTTGAAAGTGGAAGATGATAGGAATACTGATAAGATAAGAGAAGAATGCAGATAAGACTAAATATTTGTCACTACACTTGAAGAGATGAATGTGAGGGAAATGCAAATATAGATATCAAAGTATCAGTGGAGCATTGATTTAATAAACGTTAAATAGAAAAATTATGACTACTAAGAGTGAAAAAAATCTGATGTGTTCCATTCATATGATTTTTTTCTGTGCTACAACCAAACTTTCCTTAAAAAAAACCTGCGTCCTGCTACTCGAGATAAACCTTATCAGAAATACTTTTATTTAACTTTATAAATAGGAGAGAAATAACGGAATGCACGAGACTAAAACGATAGTCAAATCCTTTCAATGCTGTTCTCTGTTAAACAACTGAAATGTAGTTCTCTTTGCATGACCAGGAGTAAAACAAAAGAGAAACGACACCAATGGCAGCTTCCTGTTTGAAAAAATTATAAATAATTCAAAAATAGTTGACTCTACAAAAAGATGTATATGGCATACATGGTGTGTTTCAATGCGGTCTATATTTTCTGTGTAATACGTTTTTGTCAATCTCCTACAGGTAACCAATTGTGCTTAAGTCATCTAGAATGCAAGGGAGTTCGGGGGCCATTCCCTTGATATTCAGTTAATATATTTTATTTGTCATGTGAATATCAAAAAGCCAAGTTTGGAATTTAATTTTAGTATCTTCCAAAGATGTGACGCAAAAAATATTCAAGAAAATACCCTGTATTAAATTGCCCTCTACATGGAAGATCTTTAGAAATTTTCGATTTTCGCATAAACGACTCGGATGGTTTTTATTAAAAACCCTCATATTAAATATATTTACATGATAAATAAAATGTGTACCATGAATTTGTTGGGAATAAGCTCCTGAACTACTCTTCGTTCTGAATGAAGGATACTGGTAGGCTTTTAGGAGACCGTCCAGAGTTCGTCGTCGTCTGCTTCCAAAATCTCATTTCTGTAACCCAAATGAACAATAATCCATCAGCGATACATCAGGCAACTAAACAGAGATGTCACTGAAAGCAATGGAAAATATTCTCGTTTCTTTCTCCATTTTCTCCAAAAATTTGTCAGCTGAAGCAGATGTAAGCTTGAATGCTTTATTCTGATGCAGCCAGACTTTTTATTGTCATCTGCACCATAAAAAGCAGGGAGTTTTGTATGGGAAATTGGGGTCAGGATGTTAGTTTGATAACATGCTAAGTTGATTTTCACATTTTTATGTACGAGCAAATAGCTAATATGTCTTTGTAGCTGTGCCGTGCAATTAGCATGAAACACTTGTGAAAACTTTTCTTTGTTTCCATATGCCAAAATTCAATTTTTTCTCCCCTAGGTGGGTAATATATATCCCAAAGTTTGTTGCGGTCACTTAAATAAACATATACCTTGTGTTTAAGGCATTTTCATGACATTTTCTTGGAATAGCCGCTGAAGAACTCTTTCTTGTAGATTACTTTTATGTAAGTTTTGCATAACTGGTAAACCGTAACAGATAGACAAACACTTACTACACAAGAACTGTATATCTAATTAAAACACACAATTTATATCTCATGCATTTTTGAAGAAACAACCGTTTTTGAGATATTCCAAATTATTGATTTCCGTTTTGAGGTACTTAATCTTTGGTATTTCTCCAACGGGAAGATACTTCTTTGCGTCTCTCTTTTATTTACTCCCAGCAAACAAGGGAAACGAATTTCAATTGTTTCACATGGCGATCGGTTTTAAAAGCTTGACTACCGCTTGAGCCTGTGCATTCTTTTATTTCCCTTCTAATTACAAGGAAGTAAGTAATGCGACTAATTCTGTAATGTTTATCTCAATCAGCCTTATGTGGATAAAAGAATAATCTTTTGACAGAAAAGTTTACTTGTGGAACAGCTAGACAAAGTCATGTGAATGGATCACATCAGATGTTTTTTATTCACAGACCTCATATACATATTTACTTCGCTGTATAGAATTTTTGGTGGTTCTGTGGCTACTATGTAAAGTGTACTTACGTGCTAGAGGAAGTAACAGGTTAAAATTTTGGTGTGTTCCACTCACATGCCTCATCTAAAGTGTGAACAAACTTCCACTTTTTGCTAGCTAGGTATCGTTCATACAGCTTTATGTTGTTAGTGACACATACCGCAATGTGCTTAGGTAACAACTTATGGCGCTTTTGAATATTCAAATTCCTGTTCATTATGATGTTCAAAGTAGTAATAGATATTCCAAACTAAAATGCAATGACCTTCTAAGTTGCAGAGACAAGAGGCTTAACCTTCCGAATTATTCCCGAAGAGTGACTGGTAGTCGATGCGGATTTGCCTGCTTGCCATTTGGAATAATGTCTAATCTGGCCTTTCCTTTTTTGTTAAGCATACATAAGATCCCTTGGATACAGTAAACACATTAATTCATAATAAGTTGGAAAAAAAAAGTATTCTGGATCGAAAGTGCAGTAATATACCTTCCCAGAATGGTTCTATTTTCGGCGCTATTCGACGCAATAGGAACGAGAGCACTCAACTGAACCAACACAGGAATACGCATATGTATACTGCACTTTCATTTGGTTCTGCAGATTTCAGCACGTAGCCAGTGTACTCGTCCAAGCTGGTCACCATAGATAACGAATAACCCTGTTTTTAAAATTGAAAACAATAACAATGAATATCTCAGACATTGCTAGTTTTACAACAAAATATATAGGATAAAATTTGTGTAATTTTGACATCTACGTTTATTGTAGTAAGTTTTGTCTGTTTTTTTACGGTTTACCAGTTATGCAAAAGCCTTCCAGAATGAAGACTATTCAGGAAATAATCTCATAAGAATAAGACTATTGCCAGGAAATTCAAGCTATACATTTAATCATGTAAATATCTTTAATATACGTTCATATAATCAAAATCCTTAGAGGCATGTTTGAGAAAATCAAAATGTTTGTAAATTTGTCCATGTAAAGGGTAGTTTGGAATGAGGGATTATCTTAAAAATCTTCGTTGCATCCTTGCGAGATACTAAACTGATATCCCAAGTTTAATATTAAACGGAATCTTCGATTTTGAACAATGCTGCCACGCCCCCCCCCACAAACACACACCCACACACACACACACCCACTCACACACACACACACTCTCACACACACTCACACACACTCACACACTCACTCAAACACACACTCACACACACACACACACACTCACACACATACTCACACACACTCACACACACACTCACACACTCATACACTCACACACACACTCACACACACTCACACACACACTCACACACACTCACACTCATACGCACACACAATCACACACACACTCACACACTCACACACACACACTCACACACATACTCACACACTCTCACACACACACACTCACACACTCACACACACTCACTCACACACACTCACACACACACACACTCACACACACACTCACACACACACTCACACACACTCACACACATACTCACACACACTCACACACACTCACACACACATTCACACACTCACACGCACACTCACACTCACACACACACGCACACACTCACACACACTCGTTTTGGTTGATGAGGGGTGAATTAAGTAAAATAAAACAAAGGTCCCTCCTCCAAAAAAAAGAAGAATTTTCGCCCAAAATTCAAAGAATTTAAGAACAAAAAAAAAACACACACACACACACACACACACACACGCAAACAATTTCTTTGTCCTTTCTCTCAATTTTTTTTTTTTTTTTACTCAGAGATCCTGAAAACAAGTATGTCCCGGTGAACTATCGGTATCGAGTTTTTGGCGGAATTCAATACCGTTTCTACCTGCTATGTAATATGTACATACGTGCTAGCGAATGTAAAAAGGATCTTCTTCTACAACATTTTGCATCTCGTGCACAAAAATGAAGTAAATAAAAATTAATGAGGTAATAAGTGTAGAGTATACCACTGTGTAATGCATGCAATTGGACGTAATGAAGTTAGATATTGAAAAAATCTGAAGGCGTCTGATTGTAAAGAAAAGGGGCAGTACACGTAAAGCTAATTTTAAAGAAAATCTTACTTGAAATTGATAAATAAGAGTCAAATAATTTGGCTGAGCCTTAGATGAGAACAAGAAGCTGGCCAGGAAATGGTGAAGGAGTGGAACTTTAGAGCTGATCGAAAATATTAATGTACACGAGTCATGTAAGGAGACAAAGAGGAACTCCGAGCCAAAGAGGAATGAAAAAGGATGTGTTGGCACCAAAGTCTTATGCCCAAGCCAAGTCCGAAGTTTAACAAATCAAAGAGTTCCTGAAACCGGGAAAAGCATGTGGTTCCTACAGGATGATTCTGCATCCTACCGTAATGTTGCATTATGTCCTGCAAGATTGCCAGACCTGAATCCTGAGACGGATTATCGCCCATGTAAATAAGCGCATAACCAATATTAGTAATTGATTCAATTGTTTAAATTAATTAGTAAGTAAGATATAATGTATTTATTGCATCTTGGATGTTCAAGAGATTGTTCCTGGAAAGCGTTTCTAACTTCAACCCCAGAGTTCTCAAGCGACGAATTCAGTTATATACGCTATTTCTTTGTCTATTGCAAGAGGGGAAAGACGCTATTGTAGATCACGTCTCCGCACGAAGGCGGGGAACCACGAGGAAATCTAGGTCAAGAATCACGTGAAAGACGCATTGACCAATTACAATTAATCACGTCGCGGCAGAAGCGCACCCCAAGCCACTTTCGGCGCCAAAAATGGGCCAATGAGATTACGAGTTGAGGGTTTTGCGCGTGGGTAGAATTTGCTATAAATATAGAGTATTCAGCGCAATTTTCAGACAGTTGAGATGTAACTCCAAGGGGAAACCTGCGAAGCCAGGGTATGCGCGAATTAGTCAACTTATTATAGTGATAGGCAGTTGGAATGTAACTGCACGTAGACTCTGTGATGCCCGAATTAAGAATACTCGTAAATATAGTAAAGTTATTACAGTGATTCACACAGTTGAAATAAATGTCACGCTTAAGGAAGCCACGGCGGAAATTTAAAGTGTCTACAATTATTCTTCACGTAACCGTTGTACTCGTCGCCGCGTAAAGTTTAGTTACCTTTATGCGCGTAACGCTCTTGTTCGAGGGAAATTATCGAAACTCAATCGCGCCAGGAACATTCTCGGGAACGCTTGAAAAAGAGAAATAAACCTTGATTGAGCGAAAAGTGCCGACGTTATTTAAGTTAATCCCCGTACCACTCCCTGGAGATCACCGTAGCTAAATGCCAAAGCTAGATGTAAATAGGTCTCAATTGCTCGTCGCTGAGCCCACCAATGGCCAAAGAGCGTCGAGAACCGACTTTAGCAGCTGCAACGCCGGAGAGAACCAGTCGTCGCTGTGCAGCCCAGCCCCACCAGGTACCTACACCAGCTATACGCCCACAATCCTCGATGATTTTTTCTTCTGAGAACTGTAAAAACAGACCAGAAGGTACAAATTGCAAATACAGTAACTCTAAGGGAATGTGTTTTTCTGGCTACGGAGGAAAACAAAAACCAAAAAGTATTTTCAAGAGTAGGAGGAAATTGTTTAAGGAGATGTGAAGGATGCAGTTACGCAAATGGTGAAATTTTGAACCATAATTACGAAACAGATAATCATTGACCCTATTTAATAATTTTCTAACTTTTCGTTTGACATTGATATTCATTATAAGGTTTATTTATTTTGATGCTAAAAATAATGGAGTGTTTCTTTAAGTACTTATATATTAAAGTTATAAGTTATATCAATACATATTGAGATTTATATTGAATGAATTACTTAAATGACACTGGATTGTGATTTTTAGTTTTTGGAAGTTTACTGAATGAATGTATGAAGTAACAGAAAAATCCTAATTTTTATTTCAATTATTGCAGCTAATTTTGTAAATAAAATCATTTTTAAAATCCTATGACTAAGTAATAATGTATATTCTTTAAATTTATACAAACTGTTTTAAAATGGATCCTATACATAACCATCCATTAGTATGTTTTAGTTACGCCTCTACTAGAGAATCTAAATTGGAATAATAGTGTAAAATAGCCAAACGAAGCCATTGTTTAGATATTTTCTTAAGTGACTCTGAAGAAGGAATTGAAATTACTCGCCGAAAATGTGAGAAATGCAGAGGACAGCTCTTACATCAACAAAATGCCTATAACAACTGAAATCAAATTCTTTAGTTGACTTACAGCAATATATGGCTCAAAACTAATTCAAAATCTTGCAATAATCGCCATTTATGGAAGATGAATATTCAATTGGATATTTTAATTCCTTTCTAGGATTTATACTTTATTTATATGTGCTATGTACATAGTGCATAAAGGTATTGTAATGCACCCAAAAATTCGATACCGAGATTTCACCGGAAATACATGTTTTGGGTCCCCCTGAATCAAAAAAAAAACATTTTTGGGAATAGGTCCATGTGTGTGAGTGTGTGTGTGTGTGTGTGTGTGTGTGTGTGTGTGCCTGTCTGTCTGTGAATAGCATAGCTGAAAAACGAAAAGACCGTTGAAAACCACACTTGATATTTATGTTGGTACCTTTCATGAATGCGAAGATTTTCAAGAAAATCCCCCACCCCCAACTACCTTATACATGACATTTTTTTTCGAAACCTTTATTTACTCAAAACTAGCTCTAACGATTTGGATTAAAATAATGTATATTAAAGATATTTTCCTGACAAATAAAATGTGTATATTGAATTTTCTGGGAATAGCTTCTGAAGAATATTTTATTCTGGATGAATTTTACGGAATTTTGCATCACTACTAAACCGTAAGAGATGGACAAAAACTTATCACACAGAAATATAGAACGCGTTAAAACACACAATTTATATTATTTACATTTTTTTCATGGAGTTAATTGTTTTTGAGATATTCCTTGTTTTTGGTTTGAGCTTTTAAAAACTTATGTTACTTTCATACAGGAATTTGTCAACTCCTGCCCATACAAACAAAGGAACTTCAGTCACATAGCAACCAGCTTTTGACTATAACTTTAACCTACGGTTTATTTCGCTTCTATTTACAAGGAAGCAAGTAATAAGACTATTTCTACTAAGTTTTTCTCGATTAGCATGAAGTAAATAGAAGCATAAGCTTTTTAACAATAATTTGTAGCAGAGATGTAGAGAAAGTCATGTGAATAGAACTCATCAGATTTGTTCAAAATGAAGTTCAATTCATTTGTGAAAAATGTTTGTAACTTAGCTAGAATTTCTATTTTATATACTGGATATTGATTAATCACGATATACTGATTATTAATAAGTTTTAAATGTGTTCAACATTTTGAGATATGTAGTTTTTCAAATAAACACACTACTTTCCTGTCGCCCTATATTGGAAAATGAATAATTAGTGATTACTTCAGCAACTTATAACATTTTAAAAGTACATACCATTTCTCAAAACTGACACTAAATCTGCACCAAAGACTATAATTTACCAATAAGGGAAGAAAATATTGCTTTCGGCTAATCTATTGCTTCTCGGAAACAATGCAAATACGGTGTAACTAGATTAGAAACGGCTAAAGAATGAATTTTAAATCTCTGTTCTTCTTAAGAACATTGATTTATCATATTACATGATTACCACATTACACACTGAAATAGTGAATTCATTAAAAAAATAACTAATTACACTAGGTTCAAAATATCTCCATACTTTCTTCGAAATAATGTCAAACAAAGGAACCTGAAGCCGCTTCCAAATGTTATGGTGATAATCATGTACCTACTAGAAAGTGGAAATAGTTATTGTATCTAAACAATTAACCATTGCTGTTTAAGTTAAATAGGTAATTTCTCTATAAATGTGTATCAGATATAAGAAAAATCTGATGAGTTCCATTCACATGACTTTCTCTACATCCCTGAAAAAAATATTAAAAAGCTAATGCTTCTATTTACTTCATGCTAGGCGAGAAAAAATTAGCAGAAATAGTCTTATTACTTGCTTACTTTTAAGTAGAAGCGAAATGAGGGAGTTCCTTAGGTTAAAATGATAGCCAAAAGCTGGTTGCTATGAAACTGAAGTTTCTTTGTTTGTATGTACAGGAGTAAAGAAATTCCTGTATGAGAAAAGTAAAAGTTTTTCAAAGCTAAAACGAAAAACAGGAATGTTTTAAAAATGATCAACTCCACGAAAAAATGTATATGACATAAGTTGTGTGTTTTATCATGAGCTACAATTTCTGTATAGTAAGTTTTTCCCCGTCTCTTACGGTTTAGTAGTAGTGCACAATTCCGTAAAATTCATCCAGAACAAGGTAGTCTTCAGGGGCTATTCCCAGAAAATTCAAGAAATACATTTTATTTGTGAGGTAAATAAATATCTTTAATATACCATATTTTAATTAAAATCGTTAGAGCCATTTTTAAGAAAATAAAAAATTTCAAAACTTTTTCCATGTAAAGGGTAGTTTGGGGTGGGGGGATTTTCTTGAAAATCTTCGTGTCGCATCCTAGGAAGATACCAAAAGTTAAATACCAAGTTTGAGCTTTAAAGGTCTTTTCGTTTTTGAGCTATGCTGCCCACAGTCATAGACACACACACACATAGGCACACATACACACAGACAAGCACACACGGAATTTTTTCTAAAAATGCTTTTTATATATTCAGGGAGTCTCAAAACATGTATTTCCGGTGAAATCTCGGTATCGAATTTTTGGGTGCAATGCAATACCTTCTCTATACACTATGCACATAGTTCGTATAGAGAAAGTAAAAATATGAAAATCTCAAACAGTCTTATTTAGATTGTGTAAGATATGTAACCCATATAACTTTAGAATATCGTAACTGAAAAGTGTATGTATATTGCAAGAGTCCAATAGCATCATTAAATCTATTTGGCTGGAAGATTTACAGTAGGCCTTACCTCTATGAAACTGTGGAGTACGAAAAAAATATTGTATATTGTGCGTACATAAAAGTGCTGTAAATTATTGTGTGCATTCTAAGATCACACCGTTATTTTTAGAATCAGTTATATAAATATGTAGCAAAAAATCGCAGTAGGACATTAATTTCTCTATACGTACTATGTACATAGTGTAAAGAGAAGGTATTGCACTCCACCCAAAAATTTGATACCGAGATTTTACCGGAAATATATGTTTTAGGGTGCCCTGTATCCAATAAAGCATTTTCACACAAAGGTCCGTGTGTGTATATGTCCGTGTGCCTGTGAACACGATAACTCAAAAACGAAAAGTCGGTAAAATACCAAACTTAGTATTTAAGTTTAGTATCTTCCAGGGAAACGACACGACGATTTTGAGAAAAATTCCCCCATCCCAAACTACCCTTTACATGGAGCTTTTTTGATACTTTTGATTTTTAAAAAAATAGCTCTAACGACTTTGATTAAAATATCGTATATTAAAGATATTTACCTCACAAACAAATGAATGTATATCATGAATTTTCTGGAAATAGCTCCTGAAGACTACTTTATTCTGGATAAATTTTACGGTATTTTATATAACTGCTAAAGCGTAAAAGAGGGACAAAAACTTACCATACAAAAAATGTAGAGCATTTTAAAGTACACAATTTATGTTATATGTATTTTTATCGTGGAGTTGATGGTTTTTGAGATATTTCTTGTTTTTAGTTTCAGCTTTGAAAAACTTATACTTTTGTTATACAGGAATTTGTCAACTCCTGTGCATACAAACGAAGGAACTTCAGTCACATAGCAACCAGCTTTTGACTATAGCTTTAACCTATGTTTCTCCCTTATTTCGCTTCTACTTATAAGGAACCAAGTAATAAGACTATATCGGCTAATTTTTTTCTCAATTAGCATGAAGTGAATAGAAGCATAAGCTTTTTAACAATACTTTGTTATAGAGATGTAGAGAACGTCATGTGAATGGAACACAGTTTTTGTTTGAGCTCTGTAGAACACACTAAGGCCATTTTCCACTATCTCTGCTTCTCAATTACTGCAGTAGTTGGATCGCATATTGTGGTTAGAAGATTAACCAATCGCTTGCGATTGTGTTTATTAATCTCCTTATGATATTAAATTCTTTATAGTCATAGATATAGATAGGGTTAAAATATTCTTTACACAGCTTTTACACGTGTGCTGGTAAATTAATTTAAAGTTATCCCAATAACGTGCGTTCGTTCTATATTTAACTAACAAATGACGATAAGGCTTTTAATTTTACACTTGGCAGATCTTCACATCGTATAATCCAGCTGTTGAACGGGAATGAAAATCCTTCTCCAACACTTGCATAACTAAGTTACGATGGATGCTCCAACACCATCCATTTAAAGCTCTGGATAAAAATAAATGTTTAATATATTTTCCGTTTAAACCTGTTATTCAAATTTTCTGGAATAATTTCATCTTCCTTAATCATCTTTAAGCTTTAATTAGGAGGGAAAACTTTCGGGAACAAACAAATTTGAAGTTACGAGACAATTTGCTTTCATGAATTTAAAGCCTATCTCTTCCCTTTGAAATTCTGTTCCCCATCTGACACTCCATTTCAGCGCTTCCCACGCTGTAACTAATAACAAACAGAATTTAACTTGACAACCTAATCGTTTATTGACACGCCGGAGGTGGAAAGTGAATTAGAAGCAGAGTGCATGTTTGCCCACTGCGAGACTACAGATGGAGTTGTACCGTTGCTAGGAAACATATGATGTACAGCTTCCCTCTACTGCAGGTCAAAGTAGAAACTATTAATATCAAAACTACATTCAAAGTAAAATAGGTAAGAAAAGAGATAATGCGTAACAGATTTTTGGGAAGAAATCTGATTTGTAGATGATTTCTTTACCGCCTTCGTGCATTATGTTCTTTACATATACTATTTACATAATAGGTAGAGAAGATAATACAGGGTTACTATAAAATAAATAGACAACTTCAACTGCCTGTCAAACAAAAACTATTAGAGATAGCAACCTAATTATTTTGGAGGTATGTTGAGAAACTCTCAAAGTTTTGTTTGCTACTATTGGTAACGCTGTAGTGTCTTGTTTGTTGTTGCAGAAGCTGAAATGGCGGAAAATCCTGTGGAAAAGGCATATTGCGTGTTGGAATTTGCTAGAACGCAATCAGCAACTGTTGTCCAACGACATTTTAGAACACGTTACCACAAAGCGTCACCGACTAGACAGTCAATATACGACTGGTATAGAAAATTCGAGACAACGGGATGTTTGTGCAAAGGGAAGAGCTCGGGAAGACCAAGAGTTTCGGAAGAAAACGTTGAACGTGTTAGTGAAGCCCACAGTAATCGACATCTAGGGCAAGCATGCAATTACAAATTCCACAGCAAACTGTATGGAAACTCTTGCGGAAGCGACTGCACATGATGTCTTACAGATTATAGATGTTGCAGTTTCTGAGTGAAGAAGATAAGGTCATACGGCGTCACTTTTGCATCGACATGTTGCGACATAATGAAGACGATGCTGGTTTTTGTGAGCGCATCATTTCATTTTGATGGATGGATGGATGGATGGATGGATGGATGGATGGATACTTTATTTCACTGCTTAGGGCGTGGCCCGGTGGCAGCGCTGTCAATGTAATAATACAATGAGTTAAATAAACAATAATGTAAATAATACACTGTTAAAATGGCAATGACATAGTATACTAATACATACATAATTGTAACAACAGTAATAATAACGCTATATTTTTATTTACTATCCTGACTATAAATCACTCTTCTTTAGTCTCTTTCTAAAACTATTTACACTTTGAGGTAAAGTCTCCAGTAAATCTGCAGGTATTTTGTTCCATTCGTTTATTGTTCTATTTGTGAAGGAGAATTTACCTATGTCTGTTTTCTGTTCCCTATTTCTTATTTTTTCCGAGTGATCATTCCTCCCACAGTATAATAGCTTTAATAATCGTTTGGATATGTCTTTCCATGCAGGTTCCCCCTTATAGGCTGTAAAAATTGCACACAGCCTTGCTCCTCCGCTACGTTTTTCTAGTGTTTCCCAGGAAGTAGCAGTGCTGGTATGATTTTCGAATCGTTTACTTCTGTCTACAAATTTAGCTGCTCTTTTTTGAACTCTCTCTAGTGCCAGATAATTACGTCACAATAGTATATATAACTTGAATTTTATGGAATAAACCTCTGAGACCCCCTCCATTCTGAATTACTTTTTCATAACAAGTAAACTGTAAGAGATACAAAAAGTTACTACACAAAAAATGTAGATGGCGTTAAAACACACGATTTATGCGTTACACATTTTTTTAGTTAAGATTTCCGAAACATACTCTGTTATTGTTTAGTTTTCTCACAGAGATGGTCCTCCACCGTTACATACAGTTTTTTTCCTTTATTTTCCTTATAGTTAAAAGGAAGCAAGCAATAACACGTTTTCTGCTAGGATTTACCTCAATTGACATGATAGAGATAAAAGAATAGTCTTTTGTTATGATTGTTTGCGGAAAAGGTGGAGAAAGACATCTGTTATACAGCTTCTACTAGCTGCTCTTAAGAAACTATTTTCCTATCAATTCACTTTAACTCAGATAAAAGTTTGCAAGTATAGTTTAATTATATATTATAAAGAATTAGAGAAAACCGATTCGTTACTGATATGTTTAAAAGCTAGTAAATATAGTTTAAAAGCTCCATGGAATGCATTTGCGATGCTTCTATATGACGTAATGGAATGTTTGAAAACACAAGTCCTTCATCAGCTGCATCTAGTGTTGTCTTTTTATTTTGTTTTCTTAATTCGGTAATAGGTCTGCTTCTTTAACTTTATTTAGTCTGAAATGGTTTACTTAGGACGAATGTATCAATATCTGGTGAAATGATTTACTTTGGAGGAATGCAATATTTGCTGTTAAGGATGACTCTAATACACGAACCAAATAATATTGGCTAGTCTACGCGTTACTAGTTTTAATATAATTGCTTTTAGAGAAGCTTCATTCGCAAATTTAAGTGAGGGCATACATTGAAATTAAGGCAATGAATTAAATAACTCCCTATCCTACCTATCCTTAAAAATCTGATATGTTCCATTCACATGACTTTCTCTACCTCTCTGCAACAAGTTATTGTTAAAAATCTTGTTCTTCTATTTGTTTCATGCTAATCGAGAAAAACATTAGCACAAATAGTCTTATTACTTGCTTCCTTGTAAGCAGAAGGGAAATAAGGGAGTACCATAGGCTGAACTAATAATCAAAAGCTGGTTGCTATGTGACTGAAGTTTCTTTGTTTGTATTTAAGTTTAGTATCTTCCAGGGATGCGACACGAAGATTTTGAGAAAAATCCCCCCACCCCCAACTATCCTTTACATGGAACCTTTTTTCGAAAATTTTGATTTTCTCAAAAATGGCTTTAACGATTTGGATTAAAATTTCGTATATTAAAGATATTTACACGCCAAATAAAATGTATATATTGAATTTTCTGGGAATAGCCTCTGATGACTATTTTGGATGAATTTTATGGATTTTTGCATAACTGCTAAACCGTAAGAGACGGAGAAAAACTTACAGCACAAAAAATGTAGAGCACTTTAAAACGCACGATTTATCTTATATACATTTTTTTCGTTATGTTCATCGTTTTTAGATACTCTTTGGTTTTTGATTTCAGCTTTAGAAAACATACTTTTCTCAAACAGGAATTTAGCAATTCCAATCTCTACAAACAAAGGAAGTTTAGTCCCATAGCAACCAACTTTTGACTATCACTTTAACCAATAATATTCCCTTATTTCGCCTCTACTTACAAGGAATCAAGTAATAGGACTATTTCTGCTGATTTTTTTCTCGATTAGTATGAAGTAAATAGAAGCATAAGCTTTTTAACAATAATTTGTTACAGAGATTTAGAGAAAGTCATGTGAATGGAACACATCAGATTTTTATCTTTGGAGTAGAAAGGTAAACTCTAGCTAATCTTTTAGGGTATCCTTGGTTCTACTATTTAGTATAATTGCTAATACGACGGCTTCCATGTGTTCAAACCGCGTTATATTCTTCATACATACTGCAAATGAAATTTCCGGATAAGTATGCCATGTTTTTTCAGAAACTGTTGGAAATAGTCAAATTAAAATATTTAGAATGAAATAAAAAAGAAACATCAAGCCGTTATGGATCTAGTTGGGTTATTAGAAAATGTTTGATTACGTCTGGCACACATATACCTAGTAGGTCAAGAAGGTATTGTCCAACCAAAAACGATATTTCACCAGAAATACAAAATTATTCTAGGGCCCCCGTAAAAAAGAAAAAAAAAAATTAGAAACAGTTACGTGTATGTGTGTGTGCTCGCGCGCGCACGCGCATGTGTGGACAGCATAACGAAAAATGGCAGGTCGGTTAATTATCTTGGTGTTCAGTATGTTCCTAGGATGCGACACATAGATTTTCAGGATGAATTCAGCCTATTACCCTTTACATGATATTTTTTATTAAAATTCCATATTTAAGATATTTTTATTACAAACAAAATATATACCTTGAATTTTCTGGGCATATCTTCTGAAGACCTTTTAATACCCAGTAAACAGTAAGAGGCAGACTAAAACTTATATCACACAATTTAAGTAAAACATTTTCTGTAGAGTTAACCGTTTGCGAGATAGTCTTTGTTATTGGTTTGTGTTTTAAACTGCTTAAACTTTTTTCAAGCGGAAAGTCATCTTTCGTTTCCCGTCTCTTTTTTTTTTTTTTTTACTGTAAAAACATCCGAATTTCAGTTGTTTCCCGACTCTAGCTTTTAAAATATCTGACTATTGCTTAACCTAGTTATTCACTTGTTTCCCTTCTACATATACGGTAGCAATTCATATGGCAACTTTGTCAATGCTTATCTCCATTAGCATGAAGTAGAAGGAAGAAGAGTCTTTTGTAAGGAATTTGTTTGCGGATGAGGTAGAGAAAGTCATATGATGGAACGCATCCGATTTTCTTATATTTCTCGACCCTAATTCGCTTGTTTTTATTCCTCTTCTCTGAGATAGTATATTTCAAAACCTTGTTTTGAATGGTGCTTTTTCAAATACGGGTTATTATACTACAACATACCTCAAGCGTGTAAGCCTTCAACTAACTTTGAATTAATTTTCAATGCCGAAAAGCTCTAAATTATTAAAATTGAAAACATGTTAAAATATATTGTGATTACTCTTTGCTGGATTATAGTCGCTTCACATGTATAGCGTTTGCTGTGGTAAACTATAGCCTATTTTTGTACGTGTTTGGCTGGATTCCTTTAAGTAGCATAACTGTTCGAGAAATTAGTATTCGCGGCACTATGAGCTTTGACGGAAATTTCTGTTTATGTCATCGACAGCTATATAAGGGAGAGCACAAGTCAGGAGTGTCAGTTTTCAGTTCGGAGTTCTAGCTCGCAGAGCAGCGTGAGAGAGCTCACAATGCTGAAGGGAGAGAAAATTGTACCACAGATCTGCTGCAAAAGCAAAGAAATAAACATTTGATCATAATTATTTTGAAGCAATAAACAGCTAATTGTTATAATATGAATTTACAGGGTCTTTGAAACATAATATCAAACTCCAAATCGCTATTTATATTATAGTACTGAGATAGGATAAAAACAAAAGAAATCATATACTGGACTAGCAATGGGATTTGCTTTCTCTTGTTTTTTTTTTTTTTTTTTTTCAGTTCGCCATTATCATGGCTGAAGTTTTGTTGCAATAAAACATTACTAATTTTATTGATACGATATAAACATTTTCAGGCTACAAATTATGGCTCAACCACTAAATGATAGAATATCTTGATTCAATGCGATTATGAAAACAAGAATAATTTTTCTGAAGGTCTGTTCCAACAAAGTGGTCAACCTGATTCCCAGATCTCAATCCGATGAACTTTTGATTGTGGAGTTATCTTACAGAACGAGTTTTCCTGGCACATCCAACAGCCTCACAGCAACTGCAAAATGCTATCCGGCAAGAAATTGCTAATATTCCAAGAAATAATCCGCAAAATGTTCTGCGTGGATTAGCATAAAGAATGATGTACGTTGAACAAAATACATCTTCCGAATGTTTTATAAAACACTATTGTAACCCAGCATGTGACTTCTTTTGTTTTGTTTTCCCCCCTATCTCATTATTATAATGTTTTTACGTTTAAACTTAGAAGTGACTCGCTCATAATCAATGTAACCAATTTCCACTGAATCATAGATTAATTTTCCACTTCTACATGTCCCATTACATTCATAGAAAGCCAAATACTGCGGCCTTCACGTGCTCCCGAGAAGTTGTCCCGCAGCTAAATCTATTCACCGTCTTTTGCGTTATCACCCACGCGGATTTTCGTTGCATTATCAGATTTCCAGCGGACTCATAGCGCTGTCAATAGTGTGGACATAGCAATGGCCAGTGAATGGGCATGTTCAGAAAATAGTGCACTGCATTCTGAAAAGCGGTACAGGTAAATATTGTACTAATTAACTTTGGATTTTGATAGTTTTATGGTAATAACGAAATACCTTTGTTTGCGTTCATATAGCAATTAACAGCGATTGCAAATAATTATATCCTTGGGCTTAGGTTTAATAGATGATTCTTGGAAAATAAATTCTATGGATTCTCTCCTAAAACAACCCCTTGGTAAGAACAACAAAATATAAATAAAGCTCGAATAACCACAAAAGCACATTCTCGGTTTTAAAGTCAAATCATCTTGATACTTTTAAATAGATATAGACTTTATTTTTCTATAATATTCAAAGTTGTTTCTAAAATAGTGTGCAGCTTGCTGTAAAGAAATTCTCAGTGTGGAATGAAACTATACTCAGTACAGAGATATAGTTTTGTATGAAAAGGAATATTTTGCCAATATTTTGTGGCTGTTTCTTTGCTGAAGTTATTAATAAAAGCTTTACTGAAGTTTTCAAAGAGTTTATTCTTTTGCAAATAGTCAATACAATTCCGTTGACCACATAAGTCTAAGCGGTGTTTCTGCTTACTAAATCGTTCGAAAACCTTTTTCCAAAATACGATGGCCCAGGAACGCTCGACTACTTAGCTATAATATCTAGGGAGAAGAGATTTGTAAATTCAAGGATTTCAATGTGAAAATTGCGGTGGACAAAGCGGCGCAGGGATGGATTTTCTCCGGTTTCCCATGCAATGCATTTCACCGATGTTTAATTCCCTGTGTCATCGCTTGCGGTGCCATAACCAGTAAAACGGGAAGACATTTCTTTTCGTCTCTCTGTTGTTTACTCCCAGCATGCAAAGAGATGCGAATTTCAATTGTTTATTTACCTTTTACTTACAAGGAAGCATGTATTAAGACCAATTTTGCTAATGTTTATCTCGATTAGCATGATGTAGATAAAAGAGCTATCTTTTGTAAGAAAAGCTGTTTGGTATAGCTAGAGAGAAGCACATCAGGTTTTTTGAGTCACGGACCTCACTACATATATTTCCTGTGAATTATCTGGATTGAACTATTGGTGATTCTGTGCCTACTATATTTAGTGTACATACGCGCTGGAGAAAGCTATAGTTTAAAAATCCAGATGTATTCCATGTATTTCTCTACATCTCTGCAACAAATTATTCTGAAAAACTTTATTCTTTTATTTAATTTATGCTAATTGAGAAAAAATTAGCAATAATGATCTTATTACCTGCTTATCTATAAGAGGGAAATAAGGGAGTACCATAAGCTAAAGCCATAGTCATATCTTTTAAAAGCTGGTTCCTATATGATTAAAGTTCCATTGTTTGTATGGCCAAGAGGTGATAAGTTGCCGTATGGGACAAGTATCAAGTATTTTAAAACTAAAACCAAAAACAAGGAATATCTCAAAATTGGTGAACTCCACAAAAAAAAAAGTATATAACATAAATTGTGTGCTCTAACGAGCTTTAGGCCGCGCCGTTGCCAAGTGGTTAGACCACTCACCTCTCACCTAGACGTCCGGTGTTTGATCCCAAGCGACCGCATGTGAAATTTGAGGTGGACAAAGCGGCGCTGGGGTGGGTTTTCTCCGGGTACTCCGGTTTCCCCCGTCATCGCATTCCATCGGTGCTCCATCATCATTCATGTATCACCAGTTTCACCGCCTGCGGTGCCATAAGTAGTTAAAACGGGCGTTAAACAAAAGCAAAAAAAAAAAAAAAAAAAATAACGAGCTTTACATTTCTTGTTAAGTAAGCTTTTGTCTTTTTCTTATGATTTACCGGTTATGCAAAATTCCGAAAAATTCATCCAGAATAAAGATGTCATCATTTATATTTTTCTTGTAAATAACTTTAATATGCCATATTTTTATCAACACCGTTAGAGCCATTTGTGAGAAAATGAAACATTTTTATATAAAGTTGGTTAGTTGGGTTGGGGGTAGTTTTTTGAAAATCTTCATGTCACATCCTTTGAAGATATCAAACTTAAACACCAAGTTTAGTATTTAACAGATTTTTCGTTTCTGCGCAGAGATACAGATACACACACACACGCACATACACACACAGATACACACCGGCATTTTCTTTTTCGATTCAGGGGGGTCACAAAACATATATTTCCGGTGAAATTTCGGTATCAAACATTTGGATGGAATGTAGTACCTTTTGTATACGTATGTACATACTGCGTGTAGAGAAAGTAAAAAGCACCGCCTGAACTAAAGGCGTAGCGGCGCTGCAACACCATACAGCACCTCTGCTACAAAGCACCCGTACTTCATCTTCACGTACATTAAAATTACTAACTGCTTCCCTTAATTACTTTCTTCTCCGCTGCTGAATGCATATATTTTTCTTCAGTAATTTACCAATGTACGCCGAAAATGAAATTCTTATGTTACCTTCTTTGAGATAAATTCGTCCAACTTTTGCGTGCTCATTCTTTTTCTCGACTGCTTTTTCTTATCTCCTCCTACCTGACGCTTCTTTTTTTTTTTTTTTCTTTTTTTTTGCTGTCGCCCATTTATATGATTCTCCTTAAGACTCCCCTTCCTTATTCCAGTTCGCCCTAAGGACAATTTAAAGGTTGAAAAGGGTAAGAGGTGAAACAAAAAATGTTAGAAGAATAAAAACTTGTAGGAAATGAATGAATGTGCTGGTTTGATAAAAAAGCAAAGGAAAACCAAGAGATTTTTTATTTTATCTCACCCGTTTCTTTAAACAACCAAAAAGAAAGGTATTGTTAGAATAAGAGCTAAATTAAGAAATAAGGTAAACACTTGAACGTGAGGGTGTATTTTACTGCGGCGTAAAACACCCATTTACTGAATTTACGTTTTACTTAGCGTTCAAGGAAATTGGACCTTTTTGCTGTTTTCTACATTAAATTAATTAACTAAATACGCTAATGAAGCTGTTTCCAGTGTTCTGTGAGTGAAAAAGAAAGAACTAAGTCGTGCCACGTAGCACGAATGCCATACTCAAAATTTTCAGACACTTATAAAGTTCCATACTGTCTCTTACAACTTCATAGAAACCACTCTCTACGTTCGATTCATATTTCTTGAGTGTGTCTACTACGGAAATTAGCTTCTTATAGAGCGAGGTATGTACTTCGACTTTGCCCGTTTTTACCTTCTTTACACTTTGTACATATGTACAATGTACATAGTATATAGAGATGATATTTTATATTCCACCCAGAAGTTCAAACCTAATTTCTCTGAAAATATACATTTTGAGACCTGAATCTAAAAAAAATCTTATGTGTACCATACACATGACTTTCTCGACATCTCTACTTATACTTCTATTTACTTCATGCTAATCAGAAAAAATAGCAGAAATAGTCTTGTTACTTGCTTCCTTGTAAGTAGAAGTGAAATAAGGGAGTACCATAGGTTGAAGTCATACTCAAAACCTGATTGCTATGTCACTAAAGTTCCTTTGTTTCTATGGTCAGAAGTTGACAAATGTTCTTATGAGAAAAGTGTAAGTTTTTCAAAACAGAAACTAAAAACAACGAATGTCTCAAAAACGATTAACTCCACGAAAAAAAATGTACATAACGTAAATTGCGTGTTTTAACGTTCTCTACATTTTTCTTGTTGTAAGTTCTTGTCCATCTCTTATGGCTTAGCAGTTATTCAAAAGTCCGTAAAATTCATCCAGAATAAAGTACTCTTCAGAGGCTATTCCCAGAAAATTCAAGATATACATTTTATTTGTCAGGTAAATGTCTTTAATATACGACATTTTAATCAAAATCGTTAGAGCCATTTTTGAGAAAATCAAAATTTTCAAAAAAAAAAGTTCCATGTAAAGGATAATTGAGGATTTTCCTCAAAATCTTCCTGTCATATCCCTGGAAGATACTAAACTTAAATACCAAGTTTGGTATTTTACCGACAATTCATTTTTGAGTTATCGGGTTCACAGACACACGGACACACACAGACACACACACACACACACACACACACACACACACACACACAAGGACCATTTTCCGAAAAACTTTTTTTATATAAATTGGACCCTAAAACATATATATACGGAAATATATGTTTTAGGGTCCCCAATATCCAAAAAAAGCATTTTCACAAAAAGGTCCGTGTGTGTGTGTGTGTCCGTGTGTCCGTGAGTCTGTGTACACGATAACTCAAAAACGAAAAGTCGGTAAAATACCAAACTTGGTATTTAAGTTTAGTATCTTCCAGGGATGCGACACGAAGATTTTGAGAAAAATCCCTCAACACCCTACTAACCTTTACATGGAACTTTTTTCGAAAATTTTGATTTTCTCAAAAATGACTGTAACGATTTTGATTAAAATTTCGTACATTAAACATATTTACCTGACAAATAAAATTTATATCTTGTATTTTCTAGGAATAGCCTCTGAAGAGTAGTTTATTCTGGATGAATTTTACTAAATTTTGAATAACTGCTAAACCGTAAGAGATGGACAAAAACTTACTACACAAAAAATGTAGAGCACATTAAAACACACAATTTATGTTATACACGTTTTTTCGTGGAGTTCGTCGTTTTTGTGACATTCCTTATTTTTGGTTTCTGCTATGAAAAACATATACTTTTCTCAAACAGGAACTTGTCAACTCATATCCATACAAACAAAGGAACTTCATTGACGTAGCAACCAGCTTTTGACTATCCCTTTAACCTACAGTTGTCCCTTATTTCGCTTCTACTTACAAGGAAGCGAGTAATTAGACTATTTGTGCTATTTTTTTTTTTCTGATTAGCATAAAGTAAATAGAAGTATAAGCTTTTTAAGAATTATTTGTTGCAGGGATATGGAGAAAGTCATGTAAATGGTACACATCAGATTTTTTATATGCAAATGATAATTTGGTATATGGAGATTGCCCTCAAAACCTTCGTGTCGTATCCTTAGAAGGTACTAAACTTAAATGCCATATTGATACTTTATAGTTTTCGTTTTTGAGTTAACGCGTTCACAGACACACGGACGCACACGCCAAGTATTTATTTATTTATTTATTTATTTATATGGTGTCTTCAGATTTATTCGGCCTTTGCCACCAGTCGATTGTCTGCGCAGGACTAGCATTCTCTCTTGCAAAGGACTACCAAACGATGTGTAGAGATCACCTTAATGAAATGGCACTTAAATGGTAGCTACCCAATCTTACTTTTGGAACATTCGCTTGCTTCTCGCTTTCGCCGTACTTTTGTTGATATTCGCTCAAATAATAAAACGGTCATGGCCACAATCTCCCTTTTACAACAAACGCTTGTTCATGCTCTTTACAGCACTAAATGAAAGTTCTACACATAATAAATTAAGAAAACCAACAATTTTTATGATAGGGGTCACTTCTAGCTCGCGTGCACAAAATACCCTGATAAAAACAGTTCTGCGCCCTCCAGTGCATCAAACTGTTTATGAAGTCTAGGATATTGTTTAACGCCCGTTTTTACTACTATGGCACTGTTAACGAAGTCGGCAATGCATGCAGTCCAAGGTACAATTTTGCTTCTCCCCTTTGAATGAATGAATGAATGAATGAATGAATAAGTGTATTTATTGACATAACAATATTATACATTGAATTTCAACAATTGCATGGGTCCACAGACAGTACGTGCTTTTGTAATACACATTAAAAAGCAATATTAAAACAACAAAAAGAAAGAATTAAAGGAGTAAACACGAAAATAAGAAGACAAAGGCAATTCACAATAAAAAACAATATTAATAGACAGCAAAGAATTTAACGAGTAAACCCGAAAAAAAATACAAAGATGTTCAAATATAGCAATTTAAATTTACAGCACAGATTAAACCTTCATAAAAGTACCTTTTTATAATAGATAAATACACTTAAAAGAAATATATACACATAATATATAAAACCATTACACAACAGCGACATATGTAAAACATTGTAGTCACTTTTGTTTAGTTGTTACTATCCCTCCCCCCTTCTCTATTGGCGGCCTTCTCAGATCTCAGCTGCCTTGCCTGTCCACGTCTTCCGTGCCTGCCAGTAGCGTCAAACAAGCTTCTAGCTCTACATTTGCGGCGGTAAAGAATAACGGTAAATATTTTTCCCGCCATTTCTCCGTACCCCTACATCTTGCCAAGATGTGGGTCCACGACTCTTCCTCCTCGCAAATGGGACAGATTCTCGTAGCAATCTCGTTGGAAATTTTAAGGGCCCGCTCAATTAATAATGAACCGGCCCCAATAGCAGTGGTCGCTGTCGCGTTTACGTGGGCGCTCCACCGCGAAAGGGCCACGGGAATCGCTATGGACATGGATATTTAGTGTTGGGTGTTTCTGTGTGCTATGTAAGTCATTCTCTTTCCCCTGATGGCCCTGAAGACCGGTATCTTCAAATAAATAATAATGACGTCAATCGTTAAAACCACTGGCGCTAATGGCGGAATAAATCTGAAGACCCAGTATATATTTTAGGTATGTAAAGAAGTCTGCCAGAATTAATAGACAGCGTATACTTTACATATTCACGAATTCGATTACTAATTGTCAAATATATGAAATCCCTATCTCTTTTGTGAAATAGTCAGCGTTCTGACTTTAGAGAAAGGAGATAGAGGTTATAGTTCTCGAATGAGTCGGAGGAAGTTTATTTTTTACTACCTACTCTTTACAGAGTTTGAAGTATAAAGAATCAATACGACGTTGTAATAAACCAACCTACAGTTTAGGTATATTAATACGTTATTTCTTGAATTAATTAAATAATCACATAGTATTGGAAAATAATCATAATAAAGCTTTGCAATGATTCATATTTACTGTCATTTTAGGTGTTCATTTTACTGCTGTAAAATTATATGAATATTCTGCAACAAAAATATCTGCTGCAGATTCCATATTTGGTCCAAGGTTTATTTATTTTTAAACTATATTTTCATTGTTTGTATTACAAGTATATTTCTATTTAAAACATATGATATGACTTTAGAAGTTAAAGAGGCTATACAAATGAATCAATTTAAAAACAAAACACTTCGAAAGAAATGATGTTTTAGATAAAGGAGGCCTATTTAGAGCGTAGAAAGTTAGTCGTGGTCAATTAAGGGAGTCGAAATGGAATTTTCATATGTTTTATTCCATTCTAATGTTTTAATTGCATATGAATGTTTTGAGTCTACCACTCATTTGGACATTCATAGAGGTATGCTAGTTGTAAATAGATTAAAATCATTGTTGAAAATAATCATCCGCAATAGCTTTTCAGAACATGTTGGTACACTCACTTGGTTAAAACATCAATAACTTTGTAAATATTAGTGCTACAGAAGAGATATTTTTTCTTTTGATCGAAAAAGCTTTACTTTTAGCTATTGGCAGCATTGGTATTCCTCTCATATTACATTCATGTGAGAATTTTGAAGTAATGAATGTTGTGTATTGAAAGTTAGCTTAGGGTTTATTTTTAATGTTATGTTTTGCGTCAGTATATTAGCCCGCTGTGTATTTTATTAGTTTAATTATTAGTTTTGCATAGGTTTAATATAAGAAATATCTGCTTCAGTAGAACGCAGAACCTTAGAGCGTAGAAGCTTCTATTATGCTGGCCAAGGTTATTTGCTTTGTTAATGATGTAGACACAATTGCCTTTGTAGAGCAAGATATTTAGAGCATCAGAGACACAAGTAACAGGTTAAAGAAAGGTTTATGTGGGTGGAATACAAAGAGCTTACCACTTAGTCACGTGACAACGCTATTTTTCTTTTACTGGAGGGATTAGATATTTAAGCGATGTGTGTACAAGAAATCAGGGGACTGTTATTGTGAATGTTACGCTCACTGCGAATGTTACTCTTATTGTTAATCTTACTGCGATTCTGAAGGTGAGAGTGATTAATATTGCATTCTGTGTGATGACCGTCGATAAGAACTCAGCAATAGCGGAAATTAGCACGAAGGGTGATTATGTCATCGTTTTCCATAATGTTTATGTCGGGAGTCGCTCGTAGGGTTAGTGCTTCAACCAGCAACAAAGAAGAATAAAAGTATTCATTTAGTGAAATTAAGCGAAATATGTTTTCTTGAGTCTACCCCGTGCTACATATCTTAGTTATTCTTTTCCTCCCTGAGAAAAGTCAACTGGTGTTCTACAGGGACAGCATAGCCGGTGCCGTAAAGGACTTTCAGAGGTATGTACACGTTTACACTTGAGGAGTATTTCACTGATGCTAATCCTCGACCAACTCCGAGGTAGACCAACACGACTGGCGCCACACGAGTTACAGCGACAGTCAGTTTGATAGCAATTTCTGTATATAAATGCTCCATTATCTCAGAAACTAATTGACAGAAAGTGCTGAAATTTTAACCGAAAATTTGCACATAAAGTCTTTATTTTAACGAACAACGTTTTATGTATGTGGATAATTGGTATCTTTTTAAAGTTAAAATCATTATTTTTCAATACAATTTTTAGAGTTTTATTAAGAGAATCATACCTTTCCTTCTAATGAGCAGATGTATTTTATTTTTCAACAATCAATTGTAAAGATATTTCTGAATATATCTTGAACAAAATTGCTCATTATCTTAAATAGTTGCGGAGATAATGAGTCAAACTTTAACATTAGCAAGATAGGTCATTTTACTCCCCTTAAGCTAATAGGTGTTGATGTTTTCATACGGTGTCTGTGTATAGGAGTTGAATCGGAGATCCAGACTAAAAAAATAAATCCCACAGCCGGGATTTGACCACGGGTCTCCCGTTCCGCTTCCGGTTGCTCCAACCATTGAGATGCCATAGTACATACCAACCCTCATTAAAAATCCTCAATGGGTTATAAATTCTGCGAGTCAATTGGGAAATAATAATAATAATAATAACAAAAATAATAACAACAATAACTCATTTAGAAAAGTAGTAATTGGAAATTTTAAACCGATAACAAGGTGTATGCTGGAAACCGTCTAATTACTTTCTGTAGTGCGCATATAAGATGTACATAGTAGACAGAGAAGGTAATTTATTTGTGGTTCTTTAACGTCCTTTAACCTGGTTGGTCGCATCGGAAGATGAATGACATTGATGAAATGATGCTCAAACGATTTCGGGATCAATGGAACTTAAAGTTACTTAACATTTATCTTCTAAGGATAAGAATGAATGAATGAATAAGTGTATTTGTTGACATAGCAATATCATACATAGAATTTCAAAAATCGCATGGGTCCACAGACCGTACGTGCTTTTGTAATACACATTACAAGCAATATTAAAACAACCACAACAAAGAATTAAAAGAGTAAACACGAAAATAAAGAGACAAAGGTAATACACAGTCAAAAACAATATTAGACAATAGTAAAGAATTAAAAGTGAACCCGAAAATAAAAATACAAAGATATTCAAATATAGCAATTTAGATTACAGCACAGAGTACATCTTCATAAAAGCACCCTCTTATAATAGATAATTAAACTTAAAAGACATATATACACATAATATATATACACCATATATAAAACCATAGCACAAAAGTGACCTAAGTATGACATAATATATATATATATATATATATATATATATATATATATATATATATGTATGTATGTAAATCACTGTAGTCACTTTTGTTTAGTTGATCTTATTCCTCCCCCCCCCTTCTCTATTGGCAGCCTCCTCAGATCTCAGCTGTCTTGCCTTAAGTATAAATTTACCTAGTCCGTCCATGTTTTCCGTGCCTGCCAGTAGCGTCCAACATGCTTCTTTCGCAGTGGTAAAAAATCGCGGCAAATATTTTTCCCGCCATTCCTCCGTACCCCTACATCTTGCTAAGATGTGGGTCCATGACTCTTCCTCCTCGCAAATGGGACAGATTCTCGTACCATTCACGTCAGAAATCTTCGTGCTCCTCCATGCTCCTAGTCTAGCCGGTCGCCAAAGCGTCTCACTTTGGTGTTTCGCAGCGTAGGGGATCGTGGGTTCGAGTCCCGCCTTGGGCATGGGTGTTATATGTTTGTGTATGTGTATGTAAAAAGTAAAACAGAAATTCAGTAATCATATAGTAATCACAGTAAACAAATTAGGTAAATAAAAAGTAGGGTATACAGTGTTGGAGTCCCGATCAGACTCCGGAACTGTATTTAAAAAAAATGGCCGCGCTCGCCAAGGCTTTGGTGCTTCGTAGCGCTGGGGATCATGGGTTCGAGTCCCGCCTTGGGCATGGGTGTTATATGTTTGTGTATGTGTATGTAAAAAGTAAAACAGAAATTCAGTAATCATATAGTAATCACAGTAAACAAATTAGGTAAATAAAAAGTAGGGTATACAGTGTTGGAGTCCCGATCAGACTCCGGAACTGTATTTAAAAAAAATGGCCGCGCTCGCCAAGGCTTTGGTGCTTCGTAGCGCTGGGGATCATGGGTTCGAGTCCCGCCTTGGGCATGGGTGTTATATGTTTGTGTATATGTGTGTGTTGTAAAAAGTAAGCAAACAGTAATAATACGGCTCAACAAAGTAAAAAGAAAAAGGTAAATAAATGTAGGGTATACAGTGCCGGAGTCCTGATCAGAAAAAAAAAAGTCTAATCCACGCGAGCCCCTCTCTAAAGGATAAGAAAGAAACCTTATCCGCGTAACGCACCCAAAAACGAGATTCGAAATCGCGACTTGTTGAATGTGAAGCAGACTACCCAAGCTAACAGAAAAGGTATTGTATTCTACCTAAAACTTTTATACCGATATTTCACCGAAATATGTTGAGGTCCTCTGAGTCCAAAAAAGGAATTTTTAGAGAAAGGTATGTGTGTATGTCTGTCGACAGCGTGACAAAAACTAAACGACCGTAAAATACCAAACTTGGTGTTTAACATTAGTACCTTCCAAGCATAAGACACGACGATTTCAAGAATATTTCCTCACGTTACTCTTTACATGGAAAAGTTTATGAAACTGTCTGTTTTCTCCAAGTGTTTCCAAGAATTGAATAAACTATTTTTGTTTAAAATTCCGTACCTATATTAAAATATATTTTTATCACAAATAAAACTTATATCTTTAATGTTCTGGGAATATTTTCTGAAGACCTATTTATTCTGGATGAATTTTACTGAAAATTGCGTAGTTTGCAAAACATCAAAAAGAAGAAAAAGCTTACGACACAAACAATTAAGATCTCGTTAAAATACACAGTTTATGCTATATCCTACATTTTTACTTTCTCTACACGTACTATGAACATATTGTGTAGAGAAGGTATTCCATTCCATTGCACCGAAACATTCTATAGCAAGATTTCACCGGAAGTATATGATTTGAGATCACCTGACTCCTAAAAAAAAAAAAAAAGTTACAAAAATGTCCGTGTGTGTGCGCCTGTAAATGCAAAAATGCAAAGGCCCTTAAATACAAAACTTTAACTTCAGTATGTTCTAAGGATGCAACACGAAGATTTTCAAGGAAACCCCTCCACCAACTACTCTTACATCGAACAATTTTCCAAATATTTGATATTCTCAAACATGGCTATAACTATTTTAATTAAAATATCATGTATTTAGCCTTGTTTTAAAATTTAAAATTTCCGGACTCTTTTGAAGTGGTCTGTAGTTTAAAATAAGAATATTTATTAAATATATATTAATGATTATATTATATAAGTGTGTTAAGGATATTTACTTGAAAAATAAAATGTATATTTTGAAGTCTCTGAAAAAAGCCTCTGAATAAATCTTTATTCTGAATGAATTTTGCGGAATTTTACATAACTTGCAAACCGTAAAAGATAGACAAAAACTTACTGAAAAAAATCTGATGTGTACCATTCACATGACTTTCTCCATATCCCTGCAACAAATTATTCTTAAAAAGCTTATATTTCTATTAACTTCATGCTAATGAGTAAAACATTAGCAGAAATAGCCATATTATTTGCTTCCTTCTAAGTAGAGGTGAAATAAGGGAGTACCATAGGTTAAAGTGATAATCAAAAGCTGGTTGCTATGTCACTGAAATTCCTTTGTTTGTATGGACAGCAGTTGACAAATTTCTGTATGAGAAATGTATAAGTTTTTCATAGCAGAAACAAAAAATAAGGAATTTCAAAAAAAGACGAACTCCACGAAAAAAATGTATATAATATGTATAACATTGAAGCTGTTATTGAGATAATCATTATCTTTGAATATATTATAAATATTTTTATTTTTACAATGAAAATGTAATGTTTTATTTAAACTAAATTGTGTGTTTTAACGTGCTCTACAATTTGTGTATAGTAAGTTTTTGTCCATCTCTTACGGTTTAGCAGTTATTCAAAATTTAGTAAAATTTATCCAGAATAAACTACTCCTCAGAGGCTATTCCCAGAAAACTCAAGATATAAATTTTATTTGTCAGGTAAATATCTTTAATATACGACATTTTAATCAAAATCGTTAGAGCCATTTTAGAGAAAATCAAAATTTTCGGAAAAAGTTCCATGTAAAGGGTAGTTGGGGGTGGGGGGGTTTTCTCAAAATTTTCTTGTCGCATCCCTGGAAGATACTAAACTTAAGTACCAAGTTTGGTATTTTACCTACTTTTCTTTTTTGACACACGGACACACGGACACACACACACACGGACCTTTTTCCGAAAATGTATTTTTTAGATAAAGGGCACCCTAAAACATATATTTCCGGTGAAATCTCGGTATCGAATTTTTGGTGGAGTGCAATACATTCTCTATACACTATGTACATAATGCATATAGAGAAAGTAAAAATGTAGAGCTCGTTAAAAGGCACAGTTTATGTTATATATACCTTTATCTTTTTGGAGTTGACTGATTTTGAGATATTCCTTTTTATTGATTTCAGTTTTAAAATACTTATAGCACTTTCCTCATACCGGGACTTGTCAGCACTTGCCTTCGCAAAGAGACGAATTTTTATATCATAGCAACCACGTTTTAAAACATGTGACGGTCGGTTTAGCGTAGTGTATTCACTTATTTTCCTTCTACTTGTAGGGAACTAAGCAATAAAATCGTTTCTCCTAATGTTTATCGTTGCTAGCATTAAGTAGTTAGAAGAATAAACTTACTAACGATAATACGTTACAGAGATGTAAGAGAAAGTCATGTGAATGGAACTTATCAGATTTTTGTTGTGGAGTTGACCATTCCCGAGATATTCCTGTTCTTAATTTCAATTTTTAACTACTTAAACGTTTCTCAAACATCAGATCATCTTCCTTTCTTATTGGCTTTTGCTTATTCCTGGCAAGCAAAGAGAGCGGAATTTCAATGTTTCACATAGCGACTGGCTTTTAATTTTTACCTTTCTACACGTACTATGTACATTGTGTATCGCAAAGGTATTGTATTGTACCCAAAAATTCGATACCGACATTTTACCGGAAATAGCTCTTATGGAAACCCTGTATGCAAAAAAAGTATTTTTAGAAAAATGTCCGTGTGTGAATCTGTCTGTCTGTGTGTGCGTGTGTGCGTGGACACATCAGATTTTTTATTCTATATATGGGGTCTTACTTGTGTTTGCTAAACGTTAAATCACACAGGCACCCTCTGCAGACTCAAAGGAGGAGTCGGGGATCGAACAGATACTTTTGGAGTTTAAGGCTACCTACTAGATCACACAATCGTTCTTATCACAAAATGTATCCTAGTTTATAAATATAGATACGCGCAGATGATGGTTTATGGCAGAAATAGTATTAACATCTATCGTTTTGATAGTATATTGTTTCACCTGATGTGCATTTTTAGATTTCACAGTTCCCAAAAGTGATATACTTACAGTATTTTGCTAGTGTCTTAGGCGCTTTTGAATGCAAACCCAAAAGTAAAAATCTTATGTGCTCCATTCACACGACTTTCTCTACATCTCTTAATCAAATTATTGCTAGTAACATTCTTCTATCTACTTCTTGCTAATCGAGATAAACATTAGCACAAACGGTCTTATTACTTAGTTCCTTATAAGTGGAACGGAAATAAGGGAATACACTGGGCTAAACCGTGAGTCATATGTTTTAAAATGTGGTTGCTATGGGATTGAAGTCCGTTTCTTTGCGTGGGCAGTTCCCTTATGAGAAGATTTTAAGTATTAAAAAACTGAAACCACTAGGTAACAAGGAACATCTCAAAAATGGCGGACTTCACGAACAAACGTATATCATATAAATATTGGTATTTTGGTAAGATATAATTTTTTGTGTAAGTTTTATCTATCTTCTGCAGCTTACCAGTTATGCAAATTCAGAAAAATTCTTTCAGAATAAAGAGGTCTTCAGAGGCCATTTCCAGAAAATTGAAGATACATATTTTATTTTGGTATGTAAATATCTTGTTATAAGATATTTTTATTAAAATCGTTAGAGCTATATTTGAGAAGCCCAAAATTTTCAAACCTTTTCCATGTAAACGGTAATTGGGGGTGGGGTATTTTCTTAAAAATAGCAATTTCTCTTCTCTAGAAGATACTGACTTTAAATATCAAGTGTGATATTTAACGGACTTTTCGTTTTTGAGCACTTCTGTCTGCAGACACACATATACGTACACACAAACACGGACATTTTTCTAAAAATGCTTTTGCTGGATTCAGGAAGTTCCAAAACATGTATTTCCGGTGAAATCTTGGTATTGAATATTTCGGTGTAATAAAATACTTTCTTTATACTATCTCTTTCGCTATATGTACTATATAGCGAAAGAGATAGGCTTACTATTTGCACGTACACAGCAAGCTGAAGAGACGTTGATTGAAAGTTATATATTTTATATTGACTAGAAATCTTATAGAATAAATTGATATAAATGTGGGTAAAAGGGGATTATGGGTATGTTTGGGGGTAAAAGGAACAAGGTCCATAAAAGAGAAAAAGGTTCATGAGAAACTACACAGAAACAAAATTCCACACTGTGATATCTTTCCGAACAGCTTTAATTTACCTAAACCTGCTAATCTCCATAATTTATAGCACCTATAAATTTGCAATGTTTGATTCTCCTAAGGAGAATGAATGTAACACGTTTTAGACGTCATTTTAAATAGTTTCGCTAGTTAAATGATCCTATACAAAAAAGCCATTTTCCTAATTTTCAATTACCTTTTTCCCATATTCGAAATCTATCTTCACCCACAGAAATGCTTCAGCTGAGCACCAAAGTAGTGAAGCATGTGTGTAGTAAAAAGTGTGGTGGAATTTTTATATTGGTTATAAATTACTTAAAAATTAGTATAATCATGACTGTTTTTCCCCCTTTTTCCACTTAGTGATAACAGACAATTTATAAGCTATAAGGAAATTTCAATCATGTAATTTGTGACAAATATATTAAGAAATGCAATATAGTTTTCTCTATCTGTTCCCCCAAAAAACTATTCTTACAAAAGTTTATTCTTTAATCTACATCATGATAATCGGGGCAAACTTTAGCTGTAATGGTCTTACTACTTGATTCCTTGTAAATAGCAGGGAATAACAATGCTAAAGTGCTAGTCAAACCCTTTAAAAGTTGTCGCTAATTGACTGACATTCAAATCATGGTCAGGAGTAAAAAAAAAAAAAAAAAAAAAAAAAATGAAACGCATGAGGGCTATATCAGAAAACTTTAAGAAGTAGAAAATTGATATCAATAACAGGGAATGTTTTGGAAATAGTTAAACTTAAAGAAAATGTATATAACTTAATTGTATGCTTTAAAAACGTCTAACTTTTTGTGTAGTAATCCTTGCCTATCTTTTATATTTTCCAGTTATGCAAAACACCATTTAAAAATAATAGGAACGCAGAGGCTATTTCCAGAAAATTCAAGATATTCATTTTATATGTCATGTAATTATATTGAATATACAATATTTTAAACCGATAATTGTCAAGTTTTCTCCTGTAAAGGGTACTTTAGAGTGGGGAAATTTTAGTAAAAATGTTCGTGTCTTATTCTTGGAGAGTACTGAACTTGAATATGAAGTTTAGTTTTTAATCGAATTTGCCTTATCGTGTTCAAAGACAGACTCACACTCACATGCATACACACAGGCCGCTTCCTGAAAATGACTTTTTTGTAATCAAAACATATATTTCTTGACATAAAATATTTGAAATAGTATAATACTGTGGCTACGCCCTGCGAACATATCCCCAAACGTGGGTGCGTGTGCGTGCGAGATCTGGTAGGCTCGTGGTGAGCCTAGGTGTTGTTGCTGTGTACCTACCCTGATAAGAGTTTAACCACAGGAATGAGGTGAAGGTTAAGGTTATATTTTTTGAGGTTTCGGGTGATGATGTTAAGGAGTAGCGCTATAGGCTCTTCTAGCGTTTGCATTTTTCAGGAGCAGCATCCTTTCCTCTGCTCCGCTGGTGTTTAATTTTGAAAATTGTTTATGTTGGTTAATTTTGATAGACCACTCCCAATGGGAGGGGGGAGCACCTAGTTCAGCTATTTCGCTGCTACCGGAGATGCTGCAAGCCATGCAGGGAATCCGAAACTGTCTCTTTCGGCGTTCAGTAAATACATCCCAGCGATCTGACAAGTTCTCATGTTCGCCCAAGCTGGCGTAAAATTTCTGAGCCCGGCGCCTAATGACTTTTTGCACATATGGGAGGGCCGAAGCTTCATGAAGTAGCCTCAAAGGGAAATGTCGACATACAGAATACGTGGACCGCAGTTCTCCATTCTGTATCCGCTGTAACCAGAGAAGCCAGGAATCTGCTGCGATGCCCCACATTTCGCAGGCGTAGAGCATCAGTAGGACTATGAGCGCCTTGAAAAGACGTAACTTTATTTGGGAGGCCAATACAGGGTAAAAGGAAGCGTGGTGAACAGTTTGCTTCGTAATTCATAGCTGATTGTTGGCATCCATTGTTACACCTATATTAGTGGACACGTGTACCGGCGGCATGTTTTTTGACTTCCAGCTGCGACTGTTACATCTGTGAAAGTGGACACGTGTGGTGTCTTTAACATTAAGCTCACATTGTTAAAGCTGAGTGAGTTTGTGACATTTAGAGTACTTTAAAAAACTGTTACATGCAGTGAAGTTATCATGTTGTACAAATCTGGACATCCATTACTGACACTTGCTCCCCTAGATTTTTGACAGTTTGCACGTGCGACTGTTTCAGGAAGTTTCCAGTCACGTGGTCAAAAGGAACAAAAAGGGCAACGAAATCCTGCCGAGCGATTAGTTTTCACTGGGAATGCATCGCATGCAACGTTGAGTTTTGACGGGAAATTCTAGCGAGTTGTAACTGTCGAAAAGAAGCTACTCAGCAGAATTATTACGAAAGCAGTGATAGTAATTTGAACAAATTCCGATTGTAATCCGTTAATGGAAGAAATAAAGAGTTGTTTTTGGAAAAAAAAAAGAAAAAAAAAGGTAGTTGTTTCACTACCTTCTTTATATAATATATGCCTACATGGAATGTGTAGACAAAGTAAAAAAATTGTCCATGTAGTTAAATATCTGTATGAGAAGACATATTTTGATTT
Organism: Hymenopus coronatus; assembly: GCA_030762935.1. NCBI lineage: Eukaryota > Metazoa > Arthropoda > Insecta > Mantodea > Hymenopodidae > Hymenopus > Hymenopus coronatus. Next base: position 30,511,073 of record CM060890.1, on the reverse strand, counting down.
CAGTAATTAACTGGAATAAATCAATATATGCAGACTGAAAACACCTTTTTTAATGGAACTTGGTGTAATACAATTAGATACAAGAAATAAAGCTGTAGTTCTAATATGTACTTTAGAAAATCACTTATCATTTCGGTGTGCTCTTAAATGTATATAGAGTGATCACGGGAGTTATTTAAAGAGCTTATAGAGAATTGTAACATTACACATTGTGTTAAGCTTAAAACATTAGTAAGATTAATTACATAAGAAAGAACCACCCAAAGAAGTATAAGATAACATCAGCGGATCGTGTCCTAAGTAGATAGACCACTATTTGTGAGCGGGCATGTCTAATCTCACAAACACCGACAAGAACTGCAGGGCGCTGTATTAAGACCATAATTGCCGGCAAGAGCAAACTCCAGGATTAATCCTAGGTAGGCAGCTCGCACATCGAGACCGGATGCTAAATACAGCGATTGACGGCTGAGGCACGTACGGAAGCAGGAATTGTATGCCGGGAGCGGGGAGCAGAAAACCTGCTAGAGGCGGGAGATCTTCTTATCTCAGATTTACATAATTTCAGTCGAGAAAAGCAAACACCGGGAGCTTCGCTCCCAAGTACCGCTGCAAGCAAACTAAAGCAACTCTCCAAAGGGGGTGTTACCCACGGAGAGAAATAAGGAGGGGGTGGGTTAAGTCTCAGAGGTAGGGGGAGGAACCAGATGTACTTAATTTACTAATTCCTTCGTCTCAACTTCTTCTTCTTCCTTCTCTTCGAGAGGCAAGGATTTTAGTCGTATTCTTCTCTCCCCTAAACCCTTTCTCTTCATCATTTGTAGACAAAAGAAGTCCCAGTTGCCCAAAAGAAGTTATTCTCTTGTGTTTCTGGAAATTTCCAATAACTCCAAGCAAGAAGATGGAGCTCAGGTAAGAACAAAACAACACACAACAAAACCACGTCTTTTGTTTACTACAAGGAAGGGATGATTGGAAGACGATTATCCTGCAGACTTTGTCTTCATAGTCCTTTATTACCTCATCAACGCATTGTGAAGCGGACTGAAGGAGTTGCTTTTCATTAACAGCTTATATCAGCGTTATTTGTTAAGCAACAGTCAAGAAAATTTAGATCGTTATTGGAGCGATTGGTTAGACCTAACTATTTGCAACTAACAAGAGAGGTACTTCGGTTCGAGTGCACGAAGCAAGTGAACTGATTTCACTTAAGCATAAGAAAAACAAAACTTATAGACACCTTTGTTTACTGTCTCCATGTAATAATGTATGTACTACAAGACAGGAATAATAGATACACTTGACAATCATCATATTGAAATCAACACCGCATCTCCGTGCTTTGGATTTTTGCATCCAAACTTGAGAAAAATATAAATACTATTCCCAGTTTCCATCTACTTAATGAATTCAAAGACAAATAGTCTTTGTATTTAAGCTCAGCATTAATAAAGAGTGCGATAAGAACCCCCCCCCACTCCGCCAAACTAACCATTATACGGAATCCTTCCCAAAATTGCGATTTTCTCAAAAATGTCTCTAATGACTATGGTTAAAATATCAAACACGCTACATTTCAGATAATTACATGGAAAATAAATTGTATACGTTGAAGTTTCTAAATTTCTCTGAAGTCCTCTTCATTCTGAATGACTATGTTAACTATGGTAAACTTTAAGAGAGAGACAAATGTTTAGTGCACCAAAAATATAGATATAGTTAAAATACACAATATATTGTTTGTAATGTTAACGATTTCCGATATACCTCCTCTGATTGATTTTAATGTTAAAAAACTTAAAACTTCTCTTTAACAGAACTCATCTTTCGTGTCATATTCAGTTTGTATTATTCCTGGCCTTGCAAATAGCACCAATTTCAAATTCAATTGCCAGGTGACAGCTTTCAAAAATTTGACTGGCGCTGTAGTCTAGTATTTTTCCTTATTTTCTTTCTATTTAAAAGGAAATGATTAATAAGAGTTTATTGTTATGTTTCTTTCGAATATCATGATGCAGGTATAAGAATAATATGTTCTAAAAGTAATTTCTTTACTAAATTCATGGAGAAAGTCAAGTGAAAGGAACACATCAGATGCTTTAACAATCGCTCATGGTTTATGCTAGTTATGCGTTATTTGTTCAGCTACTATTAGATAGGAACTGTTAGCTAAATAAATATTATTAAGTACTGAGAAACTAATGAGTAAATACGATGTTCAAAGTTAGGGTGACTTTTGCTCCCGGCAGGTTTAACAAGAAATATTCTATGAGGGAGTATATTATGAAGAGTGGCGTTCATCGGGTTCCGAGTTTCACAGAATAGTGGTGGAAGAGAATGGTTACAAACAGTAAAACTTTGTTTGAAAAAAAACTAATAACAAGAAGAAATTACACAGTTCTTATAATCAACGGCAGATAATTAATATGGCTGTAAATGATTCACAGCGTTACGCGTTGACACTTGCACATTTTTTAATTAAAGACACTATACAAGGCTGCCAATTAGCAAAACAGTTTTGAAGATAGCTGCAAAATAAAGGAATACATTTAAAATTTTAGGTAAAAAGCAATCAGCAATAAACACTTTTTACATTCTCTAACATTTATTATGTACATAGTGTATAGAGAAGGTAGATTTTGCATTTTTCCAAAAAATTGGATACAGAGATTTCACCGGAAATACATGTTTTGAGACCCCTTGATTAAAAAAGCTGTTTTAGAAAAATATCCGTATATGTGTGTGTGAGTCTGTGGGCAGCATAGCTCAAAAACGAAAAGTCCGTTAAATATCAAACTTGATATTTAAGTTCAGTATCTTCCGAGGATGGGACAGGAATATTTCAAGAAAATGCCCCCACACCCAATTACCCTTTACTCTAACATAGTTTCAAAATTTTTGGTTTTCTCAAAAATGACTCTAAGATTTTGATTAAAATTTCTTATTTTTAAGATATTTATGTAACAAATAAAAGTATATTTTGAATTTTCCGGGAATAGCCTCTGAAGGCATGTTTATTTTGGGTGAATTTTGCGGACTTTGGCATAACTGGTAAACCGTAAGAAGTAGACAAAAACTTACAACACATAAATGTAGAGCTCGTTAAAGCACACAATTTATGTTATAGCATTTCTTGACCTTTTAGAGATATTCCTTGTTATTAGTTTTTCATACGGAAATTTGTTAACTCCTGTCCATACAAGCAAAGGTATTGTAATCACAAACAATAAACTTTTCAGAGATTTGAATATCAATTTAGCCTATGGTACTCCTTTACTTCCCTTCTACTTACAGGGAAGTAGATAATAAGGCCCTTTCTACCAATTTCTTCTCGATTAGCATTAAATAAATATAAGAATAAGCTTCTAAAAAACAATTTATTGCAGAGATGTAGAGAAAGTCATGCGAAAGAAACACATCAGAATTTTGGAATAAGTGGAAGAACGGGTATTTCTTGGAGCTAAATCGTTTCCATGAAAACCGTCCAACGCTTCAGTAAGGGGACTTAACTCTATCGAGCTAAGAGAAACCAAAAATTCATTTTGGAAGCTAGCAAGCATTTCAAAACTAATCATGGGAAAAGATGGAAAAAATTAGGTCCTGTGCAGTGAAAGATTAAGAAGCAAGGGTGTGTATAGTCGACCAGTTTGTTTTGTGCATCGCTTGGAGTTGACCAGCAAATCCACTGCTCAAGGTGCGGATAGTGTGGAAAATTAGTTTCTTAACTACTGATAGACGAGGGAATAAAGGTGGCTGTGAAAACAAATGTAAACGTTTGTTATAAAAATTTGACATGTTCCATTCCCATGACTTTTTCTACATCTCTGCAACAAATTATTCCTAAAAGCTTATACTTCTATTTACTTCATGCTAATCAGTAAAAGTATAGTAGAAATAGCCATATTACTTGCTTCCTTGTAAGTAGAAGCGAAATAAGGGAGTACATAGGTTAAAGTGATAATCAAAAGCCGGTTGCTATGTCACTGAAGTTCCTGTGTATGGACTTCAGTTGACAAATTCCTGTATGAGAAAAGTATAAGTTTTTCATAGCTGAAACCAAAAATAAGGAATGTCTCAAAAATGACGAACTCCACGAAATAAAAATGTATATAACATAAATTGTGTGTTTTAACGTGTTCTACATTTTTTGTGTAGTAAGTTTTTGTCCATCTCTTACGGTTTAGCACTTATTCAAAATTCAGTAAAATTCATCCAGAATAAACTACTCTTCAGAGGCTATTCCCAGAAAATTGAAGATATACATTTTATTTGTCCGGTAAATATCTTTAATATGCGAAATTTTATTCAAAATCGTTAGAGACATTTTTGAGAAAATCAAAATTTTCGAAAAAAGTTCCATGTAAAGGGTAATTTGGGGTGGGGGATTTTTCTCAAAATCTTCGTGTCGCATCCTTGGAAGATACTAAACTTAAATACCAAGTTTGGTATTTTACCGACTTTTCGTTTTTGAGTTATCGTGTTCACAGACACACGGACACACGGACACACGGACCTTTTCGGGAGAATGCCTTTTTTGGATATTGGGGACCCTAAAACATATATTTCCGGTGAAATCTCGGTATCGAATTTTTGGGTGGAGTGCAATACCTTCTCTATACACCATGTACATAGTGCTTATAGAGAAAGTAAAAATCTGACGTGTTCCATTCCCATGACTTTCTCTGCATCTCTTTAACAAATTATTGTTTCGTTTCGTAATCGGTCTACCGTGCCCGTATTTGTAGGACTGACACCCCCCAAGGACTTTCAAGTGGATGCTTACGGGTCAGAAGACTGTCAGGGAGCCGACGGCAGAAAACCACCAGACAGGCATGAACGGGATGATATAAAACGTTAGTAAATTGATGATTGGAAAGTTAATGATGGATCAATTGGTGGAAACCGCACAACCTAGAGAAAACCAGCCCAGATCGAACCCGGGTAGCCTTGATGAGAGGCGAGCAGTCTAGCCACTCACTCATGGCGCAGCCGCACAAAGTATTGTTAATAAGCTTATTCTTCTACGTACATTATGCTAATCAAGATAAACCTTAGTATAATGGTTTTATTACTTATTTCCTTATAAGAAGAAGGGAAATGAAGGAATACTCTATCTAGGCTAAATCGACAGTCAAATGTTTTAAAATGTAGTTGCTATAAGACTAAAATCCGTTTCTTTGCTTGTTGAGTTGACTACTTTCCGTATGGGAAAAGTTGAAGCCAACAACAAGGAATATCTCGGAAATGATCAACTGCCCGAAAAAAATGTATATGATATAAATTGTGTGTTTAAGAAGATTTACATGTATAATAAGTATTTGTGTATCTCTTACGGTTTACCAGTTAAGCAAAATTTATAGAAAAATCATCCTGAATAGACTTTAGAGGCTATTCCCAAAGAATTCAAGATATTTCATTTTGTCATGTAAACATCTTAAATACAGGATTTTAATAAAAATCATTAGAGCCATTTTTGATAAAACCAAATTTGTCGAATTTTTTTCCATGTAAAGGGTAGTTGGGGGTGAGGATTTGTTCTTGAAAATCTTCGTGCCGCATTTTTGGAAGATACTAAACTTAAATATCTAGTTTGGGTTTTAACGGACTTTTCGTTTTTGAGCTATGCTACCCACAGACACACACACACACACACACACACACACACACACACACACACACACATATGTAGACCGACACCCAAGAGAACATTTTTATAACATTTTTATTTATTTATTTAGGGGGTCCCAAAACATGTGTTTCCGGTGAAATCTAGGTATCTAGTTTTTGTGTGCAATACAATACCTTCTCTATACGCCATCTATACAATACGTGTAGAGAAAGTAAAAATAAAGTGTTGTTAAATATATTTTGGTGACAATAAATCAGTTATTTCACTGTATATCATATCGTACATAGCAGTATAATGTAAGCAATAATAATATTTATGTTTACAAAATACGTTATTCAAACGTTTAGCTCTCAGCTATGGTATTCTGTAACAATTTGCATTATTTCCTATCAGAAAACTTTACACTTGTTTTAAATATATAACATTAATATTTATGGGAGATCGGTTCCAAATTCACATCTATCTCTTTTAGCGCAGAGTACTTTAAGCCTACAGTACATATGTAGGAAAATCCAATAACCAAAGACAGAAATACTGATACATTAGTATCAAAAGTAGATATTAGCACATCAAGAAAATGAAGTGAATATAAATATGCTTCAAGAAAAACTTTTTCATCAACAAGTGAGTGAATATTAACCACGTTTTATTTAATTCATTATTCTTATTGTTATTTTAGAAAGAAATAGTTTAATACATTTAGGGGTACGACAAGAGTGCCCCTAATAACCCACATTGTTTACTTCATACATTAAACAAGGCTCCAAGAAATGGCTAAATTCTGAAATAAAGTTTTGTAAAATGGACTTGACAGCTCTTCGATTCGCTGCCTAAGAAAATGGTCCCCAAAATTTAATATAGGAATTATAAATTATAGCTTTGAGCTATAAACTAACAATATTTTTACAAAACAACAATTTTGCCTTTCATGGCAAATGTGCAAGCGCAGTGTAAAATAATAATTAATAATAATTTGCTACAAGTTACAGACTTTGAATTTTTAGGCTGTTGGTTGTAATAAAAAAAAATAAATTACAATTTTCTAAACAAATATGTGTGACAGTTAAGAACTCTCAAAAATAAAACGTAAAAACATACGGTTTGGAAGTTCTATAAAGTAAACAGTATCATAGCCATATAAACAGAGTATATGGCTCAGAATGCTGGACTATTACAATAATAACCAGATATATTCCATTCAAATGACTTTCTCTGCACTTCTGTAACAAATATGGCTAAAAAGGTTATTCTTCTACATTCTTCATGCTAATCAAAAAAAAAAAGTTAGCAAAAATGATCTTATTACTTGCTTCCTTGTAATTAGAAGGGAAATAAAGGAGTACAGTAGGCTAAGCGATAGACAAATCGTTTAAAAGCTGGTTACAATGCGGCTGAAATTCGTTTCTTACATGGCGAGAAGTTGAAAAATGTCGTATGAATCAAATTTTAATTACTTTAAAACTGAAACAAAAAAACAAGGATTATCTCGGAAATGGTCAACTAGGCGAAAAAATGTATACGATTCACATTGTGTGCTTTAGCGACATCTACAATTTTTGTATAGTAAGTTTTTGTCTATCTCTTGCGGTTTACCAGTTATGCAAAATTCAGCAGAACTTATCTAGAATTCAGGGCTCTTTAGAGGCTGTTCCCAGTAAAGTCAAAATATAAATTTTATTTGTGATCTTTAATATACGGCATTTTAATCAAATTGTTAGAGCTATTTTTGAGAAAAACAAAAATGTCAAAAAATAATTCCATATAAAGGGTAGATAGGGTGAAATCTCGGATATACCTTCTCAAAACACCCAGTTCCCAGTACTTGTAGAAAATAGTACTTATGTTAGGTGATGGAGAGTAGTTTCCGGATATAGAACGGTCAAAAATTACAGCTTGTAATAAGGAATGAAATGGGCATATTTAACATAAATAAAAGCAAAAGAATATGAAAAGAATTAACAATCATATATCTGACAAATTCCAGAGCCCCGTATTCCTAAGAGGATCCATGAATACAATTCTAAAGGGGGAGAGAGAGAGAGAGAGAGAGAGAGAGAGAGAGAGAGAGAGAGAGAGATGGATTACTTTCTTTGAGAGGACAAAATGTTAAATTACTAATGCTTGTATTTTTAAACAAGTTAATAATATTAATGTTAATAAAATAATAATATAATAATAACAACAACAATTCATCTAAAAAGCAATTCGTCGGTATATTAATTGGACAAATATTTGGCAAGAAGTAATTCCAAATAAAATTAGAGATTAAGTTCCAAGAAATACTGGGGGGAGAAACATTCAGCCAAATGAATGCAAAGTGTACTAAGAACGGTATCACTCATAATACCTTGGTTTCGTGGTGTGGGAGGCATATTTTTTGCCTCTTTGTCCTAGAAGAAGCTCGTCAAAAGCGTGTGAAACTTCGGTTAAATGTCGATTTAAATTAATCGTTCTACATCATAAGGCCAGATTTTTACATTCAATTTGTTTCACAAGGCAGAGCATTGTGTTCATACGAAAGAAAACACAAAATAAAGATGACATCAGATGACGTATACTTTATGCGAAAATAGATATTTCGAAAGAAATATTTTGGAAATAGCTTATGCCATCTGGCACAGCTCGTAAAAAGATTATACGTTTTTCATTAATTGTTTGGTTACTGCTTATTGTTAGAAAAGCATATAAAATTAAACATTAAAGAAGAACACCGCTGTTACTAACATAACATTTTAGATATACATATTATTTATCTTCGTAAAGTGGTAAACGTACTGCGTTTTAATTAAATGGAATTTTGAGAAAATTAATGCATTACTAAAACATTATTTATAGGGAAAAAGTTTTGGAATTGAGAAATTATCTTAAAATTTTCACTGTCCACCCTAAAAAGATTGGATTAACACGAAGCGCGCAGGAGTTTACGTTCTTGTAAAATTTAATGTACTACTAAATACGCATTCCCTATATCTCGTTATCGATTTTACGATAATACCATTTACCTCTTTCTGCCTCTAAACGAAAGTTGGTTTAAAGTTAACAACATTATTACACTTAATATCCCGGAGAAATTTTATTTAGCACCCAAAAACACGAAGCCGAGGTTTCAACGGAAATATTAGAGATCCACTGAAAAATATTAGAGACATATCCTTGTTAGTGAGCATGTTGAAGTGTGTGTGTGTGTGTGTGAGTGTGTGAGGAAGACAGAGAGAGAGAGATAGAGAGTAAGAAATATGGCTCTAAAACGAAAAATCCATTAAAAACAAAACCTAATATTTCAGTTCTGCATCTGCTCCTTGGCGCCACGAACATTTTCAAGAAAAATCCTCACCCAAAACTTCTCTTTACACAGATTTGTCGAGAATTTTTATTTTCTTTCATTATCATTGTATAGCGACGACTTCATAAAGATTTCAGAATTCCTTTAGTCTAATATAGCTCATTAACCCTCTTATACGTATAATATGTATGCAATAAATCCATTTCTGTTAAAATTTGTCTCAATTAATATGAAGTAAATAGCACAGTAAGCTTATTTATTTTCTCTACATAGTACATAAGCAGAGAAGGTATTACATTCCTTTAAACAATTCGATACCGAAATTTAACCGGAAATACACGTTTTATGACACCCAGTACAAAAAGCCTTTTTAGAAACAGGTCCGTGTGTGTCTGTGTACTCGATAACTCAAAAACAAAAGTCGGTAAAATATCAATTGGTATTTAAGTTTAGTATCTTCCAGGGATGCGATACGAAGGCTTTGAGGAAAATGAGACTACCTTAAACTACTGTTTTCATTGAAAAATTTCAAAATTTTAATTATATCAAATATGGCTCCAACAGTTTTGAATAAAATACTATATATTAAAGATATTTACGTGAAAAATAAAATGTAATCTTAAATTTTCTAGGAATAGCCTTTGAAGAGCCTCTATTTTCTAGGTAAATTTTGCTCAATTTTGCATAACTGGTAAACCGTAAGGGATAGACAAAAACTTATTACACCCAACATGTAGATCTCGTTAAAACACACAATTCATATAGTATGTAGTTTTTTTTAAAGTTGCACATTTTCAAGACATTCTTTGTAATTGATTTCAGTTTTAAAATACTAAAACATTTCTCACGCGAGAATTCAATCACATGGCTACTACTACGGCTTTTATAAGAACTGACTATTGCTTCAGACTAGTAACTTCCCTTATTTCCCTTTATTACAAGGAAACGAGTAAAAACACAAATTCGACTGTTTAAATCGGTTACCATGAACTACCTAGGTAGATAGAGAATTTGGCCTTTTAATAATAGTGGAATAGAGAAAATCATGTGAATGGAGTATAGAATTCTGTTATTTTGAGCCCTTTTATAACATTTTATCAGTGGAAGAATAATTAAAATGATGACTAACTATAACTTAATTGAAATAATAATTTTACATGGAAATATTATTCATATATGCGTATACTAAAAGGATATTAAAAATTAAATTTTTGATTAAAAGTCTTATTCATCGAAAATACAAGATTTCCATAATGTTTTCTTATACATTTTTATTGGATACAGGTGAAGATTTGTGCATGTGTGTGAGTGAAAGAAAGAAAAAATGAAGGAAAGATAAGAGTGTAAGTATAGAAGGAAAGCAAGAAAGATAGACAGAGAGAAAGAGAAAGAAAATAGGACAAAGAGAGACAGAGAGAAAGAAAGAGCGAGTGAAATAAACAAAGAGCCAGGGTGGGAGAGAAACAAACAAAAAAACAAATATAGAAAGAAAGAGTCTACTATCATACTACTCTGGAATCGTGTTTAACCTTATTGGGAAAAAATCCTTAAACATAATACTTTCATTACGTGTGGATAAATAATTATAAACACATTAATTATCATATAAATAATTATAAAAAGCTTTATTAATTTCTAGATCCCAATATTGACTTAATATATTTTACTTATTTAATAAATAGTTATTTCTCTGTAAAAAGGCTGAAAAATCTAGTGCTACAGGCGAGATTTGAACCACGGTTTCCTGGTTGCTCTAACCACTAAACTACCATAGCAGCAAGCTGATCCTATTTAAATTTCCCAGATGACTCAAGAGCAGTTGGATGGACACCATGGTTCAAATCTGGGCTATGGCATTACATTTTAAAACTTGACACTCTTTTCCAACTTGTTTCCTACACAAGGATGTGTGGAAAAACCAATTAGCTGTCTATGATTGGCGGTTGAATTATAAAGTCCCGGAGTTAAGTATATAGACAATATAAGTCGCCATTGCCATATATCCTCTCAAAAATACCTTGAGATCTCCTTGCGGGTTTATTGGAAAATCACTAAACATTTGGGTGATAGAGAATTGGACAGAGACCGGGAGATCCGTGGTTCAAATCCCGACTAAAGCACTAATTTTTTTTCACACGGATTCCAAATTTCCAACTCCTGTCCTCAGGGCAATTATGGAAATAATTATTTTAAAATTATTGATCTGATAGTTGGATAACTACGAAACTCGGGGCTTATAGTATTGCGGCATTGCAAGTAGTCTTTTGGATATGCCTTTTAAAAAATCTGATGTGTTACACTCACATGACCTTCTCTAGCCGTTCTACAAACTTCTTACATAAGATTATTCTTCTTTCTGCACCTTGTTAATCGGGGTATTCAGCACAATGTTCTTATTACTTAGTTCCTTATAAGTAGGAAGAAAATAAGGGAATCGATAGTCAAATGTTTTAAAAGCTGTCATTATGCGATTGACATTACAAATCGCTTCTTTTCTTGGCCAGGAGTAGAACAAAAGAAAAACGGACACTCCCGTCTGAGAAAAGTATATGTACTTCACAACTGAAACTAATAACAATGAATACCTCGAAAACGGTAAGCTTCACGAAAACAAGGTATATGACGTAAATTGTGTATTTTACATTTTTTGTATAGTAAGTTTTTGTCTATCTCTTACGGTTTATTAGTTATGCCAAATTAAGCAAAATTCGTCCAGAATAAACAGGTCTTTAGAGGCTATTCCCAGAAAATTCAAGATATACATTTTAGTTATCAGGTAAATAGTTTTAATATACGATATTTTAATCAAAATCGTTAGAGCCATTTTTAAGAAAATCAAAAGTAAAGTTCCATGTAAAGGGTAGTTTGGGGTGGGGGGATTTTTCTCAAAATCTTCGTGTCGCATCCCTGGAAGATACTGAACTTAAATACCAAGTTTGGTATTTTAGCTACTTTTCGATTTTGAGTTATCGTGTTCATGGACACACGGACACACACACACACACATACACACACGGACCTTTTTCTGGAAATGCTTTTTTTTGGATTCAGGGGGTCCTAAAACATGTATTTCCGGTGAAATCTCGACAACGAATTTTTGGGTGGAATGCAATACTTCTCTATCCCTATGTACATTGTACATTCGGGGCTAGAGAAAGTAAAAATACTGTGAGATCTTCGTGGTTTACCGTGAATATCCCGAGTAAGTTGGGGAATTTGATTCCTATCGTTATGTTCCCACGGTACGTAAGTAGCAATATTACAATATTGCAAACACAATTACAATAATACAATATTTGCGTCACACAGTCGCATGGGTCGGGTGACCGGAAATGCTCTCTAAAAACACTTTAATTCAAAATATTACGTACATACAACGCTGGTAATACACACACACACACATACCAACCCATCCACAGATACATATTTACACACACACGTTTCACGCTTGGTTTTACGCTTCCAACCCCTGTCCTTCACATCATTAATATGGAAGCAACAGCTATTTATTACTTTCTCTACTTGTACTACGTACATAGTGTATAGAGAGGCCACCCAAAAATTCAATATCGAGATTTCACCAGAAATAGACGTTTTAGGGCCCTCTGTATCCAAAAAAGAACATTTTTAGGAAAAAATCCGCGTGTGTGTATGTCCGTGTGTCCATTTTTACTTTCTCCATAGGCACTATGTACATAAAGCATAGAGAAAGTATTGCACTCCACCAAAAAATTCGATACCGAGATTTCACCGGAAATATATGCTTTAGGGTCCCCTATATCCAAAAAAAGCATTTTCACAAAAAGGTGCGTGTGCGTGTGTGTGTGTGTCCGTGTGTCCGTGTGTCCGTGTGTCCGTGTGTCTGTGAACACGATAACTCAAAAACGAAAAGTCGGTAAAAAACCAAACTTGGTATTTAAGTTTAGTATCTTCCAGGGATGCGACACGAAGATTTTGAGAAAAATCCCCCCAACACCAACTACCCTTTACATGGAGCTTTTTTCGAAAATTTTGATTTTCTCAAAAATTGCTCTAACGATTTTGATCAAAATTTCGTATACTAAACATATTTACCTCACAAATAAAATGTATATCTTGAATTTTCTGGGAATAGCCTCTGAAGATTAGTTAATCTGTATGAATTTTACTAAATTTTGAATAACTGCTAAACCGTAAGAGATGGACAAATATTTACTACACAAAAAAGAGCACATTAAAACACACAATTTATGTTATATACATTTTTTTCGTGGAGTTCGTCGTTTTTGTGACATTCCTTATTTTTGGTTTCTGCTATGAAAAACTATACTTTTCTCATACTGGAACTTGTCAACTCCTATCCATATAAACAAAGGAACTTCATTGACATAGCAACCAGCTTTTGACTATCACTTTAACCTACGGTTGTCCCTTATTTCACTTCTACTTACAAGGATGCGAGTAATAAGACTATTTCTGCTAATTTTTTATGATTAGCATAAAGTAAATAGAAGTATAAGCTTTTTAAGAATTATTTGTTGCAGGGATATGGAGAAAGTCATGTGAATGGTACACATCAAATTTTTACTTTCTCTAGCCCCATACGTACAATGTACATAGGCATAGAGAAGTATTGTATTCCACCTAAAAGTTCGATACCGAGATTTCACTGGAAATACATGTTTTAGGACCCCCTGTATCCAAAAAAAGGATTTTGAGAAAAAGGTCCGTGTGTGTGTGTGTGTATGCGTCTGTGTGTCTGTGTGTCCGTGTGTCCGTGAACACGATAACTCAAAAATGAAAAGTAGCTAAAATACCAAACTTAGTATTTACGTTTAGTATCTTCAAGGGATGCGACACTAAGATTTTGAGAAAAATCCGTCCACCCAAACTACCCTTTACATGAAACTTTTTTCGCAAATTTTGATTTTCTTAAAAATGGCTCTAACGATTTTGATTAAAATATCGTATATTAAAGATATCTACCTGAAAAATAAAATGTATATCTTGAATTTTCTGGGAATAGCTTCTAAAGACCTGTTTATTCTGGATGAATTTTGCTTAATTTGGCGTAACTAGTAAACCGTAAGAGATAGACAAAGCATTCTATACAAAAACTGTATGTTTTGTTAAAATACACAACTTACGTCGTATACATTTTGTTCGTAGAGCTTACCGTTTTCGAGGTATTCATTGTTATTAGCTTCAGTTGTGAAGTACTTATGCTTTTCTCAGACGGGAGAGTCCGTTTTTCTTTTGTTCTACTCCTGGCCAAGAAAAGAAGCGATTTGTAATGTCAATCGCATAACGACAGTTTTTAAAACATTTGAATATCGGTTTAGCCTAGTGTATTCCCTTATTTTCTTCCTACTTATAAGGAACTGAGTAATAAGAACATTATACTAATGAGTACCACGATTAGCAAGGTGCAGAAAGAAGAATAATGTTATGTAAGAAGCTTGTAGAACAGCTAGAGAAAGTCATGTGAGTGTAACACATCAGGTTTTTACTTTATCTATACGTACTATGTACATAGTGTATAGAGAAGGTATTGCACTCCATCAAAAAATTCGATACCGAGATTTCACCGGAAATATACGTTTTAGGGTCCCCTGACTGCAAAAAAAGTATTTTCAGAAAAAGGTCCATGTGTGTGTCCGTGTGTCCGTGTGTCTGTGTGTTCGTGTGTCTGTGAACACGATAACTCAAAAACGAAAAGTAGCTAAAATACCAAACTTGGTATTTAAGTCTAGTATCTTCCAGAGGTGCAACTGGAGTATTTTGAGAAAAATTCCCCCGCTTCAAACTATCCTTTACATGGACCTTTTTTCGAAAATTTTATTTTCTCAAAATTGGCTCTAACGATTTTGATTAAAATATCGTAAATTAAAGATATATACCTGACAAATAAAATGTATATTTTGAATTTTCTGGGAATAGCCTCTGAAGACTACTTTATTCTGGGTAAATTTTCCGGAAAATTTAGCATAACTGCTAAACCGTAAGAGATGGACAAACACTTACCACACAATAAATGTAGAGCACTTTAAAACACACAATTTATGTTATATGCATTTTTTCGTTGAGGTGATTGTTTATGAGATATTCCTTGGTTTTTGTTTCAGCTATAAAAACTTATAGCTTTCTCATACAGGACTTTGTGAACTCATGTCCATACAAACAAAGGAACTTTAGTGACATAGCAACTAGCTTTTGACTATCACTTTATCCTATAGTACTCCCTTATTTCGCTTCTACTGACAAGGAAGTAAGTAATAAGACTATATCTACTAATATTTTCTCGATTAGCAAGAAGTAAATAAAAGCATAAGCTTTTAAAAAATAATTTACTGCAGAGTTGTAGGGAAAGTCATGTGAATGGAACACATCAGATTTTTTGGATAGTGTTTAATGCCCAATTTTACTACCATGGCACTGTAGGTGATGACACTGGTGATACATAGATTGAAGGTGGACCATCGGTGGAATGGGATGCCGGAGAACCCGGAGAAAACCCGCCTCTGCACCACTTTGTCCACCACAAATCTCACATGCGGTCGTTTGCCCGTGTGACGACTGAGAGCATGTAACTGAAAAATGAAAACTATGTAAAATACCAAACTTGGTGTATAGGTTTAGTATATTCCAAGGACGCGACACGAAGGTTTTGAAGAAAATTGCCCCTCCCCAAACTACCCTTTATATGGAAAAATGTTTGAACATTTTGATTTTCTCAAAAATAGTTCTAAAGATATTGATTAAAATGCGGTATATTAAAGATATTTACTTACATGATAAATACAATGTATATCTTAGAGTTTTTGGGAACAGCCTCTGAGGACCTCTTTATTCTGAACGAATTTTACTGGATTCCGTATAACTAATAAACAGAAGAGATACAGAAAAACTTACTACACAACATATGTAGATCTCGTTGAAACATACAATTTATGTAATAAACATTTTTTTCGTAGAGTTGATCATTTTGAGATATTTCTTGTTACTGGTTTCTGTGTTAAAATACTTTGTTCAATCATTGCCACATGACAAACATTTGAAATATTTGTATCACTTTATCCTATTGTACTCGATTATTTCCGCCCTGCTTATAAGAACGCATTTCTGCTAATGTTTCTCTCGATTAGCATGAAGTATATAGAAGAATAAGCTTTTTAATATTACTTTCTTATAGAGATGTATACAAAGTCATGTGAATGGAACACAACACTTTTAATTTTCTCTAATCCCGTATGTACAATATACATAGGGATAGAGAGGGTATTGTATTCCACCCAAAAATTCGATACCAAGATTTCAACGGAAATACATGTTTTGGGTCTTCCTAAATGCAAAAAAAAAAAAAAAAAAAAAAAAAAAAAAAAAAAAAAAAAACATTCCGATGTGTTCCATTCACATGCCTTTCCTACATTTCCGCAGCAAGTTATTGTTAAAAAGCTTATGCTTGTATTTAGTTTTTACTAATCGAGAGTAAATTAGCAGAAATACTCTTATTACTTTCTTCCTTGTACGTGGAAGCGAAATAAGGGAGTAACATAGGTTAAAGTGATACTCAAAAGCTGATTGCTATGTGACTGAAGTTCCTTTGTTTGTATAGACAGGAGTTGACAAATTTCTGTATAAGAAAAGTAAGTTTTTCAAAGCTGAAACGAAAAGCCAGGAATATCTTAATAACGATCAACTCCACGAAAAAAATGTACATGACATAAATTGTGTTATTTAATGTGCTCTACCTTTTCAGCCTAGTAAGTTTTTGTGTATCTCTTACGGTTTAGCAACTGTGCACAAATCTGTAAAATTCATCCAGAATAAAGTATTCTTCAGAGGCTATTATTCCCAGAAAGTTATATACATTTTATTTGTCAGGTAAATATCTTTATATACGTATTTTAATCAAAATCGTTTTAGCTATGTTTAAGAAAATCATAATTTTCGAATTTTTACCCATCTAAAGGGTAGTTTGGGGTGGGCGGATTTTCTTGAAAATCTTCGTGTCACATCCTTGAAAGATACCAAACTTAAATACCTAGTTTGGGCTTTAACGGCCTTTTCGTTTTTCAGCTATACTGCCCACAGACCCACATACATACACACAGACAGGTAAACAGACAGACAGACACACACAGACATGTTTCTAAAAATTCTCTCAAAACATGTATTTCCGGTGAAATCTCGGTATCGAATTTTTGGGTGCAATACAATACCTTCTCTATACACTATGTACACTATTGTTCGTATAGAGAGTAAAAAACATTTTCAGGAAAAGTTCCGTGTGTGTGTGTTTGTGTGTGTGTGTGTGTGTGTGTGTGTGTGTGTGTGTGTGTGGACAGCTTAGTTCAAAAACGAAAATACCGTTAAATACCAAACTTACCTCAACTACCCTTTATATGGAACTTTTTTCACAAATTTTGATTCTCTCAAAAATGGCTCTAACGATTTTAATTAAAATATACCATATTAAAGATATTCACCTGACAAATAAAATGTGTATTTTAAATTTTCTGGGAGTAGCCTCTGAAGACAACTTTATTATGGGTGGATTTTAAGGAATTTTGTATAACTGCTGCACTGTAAGAGTTAGAGAAAAACTTACCACAAAAAAATGTAGATTACATTAAAACACACAATTTATGTTATATACATTTTTTCTTGGAGTTGAACATTTTTGAGATAATCCTTGATATTCGTTTCAACTTTTTAAAAACTTATACTTTTCTCATACAGGAATTTGTCAACTCCTGTTCATACTAATAAAGGAAATTCAGTCACATAGCAACCAGCTTTTGACTATCACTTTAACCTATGGTACTTCCTTATTTCGGTTCTATTTACAAGGAAGCAAGTAATAAGACTATTTCTGCTAATTTTTTCTTAATTGGTATGAAGTAAATAAAAGCATAAGCTTTTTAACAATAATGTGTTACAGAGATATAGAGAAAGTATTGTGAATGGAACACATCATATGTTTTTCTGTATAACTAAACCTTATTAAATCAAATATAAGTAACAAACACTGTTAGAAATTTGGAAAATTTTTCATTACAATCATTCTTGATTAATTTTCATCTACAAAAGATAAATGTTATTCTGATATCTCCAGACAATTTTACTTTTCATAGTGCATGGTGCCTGGGTAGAGAAGGTATTTTCTCCACACAAGAACCCGTTATCGAGATTTCACCGGAAATAACCTATACATTTTGGGCCCCTCTGTAGCAAAAAAAGAAAAAAAAGTTTTTAGTAAAAGGTCCGTGTATATATATATATATATATATATATATATATATATATATGTGTGTGTGTGTGTGTGTGTGTGCGTATCTACAGACAGCATAGCTTATAAGCGAAAAGTGCTTTAAATACCAAACTTGATATTTAAGTATTCCACAAGGATGCAACACGAAGGTTTTCAAGATAGTCTCCACTCCAAAATACTCTCTACTTGGAAACAATTTCGAAAGTTTTGATTTTCTCAAATTTGGCTCTAACGAATTTGATTAAAATACTTATATTAAACACATTTACATTACATAACGTATATCTTAAATTTTCTGGGAAATGTTTCTGAAGCGCTCTTTATTCTGGATGAGTGTTGCTGAATTTTGTATAAATAGTAAACCGTAAGAGATAGACAAAGCTTACTGTACAAAGAACGTAAATTTCGTTAATTAAAACACACAATTTGGTACATTTTTTCGTGGAATTTAACATTTCCGAGATATTCCTTGTCGTTGGTTTCAGTTTTAAAATACTTTACTGCTGCGGAAATTTCTAAAACCCTGGCATTGCGAAGAAAAGGATCTCATTTACATGGTAGCCAGCTTTTAAAAGAAATGGCTATCGCTTTAGCTTAGTTTAACATTTTATTTCCTTTCTTATACGGAAGCAAGTAATAAGACTATTTCTATGTTTATCTCGACTAGCATGAAGTAGATAGAAGAATAAGCTATTTAACAAGAGATGTAGAGAAGGCTATGTGAATAGAATACATGAGATTATTTAACTTTTGCTGAATTGTTATACTCAATAATTTTCGGCAGGTGGCTTCGCTGGCATAGTCAATTCACTTTTTTCAATGCTCCTTCATTGTTGCCCACGCGACTATTCAAATGTGGAAACTAATTGTCCTAAACAAAACATATTTCATATTACACTTACATTCTGCAAACATATTATTTATAGGATGTAAGGCTTTTAACAGTTGCGGTCATAGATTCCTCAAAGACTTGAGTCGGTTGCTTGAAAACTAAAGGATCTAAAAATGCGGATCTCCAATTGCCACCACTTTTCCTATAATAATAATAATATTTTAATAAGAAAATTCTTTTTATTCCAACGCCACAAACTAATTATAATCAGAAGCTGCTCACGAATATTTGATCAATCCTTGTGTAAGAATTCTGCCGTTTGTTTCCTTTCGCTCCCACTCTACGCTACGATTTGCTGGTCGAAGCTCACTAAAAGGCTCGCTATACATCCTCAGTTGTAATTGAACTCTGGGCATAGCTTCGCTTCCCTTTTTACTTTCTCCAGCAGTATCACATACAACGTACATAGCAGCTGGAGAAGCTATTGTTTACCACCCAAAATTCACTGTCCAGATTTCTCCGGAAATATATTTTTCTAGGTCTCCCGAATCCGAAAAAAAAAAAAACCATTTATAGAAAAAGGTGCTCGTATGTGTGTAAGTGTGTGTGTGATTGTGTATATATGTTCCTGGACAGCATAGCTCAAAAAGCGAACATACCTTTAAATACCAAACTTAACCAGTTGAGTATCTTTCAAGGATGTGAGACGCAGATTTCAAATAAAACCATCCCACCCCAAACTACGCTTTACATGGAAATGTTTTTGATAATTTTGTTTTATCAAAAAATGGCTGAAACAATTTTTATTCAAATGACGTATATTAGAGATATTTAGATCCTAATAAAATATATGTTTAGAATTTTCTGGGAATAGCCTCTGAAAACCTCTTTGTTTTGAATGAACTTTGCATAATTTTGCACAGCGGTTAAACTGTAAGAGATAGACTTCACAAGAAATGTATATCTTCTTAAAATTATAATTTATATCATATATGCTACTGTACCGCCTGCGATGCCTTTAGTAGTTAAAGCGGGCGTTAAACACTACAAAAAAAAAAAAAAAAAAAAAAAAATATGCTACTGTTGTAGAATAGACTGTTTTCGAGATATTATTGGTTTTAATTTTAAACAATCTAAAGTTTCTCCGACAGGACCATGCAAAGCGAAACGAACCTCAATTTTAACACAGCTTTTAAAAAATTTGACTACCACCTTAGCTTAAGGCATTCTCTTTTCTCCCTTTTACTTACAAGGAAGCAAGCATTAAAACCTTTTCTGCTAATCTAGATTAGCAGGATATAGATGAAAGAATAGTCTTTTGTAAGAATAGTTTGTATGTGAACAGCCTGAGAAAGTTATGTGAATAGAACACGTCTTATTTTTAACCTGTGGATCACATGGCAGAACTTCGAAAAACAGTCGCACGTGCAAATCCACCACAGATGTCTCAATCTCACTCTAACAATGGGAGACCGAGATGCAAAAATGGGCAACAGGATTTACTGCCGGCACAGGTGACCACCACTAACGCAAGCGTAACAATGAATGGCAAAATGAGCTATGACGTACAAGTAAGTTGTTCATAGACATTTGACGAATACGGCCGCAAGGCGTAGTCATAATGTGTTGTTCATTATGATGAGATAACATATCTACTATCTCTGTAAAAAAAGAAAATATTTTCTTCTGAAAACATTCAATACAAAAAAAAAAGTATCTGGATATATGATTATACTAGAGCGAAAGAGGTAATGAATGCTCTCCCATCAAGTGAACATCCTATGTATCATTCGACGGATTTTTCAGGACATTAGTCTTATAGGAAATTATAAATTTTTAAAACTTTAGCTTCGTGAATGGCATCAAATTATTCTTTTAACCACAATAAATATCTGTTGTTCTTTTAAAATTCTGTAGATGTATAGACTGGACTTTATTATGCGGTAATAAAGATTCATCTCTTTTTCGGCTGGCTTTAGCCGCATTTTTCAAGTACTTGAAAACGCAGCACCCTATGATATCTTCTTATTAATCTGAAGATGGATTATTGGCCCCACGTGATGGTAGCCAGATGCGAAGCGTTTTAGTTGTTGCACCACGTTCGTGGCACCAGATATAAAGCGTTAGTCTCCACGTTGAAGATCCAGATATGCGACGGGAATTATAGTATAAGATGCACCACGTTTTGTGTCAAGTTGGCGGGTGCTTCCAGACGCACTCCACTACCAAATGACTAGACCTCCACGTACCTTTGTTTAGAAGATCTACCACCGGTGATTTGCCTCGGCTCAGCTCAGTCTGCATGTGGGTTTGACTCATTCAAGGTGGTAGCAATGAGGGTAGCTTGGGGAGTGGTCTTATAAAAGTAGTTAAACACACTTTACTTTCTATTTCGATTAATTCTAAAGAAGACTTTGCGACCAGCACTTTGCTTACAATCTAATAGGTTAATATAACTTCTAGGCGCTTTCCTTTCTTGACGACGTACACGTATTTCACTCAATAAACCTGTTTCTTTCACTTATTACGTTAAACCGCAGTAATGAATATAACCTTGATGCGCGTAAGACTGAGTGCGTGCTGTATATCGATGTTCTTAACTGAGTGTCTGTGTAAAACTTATTGACTGCGTAACGGCGAGCCCAAGTATGGGTAACTGAGTGTCTAAATATCCATCACTGAGTGCCCTGATGTGCTACAATCTCCTACTTATATAGAAGAATTACTGTCATGGCGGTTTCATTCTGATTGGTCAGAAATACCGCGAACTTGGCATTGATGTAGCCTATAATGCATCATTTCCTACCCAGAATGCATCATAACATCCACGTGACAAACATTACACAATGGAAAAAGACTGATCTCACTACTAGAAGGGTCTTCACCCTCACTTAGTTCTCTATTGCATTCACGCTCCATGTACGTGCTTGACAAAAGAATGATTTCTTCACAAAGAGCGTTCCCTTTCCATTTTCCAAGTTTGAGTAAACAATTCTGAACTGCTCTTGCTAGAAGCTAGCTTTACACTCTCAAATATATGAAATAATTGATTATTAACATTCTTAAATATTAACTGAATCACAATAGATAGAAATAACAGTTGTAGCGAGACAAACTAACGATCTCAATTTATACCATTTCAAGTTTCCATAGTCGTACACCCAGCCTCTCACATGGGAATTGTGCAACAGCGGGCAATATACAAGGGCCATTCAATACATAACTGGAAATAGTTTATTTTACATTATTTAATACGATAATGGAATACGACAGTTGTAATATTTCAAGGCAATCCCTCCCCACAAGTTCTACGCACTTATGCCAGTTCTACGCACTAAGCTTCTCAATCGCACGTAAAAAGAAATCTTGGATTTTTTTTTTTTTTGGTAGTGTTTAACGCCCACTTTTACAACTTATAGCATCGCAGGCGATAACACTGGTGATAGATGGAATGAAGATGGGGCACCGATGGAATTCGATTGCGGGGGAAACCCGGAGAACCCGGAGAAAACCCGCCCCTGCGCCGCTTTGTCCACCACAAATCTCACTTGCGGCCGCTTGGGTGAGAGGCGAATGGTCTAATCACTCGGTCACGGCGCGGAATCTTAGAGGTGAATGCGTAACTAGTTATGCACGGCCGCCTAGACTTCCTCATTTGCGAACCTTGAGCAAGTAAAAGCTTCCTTCAGTGGGTTAAAAATTGTGATAATCTGAAGGTGCCAGATCCGGAGAATACGGCAAACACCGATCTTCATGTCTTTGATGGTTCTAATGTTTGTGGGCTCGCGTTGTCATGCAGTAACAATACGCCACTGGATATCAGTCCACGCCACATCCTCAAAATTGTTAGTTCAAATTTTGACACATAATGCGCTTCAATGTTTGTGTTTAGACTTCCCGGAATGTAATGTTCAAGAATTACTCCCGTATGATCCCAGCATGATCTTAGCAGCACTTCTTTCAGTTCGCAGCGACTTTGGTTTCGGAACTCCTCGTTTGAACTCATCTGTCCACTTCGACTCAAACAGCTTTCACTATATTATACTGCTATCCGACGGTGAATTTTGATTGATTTCAACCCTTCTGCTGACAAACATCTAATAATACTTCGCTCCTCCATAAATGTGAAACCTATAAGGGTGTCGCATTTTGTTTTCAACATTCCCTTCGCGAGGCAGGAGTGCGAGGCCATTTGACAATAGCCCTAGGACACCACCAAAACATAACAAAGAGGTACAAGCTTTGTCGAAGTTTTGTATTTTTTATAGACAACTTTTCCGTTTATTTATGGAATTTATCTTGTATGTATAAAGTGGCATTTGACAAATTTATAGATTTGACTAGCAACAAAATACAGTTTCCAATCTATTAATGATAATTTATGACCCTAGGCTTTACTAACCGATACTCCACATCCAGCACTCAAGCTAGAGGATGATATGGGCAGTAATAGCGCAAAGATTCCGTCTTAAAATGTGTATTTTCCAGGCGTAGCTTTAAAGTCCTCAACGATACCAACAATGACAACATACCAATCTCTATATCCTTAATTAAGAAAAGGTCCTGGTAGGCTAGAACTTCCAATTTGAAAACTAATTTAAGAATAACAATTGAAGAGCATAGGTGAGACAACCTTTTCAAGAGATAATAAAATGAAATAAATCTAATCAAAATACGCATATCTGAAAATATACTCCAAAGTTGGTGTGGGTCCATTAGAGACATGTGTGATGTATTCAAATGACTTTCCCTACATGTATGTAACAAATTATTGTTAAAAAACTTATTCTTCTATCTAAGGCATACTAATCGAGGCAAACATTAGTAAAATTGGTGGTATTATTTTCTTTCTTGTAAGTAGGTGGGAAATAAGTGAATACGTTGAGATAAAGCGATAGGCAATTCTTTTGAAAACTGATTGTCATATGGCTGGAATACGTTTCTTTGCATAGCAAGGGGTGTATGAATTACATACGAGAAAGGTTTAAGTATTTTACAACTGAAACCAATTACAAGGAATTCCTTGGAAATGGCCATTTACGTAAAAACAAAAATATATATGAAAAAGTTTGTATCTTAATAAGGTCTACATTTTTTGTGTAATAAGTTTTTGCCTATCTTTGGTCTACCAGTTATGCAAAACAGAAAAATCAATCCAGAATAAAAAGGCCTTAAAAGGCTACTCCTAGAAAGTTAAATATATACATTTTATTTGCCGTGTAAATATCTATTTATATATAGCATCTTTTAACAAAATCTTTACAACCATGTTTAAGAAAATAAACATTTTAGACTTTTATCTATGTAAACAGTTGTTTGGTTTTGGGACTTTTTTTTAAATCTTCGTGTCGCCATTCTAAATACCAATTTTGGTGTTTTACCGGCATTACGTTTTTTAGTTATTGTGTTCACAGGCAGACGGACAGACACACCCACACACTACAAACGAATCATTTTCTAAATTTTGTTTGGATACAGGGGACCGTAAAACGTGTATTTCCGGTGAAATTTCTATATTTAATTTTTGGGTGTAGCGCAATACCTTCTCGACCTAAGTAGAGAAATGTACTATGTACAGAAAGTAAACAGTATGACCCAAATTTCAATATTATAAAATCGGCGGAATTGTAAAAGCACATATAATCATTTTGAATCAGTTTTCGAGGAGAGAGAAACAGTTTTGGAGTTACAACATTCCATACGAATCGTTTGAGCTCAATCTGGAATCGAATACTGGGCCTACCCTTCAGCAAATGAACCAGAACGTATGTAAATTGAATTAACAATAGTTGTGACAGAAGCAGGGGCAGGTGGTGGGCACAGTAGAATTTCCCGCATTATTTTGTGACCTCTCCACCCCCGCCCCGGGGGAACTCAACTCCCGCTTGTTATTGTTCGGCGGTAAAATTATCCACCGCCATCCTCATTTCCATCGCCACAAAAAAAAAAAGACCAAGTTTTGTTTCATGAACTCTCAAACCTTCCCTCATCACCACTTCTGCTCGCTTCGTGCTCAAAAGCCCAACCAAACACTGCGTTTTGCGATCAGAAATCACTCACATTAGCCCTTAGTTTCCTGCATTAGTATACTGCATTTGCCGTTTTTCCTTTAATTCTAGTTTAAAACTGGATTTCTAGTAAAAATATATGTGAATAAACCTATAAAATTATTGTATGAAATAGATAGAGAAAATAGAAATGAAAATAAATGTATATCCTTTAAGAATCTTTTTCTTCCCAATTAAAAGTTTAAAATTCTTCTAAACCAGTTTTCACAATCCTGCCAAAGGCACCAAAAAAGTGCTTCAAATGGTCATGAGTGTTAGGTGATAGGAAATCGTATGGCCATCCATTCAAAGCCAAATGTTACAAGTTCAGTCCCAGAGATTGTAGTAAAAGACGGGGAGAGCCCAAGTAAAATAATCGGGTGTGATGGTTGGAAGCTAATGGAGCTATGTGGGTTTTACTCTCTTATTTATATAAAAAACACTGCAATTTTAGTTAAAAAATGTATATAAACACTCTTGATTTCTTGTCGTTTATGGTTGAAGGTTAGTATAACATGAAATTAATCCTAGAGTACAACTCTATTTGTATAGTTACGCTTAAAACAAGCGGAACTTATAGGTACCGACAGGCAACAAAAGGATTAAAGCTAAACACGCAGCAGTTCCCTGTATATTTAGGAATTTGCATTATTATGGAGTGCATGTTAGCGTCGCTTTGTCATTTATTTCAAAATGTCTTTAAATATAGCAATACAAATAAATGCACTTCGTATGGAATTCCAATCCTCCAAATAAGGGTGAAAGAAAATCCTGTAAATCGACTAGTAGGCTACAAGAGCAAACACATTTAAACGGAGAGTGTGTTAAAATTTGCATTTTAGAAGAACGTATATGTGACAGAAAAGAGTTGGAAGACTATAGAAGAATTTTATAAAGATGAGACGTGTTACATCCACATGAATTTCTCTACCCGTTCTGCAAACAAACTATTCTTATTCTATCTAAACCACATTAAAAAAAAAAAAAAAAAAAAAAAAAAAAAAAAAAAACCTAATGTGTTCCATTCACACAGCTTTCTCTATGCAACAAAATATTTTTTTTTATAATTGTTTCATTTATATAGACCCCGTTAACATCTAAGGTCTTTGCACTAGGAACAACACGTTGTCTGTAGGTTCTTTACGCCTGGTTTAAATTTATTTTCCACAAACACACATTCACTCTCACATGAATACTTCCAGACTCTGTGAGTGATAGGGAATAATTCTGGTTAAAGAAAAATTCCCCGCCCCAGCCCGGATTTGAATCCGGGACCTCAAAGTGAGAATTACTGTTAGAAAGCTAATGCTTCTATTTACTTCATGCTAGTCGAGAAAAAATTAGCAGAAATAGTCTTATCACTTGCTTTCTTCTATGTAGAAGCGAAATAGGTTAAGGTGATAGTCAAAAACTGATTGCTAAGTGACTGAAGTTCCTTTTTTTGTATGGACAGGAGTTGACAAATTCCTGTATGAGAAAAGTATATGTTTTCTAAATATCTCAAAAACGATCAATTCCATGAAAAAATGTTTATAACATTAATTGTGCGTTTTAACGTGCTCTACATTTTTTGTGGAAAGCTTTTGTCCATCTGTTAGTGTTTAGCAGTATGCAAAATTCCGAAAAAATTAATCCAGAATAAAAGGAGTTTTCAGAAGCTATTCCTAGAAAATTCAAGATATATATTTTATTTGTCAGGTAAATATCTTTAATATACGACAATTTAATCAAAATCGTTCGGATCATTTTTGAGAAAATCAAAATTTTCGAGAAAGTACTATACAAAGTGTAGTTGGATTTGAGGGGGGGATTTTCTTGAAAATCTTCGTGTCGCATCCTTGGAAGATATCAAACTTAAATATCAAGTTTTTATATTCAACGTTTTATTTTTAAGCTATGCAGTACACACACACACACACGTGCAAAAATGGATCTTTTTCATAAAATGCTTTTTTTGGATTCAGGGGGACACAAAGCATATATTTCCGGTGAAAACTTGATATCGAAATTTTGGGTGGAGTGCAATACCTTCTCTATACACTATGTACATAGTCCGTGTAGAGAGAGTGAAAACCTTTAACACAATTGGTGTTACTCCTCAGTTCCTCATAAGCAGAAGGGAAATAAAGGAAAATACTAGGCTAAAGAGATAGACAAATACCTACTTTAAAAGCCGATTGATATGTCAATAATTGAAGTTCGGCTCGCTTTGAATTCCCAGAAAAACAAAAGAGAGATGAAAGGAAGGTGAAAAAGGTGAAAATATGCGTAGTTTAAAATTGAAACCAACATCAAGGAAGCCTGCCAAGGTAGTGTGGTGGCAACGTGTCTGCTTCACATTCAAAAGGTCGTGAGTTCAAATCTCTCTTAGAGTGAGTTGCTCGGATTTCTCTTATCCTGAGAAGATTAATGTCAAGTAACTTTAAGCTCCATGGCCACCGAGGCTTAAAAAAAAAAAATCTCGAAAACGGTCAACACTGCATTAAAAATATAATCGATATAAACAGTAGAAGGGAAATAATGTAATACACTAGGCTGGTTGCCAGGAGTTTTAAAATACGTTTCACATACGGGAAGTATGTGAAACGTATTTTAAAACTGACACCAATAACAAAGAATATCGCAAAAATGTGTATGGCATAAATTATATGTTTCAACAAAATCTACATATTATATTTAGTTAGTTCTTGTCTATCTCTTTCGGTTTACTAGCTATGCAAAATACTGCAAAATTCATCCAGAAAATTCAAGATATATATTATATCTTTAATATACGATATTTTAATTAGAATCTTTTGACCCATTTTCGAGAAAATCAAAATTTTCGAAAACTTTTCCATGTAAAGGGAATTTCGGGATAGGGAATTTTCCTCAGAATCTTCGTTTTGCATCTTTGGAACACACTAAACTTATCTACCAAGTTGGTGTTTTACCGACTTTTCATTTTTGAGTTATCGTGCTTAAAGACACACGGACACACACATACGTGACCTATTTCTAAAAATGTTTTTTTTTTAATACAGGAGACCCTAAACTGTCTATTTCCGGTGAAATCTCGCTATAGAATTTTTTGATGCAATACAATACCTTCTCTATACACCATGTACATAGGAAGTGTAGAGAAAGTAAAAATAAAGCTTCTGAAACAAATTTAAAAGATCTGATTTGTTCCATTCTCTAGCAAAACCTTATTCTTTTATCTCCACCATATTAATCGTGACAAACATTAACAGGTTTACTCGTATATTAGCATTTGCTTCCTTCTTAGCAGAAGGAAAATAAAAGAACACACTACATGAAACGATAGAATTTTTTTGTTAAAATGTAGTTGTTATGCAAATAACTGAATTAAAACACAAGAGATGAAACAAAAGGTTGCTTTCCGTTTTAGCAAAGTTGCGTAGTTTACAAATGAAACCAACAACAACAAATATCTCAAAAACGGTCAGTTCTAAACAAAATGTATATGACATAAATAATGTGTTTTGACGAGCTCAACAGTTCAATAGTAAGTTTTTTGTGTATTTCTTATGGCTTAAGAGTTATGCAGTAAAATTTACTCAGAATAAAGGGGCGTTCAAAGACTATTCCTAGAAAACACAAAATATACGTTTTATTTGTGATATAAGATATATTGGTCAAAATTGCTATAACCGTTTTGAGAAAAACAAAATTTTCAAACATTTTTACATTTAAAGGGTGGTTTGTGGTGCATCTTTGGAAGACAGTGAACATTAAATAACAAGTTTTCTATTTATCAGATTTTCTGAGAAATACTGCCCATACACACACACACACACACACACACACACACACACACACACTCACGTACGTTTTGCTATAAATGTTTTTGGGGGGATTCAGTGGTCTCAAAGCATGTGAATGCTTGGTATTGAATTTTTAGATGGAATAGAATACCTTCTCTATCTACTGTGTACATAGTGCTAGAGAAAGCAGTAAGTAAGAAGAAAGTTAATTTTAATTACTCTTTTTTAAATCAATGGAATGTTAAGTGTAGTTTATGTAAATAAACGTCTAAAAGTTAGGATGTTTAGGCTGTGATTAAAGTTGATAATACCCTGAAATTATTTATAATTGGCATGCTAGACTGAATTCTGATAGTTCTTTATCGCTGAATCTTTGGCTCAGTAATGTAAATACATATGAGCTCTGTATACAACTACAAACCAAGGTCCTTATTTTTTTTTTTTGTTTTTTTGTTTTTTGTGGTGTTTAACGCCCGTTTTTACTGCTCTGGCACCGCGGAGTGTTTATGTAAAGCGGCTTCTTTTTCTGTGAATAATTGGGAGTGGTATCAATTAAAATAAGCTTGGAAGGTACTCAGACTGCAAAAATAATTGCTCTAACTGAGATCTAAACCATGCACCTTCTTGTTTCCGTTGCGTTACTTTTAACCTACCGAACTACAAAGCCAATATGCCGGCACTACATTAGATTCCCAAACTCATTTTTAACGCCGAAGCACAAAAGCATTTGAGGTGACATTATCCAATGAAAACTTACAATTTCGTAAGCACTTTAAGTAGCAGGATCGATATTTTAATAAATTATTAGGCCAATCGATGATAATTAATCATTCTTCCATATAAGACTGTGCATGACAAGATTGAAACGATAGAAAGAGAATAAAATTGAATATGAATTAAATCTTTCAGTCGCATTCTAGTCCGACAACCTTATCCTATGCATAG
This sequence comes from Hymenopus coronatus, assembly GCA_030762935.1. Classification (NCBI taxonomy): domain Eukaryota; kingdom Metazoa; phylum Arthropoda; class Insecta; order Mantodea; family Hymenopodidae; genus Hymenopus; species Hymenopus coronatus. The sequence goes on along the minus strand of CM060890.1, from coordinate 30,481,317 downwards.
CTTGTGTGGAGTTACATTTTTCTGTAAAATTAGTGTCTTTATTTGCAATAAAACACTTACCTCTGAGTCAGGCTGTGGATTCTAAACCCCTGCTAAAACTTGTGTAATACCAATATTTTCACAAAAACTATTAGACGAAGGTATTCAAAGAAATTTCTGTTGTATTTCCGTGTAATAATTCAAGTTAAGTCAGAAAATGTGATGGTGTAATATGGGGTGGCATTCGGAATTGAAGAAAACACTATAAAGTTTGGGGCATTATATCGCTTTCAGAAAGAAATCAAAAACTCACATCAGCACATGTTCAGTGTTCACTTCGATATGCGAATCTCTAAAAAATTCTTTTTGAAAATTTCTATTCATTTCTTTTTCAGACCGAGAAAATCTTCTCTCCTCACAACTGAGATTTTAATAACGCCTTTCAACATAATTGTGAGAAATTCAATGCTATTTTTTATGAGATAACCACTCAGCTGATTAGCATATAAAGAAATGAAAACAAAGAAGAGTTGATAGCAGCTATGGCAGTCTACAGCAATGACAGCAAGCAGATCTCGGCAGCAAGACAAGACTAATTACTTTATATGCCCGAGACAGTTTTATCTGGCGACAGTTTTTATTAACACGCTTAATTGTCAGTTTCTCTTTTTACTGCCAAATACTTTTTTGTTTTTAAATAAAATAACTCAGCTAAGATCGTATCTGCTGATACGGAAATCAAGGAATTAGGCAAACACGTGCAAAGAATTTTATGGTCGGAGTTAATTGAGAAAATAGTAACATTTTCCGGACTTTCCCAGCCTTGGTATCTAAGTACCATTGAGGAATTGAGTCAGAGATAGTCAGTCACAAGCCACACTTCAAGATAAATCAAAATTTTGCTAAAATTCTATACTCCAACAATAGATGTATTCAAAATGCCTTCTTTATCCACTATATGCATTGTACATGTGGGCTAGAGAAAGTAAAAATATCATGTAGTTCATTTATATTACTTTCCCTAGCTTTCCCGAAATATACAAAATATTGTTCTGTGTTTGAAATTATAAAGAAGTGTTGTTCTCCACTCATTCTTTGACTTCATATTTTCCCTGAGAAATAATCACAAAATACATGTTATGGCATCAGTGAAAAGAAATTTTTATTTTCCGCCTACAAAGAATCATAAACTTGGCCAAATATCTGTAGAAAATAATGAAGATGAAATTGTGTTAACTCCTAACGGATTTTCTCCAAAGCTGATATACGTAAGATTCAGAAAATGGACAGGTAAGGGAAGTATAGATAACCTAACCTCACATAGCATAGATTTACTCTTAGGAAAGCAGATACTGTGGACTTTATTACCAATAACACATGGCATCTTCAATACAGCTAAATGATGCTAAAGAAGCACAATCGTATGAGTTACATGTAGAATAAATTGAAACAACCATATGTTCATCATGTAAAGGTTAAATATGAGCAAACACTAATAACAGATTTATCAAAATTGACTTAATTCTTGTCATTGGAATGCATCTCTAACAAACCTACCTATCTCAAAGTTAACTGTGAACGCCGCATTTTATTGCCGATAGGTTTGGACGTATACACAACTCTTCCACAAACGTAGGGTACAGGGTTCTCTGGAGGTGAACCAGTCTAGAAGAGGAGCAGATGAAGTGGAAGCAGCTGATTAAAATACTTCGAAAAATACGATCCCAAAGCTGGGATCCTCACATAACAAGTGAAAACTGAAAAGGGCAGAACAAAAATTGCATAATGGTAGCCCTGAAAAAGCCACTAGTAGAATGCAGGAGATTCAAATCATAAATCACTGGTTTCTCTTGGTTGCTCATACTGAGCTCCCCGTGACCGTGATTTCGGACGAATAGACTCTTAAACAAGCATAAGCACTTATGATCCGAAAGACTGGGTTGATGTTATAAGCAAATCGTATGTTAAAGTACCTTCCCATTGTCACAATGATGTAGAGAGAAGATTTCAAGGAAATAGAAAATTTGCTGGCTTCCGTGGCGAAAAAAGGAAGAGAACAATTGCAGTGCCATTCATTTTTTCAGACGCTGTGAGCTTTAGACTGAAGAGATATCGCCTTTCAGCTATCTCAGTACTACGGCCATGAATGAAATTATTCGTAAAAAATAAGATATGTCACTTTTAAACTATTTACTTTGTCAGAAAAATACAATGAATCCTTGAAAATAAATAAAAAGAATGGCTTTTATGCCAATGGTAAATTGCACCTTCTTTCATGCTGTAGCTGACTGTAAAATGGACTTGATGGTTGAAAATATTGATTAAATAGGAATGATGAGGATTTTTTTTAATACTTAGAAGTTACTATTGTATTATTTAAAGAAAAGAAACAAATAAAGCAATGAAAGTCTAATAGTTATGCATTTCCAGAGAGAATGTCATAAAGCGGAACTAAAATTTATTTACATGCTTTGAATATTTTTGTATATATAATAAAACAGATTAAATAAAATAATATTTTCCTATGTAAATGTTTCAAAAGATGTAAGAAAATATAATTTTATTAACATTATGCCATGTATTGGACTATTCTGATTTCTGAATTGTTCCAAAAGTTTAAAACGTATTGCAGTAAAATTGTAATTTTATGGCTTGTTACTGATATTTCGGTCAGGTTTTTGGTTACACCATCTTAGAAGTACAAACCTGCGCAGCTTGAATAATGAGATGTAAAATGTATAAAACAAAATGCTTCAGTCCATGTTCGGAGGCGCAAGGCTTTGTAAACGAATAAGTAAGTAACTGCTAGTTTACAAAATATTGAAAAGATGGTGCTGCTGTTTCAACGCGCTCCAAATGATCAACGAATATAGCTAATCACGTTCCACCAAGTAATGAATGGATCTATTTATTAGCTGGATGCACTCAGAAAATATCTCCGGTAATAGGATGATATGAGAATGGTGATAGAACGAGAAGTGTTTTTTCCGTTAATTTCAAATCACGATGAACCTTTGGATAATCCATACGGAATGGCCAGAAAGAAAAACAGGGATGTTGGAATCGCCATCTCAGAGACTGGAATTGAATTATATTCAGCAAAAGAGCAACAATTGAAACCAATCAACTACCCACATTGAAACCTTACTGTAATATTTAATTGTTGATACATTTAATAATCACCGGCAAGTTATGCATTTAGTATTCCATAATGAATGCATTTCAAACTATTAACCTTCCAACATTACGCAAAGTCAGCGTTTCTTATGTGGTCATTTTGTATGAGATGGGGAAAAAATCGTTAGGCAAGTTTAATTCAAATATTTTATTTGTAAAGTTTAATGTTTTTAACTGTTCCATTTATACCCCACCTTTAACTGCATGGTCCTATCGGCGACATTTCCCTGTGAAATATTTGCCTATCAGCAATGGCGTTAATTCGTGTACATGTTGTTACTGGCGTCGTTGTGTTACTATTTTGCTTTAATTTTTGCTCATTAGATCACACTATTCACACTGTCATTCATACTTCCAGACTCCAAGGAAGATGGGAAATAATCTGTGCTGAAGAAAATTTCACTGCCCCCAGCCGGAAATTGAATTACAGACCCTTCGTACAATAGGTAGGAGCTCTATCATCTGAGCTAGGTGGCCATTCCTAATTTGTTAAATATCTAGTAATAAATTGTACCGATACTCCAATATTATTTACCCAAAAATTAAGGACGCAAATATTGCTATGCTTGCATTTGAGATAGCTGCATTGCTATAAATTTTATGATATATTAAGTTTTGTATCTCATTTGCTAATTGGGAGCGCTACTATTTTATTTTAAACTGAACTCTAAAATATTATTTACGTCTCCGCATTACAGCAAAATGCCTGCCTGCTTTATGATTTCGTGCAAATACGATTGCTATTTATAGCTAAATATATATAAATGAATCGCCGAAATGTATGTACGCGCATCACTTCTGAACGACAGTACCAAATTGAGCAATTCTTTTTATTATTGCGTTCATTATCGTCATGACAAAGTCTGTGGAAAAGAAAAGTTTAAAAATAGTATGGGAAAGTTCTTAAAATCTCTAATATGAATAATAACAGTGCCGAGGGAACGCATTTTGGTTACTATCCGCCAGATGACAGTGGTACCATGGTTATTTGATGCTAAATGGCTGTAGTACTGCAATATTTCCCCTCCCCATTCAATGTTAAGGTAACGCACCAGTTTACCGACACAATGACGCAACGCAGCAGTGAAATTTAAATACGTTTTTGTGCATTATCTGTGCTTTTCTTACTCTTATAGTTTAAAATAAAGAAGCAAACAAGCTTTCCTGGCGACGAACATCTGGATTAAGTATTTATTTATTTGCCGCTAGATGGATGTAGTACTGCTCAATGTTTCCTCCCCATTCAATGACGGCAAAGACGGCACGCAGCAGTGAAATTTAAATACGTTTTATGTATTACCTCCTATATGTCCTTCCCTTATGCCTATCGTTTAAAATAAAGAAGCAAAAAAGTCATCCTGACAACGAACAGCTAGCTAGAGTAGGTAGTTAGATGGCCGTAGTACAGCTCACTTTTTCCTCCATATTCAATGTTAAGTTAACACAAGAGTTTATCGAGACAATGACGCAACGCAACAGTGAAATTTAAATACATTTTATGTATTAGCTGTCCTTCCCTTACTCCTATTATTTAAAATAAAGAGGCAAAGAAGTAATTCCTGGCCATGAACATCTAAGTACGTACTGATTTATTTTCTGCTAGATGGCCGTGGTACTGCTAAATTTTTCTTCCCCATTCAATGCTAAGGGAATTCAATCGGTTATGGAGTCAGTGACGGAAAATAACAGTGAAAATCAAATATATTTCTTAGGTACTATCGTTCCCTTGGTCACATCATTAAATAAAGAAATAAGTCTAATTTGTTGTAATTGTTTAAAATTAACAATTTATAAACCAGTCACATAACCAATAATCCTTATTAGAATCTGAAACTGGCAGAGATATGACGGGACCCGGATAGTAAACTGTTTTACGTTATCTTCCTATTGCAGATATTGGTTATGTGAGGTTATGTGGAACATGAACTAGCTAAAGGCGATTCCATGAGAATATGAAGATACCTCCGTCACCATCACACTGCTCAATAACAACCTATCATTTTCCCACTACTTACTCTTTAGTGATGTCATTGTTAGCCTTAAAAATGGCTTTTTTGACTTAGAAGAAAATAAAAAAGAGGTGGGAAGCATTAGGAATAGAGGGAAGAAAGAGATTCGAAGAAGCATGAATGTTACTTTATGACTTTCTCCTTGCTGTAATTCATTACTTATTTCAGCGTTTACCAGCCACACTATGAAAGCGCTGCCTTTATTGTTATTATGCCAATGGTATCCTTGCTTACCCACGCTGTTAACGGCATATGTCATTCTCTCCACACTATCTTATGGGTGAGCTGACTAGGTCCCTTTCGCAATACCTACTATATATGCTACTTTACGCATATCATTGCGCTTCATTGCGTTTTACAGATGCAAAAGCATTATTAGACATTGGCAATGGGAAAATTCCTGTTGATACTGCCTCATTTCGTGTCCACCAAATTTTTGTCACTTCACAACGTCAAAGAAAGAATTAATATCGAAAGTGTTCCCAAATATTGGTGTAAATTACAAAAACTATACTTGGTTGAGCGAAAGAGCTATTTTCGCAGCAAATAATAAGATGTAGATGAATTGAATATAAATTCACAGTAAAATTTATGGACAAATGCATTCATTTAAGTCGATCGATTCCATTACCTATCCAAATTAAGTAGTCAATTATCTAAGTGAATTCCTAAATTCATTGGATTTACCAGGATACCACCATGCAACTTACAGCTCAAGGTTGACTCGGTAATAATTATGCTACGCAATCTCAATCAGCCGAAAATGTGCAAGACTCAATGTTAAAAAAAATAGGAAAAATTGTATTTAAGCTACTATAATCACAGGGCAGTTCAAATGCGAGGATGTGCTTATTCCAAGAATACCTCTAATGTCAACAGACTTTTCTTTTGAATTTACTCATGTTCAGGTTCCCTTGCGCCTTGGATTCTTCGCAATGACAGGAAATTCCAAGGTTAATCGTTGAAAATGTGTGAAATATAACTTGAGTTGCCATGGTTTTCGCATGGTCAGTTGTACGATGCATGCTCGAGAGTCGGCAAACCATTGGCGTTATTTGTTTTCTCACCGGCAGGAAGGTTGTACATTACAAGGCATTACAATAAAATACTGTCAAAATCTTTAATTATAATTTTATTTAATTACATGGTCGTATTGTAAACGGAAGATTCTGTATCAATTTTACTAAATTAAATACACCACCTGTGCGAATCCGCTTTTACTACATATGACACCGCAGGCGATGGCACTGATGATACATGGAGCAGTGATGGAATGCGATGACGGGGACCTGGAGAACCTGGAGAAAATCCGACCTGCGCCACTTTATCCACCACAAATACCACATGCGGTCCCCTGGGTTCGAACTCGAGCCGTCTTGGTAAGAGGCTAGAGGTCTAACCATTCAGCCACGGCGTTGCTTAGCTAAATATTTCTCTTCAATGATATTTTGTCAATTTTATTTCCAATTGATGCATAACTTCATATCTGGAAAATAGTTTTTTGGCCTTTCCTGCAAGCTCGACAAACTTCATCCTTTTTTTTTTTTTTTTTTTTGCCTTTGCTTCTGAAATATTTATTGCAATATTTTCTAATATATGATATATATCTATCTCAAAACTTGACTTTAGTCATCGATTTTCTTGTATAGTATCCTCATGTAATCAGTGATATCTCATGACTTTATTCAGAAATGGCTTGAATTTCCTAAGAGTTACAAGTTTTTCAGTTACCCCACATCAAATGCTGTAAATCGTCGATCTTTAGTGCTCAATTCCCCGCAATGCCATAAAATATATATCAAAACTTCAATAATCCCTTCGAGATTTTTTTTAAATGAACACAGAATTCTACTATTTGTTAAACGGGTCTTTGATACGCTCTTCTATGTTTCGCTTTTTGATAGCAGTTATTTAGTTGGATTACTCATGAGGGCGACTGTGGGTACTGGCTTGGAGGTCTTAAACACGACCACGTTACTCCCTGGATAAGCATCTTCCAGCAGAGATTTGTTTGGATATCTTGGGTAACTTTATGTTTCACAAATAGCTAAATGTCTGGGTACGGGTTATATACATTTGCTCCGATAGCCAGGCAGCGTTACTAAAACACTCCCAATTTATTTGGGGATGCCAAAGGATGTTGGACAGACTGAAAGGAGGACCTGTTGCTTTTCTAAGGGTTCCTTGGCGTTCGGTCATTGCACGCACATGAGTTACCAGAAGCTGTAGCTCTTGTTGGTTCTTTGGGATATTCACCCAAATGTGAGAACTTAAATAGTTATCTGAAACAGTTGGGCTTTAGACTTTATACTGTAGTTAGCTAGAGACATGAGTTAATGAGGATCCCAGTAAGGCTATGATATCCGTATTGTCCTTAGTATGGAACGAACAACAACTGAAAACTTGAAGTCTCAGAGGTATTAAGTGACAAAACTTTATCTACTTTTTAGTTATGAATAATTCATGTTTTAACTAAGGATTTTCATTGCACCTTATGAAGCAACTATGTCAAAACTTAAGTATTATTATTTCTGGACTATTTACCATATTAACCATATGTAAGGAACATGGAGGTATAAAGCATGTAATACTCAAATCTGAAACTAGGGAGCATGGGAAAATTACAGCGCTTTTGAGAATAACTTTCTGAAAAGTTATCTCGTTTTTGGGAACTTTGCCACTTTACCTCTCAGAATTCCAGACATTAATTGTGGTAGTTATGTACATCAGTCACTATTAACCAATCAGGAATTTGCACATTATAGGCTTGATTGATACATTGTGGAGAGGAGGTGGAAATCTCCTTGCATATCCTCTGTTAGGTGCATTTGACGATTCCAGCGGAGAATTTCTATGGGGTCTCCGTTTTTCTAATCAAAAAATATTAAAGGGATTGATTACAGTAGCTTGGTTATCTTCATTATTACACTGTGACTAGTAGGCATAATGTAATTTAGTGTAGTTTAATAGTTTCCTTAGTCCAGGGACAAAATGGGGCTTCCTCTGTGCAAGGTTCCAGTTGGAACACTTGAGTTTGTAGCGTTCCGTTCGTCCATCATTTCTTCTGGAATTTGCAGTGTATTCTCTTCCTTTATTCCAATGTTACCAATTTTTGTCAATTTTGCATAACAGAAAAAATATGCCAAAATACAAGTACTGAATTCAGCCAATTGTGGGTTATTACAGATTTAAATGTATGCGTCATATCCGAGTTTTACTTAAAATATTAATATCAGTGTAGTTCAGGAAGAAATATTTCAAATCTTGTAAACTAGCTCAGGTGCCAAAAGTTTCTCAACCTTATTTCGTTTTATTTCAAACGCGTTCTTATACTTTATTTTTTATAATTGGAGGTAGAATATTAAAAACATTTACGTGTTTATATTAATTTTGTTAATTAATTTCTATTATAGAATCGCACACTAATAGGTGACGATGCTTAAGAAAGGAAGCCATCAGGTAATTCGAGAAAGAACACAAAACTTACAGGAACATGACGGAATTGCACAGTCCCGTATAAATTTAATTATAATTTTGATATCCCTAGAAGTAAAGAGTAGTCTGCTATTATTTTCAATATCCAGGTTATTATAATTAATAGCCCAAACCTGCAGGGCTAGAAGCACATGCAAATACTCAGAAAAAACCCCATTAAACAAGAGTGCGCAAGCAGTTTAACAGGACGACCGTAAATGTGTGGCTATGAGCCGCCTGTAATTTCATTGTTTTGAATATTGCTCGCTTTGCTCAACGCGTGACGCGGTACATCTGCTCTCATTGTTTTCCAAAGTGAATATCGCAGAAAAGTAAAGTTTTACTCAATCCATAGGGCCTACAGGAGGATGGTACACAATCTTAAATAGTAGAAGTCACGTCACTGTCTGAGAAATGACACTTTTGCCTTACTGAAGTCAAATTAAAGTCTTACAGAAACGAATAATATGGAAACAAGCATTTCATTTACGATAGGGTAACAGAAAAGGAGCATAGCCTACTGAAGACATCCTGAAAGTTGCAAGTTTACAGAACTCCATCAGCGAATCAAACAACGAGGATATTTGCACTACAGAGGAACAATTATATCCACATGCTTTATGCTTGAGTTTGAGGATATAGCGTTGGAAGAAGTTCAGATCTCTCTAGGAACTTCAATCAGGAGAATTTCCTCACAGGTGCTTGTACTAAGCCACAGTAATGCATGGAGGATTTTATATCGCAGTTTGCCAGCTCTGAAGTCTTTATTGCCTAAGTGATCTAAACTTTGATCGCAGATAGATGTTTTTCAAGGGATGCAACAACAGACTGAACACAAACCTTGTTTTGCAAGTAGCATTTTATTTACCGAAGAAGTGGACTTCATATATGATAGTATTTAGGTACCATTGTTTACATTTCTGGTTCACGTTATACGTGCTGTTCATAGTGTGGCGTATCAGCAAGGTTTGTCACTTATTGTGCGGTTATGGGTCCTATTGGACCAAATAGACGATATGCCTCCGGTTTCAACTCCAGTATCTTCCTGTATAACTTGAGGTTGTTCTCCTTTAACAGTGCTAACATTTTATGGTAGATGCATGATACACTGTCGGTATACTTTATTGCTACTGTGAGACAATTGTACAAATCCAGGTTCAGTTAATGGCCTGATTTAAATTTTACAGGCCTGGTAACACATCAAAAACTTAGTGTATAGCACTTCTAATTTATTTGGTAAACTGGAGCTCACACACCCACAAACACACACACACACACACACACACACACGAGGGTCGTTTTAGAAGTCATTGCAGCTTTTTTATCAATCAATAAAGCTGCAGGAAACAAAATTCAGCATATACGATTGAAAGTCGCTGGAATGCTTTTCGCAATGCTAGTACTAAATGGGATCCGGGTACAAGGGGCTATGGGTACGGGCCATTGCAAGTTGCGTAAATAGTGATCATTGTTTTATTCGTGTTAGATATGCACAAAAAAGTATGGGACGTACGCGAAATTCTTTAACGCGTTAACGACCTTCACAATAATCTATCGTATACCAAAGATGAGGAAGACGCTGAAGAACTTCTGCCACGCAGAAATGATTCTTTTATGTACGCTAACTATTCAACTTTAGTGACATCCATCTTGGAACACAGCCTCTAAGTTACTAATGTTTGCATGTGTCTACTAGCACATAACAACGTCATCTGGTGGTGGCATCATGCAATGTGTACAACATGTTTTTAAATGTATAAATTTGAATAACCGCATATTAGGTTACTTGGGACATATATGACTTCTGAAATGACCCTTGTATATACATTTGTATTGTCCATTATTGATCACTAAGCACGTCTTTTTCAGTAAATAACAATTTTAGAAATTAAAATACAAGTTGAAATACTCCAACAAAATAGAGCATTGACCATAGATACTCAATATCTTTCCATTAAAAGTACAATTATTAAGTTAACCCTACAATAAGCATATTACAAAACAAAAGACAATAAAATGCTAAAATCATCAATTAAATTTTGTTCCTTGGTATAAACACCCTTGAAATAAACCATTAAGGGAAAACTTTCGATATCTTCTAATAGTCAGTCATAGCAGCTGATGGTAATTTGTTGAATTACTTTATTCTAGAAAATCTAAAACCTTTAGTGAATTACTTAATCTAACATTGTCATTATTTATATATTTTTATCTGGTATAATAGAAATGAATGTCTTTTCTTAAATTAAAATTCTGATTAGTTTCAAATACAATAAAATAAGTACTATATATACTGAAGGTACAGTGATAAAATTAACATTTTAAAATTTGTGAATATTTGAGTTTCTGATAGGCCCTTTATAATTTTTATAACCTTTTTTGCCACATAAATACTTGTTTGTCACCAGTAGAATTTCCCCAAATAATATGATATATTCTAAATGCCTTGAAAAAAGGCACAATGCGCCAATTTGACTACATCCAAATTAGTGAACAGCTTCAACTTCCTAATAAGGTTGAAACTTTACTAATAAGGTAGATAATTCTAGATAGCTTTTACAAGCTAGTTATGTGAGCATCCCAATTTAATTTACTGCCTAAGTGTATTCCTAGAATTTTAACCGATATTATATTATCATTTGGTATACTAAATAAAATAGTTATTTTTTTACCTTCTCTACACGTGCTATGTACATAGTGTATAGAGAAAGTATTGTATTGCACCCAAAAATTCGATAGCGAGATTTCACCTGAAATATATATTTTGAGATTCCCTGAATGCAAAAAAAGGATTTTTAGAAAAAGGTCCATATGTGTGTGTGTAATCATAGCTCAAAAACTACAAGACCTTTAAATATCAGACTTGATATTTAAGTTTAATATCTTCCAAGGATGCGACAAGAGATTTTCAAGAAACCCCTCCCCCACCCCAAAATACCCTTTACATGAAAAAAGTTTTCAAAGTGTTGTTTTTCTAAAAATGGCTCTAAGGATTTTGATTCAAATACCGCATATTAAAGCTATTCACAAAACAAATAACATGCATTTTTTTAATTTTCTGGGAATAGCTTCTGAGGAGCACTGATTTTTGCACAATTTTGTGGGATGGTTAAACCGTAATACACAAAAACTTACTACAGAAAAATGTAGATCTCGTTAAAACACACAATTTATGTCATATGCATTTTTGTTGTAAAGTTGACCCAAGATATTCCTTGTTATTGGTTTCAATTTTAAGATATTTATACTTTTCTGAGACAGGAAGGTCCGTTTTTCTTTTGTTCTACTTCTGGGTAAGCAAAGGGACCAATTTTAATGAGAATCACATTACGAGAGTTTTTAAACTCTTTGAGTATCGCCTTAGCATAGCACATTCTTTTAGTTCCCTTCTAATTATAAAGAACTAAGTAATAAGAACATTCTGCTAGTGCTTACCTCGATTAGCTTGGTGTAAAAAGAAGAATAATATTTTGTAACAATCTGTAGAACATTTAGAGAAAGTCATGTGAGTGTAACACATACGATTTTTTTGTTTTGTAAATATTTAATTTGTTTACTTTGAACTAAAGTTTAATTATGATATCCTCAAATAACTTACGAATATATGTCGGAGTCTTCTGCATGTCCTGCGTAAATCCTCTTATCTTGTGCAAGTTTCTAAACAATTCAGAAATGATCTGGGAGTGTTCGAAAAAGTTCTAAACTCATACAGAAATGAGTAGAACCAAGAAGGACACTTTGAACACCTTTATTTTTTTAGGTAAAAGTGTACAATAATTCTAAAAGGAAACAAATCAGTAATGTAATTCCTTGTGAAGATAAGAGTAATATTGAGTCCAATTTAATTTCAAATTAATTGTGTTTCGGTAATAGTCAGGCAGATGTTTTAAATTACGTAAATAGAAGTTTCCAAATAGCTTCCGTACCGATATTTTCTGACATACTCTTCTTGTACTGTCAGCACCTATTGGTTTGCGATATCCATTATCATAGAACCCGTAGATGAACTTTCATACTATGTAGTGAGAATGTCTTAGGCAGATTCAAATATTAATGAGGTAAAGTACACAGTATCCTATTTTAAGATGATGCATCAGTGAAAATTGACCAAAAGTTGTGAAAATATTTTTATAAGAAAATAACACGAATTACTAAGTTAAAGAAAATATATGAGTATTCCCACTTGGTTCCACTTTGAGCACCAATTAATGAAGCTATAAGTGGGTAGGTGAATGTTAGTATAAATAGGCATACCCAACTTTAAACCTTATTTTTTGCAAATATTTTTCCCACATTTACCCATACTCAAAATAATTCACACGATGCAAGGCTTTTACTAATTTGCTGCAAAATTGTTAAACTCTCAAAAAGAATTAAGAAAATGTTCATATACTTCTTAAAATAATTGTCCAAATTAAGAAATATATTATTAAATTTTGAAAAATCAAGATTTTTGAAGTGGACGAAAAGTATTATTTTTCTACACCAATTAAGAAAATATAAAAATTATAATATGACAAATTTGTGAACATATTTACTGTAAATTTGAAATTTGTATGTGAATATTTTTTAAAAAATGCATCACGTGCCTCATTCTTATTAAAACAATGAGTTTAGATAATAAAAATATCATGGCAAAAATATAATTAATATTGTGTAAAATAGCAGCTATTCATTTCAATAACTTCTTATATACTCTGGCTTTTCCAAATTTCACAGTTGCATCACCTTAAGTCAAAACTCAATAACTCTCTCTCATTCACTCATTCACAAGATGAAAAATAAGTAACGCGAAATCTATAGACGATATATTCCGCTACAGTACTTTTAATGTACTGGGTACTTAAAATTGTTATTAAATGACAATTAATTGCTCTTTCACATCAGATATTTAGGGCAGGGTGGAAAGGTAGAAATAAGACTGAAGAACGCAATGCCGTTGATTTGAACCACGGATCTCGCGTTTTAGGTCGGTTGCTCTAACCAGCGGAGCTAATGAACTAAGATGCGACATTAAATTTTCCAATTGATTAACATTTATTATTGCTTGTTTAATTTAAAACACTTTTATTACCGCTGAGAAAGTTTTAAATTAACTGGTTGAACAAAATATATACGTATTCAATGTTTCGTATTTCCGATAAAATACAATTTCTAAAATAACATTAAAATGCAGAAGTTTTCATAAATCCACACGAGTTTATATTTTTCTTCTCCTAAAAGGCAATACACCATTTATCAATTTAATTTATCTTCATTTCATAATCCTATCAATGCCATATCATCCTCTTACAGCCGTTCTTCGCACAAGCTAGGGAAAAAACTGTTCTTCACCAAAGGTACCTTCACACTTCAAAATAAAGGGTTTTGTTGCTCCTAGGCAGCGCTGTCTTAATTATATTTTTTGTCACATTATATTCTCAAGACATATGTCCCTTCGTTTTTAAATATGCTGATTATTGTATTCATCTCTAGCACAAGTTCTGTATGCTCGCATAACTCATGGGACACTATGGTAGTTGAGAGAAAAGGTACTACATAAATAGTCCTAGCGTAAATAAGTTAGCAGATTTTATTTCTTGAACATGTCTTCTTAATTACAATGCTTTCATCATGAATAATTATGGATCACCTTTAAATATGTCAATGATCCTTCCATATTCTTTATTTGTGTATATTTATTCATTTTATTATTGCACCAGTAGATTCGTTGCAATACGAGAATGGAAGATTTTAAATCCGATGTTAGAAAATAAATGTTGTTAAGTAGCTAATTTATTCAATACATGTTGAACATGTTAAACACAATTTTCTACACTGTTTTGTAAAATCAGATAATATATCTCAAGTGCTGTAAAGTGCACTTAGCTAGCGATCCGCTAGCCGGCAAATGCAAATCTTTCCCAACATCACGCAAATGCTTTTACTGTTCAACATTTATAAAGCTTAAAAGCATAAAGTCCACTGCATCCGAACTTCGTCTTAACACTTTAGTTCTCAATATTTTGTGGAATTCTAAATATATTCTGGATATTTTGTGGAAATTACGATAAACCTATTCAGCAATTAATTATATGACATATCAAAGCCTGGATATTCCTATGGCATAGAAACTGCAAAACACAAAACGCTTTCTGTTTACTAGTCGCCATCTTTGCTACTACCGCTGTCTAGCGGATTGCGGCAGGAACATTGCACGCACATGCGCACTTGTGCCAACAAAAGAAACTGTTGAAGTTGCTTTTTCATTTGACATATCATTTATAACTGTACGTTGAATGTAATAAATATTATAAAGAGTTAAAACCCCGATATTCATTTATATACACCCTGTACTTCAAAAAAGGCATTAGGACCTGTGCGAACTTTGGCATCAAATGCACTCCAATCCACGGAATTTGGAAAACATTCACACCATGACTGATAAAGAATCGACAGTATTAGCATAAACCAAACCAAAGAACAATGAAATAATTAACGCTAAGAATCATTTTCCCAAATATCTTGCTCAATCAATGGAGTATAGCTTAAAAATATCTTATATGTTCCATTCACGTTGCTTTCTTTAAATTTCTGTAATAAATTATTGTTAAAAATTATTTCTAACTACTTCATGCTAATCGAGAAAAAAATTAGCTGAAATGGTCTCATTATTTGCTTCCTGGTAAGTAAGAGGGAAATAACGGAATAGGTTAGGCTAAATCGATAATCAAATCTTTTAAAACTTTATTTGTTATGAGATTGAAATTCGCTTCTTAGCATGGCCAGAAACATGCATAGCTTAGAATAATTCCTGTGAGAAACGTTTAATATTTTAAAATGAAACCAAAACAAGCAATATCTCGGAAATGGTCACCTCCCAAAAAAAAGTATATCACAAACTGTGTGTTTTAACGAGGTCTATATTTTCGATGTAATAAGCATTTGTCACACTGTTATGGTATACCAGTTATGCAAAAGTTATCCAGAATGAACGGGTCTTCAGAGGCTATTTCCTGAAAATTTAAGGTGTATATTTTATTTGTCATGTAAATATCTTTAAAATATGATATGTTAATCAAAATCATTAGTCATTTTGGGAAAATCAATTTTTTCGAAATGTTTGCATGTAAAGGTTAGTTTAGGGTGGGGAGATCTTCCTCAAAAGCTTAGTATGCACCCTTAGAAAATACTGAACTTAAACTAAACGGCTTTCATTTTTACTTTCCCTATACGCACTATATACATAGTGTGGAGAGAAAGTATTGCACTCCACCAAAAAATTCGATACCGGAAATATATGTTTTAGGGTCCTCTGTATCCAAAAAAAGTATTTTCAGAAAAAGGTCGGTGTGTGCCCGTGTGTCCGTGTGTCCGTGTGTCAGCGTATCCGTGTGTCCGTGTGCTTTTTACGGAATCAGGGGTACCCAAAATATGTATTTCCGGTGAAATTTCGGTATCGAATTTTTGGGTGGAATGCAATATCTTCTCTATACACTATGTACATAGAACATGTAGAGAAACTAAAAAATTGATGTGATGCATTCACATGACTTTCTCTACATCTCTGCGACAAGTTATTGTTAAAAAGCTTATGCTTCTATTTACTTCTATTTACTATTTAGCAGAAATAGTATTATTTCTTGCTTCTTTGTAAGTAGAAGCGGAATAAGGTAGTACCATACGTTAAAATGATACTCAAAAGCTGGTTGCTATGTGACTGAAGTTCCTTGTTTGTATGGACAGGAGTTGACAAACTCCTGCATGAGGTAAGTAAGTTTTTCAGAGCTGAAACAAAAAACAAGTAATATCTTAAAAACAATCAATTCCACGCAAAAAATGTGTCTAACATAAATTGTGTGTTTTAATGTGCTCTGTAATTTTTGTGTGATAAGTTTTTGTCTATCATGGTTTAGCAGTTATGCAAAATTGTATAACATTCATCCAGAATAGTCTTCAGAGGATATTCCCAGAAAATTCAAAATATACATTTTATTTTTCAGGTAAATATCTTTAATATACGATACTTTAATCAAAATCGTTAGAGCCATTTTTTAGGAAATCAAAATTTTCGAAAAAAAGTTCCATGTAAAGGGTAGTTTGAGGTGGGGGGATTTTTCTCAAAATCTTCGTGTCGCATCCCTGGAATATACTAAACTTGAATACCCAGTTTGTTATGTTATCGTCTTTTCGTTTTTGATTTATCGTGTTCTCAGACACACGGCACACGGACACACTCACCCACACGGACCTTTTTCTGAAATTACTTTTTTGGAATACAGGAGACACTAAAGCGTATATTTCCGGTGAAATCTCGGTATCGAATTTTTGGGTGGAGTGCAATACCTTCTCTATACATTATGCACATAGTACGTGTAGAGAAAGTAATAAGTGTAGTTAAGTACATGTCAAACAAATCTTTAAATGCCATTTTCTACATCGTTTTAGTAAAATTATATAACACATAAATATTTGGTTATTTTTGGGGCACTTGTTTATATTTATAATTATTTTGTTACTGTTCTTCCTGGAGAAATCATGTAAAAGTGGAAAAATTAAAATGGATGTTGCGAATATCAGTAATTTATAGATCACTCATTTTGAGTGATCAAAGAATATTATGAGGTACGTTCAAAATATGTATTACTTCGTATTATGACCATTTATCATAGTCGTGAAAAGCATAAAGCATATTTAAAAATAAAATCCGAGTTGTTACTTTCACATATGCACCTATGCTGCAACAAACTCTTCTTACAAAAGCTTATCCATCTATTTCACCTTTAATCAAATTAACCATTAAAAGCTGAAACCAAAACAAGGAATATTCAAAAAACGATCAGCTTCACGAAAAAAATGCATACAACATAAATCGTGTGTTTTAATGTGCTCTACATTTTTTGTGTGGTAAGTTTTTGTCCATTCCTTACGGTTTTGCAGTTTTGCAAAATTCCATAAATTTCATCCAGAATAAAGAGGCATTCAGAGGCTATTGCCACAAAATTCAAAATATAAATTTTATTTGTCAGGTAAATATCTTTAATATTCGACATTTTAATCAAAATCGTTACAGCCATTTTTCAGAAAATCGAAAAAAGTTCCATGTAAAGGGTAGTTTGGGGTGGAGGGGTTTTTCTCAAAATCTTCGTGTCGCATGACTAGAAGATGTTTAACTAAATACCAAGTTTGGTATTTTAGCGACTTTTCGTTTTTGAGATATCGTGTTCACAGGCACAGGGACACACGGACACACGGACACACACACGGACCTTTTATCTGAAAATACTTTTTATGGATACAGGGGACCCTAAAATATATATTTCCAGTAAAATCTCGGTATCGAATATTTTGGTGGAGTGCAATGCCTTCTCTATATACTATGTGCATAGTGCGTGTAGAGAAAGTAAAAAGAAATAACATTTCCCAGTTGAGAAAAATTTAATTACTACAAAACTGAAACCAATATTAAGGAATATTTCGAAATGGTTAACTCCGTAATAATTGTATTTGACATAAGGTGTACGTTTTAACGAGTTCTACATGCCTTTGTATAAAGTTTTGTCTAGATATATCAAACAGTTTACAGTTATGCAAAACTCGTCCAGAAATAAGAAGACTTTAGACTCTATCACCAAAAAATTCAAGATATAAATTTGATTTGTGATGCAAGTATCTAACATACAGTATTTTAATCAAAATCGTTAGCTCTATTTTGGACAAAATGAAAATTTTGGAGAAAGTTTCCACGTGAAGTGTAGTTTGGGATGGCGTAATTTTCTTGAAAATCTTATGAACGCATCCTTGAAAAATGCTGAACTTAAATACCAAGTTTGGTATTTAATATGCTTCTCGCGTTTGAGTTATGCTTTCACAAACGTACAGACACACGTCCATATGGATATTTCTTTTCTTAAAATGGCTTTTTGGAATTAGAGGATATCAAAATATATATTTCAGATGGAATCTCTGCATTAAATTTTGAGTGGAATACAATACCTTCTCTATAGGCTAAGCGCACATTTTCATTTCGCTATCTTTATTCAGTAGGCTTCGCAAAATTTGGGAAGCAGGGCAGAGCAACAAGATTTAGAAACGAATTATACCAACTGATATCTAGTGGCTTGAATGCTAAGATTTTATTATGACTGTAGATCCCTTATGAGCTGTTGTTCGTTTAATAATTCATGTCGTTTGCCGTAAATTAACATATATTTAGAATAATGGCTGAAGCTCTCAAAAAAAGAAACTTTCTTTGGCTGTTAGCATTACAGAAAGACAGGCGGGCGAACGAGCTCTTCTTCCGCAGAGTAAGTAATCAATTACTGCATGAGCTATTTTTACTTTCTGTGCACGTACTATGTACATAGTGTATACAGGAAGTATTATATTCCACCCAAAAAATTTGATACCGAGATTTCGCCGGAAATACATGTTTTAGGATCCCCTAAATCCAAAAAAAAAAAATTAGAGAAAGGTTCGTGTGTGTGTGTGTGTCTATATGTTTGTGTGTGTCTATGGAAAACATAGCCCAAAAACGAAAAGAACGATAAATATTATTTTTGGTATTTAGGTATAGTATCTTCCAAGAATGCAACACGAGGATTCTCAAGAAAATTCCCCCACTATAAACTACCCCTTACATGGAAAAAAAAAATTGAAAATTTTGATTTCCTTAAAAATGGCTCTAACGATTTTAATTAAAATCACGTATATTAAAGATAGTTGTACCCGAATAAAATGTATATCTTGAATTTTCTGGAAATAGCTTCTGAAGACCTCTTTATTCTGGATGAATTTTGCCGAATTTTGCATAACTGCTAAACCGTAAGAGATGGACAAAATCTTACCACACAGAAAATGTAGAGCACATTAAAACACACAATTTATTTTTAAACATTTTTTGTGTTTCCGCTTTGAAAAACTTACACTTTTCTCATACAGGAAGTTGTCAAATCCTGTCCATACAAACAAAGGAACTAGTCACATAGCAACCACTTTAGCATACGATAGCCCCTTATTTCGCTTCTAATTACAAGGAAGCAAGTAATAAGACTATTTCTGCTAATTTGTTCTCGATTAGCTTGAAGTAAACAGAAGCATGAGCTTTCTAGCAATAATTTGTTGCAGAGATATAGAGAACGTCATGTGAATGGAACACATCAGACTTTTTTTGTAGTATTATAATAAGTTTACAATAATGTAATATTTGCGCCACACAGACGCATGGGTCGAGTGACGTAAATGCTGTCGAAAAATATTTTTATAACTGTATACTGCCAGCCAGTTACGTCCCAGTATGCTGACCATGACTTTTTTGCAGACTTGAGGGAAGCAATTGTAGAAATTAGGGGCGAATATCACGGAGTAAAACTAATAATAATGGGAGATCTGAAAAGTAGGATAGGCCAAAAAATATTGCGATTAAAAAGATAGATAACCGAAAGCCGTGTAGAAGAAGCAAGGATTCGGTCTTAAACGCAAGCGGGTTGAAAATAATGAACGGAAAATATGGTGCAGATATTTCAGGAGAGGTAACATTTGTACACACAAACGGGTGCAGTGTCATTGACTAGATTCTATGCTCGCAAGACGCATTGCCGTTAGTTCAAAATGTTAATATCGAAAACAGCATTGACTCTCATCATTTTCCACTAATAATGACTCTAAAAATATCACAGCCAGATTCTTATACAAGGGTAGAAAACGCATACGAAGCTTTGACGCCATTGCTTAAATATAGATGAAAAGATACGTGAAAAAAAATGTTATTAGAAATTTAGAAAACGAAATTCTATCTTTAGAAGTACCGCTATGTGAAGGGTTTACAAAGAATATAACTAATACTTTACAAAACGCAAGTGTGCACATGCTGATAAGGAAGGGCACAAAATCAAACGAGTCAATGTCAAACAGTTGGCACAATGCTGAATGTATTGGATATTTATATCCACTCATTATTAGGAGGGGGGATGCTCCAGACTTTTATAGAAACAATTGTGATTTTTACTTTCTCTACACGTACTATGTACATAGTGTATAGAGAAGGTATTCTATTCCACCCAAAATTCGATACCGAGATTTCACCGGAAATACAAGTTTTGGGTCCCCCTGAATCCAAAATAAAGCATTTTTAGAGAAAGGTCCGTGTGTGCTTGTGTGTGCCTGTTGTCAGCATAGCTCGAAAACGAAAAGACCGTTAAATACCAAACTTGGTATTTAAGTTTGTTATCTTCCAAGGAAGATTTGCAAAAAAATCCCTCCACCCCCAACTACCCTTTACATGGAAC
The DNA here is from genome assembly GCA_030762935.1 of Hymenopus coronatus. NCBI lineage: Eukaryota > Metazoa > Arthropoda > Insecta > Mantodea > Hymenopodidae > Hymenopus > Hymenopus coronatus. The sequence goes on along the minus strand of CM060890.1, from coordinate 30,460,412 downwards.
TTTTTCCGAACATATTGATTTTTTCAAAAATGGCTCTAACGATTTTGATTACAATGTTGTCTATTAAAGATATTTACCTGACATATAATACGTATATTTTGAATTTTTTGGGAATAGCCTCTAAAGACTACTTTATTCTGGAGGAATTTTGCATAACTGCTAAACCGTAAGAAATGGACAAAAACTTATTACACAAAAAATGTAGAGCACATTAAAACACACAATTTATGTTACATGCTTTTTTTTCGAGGAGTTCATCGTTTTTGAGATATTCCTTGTTTTTGGTTTCAGCTTCGAAAAACTTATACTTTTCTCATACAGGAATTTGTCAATTCGTGTCCATACAAACAAAGGAACTTCAGTCACCTAGTAACCAGCTTTTGACTTCACTTTAACCTATGATCCTCCCATATTTTGCTTCTACTTACAAGAAAGCAAGTAATAAGACTATGCTAATTTTTTTCTCGATTAGCTTGAAATAAATAGAAGAATATGCTTACTAACAATAATTTGTTACACAGAAGTAGAGAAAGTCATGTGAATAGAACAAATAAGATTTTTTCTGTTTATTCTCAATTCAAACTTATTTTCATATGCTGGTCAATGTCTTTTAGGAATATTCCTACCAGGCCAGCTTGTATTTCCAACTAGTTAATGAACTATACCGAAACATTTTCACAGAGTTTGTAGATTACTTAAATAATTTAAGATAGGAGACTCATGGCCTGTTTATTGCAATGTCAAAGTAACGGCCATAAGTTTCTGAAGTGCCAATACGCCACTGGCTAAATTAATCAACCATTCGAGAGCATAACACGAAAAACGAAGGGACATATTACAGCGTACCTCTCTAGCGTAGTGGTTATGATACTGGCTTTCAGGTGAAAGATAGTTTCCGAGTTCGGGTCTCGTTCACGTATCGCGGCTCTTCGTCTGGAATGAAGAAATAATAATAAAAAACATTTACTCTATAATAGGAATCGAACTCATGACCTTTGGTATAGCAGCTTCCCGCGTTTGGTATCAAGACACCAGAGCAGTTGAAAAAAATGCCTCCAGAGTAGGATACCTCAAGAACGGAGTTAGTGAATGTTCAGTGTCGCACTGTCAAGTGATTAGTTCGAGATTTTACAGATATTTGCGACATTAAAGCTTGAGAACGCTAGTAACGAGCTGCTAAAAATCGATATTTCTATACTCAGGCAGCAGTTTTAAAGACATGCCATGTTTTCAACCTGTTTTGCTTTAACACCGACTTATCAGCACCTGATACCCACACGTTTAGCGCTATGTACTTGCGTTATGTTTATCCGGGGACCATGCATCGCCGATCTCAAATTACCATCAGTCACGTGCACAATCTCGCAAATTATTTCGGTGTAGTTCATTAACACCCTGTATAAAGATGTTCTTTAGAATATTTTTCCTTGATTGTATGCTTAATTTATATTCTGATATTTTCGCAATGTAAGTTGATTATAGTTGTGATATATGCACCCGGTGGGTGAGAGTTAAATATAATGAGAAGAGCATGTAATAAATGTGACCCATAGTGGAATGGAGGTGTACGGGCTGTTCTGACATAATGTTGCCCCACCCTTCCTAAACATTACCGTCTCTTTTTCAAGTCATTTGAATGGCAGCATGCATTGCCTTCCTCAAAGTATGACCGAACTGCTTAAGGATAGCATTACAACTTAAACCTCTTGCTGCACTTCCTTTTTTTTTTTTTTTAAGTTTTAATATTTGAGAGTTAAGAGAATATAAATAACTGCTCCTACTTGATATCGCTTGTAGCGTTAAAAGAGTTACAGAACTCAACGGCGCTATATTGTCACGTGGGCTGTTGAGGGATGCTCAAGAACATACATCAACAGAACTTTATTCAACATTTTTCTAATTCGTGTAGAAGACATTTCTTTAGTTCAGAGTACTGAAATATTTTCTAAGTTATATGAATTCTCTTTCTTAGCTGATGGCTGATAACAGTATTTGACGACTAACAGGAAGAATGTGAGTTACCACTTCCTATGAGCATCCCATGGGATGTACTATGCCATCAGCTTCCTGTTGCATACGTGCCAATGGGCACGGCATGATGGCACATCCTGTCACTCCTGAATCAGACAGGATTTTCTGTAATAATTGGAATGCTTGGTTCTGATTGGTGAACATAACTGAAGCTTCGGGCGTTGGCTCGCCTTATTTGGCATAAGGTACGTCATGTTAAACGGTACACCCGTAGGCGCTGATTCCCTATATAATAAGCCATAGTTTTCTGAAAAGGGGTTCTTTTCTGAGTTGAGAGGCTGGTCTCGCTGGCCAAGCTCGCTACGCATCAGGGCCCTGCAACCCTCAACCTCCACGCGACATCGATATAAAGGTAAGCGCCTGAAAGGGTAGTAATACAATACTAACCAATATGTTTGTGAAAGATTAAGCTTAACTCTTAACGTGTAACTTCCAGACACCTTTATAAATAAACGGAGTACTGGCGAGAGTGACCTTCGCTTTACACATCTTTCGTTCTGCTGATAAGCTAAAATTGTGAGCAGGTCGCGCTCATCGCGAGGGGTAAAAGTAAGGTCGCTATCGCCCAGCTCTCCACTGGAGGGTTTTAACTTGAAATAGCCCCGTTGAATTCTGCAACTCTTTTAACGCACCAAGGGATATCTGCACAGGGATGCGTCACAGTTGAGTCACCTCAACTCTCAAAGATTACCACATTGTTCAATGGCCACTTTGTAGTCCCTGGATTGTATTTGGGTCAGTCACAAGGAACTGATAGCAACTAGAAGGGGTCAAAGTTTGGTGACCTAAAGGTGGCTACCTTAGAAAGAGAACATAATATAAATAAAAACTATCTTTCTTAGCAAGAATTAGATATTTTGTGGTTCCGTACTTTATTCTTTCTTTTAGTTTTAGTGTTTAATATTTTCTTTATTCCAAAATGGATCCTTGGTTTCACGGAGTACTTCCCTTGGAACTTATGTACAAGAATTGGCGTTCTTGTTATAGTATTTCTTAAAGCTAATAGAGCTTGGGGAAGCAAGAGAACGGTATCTCTAGTTTAAAGAGATTTCGATGAGTCGCTTAGTCTCAGAGCTGCTGAAGAAATGTCCATAAGAAGAGGGAAGAAAATCCTTGCGGCGAATACGTGTCAGGTCATTTTCGGGGATGTCTCCGGTTGTTCCTGACAGCTTCCTCTGAAAACCACTGTGATAACAAATTCAAAATAACCTCCACGTCTTGATTCAGGACGTTGGAAAAGGATAAAAAGAGAAGGGAAGGAAGGAAGAAGCAAAGGAAGTCGGCGGCACCAAGCTACATACAAGACAACTGACGTTTTCCTAATTGAAATAAGAGATAGGCGGTAATCCGATTTACCGTTGCTCGGGGGTTTTCGTTCTGCTGCAGTCGCAGCATCGCAAGCGAATCCTTTAATAAAACCCCACCTCTCCCCACCAAACTTTCCCTACACCCCTCTCTTGCCTTCCATACTATTTTCTGAGATAGCTACTTGGAAAGTGAAACGGGGAGCTACACAAGATGCCAAGAAACAACCACACGTGTTGAGTCCAGTTTGGAGGAAACCCTCGACACTCAGCGAAAGATAATGGCTACTGTCTATTGTCTTAATGGCTCTGAACTCTAATTTTAATTTCAAATTATCTGCACACAAAAATCTCCTTTCTAGGAAACATTGAGGAATAATATTACAAACAAATTGCATCAAATTTCTTTAACTTTCAGTTTATCTATTTGTTTTGCTGAGGGATAAGAAGCCATTTTTACTTTCTCTACTTAGTACATAGACAGAGAAGATACTGCACTCCTCCCAAAAATTCGATGCCAAAATTTCACTGGAAATGTACGTTTTAGGGTACTCTGTATCCAAAAATAAATGTTTAGAGACACTTCCTTGTAAATATATGTGTATCTGTGAACACGATTGTTTGAACACGAAAAGTTGGTATTTAAGTTTATTATCTTCCAAGGATGCGACACGGAGATTTCATCGCTGTCTAGTATTGACGCTGACAAACGAGTGGCGGTGAAAGCTGAATAAATCTGAAGATCCAATTCACTCACCAAATTCCTCCATTAAGAAACTATCCCTTAAACGAAAAAAAACACCTAAGTTTCATTATAATATTGTATACCTATATGTTACTTAGCATTTAACTTTAATATCTACCAAAAAATCAACATGATGATTTTCAAGAAAATCCCCCAGCCCAAACTACACTTTAGATGGAAAATGTTCAAAAATTTTAATATTCTCAAAAGTGGCTATAATAATTATGGTTAAAATACCTATATATAAGATATATACATGAATATTACAGGTGTATCTTTAATCTTTCGTTCTGAATGGCGCTTACATACTGGTAAACCGTAAGAGATAGACAAAAACTGCACAAACATTTAGATCTTGTTCAAAAGACAGACTGTATGTCCCTTACATGTTTGCTAACCGTGGAGCTAACTTATTATTGATTTCAATTTTAAAATATTTTTCTCAAACAGGAAGTGACCATATTTCCATCAAAGAAGAGAATTTCAATGACAATCAATATAGCTTTTAAAACATTTGACTATTCTTTATTTCGATAAACATGGAATAAATTGAAGAGTAATGTTTTGTAGGATGTTTAATTGTAGAACGGCTACAGAAAGTCATGTGAGTGGAACGCATAATTTTCAGTACTTCCTCTACTAAATTTTAGAGATGCATGCTCTTGTATTAACCTAAACCCCACTTACTACTTATAACTATCCCACCATAGTTCCTGTGCTCTACGTTACCAAACTTTACTCTTAATAACTTAGATTGTTAAACAAATTTTTCATTCACTTTGACAGCACTTTTTATTATGCTTTCCCTTTTTTAATTCTTAGAAATGCTTTACCACGATATCCACGCATGTCCCTTAGAATTTAGAAGGCATGATTCCCAAGTAACACTTCTTGATGTATTCTTGCTCACTAAGATTCCCGAAACTTAATTATAACGCAAATTGTTTATCACAATTATTTCTCTAATTCCCATTAAATTAATGACCATAATTCACGTATCAGCTCTCTGAATTGTGAACACTTTACAAAAAAAGTCATAACTCAGTTTCTCTAGTACAGAGATAATAGCTCTTATTTTAGAAGAATCTTTGTTGTGTTAGGAACTGTGAGAAATAACAACAAATGCTTGTGGTGGAAAATATCTAGGTTTTGTTTTTATACAGGAACACATATTAATTACAACTAAACATAATATTAAAAACTCACTGTCAGAGTAAATCTTAAATATTTTTATAATAATGTTAAATGATATATGCATTTGTAAATGTATAACTGACATGTGTTAACGGCTTGCGCAGAAAAAAGACGTCAACAATGCGAGGGTGAACTCAGGATTAAATTAATATTCCATTAAATATTGTTAAACTATATATAAAAAATGTGCAATTTAACTTTACATGTTTGCAATGCAGCCAAGTCGTAAACACATAACTTAAAGAGTAATTGAACACAAGTTAAAACTTAAAAAAATCTTATGTGTTCCATTCACATGACTTTCTCTACGTTTCTGCAACAAATTATTTTTAAAAAGCTTATGCTTCTTTTTACACTATGTACATAGTACGTGTAGAGAAAGTAAACATGATTTCCTATGCAAAATGGAATTATGGGTAAGAGAGTAATGGGAGACGCAATGTACATTCCATCCAAAAATTCAAAAAGGTGATTTCACCCAAAATACATATTTGAGGAGCTTTGAATTAAGAAAAATTAGGAAAAGGTCCGCGTAGGCAGGCAGGCAGGCAGGCAGGTAGGCAGGTAGGTAGGTAAGGTAGGTATTTATGTTCAGTATCCTCCAAGGATGGGAGATGAAATCTCCCCGCCCCCAGCTAACCTTTACATGACTGTTTATCTTGAGTTTTCTGGGAATATGCCCTGAAGACGTTTTCATTCTGAATATCTTTTGCATAGTTTTTTCTGAGATATTAGTTTGAATTTTAAGCTACTTAACGTTTTCTCAAATGGGAAGTCAACTTTCTTTTTGTCTGTCTTTTGTTTGATGGCAAGCAAAGAGAGCCGAATTTTAAATTGTCTGACATAGCAACCGGCTTTTAAAACACACTGACCATCACTTTAGCTTACAGCATTCCCTTATTTGCCCTCTGCTTATAAAGAACCAAGTAAAAAATAAATTCTCCTAAATGTTTGTCTCGAATAGTACGATGTAGGTAAAAGCATAAGCTTTTGTAACAATAATTTGCTTGTAACTGCCAGAAAATATCACGTGAATGGAACACACCAGATTTGTTTGTAATTATTATAAAGCAATATTAGCTTGTATATGAGATTCGATTAATTTACATGATATAAAAATCACACATCATGCCCAGTAGTGCTTCTCAGTGTTTTATTTAACATTTTAAAACTTTACTTCTCATTTCCTCTTACTTCTCGATGCGTGGTTAATATTATACAACTATTCTCTTTCGAAGCTAATCCAATGCCAATAAAAATGAGTTTTAGTGTTTTCTGTGTATAGTAACCACAGGTACAATTCTACGAGTTATACGAATTAATTCAACGCAAATTAGCGGATTTACAAAACTTTCTAACAACACGTATTTCCCTTTACGGCTGCAGTTCAATAACACGTAATGTCGTAACTAAACCCATTTTGGTCCTATACACATCGAAATTAACTACGCTCTCGCTATATTTAAGTTAAAATAAACTACCACTTCTGCTTGCAATATTCATTAACGCTTCTCTGCGCGGTTCATGGTAGCACTTTCTTCTTGCGATTCCTTGCAGCAACTATTATCACTTCTTTCGCAAGTATAGCGTGGTGTGTAGTACATTCTTTGTACCGAGCCAGGTAGATCAGCGGTTTCGTCTGGGACTAGTATTCGGGTGGTCGTGGACTCGGTTCCCCACTGCCGACCTTTCTGACCCATAGGTTTTTCGGGGATTTTCCCGGGTCACTAGGTCAATGTTGGGGAGCATTCTTCATTCCCCAGAACCTCCTGTTCCTTTATTTTATCTTCATTTCACCCCAACCGGTCTCTTTCAGGGATGTAAGTTTCGACGAGGATTGCGGCAATGGCGCCAGAGCTCAGTATATACAGCTCTCGGAGGCGGAGTGACGTTAATGCCTCTCTCCGGGACTGAGTCGCGGGCTCCTGGCACGCCAGGTGTCAAGATGAAAAGTGTTTGAGACATATTAGGGGCCTTCCACGACGGCTCTCTCTGTCCGGATGTCGACTGCCTTCTGTAATTACTCTCGTCTCCCTCTTCCTATAGGCAGTCTGATATATGCACAATAAGCCCACTGCTGCAGTGTGGAATGATTCTCCATAACATACACAAACACATACTCACACACACTCACACACACACACAAACACACACAAACACACTCACTGACACACACCCAAACACACACTTACTTACACACACACTCACACACTTTCACACACACACTCACACACACTTTCAAACTCACACACACTCACACAAACACTCTCACACACACACTCACACAAATACTCACAAACACTCACACACACTCACACACACTCATACACACTCACACACACTCACACATGCTCACACACACTCGTACACACTCACACACACTCACACACACTCGTACACACTGACACACACTCGTACACACTCACACACTAACACACACTCACACACACTCACACACACTCACAAACACACTCGCACACTCACACACACACTCACACACACTCACACTCACTCACACACACTCATATACACACTCACACACACACTCACGTACACACTCACACACACATTCACACACACTAGCACACACTCACACTCATACACACTCACACACTCACCCACACTCACACACATACTCACACACACTCACACACACACACCTCACACACACATACACACGCGTTCTTTCGTTATTTTTAACGCATTCCTCGACATTACCTGACGATTTCTACGTACATACTATTTATATTTATTAGCTTCCTCATTTCTTTTTCTTCACTATAAAACATTTCCATACACACACACACTTACACACACACACTTACACACACACTCACACACACTCAAATACACTCACACACACTCACACACACACTCACACACACTCACACACACACTCACACACACTCACACACACTCACACATACTCTCACATACACTCACACACACTCATACACACACACTCACATACACACTCACACTCACTCACACACACACACACAAACACACACACGCGTTCTTTCGTTATTTTTAACGCATTCCTCAACAATGCCTGACGATTTCTACGTACATACTATTTATATTTATGTTTTCTCATTTCTTCTTCTTCACTATAAAACATTTCCATACACGCACACAATGTACATCAATAAATGAATCTTATTCTAGGATGGACGGACGGACGGATGGATTAATGGATGGACGGATGAATATGTATTGTCAAGGACATTATACATCTGTGGTAATGTCAAAGTTTACACAAATTTAATACTATAAAACTTCTGGACCTTATAGAGAGAATGTTGCTTCAAAATAATTAGATTCTCAGTCTCAAATTTGTTAAATTTGTAAGTTTCTTAATTTTTTCAGTTAAACTATTAAAAATTAATAAATACATTTTAAAACTGTTTTGCGTTTTACTATATTTACAGTCCTAGAATAAATATTGTTGCTACTTCTTGTGGAACAATTATATATCTTATGAGATATGATGATTCCAAGTTCATTAGAATGTGTTTCTGAGGAACTCTACATAATATTCGTACTACTCTCTTGTGTCAAATAAAAATCTATTCTGATGCATCCGTGAAATTTTAATAAAATTGAGAAAAATTAAAATTATGTTTTTCGTAATAAAAGGATATGAATGGAAAAAGTTTCGAAAAGTTTTCCCGCTTAGTATACTTTAATTGCCAATTAGCAAAATATATAAATGTGTTAAGGCATGCTTATTAATAGGCACGCCCTGCTTTTAACATTATTTCTTTTATAACACTTTTCAATACTCAAAATGTTCCACATGATGCAGTTTTTCATTAGTTTGTTTAAGTATTTCATACTCATCTCCTAAATGCTCATTAAAGAAGAGATGTCAATACTGTTTCGAAATAATGTTACTTTTTGAGAAAAAAATGATTACATTTTGAAAAGTAAAAATGTTTTTTGAAATTATGATCCAATCATAGTTTGGGAATTATGATCCACAAGATGCAATTTTTCATTAGTTTGTTTCAACATTTTCATACTCATTGGCTAAAAGCACATTAAAATGGGTATATCGTGTTTCAGAATAAATAGATTTATTAAATTTTGAAAAGTCAAAAAGTTTTGCGAAGTATGAAAGGTAATACTTTTTCTATATTAATTGGGATTAATATAAAGAGTAATACAGCAGTTTCATTGGTGAACTATTTAAAACTGATTAGATATATGGCACTTTTGACTGTTGTATGTCAACTGGGTTTGAATTTGAATTCAATATTAATAAGTTTCTTAGTTAAATTAACAAAAACAGACACTGATAAATACATTCATAAGACATCATCCACTCGATTTAATAAAGTAAGTAATATATCAGAAATAAAATGTCATATTACTCTCTAAAAACATATAAGAATATATCGGTGAAATTAAAATACAAGTATTTACATCGTTTTATAATTTCTATCTCATGTTAAATAGTTTCCGAAATATAGGTATTTGAAGCTAGAAAACTTAAGGTCGGCGGGACCACCTAGAAAACAACAAACTTCAGACTCTATATTATTAAAAGAAAAATGGGATTTGTTCCATTCGCATGACTTCTCACCGGTTCTGAAATCAAACTAGTCTTACAAATGATTATTTTTTAATCTGTACCGATATAGAACCACTACACCCCATCTATGGCAATTCAGTCGCCTAATATCAGCTTTCTACGCATAGTTTTCCATGGCTCCTCTCCTCTGCTTTTCTAAGCGGGAGTGGCCTCGACTCACGGAAAGGACACAAGGAGACATGGACTTTAACGCTCAGACGAGCTACTTCTTCGAGGAGACCGGTGAAGGAAATTAACAACACATTTTGGTAGTGCATAGTTAATCTGATTTCCTATTATTAGTGCTATTACTCATTATTCATCCAACCTTAGATCAACTATGCTTTCAAAAGTACAACATCGTTAATCCACATGAATTATGGTTTATATAAGCATGCGCTGTCATTTGATTTGTTATTGCATTTGTAAAGGAAGGAGTTTAAAGTAACGTTTATATTGAAATCTAAATACTGAATTTGCTTGGTTTGTAATGTATAGAAAGACAACCATAAAAGATACAGTAACGGTAGCTGCATTAACCTAGTTTTAAATACTCGTCGGTCCCCATGGCCACGCACGCTAAAGTGCCTCGCTTTGGAGCTTCGTGGCGCCGGGGATCGTGGGTTCGAGACCCGCCTTGAGCATGGGTATTGTGTGTTTGTATATGTGTATGCGTGTGTGTATTAGAAGCAAAAGGTAAAAAACGGTAATCTAATAGAAAAAAGGAGGAAAACAGGAAAAAATAATACAGCGCCGGAGTCCTGACAAGACTGCGGAACTGTATTTAAAAAATACTTTATTAGAACTGAAGTGAAATCAGGCTTAGCTAAGAAACTCATGGAAATCATACTGTATGTCAAACAGTTAAATGCGTCCTCTATATTTATAAAATGCTTCTATTTGTTAAATCAATTGATTTAATTCTGACGGTTCCATGTACGTACGTAATCAAAAAAGAAGAGCTTTTGTTCCAAAATTCTTAATCTATAAAGTTATATTTTAGCATGTATTCCATTCCATTACTTTATTCAATTATAATATATTATATTTCAATTTGTATATTCGATTTTAATTTTACAATTTTGCAATTCATAGATTTAATATTGTAAATTTATGAAATATTTATTTTACAATACATTCTAATTTATCTTTATATTTGCACTTGTTTTATTTTAAACCACTCTGCAATCTTACTCTGGAAAACTCTCGACCTCATATTCAGTATGTTTCCTAATTAAGTAGTTAAAATCCCCCTCTTCCTTTGTGGCAACGAAGAAGTGCACTAGATATGCGCCAAGGAGTTAACTGTACTTTGAAGGTTTTCAGAAAAAAGGTTTAGATTGCCAATTTAATTATTTGGAGCAGAGGTAATACGCCGCATAGTGCTAATCGAGATGAACGCTAGCAGAAATTATCTTATTACTTGCTTTCTTGTAAGTAGAGGGAGAGACTAAAGTGACAGTACAATCTTTGGAAGGATGATCGCTATATGTGGCAACTGAAATTCAGTTCTCTTCACATGGTTAGGATTTAAACAAATAGAATAACGACTTCCCATTTGAGAAATTTTATCTAAGTATTTTAAAACTGAAACACATAATAGGAAGTATACCGGAAATGCTTAACTCCAAAACAAAAAATTCCTGATATAAATTGTGTGTTTTAAGGGGTTTTAAGTATTTTAATAAGTTTTTGTCTTTATATTATGGTTTACCAGTATACGCAGGTCATCCAGAACTTTTTTGATAGTGTTTAACGTCCGCTTTTACTACATATGGCACCTCAGGTGATGAAACTAATGAGACATGGATGAAGCTGGAACACCAGTGGACTGCGATGGCGGGAGAAATCGGAAAACCCGCCCCATCTCCTCTTTGTCCATCACAAATCTTACATGCAGTCGCCGGGGAGACGAGCGGCTACCACTCGGCCACGGCGCGGCCACACTCAGAATGAAGAGGTCTTCAGAAGCTATTCCCAGATAACTGAAGAAATGCATGTTATTTGTAGTGAAAATATCTTGAAACCTATCGTATTTTAATCTACATCGTTAGAACCATCTTTGAGAAAATCAACATTTTAGACCGTTAGTTTACCTCATCATTATTATTAATTATTGTTTATTATTTAACGTACAATCTCCCAATATGTGTAGAAAGTTGGCTTGAAGCAAGCTCAGATTAGTTTGTTTATGAAACTTGGTCGCTGCGTGAGGGAAAAATTTTATTGTTAAAGTAAAAAGTTAGTAAAGGCACGTACTCCTTTATGTTTGTGCGTGCAATAGAGTAACAAGTGAAAGCGAGCTGAGGGATGTCCTCTGCTGTACCAGAAATAGGTTTTTACTTTCTCTATACATACTATGTTCATAGTGTATAGAGAAGGTATTGTACTGCACCCAAAAATTCGATACCGGGATTTCACCGGAAATATATGTTTTGAGACCCCCTGAATAAAATAAAAGGCATTTTCAGAAAAATGTCCGTGTGTGTGTGTCTGTGTGTGTCTGAGGGCAGCATAGCTCAAAAATGAAAACACTGTTAAAAACCAAACTCGGTTTTTAAGTTTGGCATCGTCCAAGGATGCGACACGAAGATTTTCAAGAAAATCCCCCCACCCAAAACTACCCTTTATATGCAAAAACTTTCGAACATTTTCAATTTCTTAAAAATGGCTCTAAAGATTTTGATTAAGATCTCGTACATTTAAGATATTTACTTGACAAATAAAATGTATATCTTAAATTTTATGGGGATAGCCTCTGAAGACTACTTTATTCTGGATGAATTTAACTGATTTTTACATAACTGCTAAACCGTTAGAGAAGGACAAAAACTTACCAAACAGAAAATGTAGAGCATATTAAAACACACGATTAAGTTATATAAAACGTTTTAGTGGAGTTGATCGTGTTTAAGATATTCCTTGTTTTTAGTTTCAGCTTTGAAAAACTTGTTCTTTTCTCATACAGGAATTTGTATGAACACATCTTCGTGTCCTTACAAACAAAGCAACTTCAGTCACATAGCAACTAGCTTTTGAATATCACTTTAATCTATGGTACTCCCTTATTTTGCTTCAACTTACAAGGAAGCAAGTAATAAGACGATTTCTGCTAATGTTTTCTCAATTAATATGAAGTAAATAAAAGCCTAAGCTTTTTAACAATACTTTTTCTCAGAGATGTAGAGAAAATCATGTGAATGGAACAAATCAGATTTCTTTTTCATTGTATAAACGTCACGAGGTATTTATAGTGCATTATGGGTTATATGAAGTGCATTATGGAACACATAGACACCAAGTTCACGGACTTTGTAACCAATAGGAATAAAGCCACCATGATACCATTATGTGCTATATAAGCAGCAGTTCTAGCGACCTGTGTTACCAGAAAGGACAAGAACTAGAACGACGCGATGTCTCCGAATTATGTTGCGAGTTGATATTGTAAAAACAAAGTAACACGTCATTAGTTCGTAGGCAAAGGTGCTTGCCGCGATATCTCTGTTTTCGCCACAAATAATCATAAGTTAAAAAGTGTGTTGTAATATTACAAGTACATCTCCCACCTACCCGTTGTTGTAATACCCTGAGCGAGTCATCTGAGCGCACACCGACCGACATCAACGGAGATTTTGAGCTGACCCGAGGACCATAGCATATCTCTACACCAGGTACGTAGGAAAGTGACATGCTAAGTAATTAGGTAGGGGATTACACACACATATTCACTCATCGATAAACACCGAGAACATCACAATTTTCGAAAAATTGTCCTTTATAGGGTAGTTTAGGGGTAGAGTCTCCTTGAAACTCTTCGTGTTGCGCCTTTTTAAATGCGGAACTTAAATATAAAATTTGATATTTAGCCGGTTTTTCTTTTTGCATTATGTTGTTCACACACGGACTTTAGTTTAAAAATGATTTCTCTTTTATTCAAGGCGTTTCAAAAATATATTTACAGTGAAATTTTGGTATTGAATATGCGGATAGAACACATATCTTCTGTATCGACTGCGTAAATTGCACGCACTGGTTGAGAAAACAAAAATTTAGTACCCCTAAAAATGTAAATGTTGTGTTGTTTATGGACGCGCTTTAACTACTGTGGTTCTCAGCGTCCCATTCTAAATTGAGCGTGAATGACCGCTTAATTTTGTTCAGAGGCCTCTCTATCAGGCTTGAGGTTCTTTTACGTGCCGTAAATCTACGACACGGGACGAACGGCTTTACTTCCCTTGCGAAGGAAGCCGTAATAAGGATTTTTACACCTGAAAAAATGCATCGTCCTCGGCCGGGTTTGAACCGGCGACCTTGGGTATATGAAGTCAGCATGGTAACCATTACACCAGGAGGGTGACTGGTAGGCCCAAGAGCTTATGTACACAATTGTTAATCTTATCGCTATTTTTACGGCAGATGGCTATTTATGTTTACACATAACATACAACCATAGGGAAATAAATCATTTCATATATATATTTCAATTTCGGTGATGCCGCATAACGTTTATTTGCAAGTAAAGAACCCCATACCATGAAAGAAGAAGGTTTCTGGGCAAAATTCCGCCATTCCGCGTCCGCAAGATGTGATTTTGTCCTGCAGTGCTACCTATAAGCGACGAGCCGATCCCTCGTCACCATGGCGTATAGCATGGAAATTTAAATGCAATCTAAGAAATATCGTAACGATCCCTATGTTTCTCTTAGGGACTACAGGAAATTAAACTAACTTAATTTAATTCAGTTTTAAGTCACTTACAGGCAAACTGCAGAACTTTTTTTACATAACTATATATGAATTATAAACGAATATATGGAATAAAATACAAAATTGAAAAAGGGTTGAGAGGATGCCAAATAAAAGTTTTGCTTTCCCGACCACTAATGTGTATAAATGTGGCCCATTCCTTCTAGATTATAATATTGTTTCTCGCTTAGTAAAGTTTCTTATTTCACTAACTAAACTTTCAATCCTTCTAGCCTATAACAGTTACATGTGTGTCTGGGCTGGAAAACAAGCATAAGAACTAACCAATGAATAATGATATAGTCCTGCACTGTCTTTGAAAATGATTGGTACAGACGAAAAGGCATATTATTAGCAATCCAGAAAGTAGTGGAGGATTATTAGAATGTGTCATTAAATATCTACGACATTTACATAGATG
This sequence comes from Hymenopus coronatus, assembly GCA_030762935.1. Classification (NCBI taxonomy): domain Eukaryota; kingdom Metazoa; phylum Arthropoda; class Insecta; order Mantodea; family Hymenopodidae; genus Hymenopus; species Hymenopus coronatus. The sequence goes on along the minus strand of CM060890.1, from coordinate 30,445,392 downwards.
AAAACTTTCCATCAACGAAATGGAGATGAAGGTTAGAGTTATTGCCATTGTCGAAAAATAAATAAATGAATAAAAAGCTGTGGTTTAATTTGGAATGTTATCTTTCGGTATCTGGCCGTATCTTGTGAGATTTAAAGTATCCCGTCCATCCAGCGGCTAGAATTACACTCTGGAATTGGAGAAGACCACATTTGTAGAGGGTGGTGCGAGATCTTATCAGTACCAATATAAACAGCTCCGTCCCATTAAAATCCACATTTTAAGCCCGGAGTATAAATATAGAGTAGGTAGGTAGTTTGAATTCGAACATGAAATTTGATATCAGATTTCACTGGGAATTCCTGTTTTGAAGACCCATGTATCAAAAATCATCTTTAAATCAGGTAACGTGCTTGTGTGCGTGTGTGAACATTAAGCAATGGACGAAAGAATACTACGAGTCAATAACTAATGCCTCCAATTTTTTTCTGTTTTAATTTGTAAGAAAATTAAACGTTGATTACACAGCATAAGGCCAACATATGGAGGGTTAAATTTTCACTTTTCAATGAAATCCCCGTCCTTTTCCACAGTTTTGGTCCACCTTTTAACAAGTGCATGTATTCCAGTGTGGTAAAATGCACGGTCTTGTTTCCGAAGCCATTGACACACAGATGTTTTCGCGGCCTCTGCATCTTCAAAGAGAATACCATGATGAACTTCCTTTAGCGGCCAAAATAGATGATAGTCTGATGATGCTTGGTCAGGACTGTACGGGAGTTGAGGCAAGACTTCTCATCCAGTTTTCACTACCGCTTCAGTGGTGCGAAGACTGGTGTTTGGTTTTTCATTGTCATTGTTAAAGAAGAACATACGCTATGGTTTTAGTTGGGCGAATTCGCGAAGATGTGCTTTATGTTTTTGAGGGTGCTGACGTGTCGGACAGAATTTATTGTGCATCCTTGCTCCAAAAATTCAACCAGAATCACACCTTGTGCATCCCAGAACACTGTCGCCATCCCTTTCCCAGCTGATGGCACAGTTTTGAATTTTTTCTTCTTCGGTGAGTTTGTGCGATGTCATTCCGATTCAAAAAATGAACCCATGTTTCCTTTCCAGTCACGATGTTTTCCAAAAATTCCTCTCCCTCCAAGTTGAGGTGCTGCAAGAGTTCACAGCTTTTGTTTTTCTTGTCTCCTTATTCTCATTGGTTAACATTCTTGGTACCCACCGTGAACAAACTTCTGAGTGCCTCATTTGTTAAAATAATCCTAATACCCTAAACTATTTATTCTGAATGAGTTCTGCATGACTGGTAAACCATAAGTCAGACAAATGCTTACTATTCACAAACTATAGATCGGTTAAAACACAAATTATCATTTTCAATTTTAAAACTACCATTCTGAGATAGTCCTTGTTAATGTTGAATGTTTAGATTTCTCTCAATTGTCGTTATTCACTTTTTCATCCTGGTCATGTAAAGTAAGGGAAGGGAATTTCAATTGAATTACATAGCAACTGACTTTTAGAAGATTAGGTTATCGCTTTAGCGTAGTGTATTCCTTTATTTCCCCTCTACTTAGAAAAAACTAACTAATACTTCTAATATTTATCTCATTTAGCACGAAGTAGAGGAGGAATACATTTCTGTAAGAACAATTTGTTACAGAATATATAGATAAATAATTGTGAAGGAAATACATTAAATTTTTAATGTTCGTAAGTAAGAGGTAAATGTAAACAAATGGAAACACCATTCAGTTTTAGTGCCAAAATATTAATTCTAAGCATATCTGAAGGTAAAGAAATAAAGTGGGAATAAGTTAAAAAAGTTAGCGGTTTCTCTCTTGGATCAAAGGAAAAACTTTTCGAATGATTACAGATTTGCCTCAGACGGAGAAACAAGGTTAAAGAAGAAGCTGTTATCTGAAGAAATGCGAAGTGCACCTTTACAAGTTCCTAGAATGGCAATGTTGAGGTTCGCACATAATGTTCCCAAGAAAGATGCGGGCGTCTAGCTTCAGACGTTTCAAGGGGAACAGCTGTAAGGCGCTCTGGGAATTCGGCATTGCCGTCTAGTAAGAAGTGTCTTCTTTGTTAGGCTAGAATCCTCCGAGGACTCAACCCAGGCGTTTTTATCTGAAATGCTATATTCACATAACGTCTTCCTCTATAGCGGAGACAGAAATTTCAGGCTATTCTTATGATGCTCTGAACAAGCTTCAATGCTGTAAGCGTGACGTTCGTTCTCTCTGACCTGGAGGAGACCTTTTCCTTGAACGTTTTCACAAAATCTCATTTATATGTTAACATTTTCTCTGCCTATTTTTGGCCTACCTTCTGCTGTCTGAAATGCCTGGTCTCTTTCTTTTTATAGGTAAGAAGTAGCTTTGTTCATCTAACTGCTATTTAAGAGTCGTGCGTTTATCATTTCTCTGCCACTTAAGGTAGAGGAAGTGCTACATGCGTATCTACGAGTCTACACGTTTTAAAATCTTATGAATAACAAGTGATTCAAATAATATAAATCTAAATAGTTTCTTATTGAACAGCACCAACTCGAAAAAAACAAATATATGTCAAAGTTTGCATCTATTAGTGATGTATTTTAATCATTCATAGCTAATTCATGGAATTATTTCAATTCATGACAATCTTCTGGATTAAAATATTTATTTTTATTTCTAAATATTATATAGTTATTATTTATTTAAATCTAATATTATTGTAAATATAAATATTCATTAGAATGCTATTATTTGAGAAACTGATACCATAGTTTCTGTAAATAACATGGTAAATAAGTTTTACTAGATCATTTTTAAATGTCCTCTCTGCCGTCATATATTTATAAGAGGACGAACCTAAATAAATAGGGGAGAAAATGTTAGCACCATCTGTTCCAAAATCATCTGCACTCATATACTACTAGCTTTTTCTATTACTTATGACGTCGTTCTCCATGCATTTGAAACTTCAAATGGACAATGAAGCGAATCACGCACGAAACCTGATAAGAGATTTCTATCTCTCACCGAGGCCGACTGGTTAGACCTCTCGCCTCTCACCTAGACGGTCCGGTTTCGATCCCAAGCGGTCGTTTGCAAGATTTTTGGTGGGCAAAGTGACACGGGGGCGGGTTTTCTCCGGATTTTCCGGTTTCCCCCGCTATCGCATTTCATCGGTGCTCAATCTTCATTCCATGTATCATCAGTGTCATCGCCTGCGGTGCCACATGTAGTAAAAGCGGGCGTTAAACACCATAACAATATTTCTCGTTCTGTTAACAGTAGTTAGTAATACCAAAGATTTATTGCATAAGATTCCTAAAGAGACATAGCTTTATGAGAAAGTGATATATTCTGGGTAATAAGTTTATTGTGCACTAATACAAAACACCATTATGCTGTAGTTTTGGGCTGTACAAAATATCTGGTTTGATTAACGTTAGTATTATACATAGGCTAAAGACTAGCTTTAGAAAAATTGCCAAAATTGATGGTAACTATTGCATAGCATCTATCACAAGAATTAACAAAAGTCTTTCTATTTATTCCTTTTATAAACTATCTATAGGTTTTCTTACAAATTGCAGAACTTGGAGACTTGTGCACATAACCAGCTGAAATTCTCAGTGTTCCACGTGTTTCATGACTTAAGAAGGTAAATCATATATCAAATATGTTTTTTTTTTATCTTTATAAACTCTATGTGAATCAGTGTTTTTTTGTTGCTTTTTTTGTTGTTGTTGACCCAATTGTATAACTTTTCGGATAAGATTAAAAATACTGAAGAGATGTCATAACACAACCCAAATTTGAGAGGTAGAAAAGTTATTGCAGAAGTAATTTTGAGACTGTTAAGAACTACCGCTGTTAATGAGGCAACAATAGTATTCTTAAATTACAGGTTGCCTTTTTTATTCCTTTTAGAAATGGTGTCAATTTCCCTGCAAAATTGGAACAGAAGGTTGAAAAAGAAAGACAATCTAATGAATTTTCTACACGAAAGGACTTGTTTTCTAAATATTTTTCCTGAATAAAGATGTGATGTTTTCTTCATTATTTAGGGTACCCAAGGAGGTGTTATGTTACCCAAGTGGTAGATGTTTTGGTGGTGGATAACCTACTGGACGGTTCAGCATGGGAGATTTATGCTCAAGGCTATGCGGATGACATATGTGTTAATTAAAATGTCCAATGTATTCTCTTGGAGCTTTTGCAGGGCCTCTTGAAACTCTAGAGGAATGAGATTTCTCTGTTAATCCGGTCAAAACTGACACCATGGCTTTAAAAGGAGGAGGCTGCCTAACTTTCTGGTGTGAAGAAATTGAAGCAATCTGGTTTAGTCAATTATCTAGGCGTCATATTGGATGAAGGGCTGAATTGGATATAGCATGCTGAATATAAAGTATAGAAGGCCCATAACGCATCGTGGGCCTGCAAGAGAGCCACTGGACTGCGGTGTGTCTACGACCAAATGGCTATACACTTCGGTCACAAAGCCTCCGTAGCACTAATTTGGTGACCTGCCTCAGAGACAAGGGCAGCGGTTAACAGGCTTGTCTTGTATTTGACATAAGTTGCTTTATTTACAAGATACACATGTTTGCACAGTAAGATTTTGTACATTCACGGCGCTGTAGCTGAAGGTTACATCATTTGCCTCTCATCAAGGGTTCGGTTCCAGGGAATGTGGGATTTGTGGTTGACAATACAGTATCTAGCGGCTTTTCTTTGAGTTTTCCTATTCCCCCCATTCATTTCACCACATGTTTCATAACCAACATTTTTCTCATAATTTCACCGCCATTTCATATCACCTTCTTCCTCACTCCCATACATCACACCCTCATTAGTATCGGACTTATCAGTTACTCAAAGGTTATTAGAATAAAAAGGGCACCAGAGGCTATTCACAAAAAAATCAATTTAGCATTTCACTTTTATGAAAATATTTTAAACATATGGCTTTTAAAAACAAATCATTAGGCACTTTAATAAAATAAACATTTTCGAAAACGTCCTAACAAAGTATAGTGTTTGGGGGTAATTTCTTGAAAATATTGTATAGCATCTTTGGAAGATATTGAACTGTATCACCATAAATTTATATAGTTATCAGTTTTTTGTTTATGTGGCTTCAAATATAATTCCAGTAAAATTTTGACATAAATTTTTAATGCAATATAACACTTTCCTACTTACTATACACATTAGATAAATTAAACACTTCTGTTTCTTCGGGATGCCTCAAAACACGTATTTCCGGTGAAATCTCGATATCGAGTTTTTAATTGGATTTAGTTAAATTATTACCGTGAACTTAGGCACCAAATTTAGTTTTTTATGTAACAAATTAAATCAATTGTCCACTATAAGTGCTTTAGACCAGTAATAAACATTTGCACCACCTCTTCCATCATCTTTCTATATGTATGAAGGACCTCAACAACTGTTGACGGGGTCATTTAGATTACTGCAAGTCTGTACAAATGAAACTGCAGAAAATACTGAACAATTACGGGCACTTTAAGCAGCTCAGATTACCACTGTTATTCTGTAATTTAATCACGTAAATGGAGCTCTCTACACTTTTATAAAGTCTACTGTTTCAGGATAAAAAGGTTTTTCAGAGGCAGACTATTAAGCTTTAAATCAATCTGAAACCTATCGTTCGTCCTTGTCTGCTCCAGATAGTGTCTGCATTATTCAGAGTCATAAGCACCGCACAAGTTTATGCGTTGTCCATCTAAACATAACTGTTTACCATTATTGACTACAATTACCCAATTATTTTCTATTGCAGCTTTTGGGCATGTGCATTTACGTCAACTGTTCATTTTAGCCTCGTATATATTTCAGCACCCTATATTGTTATTTGGAGAAGAAAGTATGAGTAATCATTTGTTTTGGCGTTAGTGTTTGGGCTTGGAAGCCAAAAGAGAAATTAACAGACTATGTAAACTTATATACCAGCATGGGATGGATGGCTCCGGGGTAGCGTGTGAAGCTCGCTTCGGGAGGTCAGAAACTGATCCCCGTTAATCGTCCACTATTCTCGTGGTTTCACTCATCCGTAAGCGAAAGCTGTGGTGGTTTCTCATCCACCACAATTTCCTTTCACTCATTTCCCTTTCATTCCGTTTCCTATCTTATTTTAAGTGTACTTCTGGGTTTGCTGTTGTATGATAGTGCCGGACAGATGCCGTGGACGCTTATTCAAAGTAAGGAGCATTTCTCGTGGATATGGAGGGCTGCTTGTTTGAAAGAGTTTTCAACGCCTCTCTGGGCATATCTCAGCAGTGCTTCCGGTCTACCATCTTGAATCTATTAGTAACTTTCACGCATCTCTGTAACCTCCTTTTTCCTTCTTTTCATCCCTTTCTCTTAGGGGTCGCATCGCAGAAGCTGCCTCTCCCACTCTGTATACCCTATGATACAAGCACATTCAAATCAGTATAACAAACTACTACTATAGAATTGAAACTGCATTCGTCAATATCATTTTTGAATTTATAGAACCACATAACCCACAGTTTAAATGGAAAGAGTGATCTTCAAACACTTGCTTTTCCAGCTCATACATTTTACTTTCTCTAGCACGTATTACAATGCTCATAGTAGATAGAGAAGATATCGTGTTTCCTCAAAAAGTTCTATACCAAAATGTCACTGAAAATATATATTAGAGGCCCCCTGAGTTATATTAAAAAGAGCATTTTAGAAAAAGGTCCGTGTGTCTGCGTCGATCTGTGGGTCCGTATGTATGTGTTCGTATGTGTTTGGATAGCATAAGTTAAATACGAAAAGTCAGTTGGCTACCAAACTTGGCATTTAAGTTAAGCATCTTTTAAGGATTCGACACGAAGATTCTGAGAAAATTCCCCCACCACAACTACCCTTTATGTGAAAGATTTTTCGCACAAAATTACCCTTTACATGGAAGATTTTTCGCAAATATTAATTTTCTCAATAATGGCTCTAACGATTTTGATTAAAACACCTATGTTTAAGATAATTTTATGACAAATGAGATGTATATCAGAATTTTCAGGAATAGCCTCAGAAAACCTGCGCGTTCTGCATGACTTTTGTATAACTGGTGAACCATAAGATATCTGCAAAAACTGACAACACAAATGACGTACAGCTTAATAAAATATACAATTTTTCTATAGTTAGATATTTCTTGTTATTGGTTCTAGTTTTAAAATACTTTTTAAAGCGAGTTTCAATACAATGTCATTTTGGCTGTCGCTTTAGCCTAGTAAAATCCCTTAATTCCCTCCTGCTTATAAGGAACTAAGTGATAATACCATAAGCTTTTATAAGAAGTTTGTTTACAAACAGGTAGACAAAGTTTTTAGTGGAATACTTTAGACTTTTTCCAAAACTTAAAGAATATATTGTAATTCCTTAGTTTAGGCATATAAATTCTGCTACACGAATTCATTTCGAGGGTTTTGAGTACTGTTATCACATTCACATAAGACATTACCAATTAGTGAGGAGTTTGATATTCTTGAAACGAAGCGGCATTACAATAATGGCTTACTACCACAACCTCACCTCATGCTGATGCACGTAGAATAAGGTTCGCTAGGGTGCACCGGTGTCTCATTTTGTGAGGTTTCCACATTTATTTAAAAGAACACGAAACTCCATTAGTCCTTATTATCTCTATGTGATAGGCTTTACAAATTTCCTAGAAACACACCAATAAGCGATATTATTTTTGGTTATAAAACAGATCTGAAGCGTTGCATTCACATGACTTTCTCTGAACCTATTATCTTTTATCCACATCGTGCTATTCGAGATAAGCATTAGCAGAAATTATCTTATTACTTACTTCCTTGTAAGTATAAGGAAAATAAGGGGTTTCACTAGGCTAAAGCTTAAGTAAAATCTTTTAAAAGTTTGTTGCTATATGAAAACAATTGAAATTCGATCCTATTTTGCATTCCCGGGAGTGAAACAAAAGAAAAATTAAACAAAAGTTACTTACCGCTTGAGAAAAGTTTAAGTAACTTAAAACTGAATCCAATAAGGAATATTTCGGAAACCGCTAATTCTACAAAGAATTGTATAGGACATGAATTATGTGTTGAAATGAGATCTATATTTTTATGTTATAGCTCCATGGCACGACAGCTCACGGGGAACCTTGGCCTACCGCCCGGCCGCTGCGTCCCCCATCTCGGTCCACTACAGACGTCATGGATGAGGTGCAGTATTGGAATGTGAGACGTGGTCAGCGCCTCGAGCCCCTCCCGGCCGGTTAATGCGGTTCTCACGACCTGGAGCCGCTACTTCTCCATCAAGTAGCTCCTCAATTGGCCCCCCAGGGACCTCACGAGGCTGAGTGCACCCCGGTCCAGGTCTCCCAGCGGGGGGAAAATCCCCACGCCGGTACTGGGGATCGAACCCAGGTCTCCCGCTTGGTAGGCAGCTGCGCTACCACCGCGCTAAGGAGATGTTATAAGTTTTAATCTGTTTCTTGCGGCTTATGAGCTATACGAAAGCCATGAAGTGGTCTACAGAGGTTAATATTAAACATACACATTTCGCTTGTCTTAAAAATGTCTTAAACCCTATGAGCCATTTTTGAGAAAATATGAGTTTTCGAAAAATCTTCCACATAAAGGGTAGTCTGGGGTGAGAGGATTTCCTGAAAATCTTCCTGTCGCATCCTTCGAAGATACTGAACCTAAATACTAAGTTTGGTATTCACCCAACTTTTGATTTTTGAGTAATGCTGTCCACCGACACACACTGACCATTTTCTAAAAATGCTTTCTGGATTCAGGGGAGCCTCAAAATGTGTTTTCGGTGAATTCTCATTATCGAATTTCTGGATCGATACATGTGTGCTAAAAAGAGTAAAAACGAGGTGAGGGTTCCTCTAATATCCTCCCTTAAGCATTTTGCTCCAGCTGGTCTAAAGGCTAATCCAATGTAATTAGATTAGTGATTACACCTTGTAGAAGTAGTGTAGGCACAAAGAAGTAGTATGTGTGAGAAATAAGTTGTCTGTATTGTTCAAATGCACGTTTATTGTAAGTGTTTCTTCCAAAAAAAAAATGCAAATCGCCTATTATTTATGAACGCTGTAGTTCTCAGCGTCCCATTCTATATTGGGCATGAAAGACCGCTTAATTTTGCTCAGAGGCCTCTCTATCAGGCTTGAGGTTCTTTTACGTGCCGTGAATCTACGACATGTCACCAACGGCTTTATTTTCCTTCCTAAGGAAGCCCGTAAAAATCCATCGTCCTCCAAGAGAAAGAGATGGCTATTCAAGTGCTAATACACTGGAATGAAAATTGAGGTTTATACATATATGAATGTTCTTAGTGTTGCATTCTTAACTGAGCCTGAAAGACTAGAAAGTTTGCTCATAACATCTTATCAGATTTGAGGTGATTTTACGTGCCGTAAATCTACGACACCGTCCACCAACATTATTTCCCTTCAGATGGGACCCATTCTAAGGATCTTTAAGCCCGAAAAAATCCATTGACAGCAACTTTGGGACACAAAAAAAAATGCTGGAAAAGTTATTAGGGAATATGCTATATTCCGCTAAGTTAGTCCCGTCTATACCCTTACCGCTGAATCCTTTCACTTGACACTTCAGTTGGTTTCGCGTAAGGTTGGCTATTCTGCCTTTGTGGCGTTGCCAGAGTATCCATTAAACAACAGCAGCTGATTACAAATGTCTCTATTGTGTGTAAAGACGAATATAAACAGTGTATATATTAAATGAATGCCGATGAATAATGAAACTAATTCATTATTATTCATGTTAATTTAAAATAACAATGATACTATAACACATGTAGCATACATACCTGTTTACCGCGATATTGAACAAAAATGCAAAATAGCTTGTTACAGTGAGAGAAAGGTATAACAAAGTGATTTTCACCGGTTTAGAATTTTAATGGCTCAATTCCATCCAAGTCTCTGTCGTCATTATTCTTGGAAATATCATCGTCATTGTCATCATCAACAACATTATCGTCGTCGTGGTCGTCGTCGTCGACGTCACCAAGACATATCAATCACATTCACTAATGAATTCGTCTAATTCCTGTGGTTTTGATTTATTTTGTGCACATGATTCACTTTCTTCTTCCATGAAGCCGCCATACCTTTCGCAAAAGTCTATCCGCCTCTATAATTTGGAAAGTATTATGCTCCCTCATGTACAAACACCAACAATACTATCAACAATAATAATAAATATAAATAACAAAGGTGTTCAGAATATATAACATGTTAGGAGTTCACAAACTGAGCACCTGGTTGCAAATAGCCAGATATTGCAACGGTGCGGTATCTAGATTTGTTTCCGTTGTCTGACCGACCAACCGGAATACTGCTTTGTGGTTGGTTCAGAAAGTCAAATGGGTACCACTCTTTATCTGTTTTCTGTGGGTGTACCAACTTATTTCCTAGCTGTCAAGTGCAAGGATTCAGCGGCGGGGTATAAGTGATTGTTTAACATCCACATCGTTCAACTACTACTTTTAGTAATTGTTGAATATTTTAAGGCAAAGAGAGGGAAGAATATATGGATATTCAGTTAGTCCACGAACATAGCGTGCCAACCGTAACAAATAATAACAATGCGTGAAAATGCCAACATATATGGTGACTAAAGCAGAAATAAAGGAACTAAGCTTAAATATCCCAAATGGGATAGCTAGCACAACGAAGGATAACAGTGGAAAAAGAAATATCTTTTGTGGAAGAAGAACATTAGTTAAAGTGATTTGAAGTGTGTTGTACGAGGATCAGCGTGGAACTGGTAGAATCTTACACTGAAGTAAGTTAAAAATGTCTCTGAAGCTCCTAATATTAATATATAAAAGCACACAGCGTTTAAAATAAACAGACAAAATAAGGAAGGATATTGGATGCGAAGACACTGCTTCTAATACACTGGAAACACTAATGAATAGAAAAAGATATGCTATGCGGAGATAAAGATACGAGATAAGACATTCAGAAAAAGAGTTTCATATGCGGAGTGAGAGAAGAAAGCGGAAAAAGAGTACATTGTTGGAGTTCATGTTTGTGGATAGTGAAGGAATATTATTATTATTATTATTATTATTATTATTATTTACTGGAATGGCTAAGAAGACAAAAATAACAATTATATTGAAAACACGAATAAGATATAAACTTGAATTAGAATGTCAGTGGAACATCTAGGAACTACTATTACTAGATATAAAGACTTAAATTAAAGGCCGCAAGGCCGGCATGGAGAATTACATACATAAGTGAGGGAAAAACAAATATATAAAAGACAATGATACGGACATTTATGACATATGCAGCAGAAACGGAAAAGATAAAGCAGAAAGTTAATGCAATGGAATTAAAGTGTCAAGACACATCCAGGTAGAAGCCATATAAGACAAGAAGACAAATCAGATTATAAGGGAACAGTGCAAACTACCTACAAAATATCAGGTGGTCGAAAGGCCCGTATCTGGTGTATGCAGAAATTCCCTCATGCATTAAAAGAGTTGCAGAACTCAATAGGGCTATTTCAAGATAAAACCTGCCAGTAAAAAACTGGCTGAGCGACTTTCGTTTTACCCCTTTGGCTTATCGTGGAGACGGCGAGGCCGATTCCGCTAATTGAGAGTGGTAAAACGAGGTATTTCTCGCTAGTTCTGCTCTTGCCGATTTTAACTTGAAATATCCCCGTTGAATTTTGCAACTCTTTTAACACATGCAGGAATGTCTGCACACATCAAACACCTGGCAGTTGGGTCATTTCATATTACGAAGTGGATAAAACAAAGAGTGGAAAGCACATGTAGAGTCCAGAGAGACCTGTAAACATCTGTAAGCAGGAATAGTCACCAGGGAGCAGACCTCTCAAATAACCACCCTGAAGATGGGACAACAACTGGTCCACCAGAACCATGGAATGTGCATCGACAAACGTGGAAAACATTATAGAAACCATTAATATTATTATTATTATTATTATTATTATTTTATTAATAATACTCTGCATTCGATACTATTATTGTTGCTATTAATTTCCCTGGCTCTTACAGTTGTAGATGGAAATGTTAAGGATAGTCGCTTACTTTAGAATTTCCTTATATTATAATATCTTGGCTAATGGCAGTTAAGCTCTGGTCTGCACACAAGGGTTCGAGACAAACAGTCGGAATTCTGTGGTCGACGAAGCAGAACACAACACCTGGTATTTCAGCTCTGTCATTCCTTCCACAATGCATCATTGCCCTCTTCATGTTAAATTACATCATAATCAGTTGCACAATGCAAATTCTGCGAAGGCCAAGCGTCACTGCTGCTGCCCTCTCTCGTCCACGCGCGAAACTCAAATGCCTGTGAGGCAGGCACGCAATCGCACTTATTACAATTTCTGAATGTAAATAATAATAATAATAATAATAATAATAATAATAAATGTGCTATAAGATGGAAATACTCCAATCTATATATTCATATAATATTCGTATTTAAAGTATAAACAAATAGCACAGACACTGTTACCGTTAAATGAAACCGCAGGAAGTTAATCCAATAGAAAGATTTACGTAACAAAATTCAGAATGAATCTTAATTTATGGAAGAATTAGAAAATCCTTACATTCCCGATTGAAATATTTTGAGCTTTTATCGCTGATTGTTAAGATTTAAATATAAAAGAAAAACATTTAAAATGGACATTTATTCCACTGCCGAGATGTGTGCTCCTTTATCATAACCATACCGCGAACAGAAAAGGCAACGCCACCGCGGAATCCTCTTTGCCTGAACGCTGATATCGTGTTGTAGTCTACCTCACTGTTTCGTCCCGACCATTGACCGACCTTCGGGTTGAATACTCATCATACGAAACCATGTCTATGGGCATTGTCGGTACCGGGAATCAAACCCGGGGCATCCATTACCAATTATTGTAACATCTGTTCTTCAAATGATACATACAATAATTATTTTTATGCACTTTCGGTTTCATTTATACATTTTCGTTGTATACAGAATCTAAGATGAAGTCAAATGTTTTAAAATGCAGGTCGCTATATCCTGATCTTGATTTACACGTTGAATACTAACTTGGCTCGAAGCAAAGAATTAAAAATCTGACTCGGTAGTATGGAGGTAGCAAGTCTGCCTCACACTCAAGATTCTCGCTTGGAACGAGTTACCCGGATAAGGGATTTTCGGGGTTTCCCTTTATCCTGAGAAGACGAATCTCAAGTAACTTTAAGTTCCATTGACTCCGAGATCAATTAAGCATCATTTTTCCTAATTTACTTCATAGTCCGATATGACTAGTCAGGTTAATGGATGTTCAGTTATATAATAAAAGAAAAAAAAATCAATGTGTTGCATTCACATGAACTTTCTCTAGCTGTTCTGCAAACAAACCTTTCTTACAAAAAGCATGATTTTATCTATATGCTAATCCAGAAAAGCATTCCTAGAGTTGGTCTTAATACTTGTTTCTTTGTAAGTAGAAGCAATATAAGAGAATACACCAGGCTAAAGTGATAGCCGGTCACTATGTGAAATAACTGAAATTCGGTCCTCTTTGCTAGCTAGGAGTAGAAAAAAGAGAGATGAGAAAAGTTCATTTTCTCGTTTGAGAAAAGTTGAAGTAATTTACAATTGAAATCATCAATAAAGAATATCACGGAAACGGTATAATTTACAAAAAAAATTATACATCAAATTGTGTGTTTTAACAGATCTACATTTTTTGTATTGTAAATTTTTGTCTATATTTTACGGTTTACCAGCTATTTTATATTTATACAAAAGTATATGAAAATGAAGTGGTCTTTAGAAGCTGTTCTCAGAAAACTCAGGATATACATTTTATCAAAAAAGTAACTTACACATATGGTATTTTAATCAAAATTGTTAGTATTTTTTAAGAAAATAAAATTTTCCTAAAAATGTTCCATGTGTAGGTCATGTAGGGAGTATTTCCTGAAAATCTTTATGTTGCATCCTCGGAATATTTTGAACTTAAATACCAAGTTTGGTACTTAACCGACTTTTCGTTTTTACTTTCTCTGCACGTACCATGTACATAGCGCATAGAGAAATATTGCATTCCACCCAAAAATTCGGTAACGAAATTTCAACGGAAATAGACACTTTAGGGTCCCCTGTATCCAAAAAAAAGGATTTTTAGAAAAAGGTCCGTGTGTATCTCCGTGTGTCCGTGCGTCTGTGAACACGATAACTCAAGAACGAAAAGTCGGTAAAATACCAAACTGTGTATATAAGTTTAGTATCTTCCAAGGATGTGACACAATGATTGTAAGGAAAATACCCTCACCCCAAACTATCCTTTACATGGAAAAAAGTTCGAAAATTTTGGCTCTGTCAAAAATGGTTCTAACGATTTTGATTAAAACACCATATATTAAAGACATTTCCACGGCAAACATAACGTATATCTTGAATTTTCTGGGAATATCCTCTGAAGACCTCTTTATTCGGAATGAATTTAGGTGCATTTTGAAAAACTGGTAAGCCGTAAGAGATAGACAAAAATTTACTGCACAAAAATGTAGTTCTGGTTAAAACACACAATTAATTCCTATACATTTTTTTCGTTCAGCCAACTATTAATGAGATATTATTTATTTGTTCCAGTTTTAAAATATTTAAAACTTCTCCCACACCGAAATTTGTGAACTACTGGCAACGCATAGAAATGGATTTCAACCACATGGCAACGAGCTTTTTAATGTCGTTTTATCCTAGTGCATTCCCTTATTTCCTTTCTGCTATAAGAAAACATCTCTGTTAATTCAAAATCTTCTCGGGCTTCTAGCCAGGTAAAAACTTGGCTTGACACCAACGTTTCGAAGAAGTGCATCTTTTTACCTGGCTAGAAGCCCGAGAAGATTTTGAATTAACACGTCGCCAGGAAAGCTTCAGTTCTTATTTTATCTCTGTTAATATTAATCTCGATTAGCATGAAGTAGGTAGAAACTTAAGTTATTGAACAATAGTTTGTTACAGAGACATAGAGAAAGTCTTGTGAATGCAGCATATCATATTTTTACTTTCTCTACGCGTACTATGTGCATAGTGCATAGAGAAAATATTGCATTCTACCCAAAAATTCAATACCGAGATTTCAACGGAAATAGACATTTTAGGGTATTTTCAGGAAAAGGTGCGTGTGTGTGTTTGTGAATACGATAACTCAAAAACGAAAAGCCGGTAAAATACCCGACTTGGTATATTTTTTCATCAAAATATTTTATATATAAGAGATTTTAATCAAAATCATTAGAGTTTTTTTTTTTTTTTTTTTTTTTTTTGAGGCTAGAGGATGGGGGATTTTCTTGAAAATCATCGTGTCACATCCTTAGAAAATACTGAACTTAAATATCACGTTTGCTATTTAAATATGTATTTCCGGAGAAATCTAGGTATCAAAATTTTTGATGAAATACTAAATTTCTCTATATACTATGTGCATAGTACGTGTAGAGAAAGTAAAAGTAAATCAATAAAAGTCTAGTGTGAAAGAAACAATTAATTGATAAATGTTATCCTACTTAAACTGATATTTTGGCTTACTATTTGGAGTAAGTGGTACTTTACATGATTCTGTGTATCAGTCTGCAGTAAATATAATTAGGCTAATTCAAAATCTTCTCGGCTGGTATACAAGGTATGGCGTTTCATCCAAAGATTCAATACCGACATTTCCCGGAAATACTTGTTTTAAGGACCCCTGAATCAAAGAAAAAGCTTTTAGAAAAAGGTCAGTGTGGGTGAACAGCATAACTCTGAAACAAAAAGTCCGCCACATAGCGAACTTGATACTCAAGTGTAATATCTTTCAAGGATGCTACACGAAGATTTTCAGAAAAATATTCCCACCCCAAACTATACTATATATGGAAAATTTTTCGAAATTTTCGATTTTCTGAAAGATTTCTCTAACGATTTTTATTTAAATGCCGTACATTAAAGTTATTTACATGGTGAGTAAAATTTATATATCTAATTTATTAGGAATAGCTCCTGAGGTGCTCTTCATTCTGAATAACGTATATATATATATATATATATATATATATATATATATATATATATATATATATATATATATCTGGTAAACCGTAAGAGAAAGACACAAAAAATGCAGATATCATTAAAACACAATTCACAATAAACATTTTATTGTAGATCTAAGAATTTTAGAGTACTCTCTGATAATGATTTGAATTTTACAATATTTAAATTTTTCTCAAACAGAAAGCCTTCATCCGTTTCTTTTTCCTTTTGTTTTATTACCTACCATGGGAAAAAATAGATTTTAGTGATCATCGCATTGCTTTTATCACATTTGTCCCTGGCGTTAGCCTAGTGTATTCACTTATTGCTCTTCTACTTATAAGGGACTAAGTAATATGATTATTTTTGGTATCATTTATCTTGATTTTTATATATAGACAAAATAATGATGTTTTGTGAGACTAGTTTGTTTGAAGAACAGATAGAGAAGGTCACATGAATGGAACAACTCTGATTTTTATGGTATAATAATTTGTTCTTATATGAACATATTTATTCGATAAAGACAATTTCCACAACTGTATTTAGGGTAAAGGCACCTAACATGAGACACTCCCTTAATATGATACTCCTGTCTTTCTCGGAAAATAACAGCTGCATTTTGACTACAATCACTGGAATCTGTAGCAGTTGACATCTAAGAGCTTTTTTTTAAAGTTGGCTACAATGACTGAACGATTATTGCTTCATATTTTAATGTTATTGCAATTTCATCTTTTGTAGTTTTTGAAGGCAATGTTGACGAGACATCAAAATACGTCTAAGATAAGTTAATATTTATTATTTATTAATGTAATGTGATTTCTTCTTAGATAGATTATCTATTTGTAAATTTGCAATCGTTTACCCTCATATGAGGAGCTTCAGCGTTTCTTGGGATAAGGACAGAAATATATTACTTTTAGGCCTATTTTTCTTTTACAGATTGTTGATAGTCCAGGCAATAAATGGAAGACTAGCTGATAATGCCGTCCGAGCTGGATACATGGGATACAAAATTAGTAGGTAACAATATGGTATTCCGAAAGGGACAATAGAGAAGTATGTAAAAGAGAGAGAGAGATGTCAGCTGACGAGTTGGTAGCAGTACCACTTGGGCGGAAGACTGTTGGGGAAGTCCTGGACGAACAGCTAATGCAATGTTGTATTCAAATGGATGCACGGTTCCATAGGTTGAGAAGGTGAGACTTTTAAGACATTTAACTTGCTATACGTAATGGTATTCAACACCCATTTTCTGTACAAAATAGAACACTGATCGAAAGTGGTTGGCATCATTTCTAAACGACACCCACAGCTTGCTTTCAGGACTTCACAAAATATCTGTCATGGAAATGTCAAAGGATTCAAACCAGAATATGTTAAAGCATTTTTGAATAATATGAATCCGAATTTCAAGCGATTAATGGGAAACCGAATAGACTATAGAATGTTGTCGAAATAGGCATATCCGTCGTCCAACACAAAGCTGAAAAGGCTATTTTTGTTAAGGGTAAGAAAGAATTTGCAACCCTAACATAAGCTGAAAAAGGCAGCCTAGAGAATTGTAATATGTATGAACCTGATGGTTCCTATGTGCCCCTTGCGATGATCCAGGTGAAATTTGAGGGTGTCATCCATCAGGTTGGATACAAGTTGATTTATTCTCAGTTTGGTTTGACAACTTTATTCAGTTTACAAAACCCCCTCTTGATGAACCAGTACTGCTGGTATTAGACGGATATTATTCCTGTACTAGGAATATCACCCTCATCAAAAAAGCCAGAGACAATAATGTGATGATAGTCTGTTTGCCAACTCATAGATCACTCATGATGTCCTTAAAAACCTTACTACTCAACAGAAATTGAAAACTGGCTATAAAGAACCATCCAACATATGTTGCAACCGCCTTCGTGATTGCTAAATTGCTTGCTATCGCAGTAACCATGAACATATCAGTAAATGCTTTACGCATTTGTTACCTTTAAATGATCAAATATTTCGTGATTATGATTTTTCTATCCATTGAGGAAATAGAAACTTTGCAGAAGAACACCCTGCTTGCCCTGGTGCAGAACAATCATTCGACCACAGGGCTCTTCCAACAACTACAATGATTTCTTGAAACAGAACTGGAAAGGCATGTGCCATATCATCATCTCCCTATAAAAGGACTCCTGAGCAAAGCTTAGACATAAAAAGTGATAAAAGAAGGAAGCTAGCAGATGTCATTCACGTGAAAAATAATCTAGCAGTAAAGATCGTCATCTAACAGCTCTGCTGGCGAAGAATTTGAGCAAGACGCTGAGTGTCTCTTTTGTGGCTGCTAGTATTCCTAAAATACTCATGAGAAGAATAGGTTCTGTGCAGAGTGTGCTATCGGTGGGCTCATGAACATTTCGGAGCAACTGACCGAATGTTCTTGTGTCCAACATGTGTCAAAAAACAAAAGAAAATGAAGGGTCTCATATTAGGAGATATTTTAAACTAACAAAAATTACCCCTTTTTTATTTTTTCAATTTCTCTTCAAAGCATTGAGCATTAATAAAATTGTATTTGAATACTTTAAACTCAATAAATATCGAATGTTACCTTTGGTTTTGGAACATTTCTGACTTTTACTTGCTCAGTTACCAACATTTAAAAAACGGATCTTATATTAGGTGTCTGTAATATATATATAATTATTAGAAATTCAGATAATTAAGGGCTGTGAATTTCTAATAATTGTGCTATGTATATGTGTATATAATAAATAATAGACAATTAGTTGTAACATCTTTCTACGTCACAAATTATGAAAGAGAACATTCCTCCTTAAATGTCCGACCAGTTAATGTGGAATAAATCTTGTAATTGTAAAACTCAGTGTTTCGGCAGTGCTTGAGAGTTGTAAATAACGAACGTTTAGGTGTGGGGTTGCAAGCTGTTTACCAGGTTGTGACACGCGAGGTCAAGAATGCCCTTTCTTGAGCTAGATGAATCCTCAAAGACACTAAGTACAAAACTGCATGCTTTAATAATGAATTGACTTACCAAATAATCATACAACTATAACCTAATGCATAACTCTACAATATAATTATATAGAGTGAATAATCATGTGAACATGTGACATTGACATTAACAATTGAAGTGAAACAAACGGATATCAAATTACTTCTATACTATTCTTTAAATAATACTAATAAATATATGGTCCAAAGCCTGCTACTATATTTGTAGGAAACAGTTCCATTATGGAATTACCTATTCACAATGCCGACCGAGGTGGCGCCTCGGTAACATTTGTTACTTTGCATTCTGGAGATTCCGGATACCATTCTTGGCAACCGCTCAATCTGACTCAAATAGATTTTTCGCGGTTTCCCGTGGTTGAGAGGTGTATGCTGTGGTGGTTCATCTTCTAGGCGGTGGAAATACGCCTCATAGAGATTTCGGTAATCTTGCGCACCAGGTTACCCTGTCATGGCGGACGCTCTCAATGCGCAATACGGAATGCCAACATGCACATTTAAAAACCACTACGTTTATGCAACAGTAGGAAGATGTTGGTACTATTCCTCAAAGTACTGAATAGGTCAAAGCAAATTCACTGTAGTACATGGAAGTTATAAAATATCGGCAATATAATAAATGAGTAAAAAAAACTGCGAGAAATAATTCATAATGCACGAAAAGGAAATGTTTAACTAAAATAAATATACTATAATATAATAACAAATATGCAACTACAATAAAAAAGTAACGTACGAAAAGGAAATGTTTAACTAAAATAAATATACTATAATGTAATAACAAATATACGATAATTACAATAAAAAAGTAGTTATAAAATATCAGCAATGTAATAAATGAGTCAAGCCAAAAGTGCGGGAAATAACCTCGAAACCGAAGGGAACATATTATAGCTATAACAAGGGCAATATATAGCTATAGGAAGGGTAATAATAACAAATATAAGAGAAATGATTCATAATGTACGAAAAGGAAATGTTTAACTAAAATAAATATAGTCGCCCAACCTGACGATACAAATAGCATAGCTTCTCCATTCCCTGACAATTTTAAATATAAATTCTCTCTTCAGATAGCACTGGCTCCGTTTATTATGCCAACCAAAAACAATAATAGTTCTGATTTCCGTCTATTTGTTTATTTTAAGGTGTTTAAAATCTCGTGGTTCTCAATTATAAGTGTACTCCCCATAATGAATACACAGCAAGTGACGCAAGAATCAAGTCCGCGGAAGAGATACTTCTCGCCAAGAAAATTAAGTCACTACATCCGGAATAAATAAATCGCGCCAAATGACGTCATTGAAAGCTAAGTAACAACCTCTAAGCATTGAAAACTATTTGCTAAGGACCTTAGTGATTTCTTGGTGTTTTTTGGGGTTACGTTGTCAAGCGACGTTGCCTGCCTGGCGTTGCGCGGTACCCGCCATGACAGGGTAACCTGGTACGCAAGATTACCGAGATTTCTTCCTTTTCGATGCAAAAGTAGTTCGTAGGGCCCCTGTATACGGATGGGCACTGTGGCTTGGAGCGCTATGAGTGGGTCTCGACGGCGTCGATGTGGAATCGTTAGGTAATCCATTTGTCGTCATCTGGAATTGATCAGGTATACCATCCCTCCTTACCAGCGTCATAGAAGCCGGGAGTCTACGAGCCCCCTCAGTCTGGGCACTTCAGTTGTGGGTACCTTAACGTTTTACCTCTTCATAATTATGGCTATCATTCTAATCTGTAGATTTTTCATTAAGGTAAAATTTGAGTAGAGTGTACAAAACAACCCGTTATCATAAAGCCGCAACAGTTTCAAAAGTGTTTCCCCTCGAGTGTACGCACACAAGCGTTTCTATAATACGGAAATGTTCTATTTTCCTTTCGCTTTCCCTTTTTTCCACTTTTCCTGGGCAGGATGACAACAGGATATGGAATGAGAAATTGTCTCCCATCAGCTAAAGAGGGTGCCACTTCTTTCCCTCCTCTCTGTTGACATGAACACTTTTAGCGCAATAATACGGTCGGCACAGGGTATAATAAACAGCAATATGATATTGCCATCATCGCCGCAGCCAAGCACCCGACTTTACCCCGGGATTATTCGCTCTCTCTCGAACGTGAGAGCCAATTCTGCCGAGCGTGTTTTGTGATTCGTGGAGTAATAAAAATAGTCTTTCTCTTTTCTGCTCCTTCGTCGTCATTGTGCCCACGCTTTTGTTCCGTGTCGCATGTTTACTTCACGAGATTGTATTAAGTTTCCAGCCCTGAGCTAATAATGTATTCTCACCTCGGGGAATTTTCGGGGAGGTAAGAAGAAAAGAGAAACGCATTGTTCGCGAGACACTGGCGATATTGCGGGGAGAAACCGAAGGCTAAGACCGATTGGCATTCTGCTGCCCGAATCGATTGGGATACTTTCATTAACTATCTTAAATTAGTTTGTGCTTTTATTTTCCGACATTCCACTAATAACAAACTCTGGAGTTAAACTTGGTGGTGGAATTATTAGAACAGCGGCTTAATGGTAACCACCAAGGAAATGGAAAAGCAAGCAAAACATGGATTTTAATTCTTTAAACCGTATTTATAATGATTATGGGACATACAAAAATCAGATCACAGACTAGAATGTTCTGTAAAGAGATTTTAGGGCAAAGCAGAGCAGCACCAAAAGGGGTATAAATTGCAGAATTAGGAATACCAGATCCTAGAGAGCGTATTGAAATGTTGGTATACTCGTAAGTGAATAAAGAGCGAAAATGGGAATCTGCTAAAACAATGTATGAAGCAGTTCTAGAGCATTAAGAATGGGAAGAGCTGGTGGGGGGGGGCAGCTAAAGGAAATCCTATTGAAAATGAGGATGCGAGACGTATAAAGGAAGGGAGGGGAAAACGAAAAAGGTTTCTGGAAGTCAGCGAGAAATAGCTCAAAAGATATAGATTAAACAGACAATTTGGGGTAAACTAGAATATAAAACATCTTATGTATTCCAATTCACATGACTTTCATGTCATGACTATAACTAGTTATTGTTTAAAAGCTTATTCTTCTGTCTGCATCATGCTAATCGAGATAAACATTAGTAGAAATTCTCCTTGTAAGTAGAAGTGCACAGGCTAAAGCGATAGATTCGTTCTTTAAAAATCGGTCGCTATTTGAAACTTTTGAAATTCCAATCCCTTTGGCTGCCAGTAGTAAACAAACGAGAACCCATAAGAAATATGTCTCCCCGTTGGAGAAAAGTTTAAGAGGCTTAAAATTGAAACCAATAATCCGGAATATCTCGAAAACGGTTAACTCTACAACTTATGTGTGCTTTAATGGGATATATATTTTCGTGTAGTAAGTTTTTGTTTGTGTCTTACGGTTTACCAGTTATATAAAAGTCATCCAGAGGCTATTCCAGAAAATTCAAGATATATTTGTCATAAAAATATCTTAAACATAAGGTACTTTAATCAAAATCGTTAGTCATTTTTAAGAAAATCAACATTTTCAAGAAATGCTCCATGTAAAGGGTAGCTAGGAGTGGCCGATTTTCTTGAAAATCTTCGTGCGCAACTTAAATATTAAGTTGGTATTTAACGGACTTATCGTTTCTGAGCTATGCTGCCCACCGACACACATACACATAGACGTACACGCGGACACACACGGACATTTTTCTAAACCTTTTTTTTTTTTTTTTTTTGATTCAAGGGGTCTAAAGACATGTATTTCGGTGAAATTTCGGTATCGAATTTTTGGGTGCAATACAGTAACGTCTCTATACACTATGTGCACTGTCCGTGTAGAAAAAGTAAAAAATGGCATTGTTGTACAGAAAAATAAAAATAAAAATGGTCCCGAAAGCGTTGAGGATCACTAGTCTAGAATGTTGTATTTTATGTGGGGAGAGACACAGTATTGTTCACTGCTTAACAAGAATGTCAAGAGGTAAAACATTTGAGGAGAAAAATTTCAAATACAAATAGGATAGGTAGCAGCAATGAAAACTTGGAATGCCAAGGGGAAAAGAAGAATTAAGAAGTTAGGCAAATATTTGGGAAAAATTAAAGGAAGGTTGGTAAAGGTAAGAGAAAGAGAACAGTAGAGAAAATACGAATACTGGAATGTAATAGGTAGCAACAACTGAAGTGTTACACCCGCTAACAGCTAGAGAGCTATATGGATGTAGTGTCTAAGCGGTACTTAAACTTAGGTACATTAAGATAAGTAAACTAGTTTAAGTAACGAGATATGATTATGTAAATGTAAGCTAAGTACAATAAATATTAAAAATGATGGGAGATTAGAGTCAGAATTAACTCACATACGGAGACCTCAGTCATTTCAACAGAACACCGCTCGTAAGTAGGGAGCTGAAAATGTCCAGGCGCAGAGGTTATATGGCAAGATGGAAGCCATGTGTAATCTAGGGAATCCTAGGAGCTATGCAAGGGAGAATAGGGGATGAAAATGCACAAGGGCTAGTCCAGGGAACAATTTAGCGTTCATGAGAGCTGGATAGTTGCTTATGTGTGTTGTGAGAATATGTTGCACTATGCATATGATGTATGCATGAAGTAAAAGCTTTCTGTGATAATCTATATATCCCATGCCCTGAGCTAGACCCGTCTACCGTTTCATAGCTTAACTTAACCAGCCTAACCTGTTCTAACCAGCATAACCTAACCATGCTAAGCACCAAACCAGCCTAATCTAGACTAGGCTAACCGGCATTACGTAAGTTAAACATTCTAATCAGCATAGTCTAACAACCGAATCCAGCATAATCTAACTTAAAGTAACCTAATCAACCTAAGCTGCATTACTTAACCTAATTGTGAATAAATGGTTAGAATGCTGTATGAGCAAAACATATATTAATATTTTTTTTCTTATGTTTCATGCGACAAGAAGCTAAAACTAAAGACAGACAATGACTTGAACATAATGATAGCGACTGAACTTAGATGATTTTGATTAAACCTATAAAAATTACATTGCCTAAGATAAGTGCATCCAAATTAGGTACATATTATATTTTTGTTTATGTTCCTAGACAAGACCAAATACCTCTTGTAAGATCGATGGTAAATAAATAGAAATCGATCTAGTCTAAACTGCATTATCAAAGCAAATATCCACTCTAACATGCATAACCTACTCTAACGAACCAAACTTAACAACAAAAATCTTAACCTAACCCAACAAATCACACCTTGCTAACAAAACAAACCTAACCTAACAAACACAACCTAACCAGACTAACAAAACCTTACTAAACTAACATAACCTAACCAGCTTAACCTCTAAAAATAATCTAATTATCCTAACACTTCTAACACTCTAATACTTTTTTATGTTTTTAAAGTTTTATTGTAATTTTAATCTTTTTTTGTGGGAATACTGAGTATCTTTACAACCATTCTGCTGTATTTTTTATGTTTGCAGTTATTTTAAACGTTTTTTATGTATTTGATTATTTTCCAGTACTTCTGGGTTCTTTCAAGGGCTTTTACTACGTTTTACAGTCATTTATGACCTTTTTCTGTAGTTCAATGGGCCATTTAGTGTTTTTGTGCACATTCAAGCGATTCAAAGCATTTTAGAGGCTACCTCCGTGGTCGAGTGTTCAGCGAGCTCACTTCTCACCCGGTGGTCCCGGGTTCGATTCCCGGCTGGGGCAGGGAATTTTTCTCTAGCCAGAATTATTCCCTATCCCCCACAGAGTCTGGAAGTTTGTATAATACTAAGAACCTGAGCTACCTATTTTGGGTATTTTACGGGGTTTTAGGATTTTTATAGTTTAGTTTTAAAACATTTTGAAGACATGTTATGAACATATTCAACCAGTTTGTTCTGTTTTACAGTACTTTCTTTCTCTTTTTAGTAGTTTGTGCTGTTTTCAAAAACCTTTCTGTATATTTGAACAATATTTGTTATGTTTTTCCAGTATTTCTTGTTGATTTTTCAAAGAATTTTAGTAATTTTTAAGACGATTTTCTGCATCTTTACGGATATTTGACTATACTTTCCTGTAATTTTGTAAACTATATGATAACCACCAGCACAAGCTCTGTCATGCTAGCCATTAAACCAAACGCCATGGTTAAACATCTCTCAGAATAGCCCTATCTTGAGTGTTCTATCATAATAATTGAATTCTATCCCGCTAAAGATTATCCTAACTAAACCTGACCTAATCTATACTAACCTAATTTAACCCAATCACATCCCAAAATATACTTAAATATGATTTCAATATGAATTCACATATCAGCGCTATTATGCAAGCACAGTTCCAACAAAACCAAAGCTACCTTAAACTTTAAAAGATAAAGAAAATATATAAAAAATTAAAAATTATTAAAAAGGACGAATACAACAGCTACTACACTCACTACCATCACCACCACCACCGCCGCCACCATTATCATCATCACCACTGGTATCATATAGCAGTGTCTCCAAGAAAACCTCAACTATCTTTTGCCCTCCCCAAAAAATAACAAAGTCTAACAATGAAAAAATTAAGAAAAAATGGCTACTACATTCTCATACCACTTCCGGCAACAAAATCCATCATCGTCAGATGCATCATATAGATAAGGCCTCTAAGAAAACGATCTTTAAAATATATATTCACTAAGCTAAAAAAATAAAACATTAAGAAAAAGAAAAAAGGCTAGACCGCCCGGGTTTGATTCCAGGCAACCACATGTGAGATTTGTGCTGGACAAAGCGACGGAGGGACGGGTTTTCCTCGGGTTCTCCGGACTGCCCCGCCATCGCAATCCATCTTCATTCCATGTATCATCAGTGTCATCGTCTGCGGTACCATAAGTAGTAAATGCGGACGTTTAACACTATCAAAAAATCTGGTGTGTACCATTCATATGACTTTCTTTACATCTCTGCAACAAATTATTGTTAAAAAGTTTATGCTTCTATTTACTTAAAGCTAATCGAAGAAAAATTAGCAGAAATAGGCTTATTACTTGCTTCCTTGTAAGGAGAAGCGAAACAAGGGAGCACCATATATTAAAGTGATAGTCAAAAGCTAGTTGCTATATAACTGAAATTCCTTTGTTTTCAAGACAGGGGTTGACAAATTCCTGTATGAGAAAAGTATACTTTTTTCCATAGCTGAAACCGAAAACAAGGAATATCTCAAAAACGATCAACTGGACGAAAAAAATGTATGCAACATAAATGGTGTGTTTTATCGTGCTCTATTTCTTTTTTGTGTAGTAAGTTTTTGTTTATCTCTTCAGAGGCTATTCCCAGAAAATTAAAGATATACGTTTTATTTGTCTGGTAAATATCCTTAATATATGGTATTTTAATCAAAATCGTCACAGCAATTTTTGAGAAAATCAAAATTTTCGAAAAAAATCCATGTAAAGGGTGGTTGGGGGTGGGGGTGATTCTCTTGAAAATATTTGCGTTGCATCCATGGAAGATACCAAATCTAAATACCAACTTTGGTATTTAACGGTCTTTTCGTTTTTGAGCTATGCTGCCCATAGACACACGCGCACACACAGACAGGCAGGCACAGGGACATTTTTCTAAAAATGCTTTTGATGAATTCAAGGAGTCTCAAGACATGCATTTCCGGTGAAATCTCGGTATCAAATTTTTGGGTACATTACAATACCTTCTCTATATACTATGTACATAGCACGTAAAAGTAAAAAGAAAGAAAGGACCAACACACAACTTTAGCCATCATCGTCCACCATCACAACAAGCACATATAAGCGCAGCCTCTCACAAAACCATAACCATCTTAGAATAATTTAGTTCCATTGAATCGGCATTCAAACATAGATCAATAGGAACAAAATAAATAATAACCGCAATTCCAGATGTTAAACGGACATGCAGTTTCCTTACATCGTTAATATAAGTTCCATAGTTTAGGATATATGCGAAAAGTAAAAAGTATATTGAAAGTTCTAGAATCGCATCAGTACCATTAGGATTAAAAGTGTTTACGAAATTAATTATTTGTAATATTTGCTACAATACAAACTATCTCATATTACTAGTTACGTAGATAATTAACTTTTACGATTTAAACATTAAAGCAAGGCTCCAAAGATAAACATTTATATATACAATTATAGCAAGGCTATAGATATACTTTATCTCTCTCTCTGTCAATCAGTGCGTGAGTTATACAACTTAGACTTGATTGCATAAATCAATAACTAATGTTGAAATTTAACGGCATCATTTTGAAACTAATAATCCCAAATATCTATACAGGGTTACTACAAAAGAAATAGACAACTTCAACTGCCTGTAAAACAAAAACTATTAGAGATAGCAACCTAATTATTTTGGAGATATGTTGAGAAACTCTCAAAGTTTCGTTTGTTACTATTGGTAACGCTGTAGTGTTTTGTTTGTTGTTGCAGAAGCTGAAATGGCGGAAAATCCTGTGGAAAAGGCATATTGCGGGTTGGAATTTGCTAGAACGCAATCAGCAACTGTTGTCCAACGACATTTTAGAACACGTTACCACAAACATGAAATGATGCGCTCACAAAAACTAGCATCGTCTTCATCATGTCGCAACATGTCGATGCAAAAGTCACGCCGTATGACCTTATCTTCTTCACTCAGAAACTGCAACATCTGTAATCTGTAAGGCATCATGTGCAGTCGCTTCCGCAAGATTTTCCATACAGTTTGCTGTGGAATTTGTAATTGCATGCTTGCCCTAGATGTCGATTTCTGACGTTCAACGTTTTCTTCCGAAACTCTTGGTCTTTTCGAGCTCTTCCCTTTGCACAAACATCCCGTTGTCTCGAATTTTCTATACCAGCCGTAGATTGACTGTCGAGTCGGTGGCGTTTTGTGGTAACGTGTTCTAAAATGTCGTTGGACAACAGTTGCTGATTGCGTTCTAGCAAATTGCAACACGCAATATGCCTTTTCCACAGGATTTTCCGCCTTTTCAGCTTCTGCAACAACAAACAAAACACTACAGCGTTATCAATAGTAACAAACGAAACTTTGAGAGTTTCTCAACATACCTTCAAAATAATTAGGTTGCTATCTCTAATAGTTTTTGTTTTACAGGCAGTTGAAGCTGTCTATTTCTTTTGTAGTAACCCGTATATTTAAGCCCTTATAATTAGACCCAAACGCCGGACTCCAGATACTTCTTTATTTGCATGAATAATCTACGTAACATCATCAAAATAATACAATTTATTCAAGTCTATTGCTCAGGTCAAGTGTTATACAAAATTCAAATTAATACCTGTACCAGGATTCGAATAAGGAATCCTCTCAAACAAATCATTTTTATAAAATGGTCAGGGCGTGTGTGTGTGAACACGATAAATAAAAAACAAAAGTCGATAAAATTCCAAACTTGCGACACGCATGTTTTTTAAAGCAAACTCCACTGCTGCTTAGTGGGAAAAAGATAGAAAATTTTGATTTTCTTAAAAATACATCAAACAATTTTAATTAAAATACTGTAGATTAAAGATATTTACATGATCAATAAAATGCATATTTTGAATTTTCTGTGAATAGTCTCTGCAGCCTTCTTCATTCTGGATAACTGGTAAATCGTAAGAGATAGTCAACAATTTACAATTTTATAAATTTAGATCTCGTTAAGACACACAATTTATGTCATGTGCATTTTTTGCTAAGATTTTTAAAATACTTAAACGTTTCTCATACCGGAATTTGTCAACTCTTGGCTAATCCAAGTTACAATTTTCAATCGCATAGCAACCAGTTTTTAAAATATTTGACTATCGCTTTATTCTAGTTTATTCCATAATTTCGCTTCTACTTACAAGGTAGCAAGTAATAAAATAATTTATGCTAACATTTATCTCGATTAAATGAAGTGGATATACGAATATGCGTTTTAACAATAATAGTTACATGATGTGGAGAAAATAATGTAAATAGAACATAGTAGATTTTTGTTGTATTGCTGTATCTCCATCTATTCAAGAGATATAAGTCTAATATGATCATTTAAACCTGTAGATGATGCATCATGACAGAGTCGCTTTTATCACCAGTCCTTAGAGTTTACAGATGTTGTACAACGCTGTTCAAAGGTGTACATTACCCAATTAGCGGAAGGAGGACGGAAATGGATACGTACCACCGGGGCAAGCTTATATGAAGCAAGATTCCATTCAAGATTAAATTAACTTGATTTTTGATGTTCCTCACAAATAATAATCAAGTGGATTTTAATCTGGAGCTCAAGTAAGGCAGTGACTTATTCATTAAAGTATGTTAACATGTAAACTTTTATAAATACGCTTGAACGTGAGACAGCGATTTTCTTGAAATTGTTTAATTTTTTATTTTAGTAGAATGTGTGTACAATTTTACTGGAAATACATGTTTTAGAGTCCTCTATATTAAAATAATCATATTTTTAGAAAAAGGTCCGAGTGTGCATCTGTGTCTATAACATCTAGAGTTTGTGTTGAAGTTTAATATGTTCTAAGGTTGCGACAGGAAGATTTTAAGGAAAAAATTCGAAAATTTTGGTTTTCTCAAAATGGTTCTAACAATTTTGATTTTTAGATATTTAGAATATATCTACATGGAAAATAAGCTGTATATTTTGAATTTTATGGAAATAGACTCTGAAGAACTCATTCAGATGGACTTTTACATAGGTAAACCGTAAGAGATAGACAAAATCTTACTCTACAAAAATGTGGATCTCGTTAAAATACACAATTGATGCCGTTTACAGTTTTTCACGGAGTTGACCAAATCCCAGATATTCTTTGTTATTGGTTTAACATTTACAATACTTAAATATTTCTCATACGGGAATTTTTCATCACCTGACCATGTAAAGAAACGAACTTCAGTCGATATCAACAGCTTTTAAACGTCGCTTTAGTTTAGTGTATTCCCTTATTTCCCTTCTATTTAGGAACAAGACAATTTTTGCTAATGTTTATCTCAATTAGCATGAAGTAGAAGAATAAGCTTTTTATACCCGCCGCGGCTTTGCACGGGTGGTGTACCTAAAGACAAAATCCTCCGTTTACTGTACGACCATGCAATGAAATAAAATTACAATTAAATAATTTGATATTACTTTATTGTAATGCCAAGTAATGTACAATTTTCCTTCTGGAGAGAAAACAATTGTTTGCCGACTCTCGAGCACGCAAAATGCAACTGCCCATGCGAAAAACGCGACAATTCAAGGTATATTCCACACAGTTCTAACGGTTGACCTAGAGACGTATTGTCATTGCGAATGCAAGGCGCGCTGAAACTGAACACGCTTGAATTCAAAAGCAAAGTCTGTTGACATTAGCGGTATTCTTGGAATAAGTATATCCTCGCCTTTGAACTTTCCTAAGTTATAGTAGCTTAAATAATTTTTTTTAACAGCGACTTTTGTTCCGCTGCATAATTTTGGCTGATTGAGGTTGCATAGCATAATTATCACCGAGTCAACCTAAATTGTATGGCTGTAATCCTGGCAAATCCAATGAATTTAGGAATTTAGTAAAGATAATAATTAAGGACTTCATTTGGATTGGTAACTGAATCGATCGACTTAAATGAATGCATTTGTCCATCAAGTTTACTCTGAATTTTAATATTCAAATCATCTACATTCTTAATAGTTGCTGCTAAAATGGCTCGTTCGCTCAATCAAGCATAGTTTTTGTAATTTGCACCAATATTTGAGAACACTTTCGATATTAATTTGACGTTGTGAAGTGACAAAATATTGATGGAAACGATATGAGGCCAGTTGAAGGGTCAACAGGAGTTTGGCCATTGCCATGTCTAATAATGTCTTTGCATCTGAAAAGCGCAATGATCTGCGCAATGTAGCATATATGCGAAAAGGACGAAGGTGGTGTGGAAAGGATGGCATGTGGGCAACCAAAGATGTCATTGGCATAATAACAGTAATGACAGCTCTTGCATAGTGTCGTGGAAAAACGTTGACATAGGTAATGAGATACACTAAGGAGAAAGTCATGAAGTAACATTCATGCTTCTTCCGAATGTCTTTCTTTCCTTTACTCCTAATGATTTCCACCTCTGTCTTTATTTTCTCTTATGTCGAAACAGCCAGTTTTAAGGCTAACACAGGAAAAGTTTCCAGGAACTGAATTAATTCTCTTAGGAGATTTTAATGCGAGGTTAGGAGGGGAGAATATTTCTCTAACGGGGGGTCATCAATGGGGGGAGGAATTCCGCGAAGGTCAACGAAAGAGCAAGGATAGTTTTATTAATGGGGAGGGCAGACAATTACTTGCTTTCTGCGATGCCTTCTCTTTAGAAATAATGAATGGCAAGTACGGTGAGGATCGAGAGGGAGAACTCACTTTCATAAATGAAAATGGGGGTAGTGTAATAGATTTTATTTTAATAAGTCAGGGTTTAATTGGCAGAATTAGAAATTTTTGGGTGGGGGATCGTATCGAGTCACATCACTGTCCGGTTGTCCTGGAACTGAATATAGAGACGGCCATGGTGGCGCATGCACCTGAAGAGGGGCAGGGGGACGAAGGGAGATCCATTAGTAAATTTATATGGAAACCGATAGAAAAAGAAGTATTTGTTGATAAATTAGAAAGAAGATTAGGGGAAAGGAACGCAGACACAGCGGAGGAACTAACTCATATAATAGCAACGGCTGCGGGGACAATGAAAGTCCAAATGCATGGTAAGGTAAAACGATTCAATGGTTGGTATGACCAGCAATGCAGAACTGTAAAGAAACAAGCAGAGGAGGCTCTGTCAAAATTCAGAAGGGAGGGGGGAGATGACATTAGGAAAATGTTTACAAAAAAGCGAAGGGAGTACAAACAGCTCTTACGGGAAAAGAGAACTACGTGGCAAGACAAAATTACTCAGAAAATTAGTAATATTTTAACGCGGGGGGATAACGCTGAGATGTGGCAAGTAGTAAAACATTTAAGAGGCAACCGTCAGGTGCCCAACGAAATTTCTCCCAGAAAATGGGCAATGCATTTTATGGGAATATTCGGGAAAGGTGAAAGGGAAGGAATTTTTATAAAGGAAGTGCAAATTTTGGGAAATTTTGAGATCCCAATACTGGACGAGGAAATATCAGCACGAGAAATAGCACAGGCGCTAAGGAGTCTGAAGGGAGGCAAAGCTCCAGGGTTGGATGGGCTACCCCCGGAAGTTTTTAAAGCCGCAGCCAATGTTAATGAGTTTGGTAGGAGTATGCTCCAGATATGTAACAGATTGTTTATTGAGGGGAATTACCCTACCTGCTGGGGAGAGGGCATTATTCATCCCATTTATAAAGGGAAGGGAACTATTGGAAATCCGGATAACTATAGGGGGGTTACTCTGTTGCCAATTATGGAGAAAATTTATTTTAGAGTGTTATATAACCGGATAAAGGACTGGGAATCTAAATTTGGCAAACTTTCAAAATTTCAAATGGGTTTCAGAGAAGGACACAGTACCATAGATGCCGCGTTTATATTAGACACTTTAAGGGCGAAGCAACTGTTAGTTAAGCGGGGAAAGCTTCATTGTGCTTTTGTGGACTTTAAGAAGGCATTTGACTCTATCAATCGAAATGCATTATGGTACAAACTAGGCAGAAAGGGGTTATCAAGTAAAATGGTTAGAGCATTGCAGGCAATGTATCAAAATGTCCAATTCTGTGTGAAGTACGACAGAAACAGAGTGTCCGAGAGCTGCCGAAGCTATAGGGGAGTGAGGCAGGGTTGTATTTTATCTCCCTTGCTATTTAATCTCTTTGTGGATGATATTACTGATACAATGATAGCAGAGAATATTCAAGCACCAGTAGTAGCGGATTTGCAGATCCCAACACTTTTATACGCAGACGATTTAGTATTGTGCTCTACGACAGTAAACGGATTGCAACGAGGACTGGACAAACTTAAGAACTATTGCGATGAATGGCTACTTACAGTTAATGTGAATAAGACTAAGGCAATGACTTTCAAAAAGGGTTGTGTTTATAGCAGGGAGGAGACTTGGACATATGCAGGACAGATACTGGACAATGTTAAATCCTTTGTGTACTTAGGACTCACATTTACAATGAACGGAAAATGGACAAAACACATTGACATTACGAAACACAAGGCAAGGGTGAAAGCGGCGGAAGCTCTCCGGATACGCTGCAGAATTCCGAATATCTCCATAACCTTAATGGAAACTGTATACGGAGCGACAGTTAGATCCACGATGACATACGGAGGAGAAATATGGGGGTGGGAACAAACAGGGAATCTGGATCAAGTGAGGACCCAATTTTTGAAAGGAATTCTGGGTGTAGGGAGGGGTACGGCAAACTGCGGAATAATGAGGGAATTCGGGGTACATAGTGAAACGATAGAGTGCAAAATCAGAGCAGTTAAATATTGGATGAGAATCGTTCACGGAAACCAATCTCTAATTAGGGCAGTCTGCTACCGTGAACAGTTGCGAATGGAAGGTAATTTGACGTGGGCATCAAAATTAAAGAAAGGGTTGGAAACCATTGGGATGGGAGACATTTGGATGGCGGGGCAGGAAAACAGGCGAAGTATTTGGAGAAAAATTAAGAAACGTCTCTGTGATATTGACAGACAGCAAATAATTGCGCAATGCACAGAGAAGGTGTCATTAGAAGTACAGTCTGGGCTGAAATCGGAGTGGGGTATGGAGCAATACATCAAAACAGGTACCAAACTCATTAGAGAGGGGCTCGCGTGGATTAGACTAGGAGCATGGAGGAGCACGAAAACTTCTGACGAGAATGGTATAAGAATATGTCCCATTTGCGAGGAGGAAGAGTCGTGGACTCACATCTTGGCAAGATGTAGGGGTACGGAGGAATGGCGGGAAAAATATTTGCCGCGATTTTTTACCACTGCGAATGTAGGGATAGAAGCATGTTGGACGCTACTGGCAGGCACGGAAAACATGGACGGGCTAGGTAAATTTATACTTAAGGCAAGACAGCTGAGATCTGAGGAGGCTGCCAATAGAGAAGGGGGGGGGGGAATAAGATCAACTAAACAAAAGTGACTACAATGTTCTACATACATGTATATTATATCATACTTAGGTCACTGTTATGCTAGGGCTGTATATATTATGTGTATATATGTCTTTTAAGTGTAATTATCTATTATAAGAGGGTGCATTTATGAAGGTTTACTCTGTGCTGTAAATTTAAATTGCTATATTTGAATATCTTTGTATCTTTATTTTCGGATTCACTCTTAATTTTTATTGCTGTTTAATATTGCTTTTGACTGTGTATTTCCTTTGTCTTTTTATTTTCGTGTTTACTCTTTTAATTCTTTGTTGTGGTTGTTGTTTTAATATTTCTTGTAATGTGTATTACAAAAGCACGTACGGTCTGTAGACCCGTGCGACTGTTCAAATTCTATGTATGATATTGCTATGTTAATAAATACACTTATTCATTCATTCATTCATACATAATTAAAGAGCAGCTAGATCTGGTTAGCAATTGATATATTTTTATTTGGTATAAGGTTTGTGTATTAAATTTCTCCATTTAACCCAACATATTACTTGGTCAAATGTATTAAGAACACCGCATTCGCAGTGTGATGGTGACGCGGGTATCTTCATGTTGTTGGCTAGCATATGTACTACATAGCGCCAAATAACTAGCATCTGCAATAGGAAGTAAACCTAAAACGTATCCCGTCATTTCTCTGCCATTTTCAAATTCCAAGAACGGTTAATGGTTGGTTATGTGCATAGTTTATAACTTGTTCATTTTAAAGAATTATTTCTTTATTTAAACGATGTGACCAAGGGAACGATAGTTAATATATAAGAAATATATTTGATTTTCACAGTTTGCATCATTGTCTCCACAACCGGGTGCATTCCCTTAGCATTGAATGGGGAAGGCAAATAGAGCAGGAGGTATTACGACCATCTAGTGGCAGATAACTAAGTACGTATTATTGGTGTTCGTCGCTAGGAAAGCTACTTTGCTTTTTTATTTTGAACCATAGGAGTTATAATTGTTTATAATTGTTTTTGGGCAAAATTTTTTTTGTTGAATTAAAGTGGTTCAAATGATTTCTGTATTGGTAACGACAATTAATACATAAAAATGTATTTGAATTTCACTAATACGTTGTATCATCTTGATAAAGTGTTGCGTTATCTTAACATTGGATGGGGAGGAAAAATACTACTACGGTCATCTAGCGGCAAATAAATAAGTGCTTACTCTAGGTTTTCGTCGCCAGGAAAGCTTCTTTGCTTCTTTAATTTAAACAATAGGAGTAAGGAGAGGTCAGTTAGTACATAAACATGTATTTGAGTTTCAATGCTGCGTTACCTTAACATTGAATGGGGAGGAAAAATACTACTATGGCTGTACTTGCGGAAAATAAAAAAAGTGTTCACTCTAGGTGTTCATCGCCAGGAAAGCTTTTTTGCTTCTTTATTTTAAACGACAGGAGTAAGGAACGGGCAATTAATACACAAAAATGTATTTGAATTTCACTGCTGCGTTGCTTCATTGTGTCGATAAACTGGTGCGTTACCTTAACATTGAATGGAGAGGGACAATATAGCAGTTCTACGACCATTTAGCAACCAAAACCGTGGTACTACTGCCATTGGCGGCTATTTACCGAAATGCATTCCCTTGGCACGGTTTTATTCATATTATGAGATTTTAAAAACTTTCGCGTACTATTTTTAAACATTTTCTTTTCCCACAAACCTTCTCGAGTCAATAACAAATACATCTTAGAAAGAATTGTTGAATTTAGTGCAGTTGTTCTGAAATGATGCTCGTACATACATTTGAAGGGTACTAATGGAATGTGCTATGCTGAAGTGATCGTCAAATACTTTAAAAGTTGTCGTTATGCGATTGTCAATGAAAATCGCTTCTTTGCTTGACCAGGAGTAGAACAAAAGAAAAACGGACGCTTCACTGTCTCAGAAAAGTATAAGTACTTCACAATTGAAACCAAATCAAGGAATATCTCGTAAACGGATACCTCCATAAATAAAATGTAAAGGACATAAATCGTGTGTTTTGACAAGATCTACACTTTTTGTGCAGTAAGCTTTTACTATCTCTTATGGTTTAGCAATTAAGCAAATTTCGGCGAAATTCATCCACAATAAAGTGCTCTTCAATGGTTATTTCCAGAAAATTCAAGACATACATTTTATTTCGCATGTAAATATCTTTAATTTTCGGGATTTTAATCAAAATCGTTAGAGCCGTTTTTTAGAAATTCAAAATTTTGGAATATTTTTCCATATAAAGGGTAGTTTGTCGTGGAAGATTTTCTTTAAAATCTTATGTCGCATACTTGGCAGATACCAAACCTGAATAATAAGTTTGGTATTTAACGATCTTTTCGTTTTTGAGCTATGCTGTCCACAGACACACACACGGAATTTTTGTTCTTCTAAAAATGTGTTTTTGGACTCGGGGGACCACAAAACATATATTTCCGGTGAAATCTTAACATCCATTTTTGGATGGAATACAATACCTCTCTATCCACCATGTATATTGTACATGCAGGCTAGGGAAAGTAAAAATTGGGTTGGCAGTCAGTAAGAACTTTAATCAGTTTTCAGACGCCAAAAGCTCTAAAAAGTATAACTAATTCAGTTCTGATTTTAGCAGCGAATGGCAGTGTGTATGTATTGGTAAGAAATTAGAAATGTGTTTGCCCTAATGTATCCAGCAGGGTGCTAAATTTTAGCTTATCTCAGTTAGGTGAGCAAGAGAACCTTAATATTAGCGCGCGCGCGCGCGCGCGCGCGTGTGTGTGTGTGTGTGTGTGTGTGGACTAGGTAAATAAATTATGTCTTTTTTACTTTCTCTATACGCACTATGTATATAGTGAATAGAGAAGGTATTTCACTTCACCAAAAAATTCTATACCGAGATTTCACCGGAAATATATGTTTTAGGGTCCCCTTTATCTAAAAAAAGCATTTTCACAAAAAGGTCCGTGTGTGTGTGTGTGTGTGTGTGTCCGTGTGTCCGTGTGTCCGTGTGTCAGTGTCCGTGAACACGATAACTCAAAAACGAAAAGTCGGTAAAATACCAAACTTGGTATTTGAGTTTGATATCTTCCAGGAATGCGACACGAAAATTTTGAAAAAAATCCCCCCACCCCAAACTACTCTTTACATGGAACTTTTTTGAAAATTTTTATTTTCTAAAAAATGGCTCTAACGATTTTGATTAAAATATCATAAATTAAAGATATTTATCTGACAAATAAAATGTATATTTTGAATTTTCTGGAAATAGCTTTAGAAGACCTGCTTATTCTGATTGGATTTTGCTTAATTTGGCATAACTAGTAAACTGAAGACTACCTTATTCTGGATGAATTTTGATAACTACTAAACCGTAAGAGATGGACAAAAACTTAACACACAAAAAATGTAGAGCACGTTAAAACACACAATTTATGTTATATACATTTTTTTCGTGGATTTGATCGTTTTTGAGATATTCCTTGATATTGGATTCAGCTTTGAAAAACTTATACTTTTCTCATACAGGAATTTGTCAACTCCTGTCCACACAAACAAAGGAACATCAGTCACATAGCAACCAGCTTTTGGCTTACACTTTAACCTATGGTAGGTACTCCCTTATTTCGCTTGTAATTGCAATAAAGCAAGGAATAAGACTATTTCTGCCAATTTTCCTCGATTAACATGAAATAAATAAAAGATAAGCTTATTAACAATAATTAGTTACAGAGAGATAGAGAAAGTCATGTGAATGGAACACATCAGACTTTTACTTTCTCTAGCCCCATATGTACAATGTACATAGGGATAGAGAAGTATTGCATTCCACCCAAAAATTCGATACTGGGATTTCACCGGAAATACGTTTTAGGACACCCTGTATCCAAAAAAAGTATTTTGAGAAAAAAGTCCGTGTGTGTGTGTGTGTGTGTGGGTGTGTGTCCGTGTGTCTGTGAACACGATAACTCAAAAAAGAAAAGGATATTTCAGGGATGTAACACGAAGATTTTGAGAAAAATCCCCCAACCGCAAACTACCCTTTACATGGAACTTTTTTCGAAAATTTTGATTTTCTTAAAAATGGCTCTAATGATTTTGATTAAAATATCACATATTAAAGATATTTACCTAACAAATAAAATGTATATCTTGAATTTTCTGGAAATAGCTCCTGAAGATCTGTTTATTCTGAATGGATTTTGCTTAATTTGACATAACTAGTAAACCGTAAGAGATAGACAAAAACTTGCTGTAAAAATTTAGGGCTTGTTAAAATACACAAGTTATGTCATACATTTTTCTCGTGCAGCTTACCGATTTTGAGGTATTCATTGTTATTAGTTTCAGTTGTGAAATACTTATATTTTTCTCAGGCGGGAGTGTCCGTTTTTCTTTTGTTCTACTCCTGGCCAAGAAAAGAAGCAATTTGTAATGACAATCGCATAACGACAGCTTTTAAAACATTTGAGTATTAGTTTAGCCTAGTGTATTCCCTTATTTTCTTTCTACTTATACGGAACTACATAATAAGAACATTGTGCTAATGAGTACCTCGATGAGCAAGGTCCAGAAGGAAGAAGAATCTTACGTATGAAGTTTGTAGAACAGCTAGAGAAAGTCATGTGATTGTAGCACATCAAATTTTTTCAACTGAAACTGTGTTTATTTTCGTCCAAATGTTACATAGCATTTCTCGATGCTCAATATCTAACTTTTATTTGCTTTTAAATACAATAAACGATCAAGTTCCTGCTTACAGTGTGTGATTTCTCTCTAGTGTGGAAAGCGGTATTTACATATATCAAACGTACAAATGTTGAAGATGACGCCTGTCTCCTCAGAATCGTTGGTTTGACGCCAACTTTAAAACGGAGGCCGTTCTGGGTATACATTGTATTATCGACTTGCTATGACAGCTGCATTATTTTTATGCTGACATAAAATAATGCAGCAATTCATAATTTGCTTTGTAATTACAATTCAATGTAACGTAGAAATTTGTTTCTTCAGTTATACATTATTAATTTAAATATTAAAACTTTATATCTAAATTATATGCAGTTTATAATATTTCAGAGAGTCCTAACCCACGTCATATCAATGTCCGGTTTACTTTTATAGTTTCAAGTGTTTCTTTATATTTCTTGAAAATATATTGTAATGCTTTTTTTAGGTTATGTATATGCTTGGTCAGCATTTCCTCTTATACATAAATATTACGTACTGCCTGTTTTAATAATTTCAATCTTATACGTTATATAGTAACAGTTGTACGAAACATTATAAATATAGTGATACAATCTTTCTTGTATTGAAAGTTTTCACATAGCATGATCGAAACAGTTTTTGTCTTTTGATGTCACGAAACACTTTCTTTGGCATGTTCTCTTTTTCATTTGCTATTGAGGGTACAGCAGTTAAATAACAGATCTCTCACAAAATGAATATGCAGTTAATGGGAATTATTAACTATGGTTAAGCAAATTCTACGTAAGACCTAAGCCAATAAATGAACATAATATTTTTCCTACTATATGCAATATTCTGTCCTCCGTAAGTGCGTGACTAGGCTACTGCAGAGCGATGTCATTCTATCCTCCTACGAGCTAGACCTGGCGGCCATCAGTCACGACAGAATTAGAAATCGCTGGAGGATTCTGTCATAGCTGCAAAAATACACATTATAAAATAAATCATGTATGTGTTATAATACCCATGAACGTTCCTAAAGTAGGCAACAAACGTTGGTCTACTGAGCCCCTCGATAGATTGCAATGCCTTCTTGCAATGGACCTGTTTTCATTTTGTACTAGAGTAGGCAATCGAGTGATTGATTGAATGACATATGATTCAATTTGGGGTAGACTTGAATATTCTTGACTCCGAGTGTCAAACGACCTGCAACCCCACCCCTGTATGTCTGCTGTTTGCAGTACGCAAGCAAGAGTACAACACTGCAGTACACAATTAATTACGAGATGCCCTGGCTGTTCAATAGTTGGTCGGACATTCAGGGAAGAATGGGCTATTCATATTTTGTAGCATACTAAACTGTTGCATTGTTAATAACTTATACCAAATTCAGCCTCTTCATACATAATAACGAATATCAAAACTATTTCAAACTGTAAAGAATACAAATAATTTAATAAAGTTGCAACAATATAAACGCTACCTAAAATGCACTATAATCTACAATTATAGATGGATGTAAACCAAACAATTTTTTTTTAAATTGTATACTTATATTTAACGTCGCTTGAAATGCTTCATCATATTGCGACGGCTCTGTCCGTAGTACTCTTTTGAACTGTATGATGGATGGTAGCCTTCATGCTTTTTTTTCCCCGAGCCAAGTAGGCGGTGCAAGGATGCCATCAAGCCTGGCTGGTTTTCACCATCTGTACTCAGACGGTGTACTGCCAACCTTCTAGGTCTCACACCCTATACACCATTACTCGCTTTGCTACAAGTATATGGCGCTGAGGGTACCATCTGGCCTATCTGTTTTCAGTATCTGTAGATAAATGGCAACGTAATAATAATTTACATATATATTGCAATTTCACTTTTTTGTGATATTAAATATCCAGTGCAATATTGGCTACTAAGAGAAACTACGAAAAAAAACTCAACTAGATGGGCCGGATTACGGAAATTGAACCAAGGATTTCCCTAACTTGGGCCGCAGACATTACCGGCTGAGTCAATCCGCTTGGTTAAATAAGTTTGAATGTTAGACTAACTCAATTTATGTAAAATGAATTGTTAATAAGATGAGTGGTGCTTTAATAACACTGAGGGCACTGTTTTAATAAATGAATTGGCTAATTCATATTCTCTTCAAAAGATACAAAAAAAGCATTTGAAAGTACTCGTGGCTCTAAAGATGCTACTTATTAATTTATTTATTTATTCTAGTATTCACTATTATATGCATTTCTTCAATTTGACATATACGAGCTATTTTGGATGATGTAATAAGGAATAAAGCACATGTATTTGGTTATTTAAGGCACG
This sequence comes from Hymenopus coronatus, assembly GCA_030762935.1. Taxonomy (NCBI): domain Eukaryota; kingdom Metazoa; phylum Arthropoda; class Insecta; order Mantodea; family Hymenopodidae; genus Hymenopus; species Hymenopus coronatus. The sequence continues at coordinate 30,404,240 of CM060890.1, read as the reverse complement.
CTTTGCATTTATAGCATTTTAGCTTTGGAAACTAAAAATCACATTGCTCCAAAAGAAGATTAACCCGTTTCGGCAGTTGTATGTATGTATTTAAGTATGCATGTACGTATGTATGCACGTGCGTATGTATACAAGGAATGCTGTAATGAAAAATAAATACGTATATGAAGAAAACAGTCCAACTACGAATCTAGTTTTTGAATAAGTTTATAGATAATTTATAAAAATTATATAGCTTATAGTTTCGAAACATATTATTATAGGTATCAGGCTATGGATCTGTACAACCAGATATAAGAATTAATTACTGAGGATTCTGAATTCATTAAGTATTTTACCATTTTCCAATTCAATTATTAATTATTTAATCAGTATCACCAACAAGTTACACAAATATGAAACCATAAATATACACTTAAGATCGTTTACAATATACCTATTATCCACATTTATTGTATTGATACTTTTCCTAATTTTCTTCAAAAACTGAGGTAATCCCTGAAAGGTAATTCTTGCATACTTTAGTGGTTCTATTAACAAAACGGAAGTTTTCTATATCGGTTCTGTACCTTTTACTCTTAATTTAGAACAAATAGTCGTTTCGTGCGTAATACGTTGGGTTCTCTAATCTGTCAGTAACGATGCTGCCATGATTCAGAACTTGCACATGAATGATATTAATTATAGTTTGTTTCTATAAAAAAGAAGCTTTTAAGATTGTCTGATTTGTCCGAGCGCTTAGCATTTAGGGAAAATATGTGGGACTTTTGAATCTCACTTTTTCTATATTCCTCACGCAAGCTTCGTGATTATAGTTCGTTGTATTGCTCTATATTCTTTGACAAACTTCAAAGATATTATATAAAAGCTCATGGTGATATCTTAGAAAACGTGGAGAGCTGAATTCCTCGTAAGGTTTTAACATTTTTAATTAGCTCCACACTTTTGCCTTGAGCGAAAAATTAAATTTCTGGCTGCGGCTCCAAATTAGAGGCTGTGTGTTCGAGTGTTGGTATGTGTATGAAGGAGCTGAAAGGAAGTGCTTGTTGAACACAAGAAGCAATCCAATTGGAGCTTCGCCAGCTGCATGTTTCATAACTTGACTAGCTCCCCAGCTGATAACGGATATAATAGACCAACCTCTTATTTCTCCTTTTACTTATTTTCCCATTATCTCCCCTTCGTCTTCGTCGCTAATTCCTGTTCCTAATCCTAATGAAGCAGAAATTAAGTGATTATTTAATGCCATCCGCAGTCTGTTAAATAGAGGGAAGCCAGGCTATAGCAACGTGTCTAATTCCGTAATTTTAGTTATAAAAGCTACTAGATCTCTTACTTACCTACCGTGTATAGATATTAACAGAGTAAAACTATCCTATAAACCGCATTCAAAGGGTGCCGATTTCGAATCTTGGTTAATATTTGTTAAGGATAAAGTTTTTGTCTTTTTTTCCGGAGTTTCTTTTATCCTGAGGAGACGAATGTCGAATTAATACGGACGGCGGGTCCATTTGAGCATCATTTCATGGATTTCATTGAATCGTTCGCTATGATCTACCAGGTGAAAGGCCATTATCTATCCATTCTCAGCCATTTTACCTTTTCTTAATTGCACCGATGATTATTCTCAATAAGTTATAAAAATATTGGAACATTATAATTTATCTTTGCTGCATGAGCGGGTATATTAGGAACATCTTTAAGAATTCTAATTCGACTGAATTAGGACAACCTGGATCTTTAATTGGAGAAACACCCCCCCCCCAAAACCGTTTCGCTCATGTATTTATAACAATTAAAAGCGAGTTAATTCGTGATACGTTGTGTTATTAATCAGTATGCCCTAATTTATTTGTCGTATATAAAAATTTAATATACATACGCATGACATTAAAGACTCACTGTTTATTCATTCATAAACCATCCCAACAGTTTCAGAATCTGCTATAATGTGCAAACAACCCTTTAAGCATTGAAAAAACTCAAATAACTGTTTTGAAGGCTTTCAAGACGGCTCCATAATTACGATTGTCTTATGTTACATTTAAACTGACATCTAAAGTTAACAGTTCGCATACAAAGTTAACATATCGTATGCAAATTAATATGTTTACGCATAAATTATTTTATTTAAGCATCCGATGCTTTCTACTTTCTCTATCAGGTATGTGCAATATGCATAGTGGATATATAAATTATTGCATTCCACCCAATTCTGTGATTTCACTGGGAATGCATGTTTTAGAGTACCCTGAAACAAAAAAGGTATTTTTGTAAAAAGGTCCGTGTATGTGTGTGTGTGTGTGTTTCTGTGGACAGCATAGCTCAAAAACGAAACTTCAGTTAAGATAACCAACTTGATATTTAAGTTCAGTATCTTTAATGTCTTCAGGAAAATCTCCATCACTACCAATCACTCATGAAATGGAACATTTCTCGAAAATGTTGATTTTCTCAAAAATGGCTATAATGATTTTGATTGAAACAACATATGCTTAAAATATTTTAATTACAAACAAAGTGTATAGATATTTTTAATCTGGATGATTTTTGTATAACTTTTGTGTAACTGGTAAACTGTAAGAGATAGTCAAAACTTACTACATAATAAATGTTTTTTTTTGTAAAGTTAACCATTCCAATTTAACCTATTTAGAGAGATATTCCAATTTAACCTACTGAACATTTTCTGAAACGGAGATGTTTCTTTTCGTTTCTCCTTTATTAACTCCTAGCAATCAAAGAGAACCAAATTTCAATTGCTTCATATATCGACCACCTTTTAAAAGATTTGATTTGCTTGAGCCTAGCGTATGTAATATTTGACTTATACTTACAAAGAAGCAAGTTATAAGACAGTTTATGTTAATGTTTCTCTCTATTACCATGAGGTAGATAAAAGAATAATCTTTTTAAGAATAGTTTATTTGCGAAACAGCTAGAGAAAGTCATTGAATGGAACACAACATATTTTTTGTATTATGTAGCAGCTATAGTTTCGACTGCCTTAAAAGGGAAACTGTTATAGGGAGGGGAGGGGTAGACATGAGGTAAGCATACCTGCTTTATAAATATATAGGTATATGCTGATATGCATTTATAGTGGGTATATTTTGCCTAGAGCGTAATACACATGATACTTTTTTATGTGAACCTAGCGTTATGGGCACTTTAGGATGGGATAAGATACCGTCGGAGGGGATTCGGCACCGAACCTAAGACCTCACGAGGGGTGCCCCTGGGAGGGATGGATGAGGTAGGAGGATACACCGAGCAACCGGAAACAGAAGCGATACAAGGATCCCTTTCCAGATTGAAGCAACCCGGCAGTCGGACAGCCAGACCGGATGCCGTCCCACATAGAATCTATTCACGGTACCTGACTATTGCTGACACTTCCAACAGGATGAATCATGCATGAAATGACAATGGAAAGGACATGGAGGAACAGGAAATTCAGGATATGAAAGAAACCTATCAAGCATTTTCCCGGCAACCCGGCTAAACCTCAGAAAAAACTGTGTCAGATAGTCAACTACGGGAAGCAGGCCCGCGACCTCTCGAATGCATGCACGTTTTAAAGGTTGCTTTAAATGAACCTCTCTGCTTCTCTTGGATCATCTTTGAAGACTCGCACAAGTCAGATCTTTTTTCCAAAATGTCAAATAGGTTAAACACTTTGCATTGATGTAGAGTATATCTTCATTATCATATATGTTCTTTTCATTCACAACATTTGTGTAATTATTAAATTATTTATTCAGATTTAACAGCTTATTGTGTTTGTTGTCACCTCAAGGTCTTTATGCACCTTTTCTCTTTTTCACAATTACAAAATAACACTTAAAATACTTGAAATATTTTCTCTGACGTTTGGCTTTTAAAATTGTCTCACATTTAATGATGAAATTTTAAATTTGGAGAAATTAATCGTATTTACTGTGCTAATTCTTTTTGGAATTGGAAATTGAATTCTGAAATAGGAATCTACCATCGCTAATAAATTAAGATGTAAATGTTTCTGCATTAATATTTAAAAACTAAAATAATGTGTGGCCCACTTCAAACCAGGAAATTCTTGCGACAATTTCTCTTTAATACCCACTGGCAGAAATATACTCGAGCTTCAAAATCACGACAATGGAGTTCCTGGTGTAGCTGCAAGCAGTAAGGGTGAAATGTATTGTTATGCAGTATTCGCATAACTAATTACCCACTGATGTTTGTGTCTTGTCTAGTGCCCGCATGCTAATGTGGGGATTGTTTAAGACAGCGTCTAAAATTATATCTACATTGTGCCCAGAGGTAGCTAGTGCCTCTCTAATAGGACCTGTACCTTCAAATGCTCCTTTTATACGTAAACGTCGTTCAGCATTCCGAAAAGCGTTGTGTATAGGTTTTCGTCTCTCTGGAAATCGATTTCCATACGGGCGTTTAGCCCGGAATGCATGGCAAGTTCACGAACGACTGAGTCTGCCTATCTAATGGGCTGTGAGGTTCATAGGAGATAACCTTAGGTGTAGGTATAGCACATACCTAAATATTTACTTCGTGCATTTGTATCTAATGGGACATGTCAAGACTTAAAGTGTCTTCCGGTAGTATTTGCTAACCCACCGAGGGTCCAGCTGCCAAAATTTTGTAGAGAACATTTTCTAACTACAAAGAATAATCGATAACATTTTAGATGTTTTAGTATTTTGAAATTGTTTTTATTAACATTATACGTTTTGAAAAAATCACTTATTATTTAAAGTCTTGGTGAAGTTTCTTAGTCAAAATAATTAGAAATAATTTTATGGATCGAAGGCGTAAAATGAATTGTTTGTTCTTCATTCGTATACCTTTTTGTTTATACCTAAAATTATTAGAGTTACAAACACTGAACTAACTTTGCACCTGATAGATTATACACAAAGAAGCAAAAAAAGCGCACGCTTGGGACTCGATCCTCTGACACGCTGGAGGTATCGAGGAACATGAAATTAACCAGTTGAGCTACAAACATTGCGACCTTTTACTGCCTTAAAACTTGTAGGTATAGTTTCACACATGTCTCCCTCTCCGCTTCTGATCTCCTTATAACTGTTGTGTTACTGCTTTTTGTAGCTTAAGCCGTTCGTTCAAACTCCATAGACGATAATTCACGTTGTAGAACGTATGACAACGATCCTATTGATATAATATATACTACAACAAGAGTTATTAAGTGCATATTTTTGGAATAGAGTATCTATTTCTGCTAAGGTCTATTTTCCGATGAAGAGCAGGCTAGATTTGCATGGTTACCAAATGACCAATATGCACGGTAATTTCGACCTCATTACTTTCAGAGAATGAAATGTTGCCTATCTCCAAAAATAATAAGGAACAGATGAACCACTTTGTGTATAAGATACAAGTTAAAGGTGACAAAAATAAACAAAAGAGAAAAATAAAAAAAAATAAAGAAAACGAAATCAAAAAATGGAAAATTGATTTTGACTAATTAAACAAAGTAGATTTGGCTTCGTACACCTCAGCCAAAAAAAAACATCCCATGTATTGCCTTGTAGTTCCTCTTATCAGACAGTAGATCCCAACATGTCAGTCTCCATCTAGTAGGACTTAAGCATTTTTCTTTCAATTTAATTGTCCACTGGTTCTCTCATTGTGCACATTCCACCAAAATATGTCTCCAGTAGTCATCCAAGCCACACACTGGGAAGCTTTTTCTACCAAAATTGAGTGTAATTTTCCGAGTCCTCCAACCTCCTGGAGAGGGTTTAGTTTTACAACTGGATTCAATTTCCTGTCTGCTGATGTCTCTTAATCTTCTTTTGATATGTTCTTGTCATTGCTTCGCCTCTTTGACACACTGTCGTCCTCCGTGCTGTAATGGTTACCTCGCTAACTTCATATGCCCAAGGTCGCGGGTTCAAACCCAGCGGAGGACGATGGGGTTTTTCGGGTGTAAAAGTCCTTAGCATGGCTTTCTTCGGAAGGGAAGTAAAGCCGTTGATCCTGTGTCGTAGATTTACGACACGTAAAAGAACCTCAAGCCTGATAGAGAGGTCTCTGAGCAAAATTAGGCGGTCTTTCACGCCCAATTTAGAATGGGACGCTGAGAACCACAGTAGTTAAAGAGCGTTCATAAATAACACACCATTTTTTTTCTTTGCCACACTACTCCATGCCTATTATTCTCAAATATCTTTCAAGTTCTGACCCTAAGTCTTTGGAGATAAAATTTTCTGTTTATAACACATGGAAATAGAATGGAATTATCTCCAGTCATCAGCTTCAACAAGTATGTCGCCACTCTTATTATACAGTCTTCATAACATGCTACAGAACCCCAAGAACTTGTAAAACTGAAAGAACTCTTTTCCACAATGCTAGCTACGTTTTGTCTATTTTCTCTGCTGTTTCCCACTCGCAACTTTCACTTCCCTGTAACAAAATCGACCTCATCATAGAGTTATACACCTTTTCTGCTGTATCTACTAGCACATCAGATATACGCGTGACAGTACGAAATAGAGAAGAGCAGTAAAGAACATCTCCCGGTGCAAATAGGACAGAAGTAAGGAGCAGATAAGGCAGGAAGATACACAAAATTGCTGATGAAAGAGGCTATCAAGGTATGGGAATACATTTTGCACTTGTATGCAATTGTAAAACACGAGACCCCCAGTCATTTTCTTTCCCTTACATCCACTACCAACGATGCTAAGAAAATGTTCTTTCATGACACAGGTAATACATCCAAAAGTGATCTATTTAGTAATTCTAGAGAGCTTTCGATTCAAGTCTAAAAGTTTCTTAGAATATTCATTCTTAACTGGCGGTCGGTTTTAACTTATTCACCTCCACTAGAATGCACAAAACAGGATTTTAGTCAACAGTCTGCAGCAATGAATGCATCGAATGAGCTAAAACGAGAAAATTAAAAGAAGAGAGGATAATAAATGTGAAAGAATGTAGGAGTTTAGAGCTGGAAGGAAGCATGTAGAGGGGAAAAGGGGAGTGCATCAGCTAAATTGTTCTCTGTTCAGTAGTGATTAAAAGAACTGATGGGAGAAAAGGGTGAAAATAAAACTGCAAAGAAGAAAAAGCTTCCCAATTTTATAATTTTGAAATACAATTAAAACAGACAAATTATTTCCCCTTTCCTCACACTACTCTTGGAATATTAATTCGCGTAAAGAGCAAGGGAAGAGGAGATTAAGCTTAAATAATTTCTCAATAAAGAGGAAAAAAGGGGGTGAAAGATGAGCACGAGAGATGCATTCCTAATGAAACCATGATCTTAATAACGGTGAGATGGGAAAATGTGCAAGCCATGTTCCACTAGACCTCCGATGCTGCTCCTCAGAAAAAGAGTTCTGATGATGCCATTGAAATAATTGAAATGCTGATTGGATATTTGCCCTAAGGGATCTAAGTAATAATTGCGATCTGTATGGAAACGAAGGTCTGTGTTAGGCTAAAACATACACTAACTGCAATATTCCAAATAATGTTTACTTTCTCTACACGTACTACGTACATAGTGTATAGAGAAGGTATTGCATTCTTCCCAAAAATGCGATACCGAGATTTCACCGGAAATACATGTTTTGGGTCCCCCTGAATCCCCCAAAAAAGTTTTTTACAAAAAGGTGCGTGGGTGTACGTGTGTGTGTCTGTGTGTTTGTGTGTCTGTGGACAGTATAGCTCAAAAACGAAAAGACCGTTGAATACCAAACCTGGTATTTAAGTTTGGTTTCTTCCAATGATGCGACACAAGATTTTCAAGAAAACTCCCCCACCCCCAACTACCCTTTACATGGAACTTTTTTTCGAACATTTAAATTTTCTCAAAAATGGCTCTAACGATTTTGATTAAAATATCGTATATAAAAGATAATTACCTGACAAATAATATGTATATCTTAAATTTTCTGGGAATAACCTCTGAAGACTACTTTATTCTGGATCAATTTCACGGAATTTTGCATAACTGCTAAGCCGTATGAATTACGTAGAAACTTACCATACAAAAACTGTAGAACACATAATACACAATTTGTTATATACTTTTTTTTTTTAGATACTCTTTGTTTATGGTTTTAGATATGAAAAACTTGTACTTTTCTTATACAGGAATTTGTCAACTCGTGTCTATACAAGCAAAGGAACTTCAGTCACATAGCAACCAGGTTTTGACTATCACTTTAACCTGTTTAACCTATTACTCCCTTATTTCGCTCCTACTTATAAAAAAGCATATAATAAGACTGTTTCTGCTAATTTTTTCCCATCAGCATGAAGTAAAAAGAAACATCAGCTTTTTAACAATAATTTGTTGCAGGGATGTAGACAAAGTCATGGGAATGGAACACATCAGATTTTTATTTATACTTCTGACATTTATTCATTAGTAGAGCCTTTAGATAAGAAAACTAACTTGTGTAATATCTAATTATCTATATATGACTTTCTTCTCGAAATAATGAACTTACTTAAAGTAGTAGCATTAGAGATGTCGGTTCTCAAATATTTAGCACTTCTAGTTATCTGAATGTGGTTTTGGATGTTATTAGACAAAATACCACTTTTAATTACGTAAACACTTGCATACAATTTGATGGGTAACATCCATATTATTTCTATCTATTTTGCAACAAACTTTTCTTGCAAAAGCTTATCTTTATCTACTTCATGACAATCGAGATAAACAGCAGAAATTATTTTGTCACATATTGTCTTAAAGATTCAAAAGAAATAATAGCATACGCTAGCTAAAGCGATAGTCCGATCTTTTAAGACCTTATGTCATGTGATAGCCCTAAATTTCCATTCTGTCTGCATGATCAGGGTGAAAAACATAACGACTTTTCATTGAGAAAACTAAAGATAAGTATTGGGAAGTTTACACCCACCACAAGGAGTTTGTCGGAAATAGTTAACGGCACAAAAAGCTATATTTTGGCACAAATTGTGCGATTTAAAGGGATCTACTTTTTATTTGCATTGATCGATTTTTGTCTTTCTCTTAAGTTAGAAATGCAAATATTATCCGGAAGAAACTGGGGTTCAGAGGAATTAAACATTATTTGTTTGTTAATTATACGCTGAGAATTGCCAGGATCAAACCGCACCTTCAGGTGCCGGAATTTTGTCCTACAATAGTTATTTTACGTGCCATTAAATCTACATTCATGATTTGCCTCTTTAAGCTACTTAAAAGCCATCGTCCTAGGCTTGGTATGAACCAGCGCCAACCAATTGAGCCACCCATACCAACTGATTCAGAAGCTGTTTTCAGAAGATTCCAGATTTTTGTGATATTGTTATTTGTGGTATAAGAACCTTTAATATATGGTAGTTAAATAAAAATGGTTAAATCATTATTAATTGTCCTGGTGGGTAAAAGCTTAAATATAGGCGAGTATTGACACTTGTATAGTTATTTCTGTAGTGTTTAGACACGTCTTTATTATTTATAAAAAGTGCAGAGTTAAAATAAAAAGTCACCTGGTTTAATAAGTATATTATAGAAAATCATGCTACGCAATGGGCTGGAACGTAGTACTGCATTTTCTGGCCAAGGAAGGACTCCTGGTTCGATGCCACCCATTGGATATGGGACTTTGAATTCCGAGTAGAGGACTAGTCTCCGCATCGGCTGGACAATCGCCTCCTTTGGTGAGTGTCCGTGGGCGTGAGGCCGGCAGTCGAGTCGGCAGGCCCTTGAGTTTTTTTTTATTTTTATTTATTTATTTTTATTTGTTGAGAGGGGAAACAGGGTTAAAGGTTCTAAGGATAACAGGTGTTTGGAGTGTGTGGTAAAGCATGAAGGATCAGGCGAGAAAGGATTTTGTGCTGTGGTGACTCTGTTAAATGGGGAAATTGTGGTGAAGTCGTGCCCGGTTTCACCGTAGCAATCCGAGTATTTGTGGGTGATTACTGCATTATAATCGGACCAGTCTGACAGGGCGTGCAGGACTTGACAAAATCTCAGACGTAGACCTACCGCTTGATACTGTCTCCCATTATGGTCAGTTCACCGACTTTGTTTGTCATCTCTTCATTGGCGCTGATTAGTATGTGTTGATTTCCTGAACCGTGTCGGCGTATTTGACTTCATGTGGTCTACCAGGTTATTGCGTCTTGTCCACAGATTCAGATCCTCAGCATGGAGGTCCTGAATTGCTTCTAGAATCCTGATGTTGGTGTCGGCAGTCTCTTGTAGAAGGTGTAGATCACGTTGAGCTCTAGAAGAAGCTGTGGCTGTTCAGCTTGGTGGATGCGGTGTTACGCCTATGGAGGCGCCTTCTGTTGACGTCCGGGCCGGCTGCGTTGGTGTTGGATGTCTGCTCCCTGGGTATCCGGGCATTGGGCTTGCTCGGTGTAGTGTCCTACGAAATCTGCGAAGTGGTGGTCGTAGCTGTGCCACAGTAATGGCATCACGGCGGCGAGGAGCAGGACTCCTGGCTATGTCCTTAGGCACAGCAGTGTCGGCATAGCCTGTGGCGTTCCTGTCGGCTGACCTCAACGATCAGGTATTTGTGGCTATAATACTATAGGATTTACTTTATTTATGATACACCATTCTTTATATAGTTGGCTGTATATCACACTCCTTTTACGGGCTCATATTATAAACTACACTTTAAAAGAATTTAATTATAAAATCAGTATATATCTGTGCCTGTTTTGAAAGACTCAATTGATTTTGTGCCCAATTATTTATATAGTGAATCTGATAATTATACTGTCTTAATATTATGTTATCTTCCTTAAACCATGTATTAAAACAATTATTTAGTTTTTGTAACAAATTGTCAATATTTCACAAGCTGGATCCAATTAGGTCATTACATTTTTGTAGCACCTTTCTTTGCATCAGGATTAATAAATGTATGATCATATATTATGTAACGCTTTTTAAGAAGTGAGACTGTCATTATCCAATTCGGAGCGCACAGGAGTCAATAGATGTTGCAGTCTTGACATGTTATAAGCCACCACGCCCTCCTTGTGAAGATACCTTCTTAAATAGCAAAATTTACGAAAACTTATATGAGGGGGGAAAATATAATAGCGGTTAAATATACGCAAGCTTTCACGGCCGGTGTCCATAGTTTTGAATTTTAAGATTTCCTGGCTGTTTTGTCGTGGTCTGTAGTTAAAATATTTTTGTTGCTTAAAATATTTCTTCATGACGTTTCGACCCTTCTGTGAGGGACATCTTAAGAGGAAATGTGCTCACGTCGCTATCTCAGTCAAGAACTATGAATGAGAACTAAGGTAGCTTAAGAATGAGAACTTAAGGTAGCAGACAACCTATATTAATTAAACTTAATACTTTGGAGATCAATAATGTCGAAATATTTTGTGCTCTAGATTGTCCAAGTTTATCATCACATTGTTTTTCTGAGTCACGCAGCTACCCGCCGCCAGAACACTTCCTTGGCAGCCCGTATAAGAATTATGAAGTTTAAGCGGTGTAGTTAACTTAAATTCATTAAATTTAATACTTTGGAGATCAATAATGTAATATTTTGTATTTTAGATTGTGCAACTTTATCATCACATTGTTGATATTAGTTTCGAATTTTATAATATTTTACAAATAATGTTGTTCACGATTAATATTACACAATTTATTTTTTTAAATTGCACTTACAACTTAATAATCTTTAGAATTATTGTTAATTTATCAGGCAAACAAAAATAGTTTTAATAAATTAAGAGGATTATTCATGGCTTTGCAATATAAACTGTATGTTTAAAAAATGCAATATACAAAAGAAGTACATCACTGCTTCGCAGATTCTATTCTAAACCTATTTAAAATACTTGATGATGCGTTAAAGGGTTTAAGGCATGCGTGTGACAAGACATAAATTAATATACACTAGACAGCTAACATATATCCACAATACACAGAAATAAGAATACGTGGTAGTGCTCGCACTCAGTTTAAAAACCAGAACGGCTATCGACCGATAAACTTTTTGGAAGTTTTGCTTTTCTCCGCTTTCAAAACAAGCTAGACTGTACTGTGAAAATTTCCGACCTATATTTAAGCAGAGAGTAAGTGCAGTTCTATGAGCGAGGTTGTGACAACCGCTGTGCTGCTACTGCAAGAGACTTAAAAATGTGTTCCATTGCTCAGAGGGTGACTCGTCCGGAAGAAGAGGTTGACATTCCTAAAAGTATTTTACGATACATAGGATTAGATAGAATTAGAAACCAAGAAATATTGGAAAAATTAAATATAGTTGCAATACAGCAGAAAAGGATAAAATAAGAGAAAATTGAGTAGATCTCTTCATAGAATCGACAACTGGAGAATTCTAAATAGGACCTATTCTAAAGAACTCACGGTATAAGAGATTTGGGAAAGCCATACCAAGACGGTTTGAGGCCGAATGAGCTAATTGACTTAATTCTCTTAGGAGGAGGAAGAAGAAGAAAAGCAGGTAGGATGAAAATTAAGTTGAAGCCACGCGGGAACTTGTTCTATTTACGTTAAGTCCATTTCTCACGTTGCTCGACGTTTTAATTGGTACAAGAATATATATGTATATTTAATTTTTACTTTCTCTAGCCCGTATGTACAATGTATATCGTGAAAAGAGAAGGTATTGTATTCTACACTTAAAGATTACATAGGAATGTTAAATGCATGTTTTGAGATCCCTGAATCGAAAAAAGCATATTTCAAAACATGTCTGTGTGCATTTGTTTCCGTGTGAGGTTGTCTGCGCAGCATAGCCCAAAAACGAAAACTCAGTTAAATAACAAACTTGATATTTAAGTTTAATATATTCCAAGACTGCTACATGAAGATTTTCTAGAAAATTCTCCATCCCAACTTCATGGAACATTGTGAGAAGATGTTGATTTCCCCAAAAATGGCTCTAATGATTCTTATTAAAATGTCATATATTTAAGATATTTTTATGACGAACGAAATGTATATTTGAATTTTCTGAAGTCTTCTTCATTTTGGATGACTTTTTGTATAGCGGTAAGCCGTAAGAGATTCACAAAAACCTACTATGCAGCATTGTACAGCTCATTAAAACACACAATTTAGTCAATATGCATTTTTTGTGGGTTTGGCCGTTTTCGAGGTATTGCGATCTATTGGTTTCAGTTTTAGAATACTTAAATGGAAAAAAAAATTATTTCTTCTGTCTTTTGTTTACTGCTAGCAAGCAAAGAGAAGAGAATTTCATTTGTTTCACATTGCGACCGGCTTTTAAAAGATCTGACTATCATTTTGGCTAATTGTGTTCCTCATTTCCGTTCTACTTACAGAAACAAGTAATAAGACCAATTCTGACAATGTTTATCTTGATTAAGAAGGCGAAATAAACGCATATTCTTATGTAAGGAAAGTTTGTGGAACAACTAAAGAAATTCATGTGAATGGAAAACATTAGAAATTTTGAATCGTGTAAAAACTTGACAAACTCTAGAGCCTTTGTGTAATTCGTTACTTATGGAGTTATGTACACCGTGTGCATTTGATGATACAGTCACGCTTAGCTTCAAAAAATTCTAGCTCTGGTGTGTAATTTGTTGTAATCATAACTTTTGAATACTTTGCCTTAAACTTCCTGTTAAAAATATACTTATGACCGGCTTCTTTAATTGTTTACATTTTGAAAACTTATGCATAAAAGGCATGTTTAATATTTACATCACTTTTTCACCTTATTCTACTAAAAAGCATTCTTTCAAAACCTTATTCTTCTAACTACTTTTTATAATCAAGATAAACTTTCATTGTACTTTTACACGTGCATTGCAAGAAGAAGATTTTATTAAGCTAAGTGATAATTTGTTAAAAAGTGAGTCGCTATGTGTTGCACTAGATGACTTGTTTCGTCTTACCACTTTAGAATCCCTCACCTATTTCATTCACATGAATTTCTCTACTTGCTTATCTACAAACTATTCTTAAGGATTCTTATTATTCTAATCTTCTCTTATTAATCCTTTCATTCACATTTACAAATATCGTTATACGGTAGAGTTGGTAAACTGGTAAGGGTTTTAAAGACCTGTGAAATGGCCTTGAAATTCTATGATCTCCAAATAGACACAGAAAAATAATTCTGATATGTTGCATTCATATGACTTTCTAAATTCCCTCTTTCACAAACTGCTGTTACTAATATTTGTTCTTCTATCTTATTCTTGTTTTCCTGATAAAGCATTCATTTACCTATTTGCACATTTGTTATAGTTACAAAAATAAGATCAATTAAAGCAATAATTAGATGTGCCTACATTGGATATACACATGGGCTAGAGAAAGTAATAATGTGATTATCTTATTACTTTCTGCACATGCACTAGGTACATAGTATAGAGCAGGTATTGTTTTGTACCCAAAAATTCTATACCGAGATTTCACCAAAAGTATATGTTTTGAGATCCCCTGAATTAAAAAAAGCATTTTTAGAAAAATGTCCGTGTCTGTCTATCTGTGTCTGTCTGTGTGTGTGAGTGTGTGCATCTGTGGGCAGCATAGGTCAAAAACGAAAAGACCTTTAAAAACTAAACTTGGTATTTAAATTTTGTATCTTCCAAGAATATGGCACGAAGATTTTCAAAAAACTCTCCCCACACCTAACTACCCTTTACATAAAAAAATTTTTGAAAATTTTGATTTTCTTAAAAAAGGCCCTAACGATTCTGATTAAAATATTCTATATTAAAGGTATTTACATGAAAAATAAAATGTATATATTGAATTTTCTGGGATTAGCGTCTGAAGACTAATTTATTCTGAATGAATTTTACGGAATTTTTAATAACTGCTAAACCGTAAGAAATGGACAAAAACTTACCACACAAAAAATGTAGATCACTCAATTTATGTTATAAACATTTTTTTCGTAGAGTTGATCAATTTTTAGATATTCCTTGTTTTTGTTTCAGCCTTGAAAAACTCATACTTTTCTCGTGTAGGAATTTGTCAACTCCTGTCCATACAAACTGAGGAACTTTAGTCACATAACAACCAGCCTTTGACTATCACTTTAACTTATGGTACTCCCTTATTTCACTTCTACTTAAAAGGAATCAAGCAATAAGACCATTTCTGCTAATTTTTCTCGATTAGCATGAAGTAAATATAAGCATAAACTTTCTAACAACAATTTGTTGCAAAGATGTAGAGAAAGTCATGTGAATGGAACACATCTGATTTTTCTAATATATATTAATGATTTTCTTGAGGTTATGTAAGATGAATGCCTTAAAACATTTTTATTTGCTGTAAGTATATGCTCTGATGGTAATGGCACCCTCACAGAAAAGTAAATGATTGGAAATTCCACATAGATTATATTTCTTATAAACTAAGCAAAGGGATCCTTATGTTACCAGTAATGAGCTAAACCATTAAAAAAAATCTTCACTGTCACTGTATTAAATTACTATTCAATTTTGAATTATGATATTTTACTTTGGGGCAACGATTCCTATGCTAATAAGATTCTTATTTTACAAAAGAGAGTTGTAAGAGTAATAGGTGGAGTTCCGTAAAAAGCACACTGTAAACCACATTTTCTTGAACTGCGAATCCTCACTGTTCCTTGTACATATATTTTAAATCGTTTACTTCATATTAAAAATAATATACAAGATTATGATTGTGATCCCAAGTAGCAATCGTGTTTATCTTAGGGCATGTAGATATAGCATAATACAAAATAGTTGTGAAATAGTATCCGCTAATTTTTTCAATAGTTTACCTGATAAAATCAAGAAATTTACATTCAATAAATCAAGAGAGATATTTTAATTATTTTGAAGAAAAATCCTGTGTATAAGTCAAGCAATTTATAATACTGAATTTTTGTAAATTTTAATTGACGCTGCAATACATGCAATACACATCCATCCCATCTCATTCATCCATCTCGTCCTTAGATTTAGTATTTACCCGACTTATCATTAAGGAGTAATGCGCGCGCACGCATTAAAATACTTTTTTCTAAAACTGCTTTCTTATTCTATATCAGAAGTATATACCCGGTTAATTCGAATGCATGGATGGAACGTATTGCTTTAGGAAAGTAGTAGAGAAAGTAAACATTATAATGTTTACAAAATGGCTTTACAAAATTTATTTTTTAATGAAGAACGATTACAAACTTTGGCTAAAGTGTTATTTATTGGGAAGAGAGGCTTTAATTTCTTTTTACTCAACATCTTCCTCACAAACTGATCCAATAACCCTATTGATTGAATGAAATCCTACATATAAAAACTGAATTGCATGGTGTCTTTTTAATTCCTTTTATTTTGGATGTATTTGCTTTGGACAACATGGAAGCGAATTAAAGGGGTACGGAATGGGTTTTTCAGTTAAAAAATTCAATTTTAGGATTTTGTCTTATATGAAGGTATGAAGGTTTTTCTTCATTGCCTATTCGTTTGAATTACCTCCATGTATATTTTAGAAGTGGGTTAATTATTAAAATATCGGAGCCACACAATGTCGTCTCTTGGCTTGAACAATGGTCGTCTGCAGTCATTAAATGCAAAGCTTTATTCTTCCATTTCGTGTTTTTCACACCTTCTGCTGTTTCCAGAACCACGGAGGACGTCAAGAGAGTCTAGGGGTAACCTGCTAGACTGTGGTTTCCTTGGTCACAGGTTCAAACTCGGCGGAAGACGATGGATTTTATCGGCCGTAAAAATCCTGAATAAAGCTGCTGGTCCCGTGTCACAGAGTTGCAGAACGTAAAAGATCCTTAAGACTGATAAAGAGGCCTCTAAGCAACCTTAAGCTGTCTTACACAATCTATATAGAATGAGCAGCTGAGAGCCGCAGCAGTTAAAGAGCGTCCAGAAATAAAATTCAATACAATTTAGATGAAGAGAGACTCAGGTAAAACAGTTCAAAAGGAAGATACGAGCTGGAAAATAAAGAGGACTCTAATCAAGCTATGGTGATTGATATTTAAACTATTTCCCGTAAGAATACATTTTCCTCGCATAAGAAACATTTTCTCTGATGTTAATATTTTGATCTGAAATTTTAAGGAGTTCATTGTGGTTGTGGTTTAATATTATCAAGATAGGGTCTTCCGTACCCCTTAAGTAATAATATACGGGTTAGTATTAAAACAGTTTTGGAGCGTGTGAAAATTACTATCTCGCGTGCATTTGGTCCCTTTACCATTACTTCTGCGTTATCCACTATAAATAAAATTACAATCAAAATAATTGGACGAGCGAAAACTGAAATTACTATTACTGTTTTCATGCATACACGATTACGAGTAGCTAATCTCCTTCTAACGAAACATATATATTTTAGTGGCTTCATTCTTTAGAAAATAATAATAATAATAATAATAATAATAATAATAATAATAATAATAATAATAATAATAATAATAATAATAAAATAAAGGGTGATTAAATAAATACAGAAAATAATTGAGATTCTAACACTCAACTTATAGTGCAGCTGTGCGTCTTCTGAAAGCTCACATACTTAGTATGAAGTCAAAGTTTAGCGAATTTCAGTCACTAAATTTGGGAACACCTTATGCCAAACTTGAACAGGTACAAGAGACAATAGAAGAGCGATTTGAATGGATGTCACCCCTTACGAAGGAAGAGCGTGAGCAAATAATTGCAGGCAACCTTTCCATTCTTCAGGTCTTAATTCACCTGGCGCCAAACTCCAGCGCCCAACTTAAGATTTATTGTGCTTTTTATTCATTTCAATTCAACTCCATTTGTTCTGAAGGCGACAGCAGCATTTAGGAGGTAAGGAAGAAAGTTTTTTTGTGATAAGTACAGAAAGCAAGGTGTCTAATAAAGCTGGAAATTCTATTGCACTTTAATACCAAAGAGAGAATCAAACGGGCATTTTGATTAAACGTACATTAAAATATAAAAGCTGTTTAATATTATTTCTACAAAAACTCTAAACTTCAATATTAGAAAAAAAAATCTTAACAACTTAATGACTACTTCAACTGTATAAATTATGGGGTTAAATAAGGGCAAGGCCTCTTAATTTATCATTAATATTTAGTAGCCTGGGTAGTGCCGTGGTAGCGCATTTACCTCACATTAAATAGGTCGCGAGTTCGTATCTTATTGTAAGTTACCAGGATAAGTTTTTTTTCAGGGTTTTTCCTTAGCTTGAGAAGATGATTGTAAAGGAACCTTAAGCTCCATGGACCCGAGATCATTTGAGCATCATTTCACCAATTTCATTCATCGTCCGATACGATCAATCAGGTTAAAGGACGTTAAAGCTAAAGAGGTGTGAAATACTTGGTGGCCTTCAAGAAGTGAATGCAGTATTTAAAAAAAAATTGATGTTTTCCATTCATATGACTTTCACCACCAAGTCTGTCACAAACTATTCTTGAAAAGTTGATTCTTTATCTGTATCATGCAAATCAAGATAAATAAAGTAGAAACAGTGTTATTATTTGGTCTCTTACAAATATAAGAGAAATAAGGGAATACACGTGTCAAATATTTTAAAAAATGATTGATATGTAATTGAAATTCCACTGTTTGCATAGCCAGGAGTAAAACAATAGAAACAAGAATGAGCAATTCCGTTTGAGAAAATAATAAATATTTTAAAATTGAAACAAACAGCAAGGATTATTTCTGAAATGTTTCACTCCTCAAAAAATGTAGAGGCTATAAATGGGGTGTTTAAATGAGATTTGCACCTATTGTACAGTAAGTCTTTATCTATCTCTTTTCACTTTACTAGTTATACAAAGGTCATGTAGAATGAGGAATACTTTAAAGGCTAATTCTAAGAAATTCGGGATATATGCTGTATTTGTCATACAAATGTCTTGTCAGGACCCGGCGCTGTATTCCTTTTTTCTTTTTCTTTTCTCCTTTTTGTCCCTGTTTTCCATCTTCACATTTCCTCTGTTTTTCTATATATAAACTCAAATACCAAGTTTGGTATTTAACCGTCATTTTGTTTTTGACTTATGCTGTTCACACACTGTTTCTATTTTTTTTATTCCTGGATCCTCAAACCATGTATTTCCAGTGACGTTTTTGGGTGTAATACAATAACTTCTTTACCTACTATGTATGTACATCGTATTTGATAGAGTAGATAAAAATAGTATCCTTTGCACTAACTGGCACGTTCCAAATTTGCAGTGCCAAGTCCAAGATGGTGTTTCATGTGGAACATATAGCGTATGTGTGTGCATTATTCATTATAATGTGAAATTGGCGGTCCAAATTCCCGGTGATTTAAAACAGCTTCTGCGATGACATTTCCAAAAACTACATGTTAAGGCCCTGTTAGCTGTCCAGAAATTGGATCAGGCAAGATGATGTTTGAGAATTGCTGTTAAATTGAGGCACTTGATCAGATAATCCACATCCCTGATCATATGCATCATCTCCAGACTACTTATCTCAGGTATCTAGTAGCAATTGTTCACAACATACATGCAGGAACTGTAGAATCATCAGTGCCTGAGAGTCAACTTATAAACTTCGGAAAACATAAGACGCAACAACGATATCTTGGTTGAGAGGTTAAGAAGACCTCCACTCATGCTTCTAGGTTGAAAGCTCGCATTATTTATTAGTTTTTATGATGCTAATTTTATGACTGGATATGTAGAACCTAATCTTGCATTAATATAACTGAAACATTTGAAGTTTTACTTAAATCTATTCACACAAAAGCATAATTACACTAAAACAATCGTTTTAAACGACTAAGGAAACAAATAGAAATAAAATATTATTATCTAAAACTAAGTAACGTAAAAATATGTGTTATTACATTCATATAATTTCTCTGCCTGTACTAAAAACAAACTTATAATGAGAGATTAAATATTTCTTTATCTACATAATACTAATCCAGATAAACAGTAGCAGAAATTGTCTTATTGTCTGCTTCCTTTATTAAAGAAAAATAACTGAGTATACTAGCTGATAGATCTTTCAAAAATTGGTCGCAATATGAAACAAGTTATTTTCGGTTGTCTTTGCATAACCAGGAGCAAAAAGAGATATATAAAACGAAAGATGACTTACCGTTTGAAAAAAGTTTAAGAAATTTAAAATGAGACCAATAACAAGGAATATCTTTGAAACGGTTAACTATACAAACAATATATAGGTTAAATTGTGTGTTTTAATGAAATCTACTTCTTACTTTCTCTACACGTACTAAATTCGGTACCGAGATTTCACCGGGAATACATGCTTTGAGTCCCCCTAAATCCGAAAAAAAGCATTTTTGAAAAAAGATGCGGTAGGCGTGTGTGTGTGTGTGTGTGTGTGTGTGTGTGTGTGTGTGTCTGGACAGCATAGCTCAATAATGAAAAGTACGTTAGATAGCAAACTTGGTATTTAAGTTCAGTATTTTCCAAGGATGCGACAGGACGATTATAAAGAAAATCACCCCACCCTCAACTACCTTTTACATGGAAAAAATTTCGAAAATTTTTATTTTCTCAAAAATGGCTCTAACCATTTAAATTAAAATATCGTATATTAAAGATATTTATCTAATAAATAAACTGTATATTTTGAATTTTCTGAAGACTAGTTTATTTTGGATGAATTTTACGGAATTTTGTATAACTGGCAAACCGTAAGAGATAGAAAATGTAGAGCGCGTTAAAACACACAGTTCATGTTATATACATTTTTGATGGAGTGGAATGTTTTTTTAAATTCATATTGGTTCCAGCTTTAAAAAACTTACTTTTCTCATATGGGAATTTGTCAATTCCTGTCCATAGAAACAAGGGAATTTCAGTCACATAGCAACCAGCTTTTGACTAATAATTTACCCTATTTCTCTTCTACTTGCATGGAAGAAAGTAATACGACTATTTCTGCTACTTTTTTCTTCTGAAGAAAATGAAGCTTAAGGTTTTTAACAATAACTTGTTGCAGTCTAATCCAGACTGAAAAGGTCTTCAGAGGCTATTACCAGAAAAGTTAAGATATAAGCCGTATTTGTCATGTAAAGCGTTAGCCATTTTTAAGAAAATCAAACTTTTTGAAAAATGTTCCGCGTAAAGGGTAATTTGAGGGGGGGATTTTTCTAAAAATCTTCGTGTTGCATCCTTGGAGGAATATCAAGTTAGGCATTTCATCGAATTTTGGCTTTTGAGTTATGCTGTCCTCAGACACACTGAAACACACACACACATATACACACATGAACGAAAGGATCTTTTTCTAAAAATGCTTTTGTTTTGGTTTCCGGTGTAAACTCTGTACCAATATACATAGTATTAATTAGAGAAAGTACATAATACCAGGTGTATGAACCCTCATCACTTATAACTGCCCTCAATCTTCGGTGGGTGTGTACAATTAAATCCCTACAGTAACACGAACAGAAGCTACAACATCCCAATTTTCCTGAACTTGTGTCCATAAGCCATATTTTGTCCTTCGTGGATCTGCAGGGAAATTCGAGCGCAGCTACTGTTTCGTCTCAGCCCACATATCTTAATAGGGTTCAAATCTGTTGAACAGAGAGGCCAGTCTACATTCTAAAAGCTGCCTCTTATTTGAAACCTTTGACATGTGTTGACATAATTATTATCTCTTTATATCCAGCTCCTACAATATACAGATACCTGACGTTGGTGAAATTGTAAAACCACGTAATTCGCATCGTGGGAGATCTTTGGACGATAAACCACCACTTTTCCCTTACGTGTGGAGAAAAATCACCCGTCTGAGAATATTATGATATTGCAGTTGCGGTTGGCATTTTCTTCTACATGCTCGAGGGGAGACAGTCTGATAGTGTTGCTTTTTAGCGCATAAAGCCCTGAGACGTTTACACGTACGAGCTGATCTAGGGAATTGCAAATGTGCCTTTATTTCAGAGGCAATTTTGAAAGCGTTACTTTCTGCTACTAAAGTTAAAGCAGCATCCATTTTGAGAGTGTACACACATCTCATAAACCAGGATAATCTCAGCCACCTCTTCGCAATAGTTACTGGAGTTACGTGCTACTTTGACTAGTACAAGGAGAGACATCCTTGTAATTATATATTTGTGTGTCCTGGTGTATGATTCACTGAACGAGAACCTTCTCGGACCTGAAACATCAATATTCCCAAAGGCTGCTAGTTAGGTAGGTATTCTCTACAGTAAAAATCGCCACACTTAAAAGGCCGCATAAATTACACATCACATACCTAGGAACTAATAATTTCTTTGGTTCCGATGTACTTTGCAGGCTTTTGGATTTCTGTTTCTTTAAACATTTCTGGAATTATTCGTGTGGCTGCTATGGGGACGGCGCGCGCGCGTGTGTACGTTTATATAATCATTGGTCTCTCTAATCTTATATAGTGACTTCTACGGTGACGGAAAGCAATAGAATAGTCGATTCTATCATTCTGAGTGAAAACGTGAAATGCATAGTTTTTAAAAAAACGAAAGTTTTGGTTTTAGACTAGTTCGTTACAAATACGTACCATTTATTATAGAACACCTCTCGAGTACGTTAGATTCAGGATCATTATGAAACAGCAGCAGCAGGAACAACAACAATAATAAAAAATCAGATTTCCACATATTCTATTTTCCTTTCAGCCAATGCCTTATGAATGGTAGGACAATTTTAATATCATTAGTTTGAGATAGACAGCAGACCAACACATATAAAGTAAAAGTAACCGTGGCTTTTGCCTCATTAAATTACTACCGCGACACCTGGGAGGGAGGGACGAGTGGATATATTTGATAGGCGGCTAATTCGGATGACAAGAGCAAGCATGGACGGATTCCATTACGTTACCAGATGAAAATATCTAGCGCCGCCCGCAAAAATCCAAAGCGCCTACCCAGATGGTACCCCGTAGGTGCGCCTACACCAGAGCACATGGAGTCAGTCCTAGCTAAGCGGAACACGCAACGTGTTTAGAGGAGAAACTTATACAAAGCTCACACAGCGTCCAACTGCAACCAACTAAACACGTCACCTATTTCTACAACCCTGAATTGGATAAGAAGTTATGGATACGGGAAATGAAGAACAGAATATTCGTGGTAGAGGATAAGCCAACCCATCATTTTTTTTATTTCCATTTATAGGTAAAATTACAACATTTTTAGTATAAAAACAAGGATATAAACTTGAACAATAAATTGACTCAGACAACCATGGTAATTTCACTGAGTTACACTGGTGCTAAATGGTCACGTTCCCTCCATCTTTCCCTGGCTTGGATGCTCCATCCTAGTGACAGAAACAACGGCCCTGGGATTCGTGATTATATTACCATTAGGGCTAGATGATCTGGATTCTCCTTTTCTGTACAGAATAGAAGCATAAAACATTAATCGCAAGCTACCTGTCAATGAATCTCGCTCCTTGTCACACATCGAGACATGCAATCTGTACCGCGACGTTAATTTGGCAAAGTGTAGTCGCTCTTTTCTCAACAGCCTTTTGAAAGTGACGACGCTCTTATTGGTCTCTGTGAACACAAAATACTGGTACCCCATGGCAAACCATATTTGTAGAAATTCAAATACATTCGTCTGGCAAGCTGGAAAAAACATGAGAGTGCGTCAGGGTGGGTGGACATCGGACATCGAAAACCGGAACCTCCCGAATACGAATTGATCGCTTTACCATGGCACCTATAGCCCGAGGTAAATATTCAAATATTGATAGTAAATAAATATCTACAATTAAACATCTGTTCCAAAATATTATAATGAGCATTTTGAACTCAAAGTGTCTGATGCATCATATCCGACGTAAAATAGACATTCAGACTAGGTATAGCTTCTTTGGAGGTTTCTGGAGTGTAATTTCTTCATGTGTGTAGGAACAGCTGTTGCGGCGTAAACTGAAAGTAGTAAATCTCTTCGGCGCAGTTCTGTTTCATTTAACAGCGAAATACGGAGCGTAAAACCGCATGGAATGAAGAGACTTAGTATCCAGGCCCTTAGAAGACCTCTATAATCCAAGCATTTCAGCAGTCTGACCAGTACCGCACCCTAATTAGTTCGGATTATGGAGGATTTTCTTGCTGATGAGGTTCTGCTAGAAAGACGTCCAGAAAATAACAAAAGAACAACCATGTCTTAAGTTACAACACAGTGCAAATTTAAGAGAAGCGCTCTGTAAGTGAAAACAGTAATTTCGTGTTTGCTGCAGTGTTCTGTTTTTTACTCAGCCAACAAATTAAGACAGATATCGTTCTACGACTGAGGGGCAGTAAGGAGTGTATATCAAGAATGATAGGTTATTACATTTCATTTTGATGAGTATTACCGTTATGACTTAAACTTGATTCGGAAGAACTTTCAACGAGGTCTTGTACATCATCCAATTGCGAATTAATTAAATATAATTCTTGCGTCTGCTCCGACATTTTTTTACGATTGTAGGGGACTCTAAAGTGTGTGTGTGTGTGTGTGTGTGTGTGTGTGTGTGTGTGTGTGTGTGTGTGTGTGTACGTTAAGGAGGGATATTTCACACTGCATCTGTGGGCTTAGGGTACCCAGACCCCTGGAGGAAGGTTAAGATGAGTGAAATTTCAAAGGGCGGCCGACATCCAGCCAGGGAGAGAACCGTCGCGAATGGTTCCTAACTGTTCACAAGCAGTTCTTTATCTCGACGCGTGGAGTGCCAGGAGCATGTGGCTCAGTCCCGGACAGACCACCTGAATGCGCAGACAACCACTAATGCTATCCCGCTGCAGAGATAATGATGATGATGATGATTGGGGTTTAAGGGCGTTCAACTACCAGGGTTATCAGCGCACTTAGAAAACTAAACGGGGTATGAAATGGGATCGAAAGGGGCTTTAAAATGGTAAAAAGCGTGCTAAGAATAGACCTAAAGGAAACTGTAAAAGCGAAACAGCATCTAAGTCCTAAAAGACATAAAACCAGTTAAAACAATGGGGTGTAAAAATGGGTAAAAACGAGTAAGATTAAATGTTTTAAAATCCTATAAAAAGAACTATATCCTGAACGTAAAATTTATTATAGATAAAAACTGAAAAACTGTCAACAGCCGCCGCAGAGAGCTGTATTTCCAGAGTATAATCACCTGCACCTCCGCCGTAGTCCTTGTCGACACTTACAACTCTGAAAAAGACAGTTTTGGATAAAATGAAGAGGAGATTAACGGACGGGAACTTCGGGGGAATCAAGAATCCTCCCCAGCATTCATTTGGAGAGGTCAGCCACGGGAAATCGTTCCTATGGCCTCAGGGATGCCAGTCCCAGACGAAACGCCTGAGCCACCTGGCTTGGTCTCTAAAGTATGTAGAGTTAGGAGGAAACCCGGACGGATGAATGGTTGGATCGATGAGTAGGTGGTTAGTTAGATAATCTTTAATAGTGTCAAATTATTAAAATTGTTACGAATTACTTCATGGGTCGTTCTCAAACACACACACACACATACATATAATATCAGATACAAGTTAAAGGTGACAAAAAGAAACAAAACAGAAGATACAGAAAATGTAATGGTAAGAGATAAATTACCTGTTTCTAACAAACACATTTGATCTAGCTTCGCGCACATCAGCCAGAAAATTTCCCACGTTTTGCGATTGCTATCATCAGTCGGTATACCATAACATGCCAATCTCTTTCTAGCAGACTCAACATTTTAATTGATCTCCCACTATCCACATTCCACCTAAATATGTATCGTGACCATTCAATGCAAAGAATGGGCAGCTTCTCCTGTCATTTTCTGTGTTCTTCAACATCTCGCCATTTTCCTTTATTCCTAACTATATGTCTCTTCGTCTCAACTCAGTTGTATTCCCTTTGCTAGATTTAGAGAACGGAAGTTTTAAAATCCGATCCAATTTACTATCGGCTATGTCTATTTGTCTTATTTTGCCAACTTTCAGGCCTATGATGAGGAATAATCCTTTTTATTGTTTCAGAAATGTTTTTCTTGTATCATTCTTTTGAACAGTTTATGGTTATAATTCAGTTTTTGTTTATTTTAATTGTTAAATTTTGTTTAATTCATATTATGTTTTGTTACTTATTTCACCTCTTTGTCATTCTGAAACGATTTCTATTCTGCTAAAACCTCTTTCCAGTTCAGCTGCCCAAAACTTCGCAGAACGATATCCTTACTGGTATTTTAAATATGTATTGCACTGCAGAATTATCTATTTGCATTATTATTTTACAATATACGGTTCCTTCATTGCATCCCATCTCCAATATTTATCAAAGAATTTAATGTGAGTTATGAAACTCCAGAAGCCTCTTCTAAAGCGCCTCCTGTTTTAATTTCCATGCTCTTCTCTTTCCTATTAACAAACTTCACTTCATATAACAAGATTGGCCTTACGTCTATTTTAATGTATCTACCGCACATCACGTATATACGTTAAAGTACGTAATCGTTCGTTTAACTGCCCTCGTTGTTTGTTTATAGTTAGTAACTGAGAGATGCTTCTTTCATTATCTCCTCATATTAAACATTACCCCTAAATAAGAAAATGTTTTACTATTTTATCTATTTTTGTAACACCATTTTTCTTCCTTGATTAACACAGTAGCTTTTTAAAACCGTTGCTTTCGTTTTGTTGATGTTTATTACCTTACCCCATTGTTTACAATAATGTCACAATCTATTAATACGAGTAAATTTCCTTAGGTCTTCTGTCATCACTGACAAAAAGCAGACATTGTCGTCTTCCAAGATCGTTCATTTTATCTGCTATTAATTTCTACTACATAACGATATAGTAGACATTAATAGCATAGTAAAATATACAAATATATAAATTTATGATAGAATGCAATGCACTTTTCTTCTGGGAGAGTTAGATTCCGTTATTGCATTTATTTATATTTTATATTATTTAATGATTTAATTATTTTAATGATAAAATCCACATATTGTAAATGTTCATTAGAGATCTAAGCCCTTTTCTGCATAGAGTCCTTTTGGTGAAATTTAGCCTCGTCTGCACACTGGTTAAAATCCATATTAAAATCCCTTCTTTCCATTAAATTTTTAATAAACTATTATTTCAAATACGCAAATGTTGTTTAGAGTGGAGAATCCTCCTAAAACTTAGAAATCATATCAAACACCCTTAACCGGTTATAGATAGTTATGCAATGCACATTACCCGATATAGATAGCAATGAGATTCCTCTAAAGTTTCCGGTTACTGAGTGATATCCTTGCTCTTGAATATCAGCTATATAATTGCTAATTTCCAAGCTTATGGATAAAACATAAAAAAACAAAATAAAAAAATCTGACGTGTTCCATTCACATGACTTTCTCTATATCTGTGCAATAAATTATTTTTAAAAAGCTTATGCTTCTATTTACTTCCTGCTAATCGAGAAAAAATTAGCAGGAATAGTCTTATTTCTTCCTTCCTTGTAAGTAGAAGCGAAATAAGGGAGTACCATAGGTTAAAGTGATAGTCAAAAGCTGGTTGCTATGTGTCTGAAGTTCCTTTGTTTGTATGGACATGAGTTCACAAAGTCCAGTATGAGAAAAATGTAAGTTTTTATAGCTTAAAACAAAAACAAGGAATATCTCAAAAACAATCAACTCCACGAAAAAAATGAGTACCACATATATTGCGTGTTTTAATGTGCTCTACATTTTTGTGTGGTAAGTCTTTGTCTCACTCTTACGGTTTAGCACTTTTGCAAAATTCCGTAAAATTTACTCAGAATAAAGTAGTCTTCAGAGGCTATTCCCAGATATTTCAAAATATACATTTTATTTGTCAGGTAAATACCTTTAATATACGATATTTTAATCAAAATCGTTAGAGTAATTTTTTAGAAAGTCAAAATTTTCGAAAAAAGTTCCATGTGAAGGGTAGTTTACAGAGGGGGGATTTTTCTCAAAATCTTCGTGCCGCATCCCCGAAAGATACTTATCTCAAATACCAAGTTTGGTATTTTACCGACTTTTCGTTTTTGAGTTATCGTGTTCACAGACACACGGACACACTGACACACAGAGACACACATGGACCTTTTTCTGAAAATACTTTTTTTTTTCAAAACAGGGGACCCTAAGACATATATTTCCGGTGAAATCTCGGTATCGAATATTTTGGTGGAGTGCAATACATTCTCTATACACTATATACATAGTCCGTATAGAAAAAGTAATAATGTAATACGTCGTCTTGGTAACCTTTTTACTTTCTCTAATCCCATATGTACAATGTACATACGGATAGAGAAGTATTGTATTCCACCTAAAAATTCGATACAGAGATTTCTCCGGAAATACATGCTATAGGACCCCTTGTATTAAAAAAAACATTTTTAGAAAAAGGTCCGTGTGTGTCCGTCTGTCCGTGTGCTTGTGAACACGATAACTCAAAAACGAAAAGTAGCTAAAATACCAAAATTCGTTTTTAAGTTTAGTATCTTCCACGGATGTGACACAAAGATTTTGAGGAAAATCCGCCCACCTCAAACTACCCTTTACATGGAACTTTTTTCGAAAATGTTGATTTTATTAAAAATGGCTCTAACCATTTTGATTAAAATATCATATATTAAAGATATTTACCTTACAAATAAAATGTTTATCTTGAATTTTCTGAGAATAGCTTCTGAAGACCTGTTTATTCTGGATGAATTTTGCTTAATTTGGCATAACTAGTAAACCGTAAGAGATAGACAAAACTTACTATGCATAAAATTTAGACCTTGTTAAAAAACACAAGTTATGTCATATACATTTCTCTCGTAGAGCTTACTGTTTTCCAGGTATCCATTGTTATTAGTTTCAGTTGATTTCTCAAACGGGAGTGTCCGTTTTTCTTTTGTTCTACTCCTGGCCAAGAAAAGAAGCGATTTGTAATGACAATCGCATAACGACAGCTTTTAAAAAAATTTGACTATTGGTTTGGCCTGGTGCATTCCCTTATTTTCTTTCTACTTATAGGGAACTGAATAATAAGAATATTGTGCTAATGAGTTCCACGATTAGCAAGGTGCAAAAAGAAGAATCTTATGTATGAAGTTTGTAGAACAGCTAGAGAAAGTCATGTGAGTGTAACACAGCAGATTGTTTCGTAAACGGAACACGTGTTACAAATTTTTATATTTATGAAATCCTTTCAATTACATTTGTACGTTGATTATTGCACGATTAACAACTAAAATGAATATAACTTAAAATGAGTAATCATAAAATAATATCTAATAATAATAATAATAATGATAAACGGAAGAAATAAAATAATATTTAAATTAAAATATAGTAAAATAAAGAGACTAAAATTATCACCCACTCTAAGTCATTTACTGTTGGTAATCAGTATCAATATTTCTGCAAAACTTTAACTAATACAAATTTATTGACAACTGGTTTCCAGCACTTTCTGCTTAACAATAGCTTATATTATAGTTCTCAAAATAGCACTTCTTTACCTTTCACTTATTTCCTATGAATTAAATTACTAAATTTTCATTTCAGGTATTCACGTGTGTGAATATATTTATTACACCTATCATTTCACTATAGTATTCTATGCTCATGAAATATTTAAATAAAATGCTATATTTTCTGTAAGTTAGCTATTAAATAACAGTTTTGCAATTTATAAATATATCTAATATTTATGTCCTTGCATATATCACTGTTTAAGATGTATTAAACGAGATAACTGAAAACAATGTGCTGATTTAAATGTTCAGTTTTTTCTGGAAGGCAGCCCTCAATGTGTAAAAACTTCAACATAACCGGTAGTTTTTCGCTGCATGAAATCTGGTTGTAAGTTATGTAAAATGTGGATTTGCCCACTTAGCTTCAGTGCGGGGCAAAATGCACTATGAAGCTCCATTCATAATGGTGTTGATTCCATTCATTTTTACTATAAAAATCGCAGCTTCATTTGCAACAATGACACAATTATCCCTTGTTAGTGCTTACACACATAACATTTTGTCATAAAATAACAATTATCAAACCGATACACTGCAAAACAAACATTGGCTCAAAATTGGATTCTTAGAAACCTTAATCTGGTATTCGGGTCTACGGGTTTCGTATGTTTAAGAATTCCGAATGGACCTGTTTACAGACATACATAAACCTTTGGTAAAGCACATATTCTCTATCCCACACATAAACAAAATATTAATTTAAGTGAAATTAATACTTTCTTTATCTCATATACTTATTTATTTTTAAACCATTTTATTGCGACATAAGTTAAAAGAAGAAAAGCAATTTATCAATACAGAAAACACAATGACTATGTTGTAGACGCTAGTGTTTATAAAGAAAGCCATTGTAACTTTCTGCAAATTTTGAATTCCTTACTTTGGCTAGTGTAAACATCCAGCATGCATTCTAATGATTGCTGAAGGAGAGCCTTTTGTTGATTTGTTCTCCTTGTATTGCAGTCATGGAAACATATTGTTTGCAGAATATAGGAAGTTTATTACTATAAGTGTATATATAAGAAAAATGTTGTTAAATTTAGGATTTTAAAATTATAGCTTGTCCAGAAAGAGTCGCCTGTCAGTAATGCGATGACAGAATGAAGATACGATAGTCTGTGCAAATGCAATATAGTACCTTAAAAATATAGGATGAGTTTTAAGTTCACCAACATGCTTCAGCGAGTGATTTCTTACTGGAAATGGATAAAGATCAGATATTCTTGTGTCTAGAATTGCATAGTTTCCATGGTAGGTGGCTCTGAGGAGCGACTTCAAACAAAGAGCCATTACGTGGCCTGAATCCCCTCCTATTATATCAGGTGTTCAAAGTGCCTTCAGATGCAATGCACGTGATCACATGTTGCGCATGGATTACCTCACTGATTCGTATGTTCCGTGCTGTATCCAAATATCGTCACGCTGTTGAAGGGTCTGAACTTATTAGCCGGTCCCCGTAGCCGCGCTCGCTAAAGTGTCTCGCTTTGGTGCTTCGCGGTGCTCGGGATCGTGGGTTCGAATCCCGCCTTGGGCATGGGTGTTTGTGTTTGTAAATGTGTATGCGTTTGTGTATGTATATGTAAAAAGGAAAAACGAATAGGTCAACTAAGGAAATTTAGAAACTAGAAAAAAAGAAGAAAAAAAAAACTTCAGAAACAGGCTTACGGTGCACAATACTTTTCAGGTGCCTCCAGAAGTAAAAATTCACGTGGTTTATGTCCGGTGATCGAGTAGGTCATGCAATAAGGACACCACGCCCTATCTAATGGCTGGGGAAGATGTCGGCGCTCCATCGTGCTGCAGCCTCATTTCCAGTTTTAATTGACAAAGACACATTTATTAGCAGTAAAGGCCTACAGATACTTTTCTCTGTTAAAGCGTTGTGGACAAAAAATTGTTCATTAGGCAGGGATAATCCCTGCCCAAACATTGATGCTAAACTGGTGCTGATGAAACACTTTGACCAATCCGTAAGAATTTTCAGTAGTCCACACATGACGATTATGAAGGTTAATGTCGGTTAATCGAGACCTCTAAGATCACTATCAGTGAAATGGACTGAAGACAAATCTCATAATGGTGTTGGACTGTTACAAAATCAGCGACAGAATCTTTCTGGAGTCGGATAATCCACCGATGATAATTTCTGCACATGTTGGTGGTATTAGGGATAATGTGAGATATGAAAACCATCCTTTGTTCTACTCATGTTAGTGGGCCAATAGTCTGGAGACTGTACTTGGTTGTTCTCAATGTCATGGAAAATATGTTTCTCCACATCTGGTGTAAACATAGTCCACGGGTGACCTTTAACGTTCTTTTGTTTCAAAGATTGTCGGTCCCCGTGGCCACGTTCGCTGGATTGCCTAACTTTGGTGCTTAGTGGCGCACGGGATCGTAGGTTTGAGTCCCACCTTGGGCATGGATGTTTGTGTGTTTGTATATGTGTATTTGTAAGTAAAAAGCAAACTGTAAACAAATAGATCAACAAAGGAAATGTAGAGAAATTGGAAAAAACGGAAAAAAAGGAAAAAAGAAAAGGGAATACAGCGCCGGAGCCCCGGCAAGACCCCGGAACTGTATTTTAAAAATTTAACCATGGTCACGCAAACAGTGAAAAATGGCTGCAAAATTTTGTGTGATGTGCAAGGTGCTTTTAGCGTATGTGACTCGCTACATCCGTGGTGCCTCTCGGCCATTTCCATCTGCTTGGCCATACCCAATACCATCTTAGCTTGTTCCTGGAATGAATTTGGAATTCTCCCACTGCAATCCCTCTACAATAATGCAATTCATTTGTTTAGAGTTCAGAACTCTATATAGCTCAATTTCAAAAAACTACCAAAAGTTCCTGGAGCATGTACATTCAACATTGGTACTTTGTGCTTTTGCATTGCTTTAATCACAATATCTGCAATAAACAAAACGCACATGCAAGTCATGAGAATGTTGTCAATGCCATATATCGTGGAAATTATGCACTTTCGAACACTTTTCCTCTTCATTTCCTGTCAGGAATCGCCTGAAGTTTGTTGGTGGAATTAAAACTTAATCTGTATAGTGTTACGTCGCGAAAAATTTTAATTAGCATAGTGACGCTTGGGGCTACGCCTGAAACAGTGCTGCTTTCAACATTGCTTGTTAAATGAGTTGAGAGAAAACCCATTCGCAACTTCAGTGGAAAAAACTCTCAGTGTGTCCAATAGTCGTCACAGTGCGTGATTCTGTAATGTAATTTATCACATTTCCCTAAAACAATATTGAGCGGCCAAAGTTATTTATATCTTGGAATGTTGGATTACCTTGGAGACCTTCTCCGATTCTACTCATACATTTCTTCAAAACTAATGTTCCCTTTGAAGTCTGCAGGTCTGAAACATCGACACCTTTCCTCCTTTTACAAATCCAGCTCCAGTCCAGAATGTTAACGGTAATAATTATAGTTGGGTAAAGTCTGGAATATTTTTACATAATGTCCCCAATACGAATAGCATCTGACGCTACGATGTACCAAGCGAAGTGGCGTCGCGATAACCTGTGCAACTTGAATTCGGGAAGTGGCAGGCTGGTTCCCTGCAACTACCCACCCTGATCAATGGTTTCGTAGTTTCGGAATAGACGAATGCTGGGGTGGTTTCTTATTCACCACGATATTCCTAACCATACCCAAATTTTATCATGAAGAAATGTTATAAGGTATAAGTAAATCTACTACACTATTTTTACAAAATTTTGTTAAAGGCTGACTTTTATGAAAGGTTTATTCAATAATTCAATCCAACTCATCTTCCAAGGTCTAGGTTCATGGTGTATGGCGCTGTCGAACGAATGGTGCGGATGCACGCCCAAAGGAAAGGATATTCCCCGTAGACATTTGAAGGCTTCCTGTCGACAGTCTTTGGTCGCATTCTCTGGGCAGCTTCATCAGTGGGTAAAGTCTTCAGGCTGAAAATGTTAATGACTTCTGAATGTCTTGTTATATTACTGGCCGCGAAGACCTGGTTCCCTCACCTCAACCCTTCCTACTGGGGTTGTTAGGTCAATAGATATGTGTAGATCACACTGCGAGAGATATTCTCTTCCGCTGTCTTGATGTACTATTTACTGGCTGTACGTTGTTTTAAAGTCTACCAAAGTAAATGGCTTTCTTCTCTTGCAAAATATTGGTCATTAAATTTATTTGGATTAGGAAAATGTCTGATGACAAGAATTATTAACACTAGTGCCTTGCTAGTGGATCAACAAACGATGTGTTAGTTCAAGAAATTGGACCATAAGGTTATAACGGCTTGAATTAAAGTTCTCAGACTTGTGTATTACCCTTTTTCTTTTGATTTCATTACTTCTTCTGGTAAATTGCAGTGTGAAAATACTCAGGAAGGCTACAAAAGAAGGATGACCAAGATCAAACTATTGCCAATTAAATAATCGAAAGACTCCCACAAAATTATAAATGAAATATCAGGATAACCGGGAAATACAAAAGGTGTGTGTGTGTGTATTGCCCCTTTCAACTAATGGCAGCTATTTATCTTTAGAACCTCCGCTAATTTTCCGAACTACAAGGCAAATACTTGTGTTGAAAGAAACCGATAAAATTACACTAAATAATGCATTAAGAAGATCCAAACAGTTAACGCTAAAACTTGATAACGATTATAACACATTGCATTATATTATCTAGCTGCCCAGTATTCCCTTAGAAAATGGAAACCAAACAGTTTACCAAAATGTCGGGATTTAGTAATTTCACGCTTAGACCAAGACCTTTTGGCACGCAAGATTTTAGTGTTTTGTCAATCAACTCCGGCCGTGAAAGCCTTCTTACATATTACAACTTAAAGCTCTTCAGAAATTAAAATTTAACCTTGGAGCAACTTTCCAGTTAAAATTATAGTTCCAATTTTTATTCTTCACTTGGATCCTTCAACTTCCAGTATTGAGTATTGAGACAGTTTTACAGTGGTTGCTTGATCAAGGAACTTTCGGTTCACGAGCTCATACGCACATAGTGACGAGGGGTGAACTCCAAGCCCATAGATGGCACTATAGGACGAAACCACGATTTGCAATTCTGAAAATGGCGAATTTTGACCGTGGGACCTTTTTACACCTATAACAAAATATCTATTAAGGGTACAGCAAAGACCAACTATGAAACATTTGCGCAAGAAAAGTGTCTAAATAGTAAACGATAGCTCACGGGCAGATGTTACAGTGCACAGACCCTCATGCCGCATTCCCAAGCAGTTAAACTCGTTGCGAAACTGAAGTGCTCTCATAACTAAACATCGCAAGCAAAAGGGGAACACCGCAGTTACACAAAAACATTTCACTAATCCAAGCGCGAAATTCAAAACTAACATTACATTTAAGAACATTCTATACTGAGACCGTTCACATATCGTAATAACCGCGAGGAAATTAGTTAGCCCAGGGTGGCATAAATAATTTGCTCCTGCGTAACACCAAATATGCAACATGGAATTTATCACTCAGTAGCGTGAGAAAAGTAAATTTACAGGCCACTAGACGGGCAGTGGGGTCTCATCGTCTCGCCAGTCCGATTGCCTCAGCTCTTAGCTAGCGTATAACCACTAGGGAAGCCACAACAACCCTCTAAAATCACAATATTTCACATCAAGATCTCCGAATAACACCGAACGAAAAAATAAAAATGCCAATGGAGATAAATTGGAGTGAAGCATTAAATTGTATGATATTTCTCTCACTTCGGACATTAACTATTCCACAAAAATGCAAGGGCATTGTAAGTAAATATAAAATTGCAAGCTAGGAGAGATTAGAAATTGAAATCTTATCTGCAAACTTGGCATTCTATATTCTTCAGCCATTAATTCAAAATGCTTATACATATTCTTTGTTTTTCTGTTTTAGTTAATTTCAGTTTATGTTATCTCTTAGTGGTTCCAGAATATTGAAAGGAATTCCGCCATTTAACTGTGAAAAGGTTTTAAAAGTAGTACACAGTATAATTATAGAATTGACATTATGCATTTTAAGTAGTTTGACAAGTAGGCAATAGCTGTATGACTAAGCCAAAACATCTTCAATTAATAAAACAAAACACACCATACGATAAATTCAGGAAACCAGACTAACATAGACAGGCCACCGAGCCAGGTGGCTAAGGCGTTTTCTCTCGAACTGGCATTCGCAAGGTCATGGGATCAGTTCCCCGCGGCCCTGCCTTCCCATGTTTTTTTGTTTTTATTTCGGGGTTTTCTCGGTCACTAAGCCAATGCTGGGGAGGATTCTTCATTCTCCCAAACGTCCTGTTCCTTCATTTCAATTTCATCTCATCCCAACAGGTCTCTTTCAGGGTTGCAAGTGTCGACGAGGACTGCGGCAAAGGCAGATGAAGGTGACTGCGCTCTGGAAATACAGCTCTCGGCGGCGGGATGGCGCTAGTGGTTGTCTACGGACTCAGGTGGTCTTGCGGGACTGAGCCAGGAATTGTTGCTGCTCTCTTCCGGTCCGGATGTCGGCCACCCTCTCATTCCTTTTCCTTCCTCCAAATATCTGAGTACAATAAGCCCACTGCTACAGTGTGGAATATCCTCCATAATGTAAATACACACACCCGCGCGCGCACCCACACACACACACACACACACACACACAAATTGATTGGTTTAAAAGTTATACATCTCATTTTCTTACCATCGGGAAAGCTTTTAAACCACTTATTTTTACTTTTATTATCAATACTCTATATAAATAATGGCCCAATTTTTGAGCTTGAGGTTGAGATTTTCAATTAAAATTATTTAGAACAATTTTGAGACTTTTCTTAATTATACGTATCCTAGAACATTTATTTCTAGGATGCGCATTATGACGAAAGGTCTAAAATACCTGAAAATACCGATTTTGTGTAAAATCTTCCTAAGTTGCATATTATTGTTTATTAGTTTAATGCTAAACTGCTATGTTCGGTTACTCTTTGTCGAGCATCACTGTTACCAAATTTAGCTTTCTAGAATGAAGCAAACATAAACGTTTTAAATTAAAGGTATAAATCATATGGAACCTGAAATAAAATTATTCCACAATACTTAAATAAATTAACAAAGATTAGCACCTTTATACGAATAATGTAAATAAACCTTTCTTGACAAGATCTTAATATTAAATAAAATAAACACAGACAATTAAGGCATACAGCTGTTTGGTGCCAAATGGACTTTATTTTTTCTATATCCGGGGAAAAAATATAAATCATTACCTTGTCCTCATATATGTATAAGCTATATATTTCAAGGATTATTTTATATAAACAAAAGCTGAAATAATGAAACTTCGTTTATGAAAAAATAGCCGCGCCGTGGCCTAATGGTTAGACCACTCTCCTCTCACCTAGACGGCCCGGGTTCGATCCCAAGCGAGCGCATGTGAGATTTGTGGTGGACAAAGCGGCACAGGAGCGGGTTTTCTCCGGATTCTCCCGACATCACATTCCACCGGTGTTCCATCTTCATTCAATGTATCATCAGTGTTATCGCCTGCGGTGCCACAAGTAGTAAAAGTGGGCGTAAAACAGTACCAAAAAATATGAAAAACAACGGCTATTCTCTGTCCAACCTTATTTCACCGGTAATGTAAACAAAAGCAACAGGTTGCAATGTTTCTGATTGACTGCTAAATGTTTTACTGCTTTTCCTGCATCACAAAATAGTTCCTCTTTAATTGCCGAATGGGTACAGAAATATCGTATTACATTATGCAATGTTGTATAAATAATATAATATGAAGGATTAAGGAACACAATTTACTGATCATTTAATCATTGTTTCTTTATATAACCATGCGTGGCCATTATGCAGTTCGTTTCTAACGGTTGCCTCTGGTCAGAAAGTAATGGCGGAAGCAAGTAATACCAGTATGGTGAAACATTAGGCAAGGAAAACATTATTCCTAGTGTATATATTATGTTTTGTGAAAATTACCTTTCTTTTTTATTAAACAATGTTCTTAGTTTAACGCTGGAATTTACTGATGTTTCCGAAAGCAACATAAAGTGTGCAAAACTTTTACCAGCTTGCTTTTCAACAAATGACAGAGAAAATGCAGTGAATATATGTCGCACATTGTAATAGAAGAGTAAATAAAGTAAGATTTGGAGGGAATGTGAACATTATCGTTGGCCCACTAATTATTATCAATCTCTGTGATAATTCACACAGTTTGATTTCCACTGTAGCAAATGACTCGTTTCTTGATGGAGTGGGACCAGTTCCATCTTCAGATTAGCTCTTCTGGTAAGTCACTGCATTATGGCAATATATTAAAGAAGTGTACAGTGTATGTTTGTGCATATGTAAATGCTAAAATTCGCAAAGAAACTATTGGAGTGATATACACATGCAATACTTCAGCAAACTTTCTAAACAAATCTGCATTTTAATATTTTTACGGGAGAGCTTTCCATTTCGTAATGAATATTTAACGACTCGCCTACCTGTTTTATTGTGTTCTATTTATTATACATTTAATAGAGTTAATCATTATCCGTGAACAGTGAAAGCAGGTAGCTATTTCTTTTCCTGCCAAACATGGGTACGCGGTTTACAGTATGGCATTTTACGTGGTGTGAGCTCGTGCGTTCGCGGAAGAATACATTCTGATTTGTTTACATCACCGGTGAGATAAGGATGGACAGATAATAGAGGCAACCATAAACATAAATAATCATCTTAAAATTAATAAAAAGCCTTACCTTGTTCAATATAATATCCAATGGAATTAACTCGAGTAGAGAGTGGCACACACATTTCAAAGATTTCAAAATTAATAAAAATGCTTATAATCATATACAAAGGAAATTATGGAGTAGGAAAGCTACCTCCAAATTCACACGAATTAGAAATTAATTGCTGATTATTATAATGTTTAAAAACCTATATTTTCGCTGTACTTACAGTTCATTTACAATAATATACGGCATAATATACTTTTATTTAAATGAGTTTACTTATCCTAACGCACATCGATTTGAGTTACGCTTAGGCACTACATCCTCATGCATTGTTGGCGCATGTGGTAGCTCATTCCAATCTCTGGGTTTTCTCCCCACCCTCTCTCTCTTCTTATCCAGTTTTCTTTTATCGTTCCCAAATATTGCCCTATTCATTAGCTCTTCTCTTTCCCTCGGCATTTATTGTTATCATCTCTACGAGCATACTATTCTATTTGTGTTTCCAAGTTTTTACCTTTTTACATTGTGTTAAACAGTGAACAATACTGTATTTCTCCCCGCATTTTATACGACGTTTTTGTTCATCGCCCCTCACCCCTTTCAAAAGTAATGTTCTCATGTGAATAAATAAATCATCTGTGTTACACTCACATGACTTTCTCCTACAGTTCTGCAAACATACTTGCTACAAAAGATTATTCTTCTATCTACATAATGCTAATCGAGATAAGCATCAGCAAAATGTACTTATTACTTAGTTCCTTATAAGTAGAAGACTATCGCTATACTTAAGCAATGGTCAAATATTTTAAAAGTAATCGTTATGTGATTGTCATTGAAATTGTCTTCTTTGCTTGGCCAGAAGTTGAACAAAAGAAAAACAGCCACCTGCTGTCTCAGAAAAGCATAAATATTTTAAAATTAAAAACAATAACAAGGAATATCTTGGAAAGGTGAACTCTACAACAAAAGTGCATATGATATAAATTATATGTTTTAACGTGGTCTTTTAGTTTTTGAGCTATGCTGCCCTGAGACACACCCACATACCATACACACACACACACAAATACACACAAACCTTTTAGGTCACATCTTATATTTTGATTCAGGGGTCTCTAAACATATATTTCCGATGAGATTTTGGTTTCGAATTTTTGGGTGCAATACAATTCCATCTCTGTATGCTATGTACATAGTACGTGTAGAGAAGGTAAAAATGATTAACTTGGTCTGCGCTCAACCAATAATCTTTATATATTCATCTATATATAGGTAAATCTGTTACATTCATAACTCGGATAACTGCAGACCCAAAAATCTCCACCATTGTTTTTCTCGGTTTTATCTACAGGAACATACAATGTCTGTCACAAGAACCGAAAGAATGCAGCGTTGGTGTACTTAAGGATGTACTTTGAGTGACCTTCTAGGAACGATGAACTGTGAAATTTACAACCACTGGTTTACAATAATAAGTATTATTTATTTACCCACTTGGACAGAAAATAGGCACAGCAGGAGCAGGAGATGGAGGAGAAGGATAATTCTAATAGCTTCACATTGGTTATGTCGGTCTAGGTGCCTCAATTAGTTAGGCGCTGGGCTTCTGATTCCAAGGGCTTAGATTCAAACCGGCCCAAACCGATAATTTATATTTTTTTATTGAACGACCTTTAAAAATGCGAAAATGGTACAGGTGGAAACGCCTAATCCTTGAGGTGTATAAGAAGAAGGCCTTTAATTTGGTAAGGCATATCGGGCGATGAATGGAATCAGTGCAAATGATGATTCAGTGAGCCCGGGGTTAATGAGGCTTCAAGTACTCGACATTCGCCATCTCAGGATAAGGGAAAACCCCGGAAAAACCTGGTTAATTACCCTATGTGAGATTCGAACTCACGACCTTTTGCTTGTACGGCAGACACGCTACCACCACACTACAGTGGTGGGCACAGATGGTTTTTAAATGTGATTAAAAGCGATGGCCTCGATGTTAGTCGATATATGATCCAGATAATTGACAGCGTAGTTAACAAAAATGTTATTTATTTATTTACCTCCTGATATAGCAAAATATGATAATATAATTAAAATGCTGGCTAAGTAAACAATGTGAGAACGGTGAGACCTATTCATATATTATTCATTTTGAGCAATAGTTGAAATTTTGATCCATGTGTTCTAATTCAAATTATCTCTGAGGAAATGCTCTTGGACTTTCTTCCCATTCATCTTCCGAGAGCAGACATTTTACTTGCTTTAAGGAAGTCGGCTCTATCATATTGATGCTGGATTTAACTGATGTGTATTATGTTACGGCCTTACTAATTTTACCGGCTGAGGCCCTCCTTTTAGTGGTTATTTTAGTGTGATACTTTTACCAATACAGATTTGGCCGATGTTGATGTAACGTGGATGTTGATGTCGAAGGCTTTGACAATTAGCTACTAGAATGTTTTTGTAATTGTCTCCCAGTTAATATCGTTGGATATAGTTCTGATTTTGCATCACGGCTCCTGTTTAGCTGTAACAAAGCTAAATGTTTCGGATTTCGGAATAGAAAGTTGGTGCTCACGAATCTCTCTAATCCAAGTCTCGAAGATCGACTCAGAGTCCTACTACAATAGGTATATCCAGATTACCGAGCCAACTCTGACTTCCTCTAGTGGGTTCCTCCGTGTGAGGAGGGAAACAGATGAAAGCTCACTCATGTGAGTTGATACTCGTGTCAATTGAAAGGAATAACGTGGTTGATTGAGGAATGCGTATCTGAGCCGAGACCTTATGTTTATTCAATGACCAGAGAAATTGCGCATCTTTATACACCGCTTTGGTTTCTGCTTCACCTAAAGGGGAGATAGGGACCAACCCAGCCATAGCCAACCGCCCAAGACAAGGTATGATACTGAACTCCAAAGCGAGTGGTTCGGCAACCTGCTCTATGCCCTGCGTAGAGTGCCTGTCCAGTGGGGTGACCACTCGTTGGGCTCTGTAGTGGGTTGGAAGCATAAACAGCGCCAATCAAAAAAGCTATCAAGTATTGTACTGATGTAGGAAAATAAGTACTCCAGTCATGTAACGCGCGCAACTTGATTAGTAAAACAGATGTAGAAGTATGCTCTCCATGTTGACTACTTTTGTAATTTAAAAGGGCCTTGATAAAGTTGCTGACCCTGTAAAACCATACCTTCACGCTTCAGCACCAGAAAGTACCTGATGTGATCCAGGTGATCCGAGTTGTGAGGTGTCTTTCTCGGATGACCGAAAATTCTTATGCATGCACCAAACCTCTGTCCTGAAATTAGGTAGTTGGGAAATCGTAACTTATACCAGTGGTATGAACGGGGGCCATAATTTCTGTAGTACAAATCCGCCAACATAAAGGGCAGTCCAGAAAAATTGTTGTCCAAACCGCCTACCTCTGCCTATAACACCGGTAAGCCTGTTACATTTAATGCACCAGAAATAAACTTCAAGACCAGTTATGTTAAAAGCAACATCCTATTTTGAAAGCTGGAAGGGACCGTCATCTTCTCTCTACCGCCCTATTTCTGTCCCAGTTGCGTTTGTAAGGTGATGGAACTCATGGTTAAAGGACGAAGTTCTTCTACATTGTTTAATGCCCGCTTTTACTACAATTGGCACCGCAGGAAATAGCACTGATGATTCATGGAATAAAGATGTAGCACCGGTGGAAGGCAATGGCAGGAGAAACTGGAGAACCCGGAGAAAACCCATCCCTGTGCCGCTTCGTCCACCACAAGTCCCACATGTGGTCGCCTGGGATCTAACCCGGACGTGGGCACGTCGCGGCCATTTTCAATTTGTCCTCTTCGAACAAAAATTAAGCGACAATGTAATAATTTAAAAACAGTTTATTTGAATTAACATGAAGGTACAAAAAATAAGCTTTTATATAAGCAACTTTTGCAAAATATATTTTACAAATAACATAAGTGGTAGTAAAACAAATGTGTATGGTAACACAAGAACTTTTTGAAATGAATAGTGGACATATATGAGCAGTAATTTGTATATCTGATTTTTACGCACTTCAGTACCGGTTTAAAAAGAAAACATATAAATTTAACAAGTAAACGTGGTAATTGAGTACATACTTCCTCCCAGTGCTGCACGTATAGCATCAACGGACCGACAAAAACAGTTGGTTGGTACCTTTCGTCAACAAAAGAAGTCCTAGTGGAAAAACGAATACCAAGACTTTTGACCTACTTCTTTTGCCGATATCTATTGGGTGTTTTAAGGTCACAGGGGAGTATTTTATTTTTTAAAAAAAAAATAGCAAAAAGTAGCAATTTCGTCAATACATAAAACTTGCAGGACTCTTGTGCTCAGTGCATATCTTAAAATCTGATGCGAGTAATTATTGAAAATTCGGGATTTGTCCGATATGCATGTGAAACTATGAGTAAAGATAGTTGAGTAGGTATATACTGTAAACAAAATTGTAACCTCCTCATTTCTGTAAACAGTTTATGGCCCTTTAATGCACTAAGACTTTGAACATTACTCATAACCTTTATTCAGAATATCTCTATAACTAATGTCTTCTTCGTAGGTATGACCGATTACACTTCCGAAGATATATCATCACTAATTATTGTATATTCTAGTGCGACAGTGATCACAAATGTAATGTTAATACATCGCGTTATTGCCGACGCTATTCTTGCGCATGTAAGCACTGCTGGTTGTTCGATTAAGCCCGCCGTTATACAAGCACTTAAATGTACTGCAATCTGATTGGATATGGAATTAATAACGTCAGAATAAATTTAATGCATATTTCTGATCAGGGTACGAAAACTCCCTTATACGTTTTCCGATATCCGCTCAACTTACCTGCGTTCGATCTCTCTAATACCCACTTCTTGCTACTGCCTGCTTAATTATGGTTTCTAGTCGTCACTCTTCGCAACAAAAACTAAAGGACGTCATTCAGGAATAACGTTTTTAACTGATTTCATTTAATTAAATACAACCAATAATATTTATAGTAATAGGAGTGCAAATACATGGGAAGGCTGTTATCTTAGATACAGTTTTGAACATACAATTATTAGTATTAGAAATTGATACATTCCTTTAGTGCGACAACATGGACGTGGATTAACATCAACTAAATTAGCAGCAATTACAACAAGCATAAGATATATTGTTAGTAATGCTGGGTTACAAATGCATGCAAACAAGACAGGGGCATATTATAATGGAGGGGAGGACTTTCGTCTTCCAATACTCTTGTTAACGTAACGACAAATTAGGTTTTCATACAAAAGAACCCGAGTTATGCAAATAAAAGGAGGGAAAGAATAAATTTCCGTTAGGGTTATGCGTAAACAACAATTAACACATACTTATGGGTATTCCCTTAAACCGCAATAGTACTTTCCTTTTGTAAGATTTCCACCTTCAGGTAACCACGATTTGACTGCAGGAAAGTTCTTTAGCTGAACTGAATAACAAACAGGGGCACAAGAACTAGGCATTGAAAGATATATACATTTTATTTGAGATGAGTGCTGGAGCTATACCACATAATTTCGCTAGGAATTGGCAAACAATGAAAGGATCAAATCAATCACAGAATAAATCGACATTCTAGAGGATGTAGTGAAGAATTATTACATGGGTGGTTAAACTGAACAAGTTACAACATTTACATGATTGTTTTTATCCGCGACCGCGACATGGACACAAAGTATATACTTATTTCTGCTACTAAACGGCAATAAGAAATCTAATTAAGAAAATTTTAAACATAAAAACATAAGATTAATGGAATACAAAGGAGGTTTTCAGGTTTTTTTTTGTTTGTAAAAAAGGCGATTTTTTAAATTTTTTTATGAACTATATATCCGTAAGTTTTAAACCCTATGGAGGGCTTTTAACCCACTGCATTGTTTAAATTGCACTCTGTCCAGGTACATGATGTGTCATTTACTGTAGTTAAACTTTTTTTATTATTATTTATCTCTTTTCAAAACCTGGTTTTTGTTAAAAAAAATATGCCACAATGCACCTACATACGTGGATAATAATATCAGCCAGCAGATATATTTCGA
Organism: Hymenopus coronatus; assembly: GCA_030762935.1. Classification (NCBI taxonomy): domain Eukaryota; kingdom Metazoa; phylum Arthropoda; class Insecta; order Mantodea; family Hymenopodidae; genus Hymenopus; species Hymenopus coronatus. The sequence continues at coordinate 30,359,992 of CM060890.1, read as the reverse complement.
CTATAGGCCAATACAGTTTATTAAATTATTTAACATTTATCTGAAGAATGCATATATGTAAAGACATTTTACACCCATTTATTTAATTGATGGAAAATTCTGTACAAAGATTAAATCTGCAATTGTAATATAATCCTTTTACTCACCTTTACCACTTTGATGTGAATGTGTGTTGTAATGCTACCTTTCGTCAGTTCAGCCATATTTTGTTGGAGGAAAAGTGCCCTGCCAATCCATTGTCTAGAATATTTTTGGAAAATAGAGGTTTTGCTAGATTTTGAGAGTACCAACATGTAGAGATCCGAACCATTATGGGCAAACTTTTATGGACGTCAATATACACATTTTGAACGGTTGCTAGGAGCCTAGCATTTGTTTTTAAATTACAGCGGGATGTTTTGTACTGTTAAAGTTTTAGTACAGGCTGAAATATAACGTTCAAAACAATATCCTTTTAGTACAGTTATTTATTTTCATGACAAAACAACTGTCAGTTCTGATGGAGTATCATACCTGAAACTTTCTCTTGCATTGAAACTTCCACCATTCTTAATATTGACTGCCATAAAACTTGAGAAGACACGGGATAATTATTTTTATGTTACGCTTTATTTATAAATCAAATGTTTACTCTTGCTCAAAGCGGCTTTCTGGTGTTACTGATGGTTTGGTTGCTTATGTGAATGAAGCTGCTCGTAAAAACACAGAATCACAATAAGAATACTTTGTGAAGAACACGTGTAAAAGCAAACCATCGACAATACCTTACATCAACTGTACTCGAGGCAGACGATCCTCCCTGCTTGCTTCAAATTACAGGACCCTTAAGTTCGCGGAATCTAGAGAAATCCAGGTTAGCTAACTAACTTCTGGATCAAGATCAACGTTCAAGAACGAGTGCGTGACTATATAAGATAACTAAACACACAACCACAACATATAAACGTCTTCCTATCCTCCTGCCGCTTTCCGGTAACAATGAACATGACTTGGCCACAAGATCTCGTGACGTGACATGCATACCGCCTTCTCAAATCCGGGAGATCCCGCACAGTACAGTACGTGTACAGTGAGTGTCATTGTCTAGTTGTGATGTCGGAGGATGCTGCCGGTCATACAATCGCTGGAACTTCTTCTGTTGTCGTTCTGCAGTATGACCGGCAGCATCCTCCGACACCACAACTAGACAATGACACTCTTGTAGTGAACTTATCGAGCGTTGTCATCGACGAGCCCACCAAGACCATACTAGCAAAGGGTCTTAAATTTGCACCTTCACCAAAACGGATTCCCAATGAAGAAATCATAGCAACAGTAGAACCAGTCGCGGCGGGCCTTCCTGAACAGGAGGCTAACGAGCTGAGATTCAAAATTTATGGGATCCTCAGCAGGGCTAAACCACCACAACCCAACATAACTAATGCGGAACGCGAGGTACTAAGAGCCATCTCTTCAAATCCACACATGACAATTCTACCTGCGGACCAGGGCAATACTACCGTCATCATGAACACCACCGACTATCATGAAAAGATGCTCTACCTGCTAAACGACCCCGCCTACAACAGAATACAGAAGAATTCCACCTCTGCCGTGGAAAAACGCACAACGCTCATGATACAAGCTTCCCCAATTCCAAAAGAAAAGCAGAAAGGATTCATCCCACACGACTCACGAACACCATCAATCTATGGGCTACAAAAGATACACAAGGAAGACACACCTCTGAGACCAATAGTGAGCGCCATTGGCTCGCCATCACATTCTCTAGCCAGATTCCTAGCTGAAAAACCTCAGCCTCTGGTGGGGAAAACAAACAGCTTTGTTCGAGACTCTGCACACTTTGTACAAATAATACGAAAATTCCCCCTTGAACACAACCATATTCTCATCAGCTTCCATGTGAAATCGCTGTTCACCAAGATCCCAATCAAGGACTCTCTAAGAATAATCGCAGACAACTCGACAGCAATGGGTTTCCTGAAGACTGACTGGATCTAGTGGAGCACTGCCTAATATCCACTTACTTCAGTTATAGAGGAGAGCTCTTCGAACAGAAGGAGGGAGCAGCGATGGGCTGTCCTCTCTCACCTATTGTCGCAAATCTATTCATGGAAGACTTTGAAAATACGGCAGTAGACACATACAATCTCAAACCAGCACTCTGGCTAAGATACGTGGACGATACTTTTGTAGTATGGCCACACGGCAGAGACACCATAACCGGGTTTCTCCAACATCTAAACCACCTCCATCCCAGCATACAATTTAGAAAAAACCGGAATACTACCATTTTTAGACGTCTTGGTAAAACGAGATGAAACGAGCAAGACTGTACACTGCTCAGTCTTCAGAAAACCCACTCACACCAACAGATATTTAGATGCGTCCTCTCACCATCCACCCGCCATAAAACAAGGAATGATAAACACACTATTCCTCCGCGCCATTCGCATATGCGACCCAGAGCTCGTCAGAGAGGAAATGAGACACCTGAACAGCATTCTCAGGGCTAATGGTTACGCACACAAAGAAATACGGGGAATACAAAGGAACACCAACCGAAGAAACTCCCAAAAGGATGACGATCAGTACTCTAGAAAAAATAACCAAAAATGGACCAGTGTACCATACATCCGAGACGTCACAGACAGGATTTCCAAAGTCCTTAAAAGCTACGACATCAGAACTCGCTACAACTCAACAAGAAAGCTCAGATCGTTCCTATGACCAGCCAAAGGTACCAGCAACCCGCTCCTAAACCCGGGCATATATAGAATTAGATGCGACTGTGGAAGTGCCTACATTGGCCAAACAGAACGTTCCATAATAACGCGCAGGAAAGAACACATACGCAGTCTAAAGCTCAACCAACCCTAAAAATCCGCACTAGCCGAACACATAATAACAACCGGCCACCACATCGACTTTGATAACACACAGCTTATAGCCACCTGCAGCAATTTTCATCACAGAATGACCCGTGAAAGCATAGAGATTTTCAAAGAAAAGAACAACATAAACAGGGACGGCGGAAAACATCTCCATAACATCTGGAAAACTCTGCTCACAAGGAGCGCCATAGGCTGGCCTCCAGCCAAAAAGAGGCAAGGGGCGGAGACATGTGGCACTCTAGAAACTGACGGCAAACTACGGCGGCATTTACTAAAAGAAGATCCAAACCACGATCCAGAACAAGAAATAAGACAAAAAGGAAACAGAAAACCTGGAAAAAGAAAGCGTATAGCAACTCCAACATCACCAGGAAAGAGCGGCGCCAGAACCCACGCCAATTGGCAGGCAACTAGCCAACCAGAAGCGAGAGGGTGGGGCAACCTCCACCGCACTGCCACTATATAAGCGACAGCAAATAAGCAACCACTGCACAAGAGTCCAGAAGAAGCTCACGGCAAGATGAGCGAAACGTCGGCATTCCCATGCAAGATAACGCGGCCTTCTCCAGAAGCTAAGAAGACATATCAAGACATGGAAGCCTACGCATCTATTTGGGATACTGTATGGAGGAACTTCCTCAGTAGTTGAGTGTAAGAGAAGTTCAAATAGCCTAACGGTGCCGCATAAGCAAACAACTGCATAAATAAATATTGATTTTAGATTAAATGTCAATCACAAATTCTTCACCAGTAAGAATGGCTGGAGTTTATAGTAAATATTGTATTTATTTTGTTATGTAAACAAAAGCAACAGGTTGCCTGCCGAACCTTTTATCGCTTTTCATCACAAAATAGTTCCTCTCAAATTGCTGCAACAAGTGCGTAATCACTACACATATATATTAAACTATACAATGTCTAAATAATATAATGTGAAAGATAAGGAACGAAATTTACTGAAGCTTAATCATTACTTCTTTATAATAATGCGCATTCGTTGTTTCCAGTCAGCAAGTAATGGCGGATGCATATAATACCGGTGGAGAAAAACATAACCAAGGAAAACCATAAAAATTGGTGTCCGTTAAATATTAGGATTTCACCGGAAATAAGTATTTGAGGCCCCTGGATGAAATCGCATTTCGAAAAAGGCTCCTCTGTGTATGTATGAGTGCGTATGCGTAAGTGTGAACAGCATAATTATAAAACGAACTGTCCAGCAAATAACCTTCTATTTACATCCAGCACATTGGAAAGACTAACGAAGTCAGGAATATCCCTTCAGTCATATAAGTTTCATTAAATATACTTTTCTCAAAAATAACTGGAATTATTTCAATTAAAAAATTCTGGATTATTTACACGAAAAATCAAAGGTATATCTTGTATTTCCTGAGAGTAGCCTGTAACGTTTTAATCCTGTATATAATTTCATACTTATAAACCATATGGGATATACAAAAGCTTACTAATTCTGTCTCTTTGAAGCACCAGTTTATTTCAGTTAATTTATTTGTCTCATTATTGCTTTACGGGGTATCCGTTAGTATTGGTTTATTTTTAATGCGTAATTCTTTACGTTTTGTCACCATCAATAATTATTTCTCGCGATGGATTTAAGAACAGCCTGTAACGACTCACATTTGAATATTTGTTATTCGGTTTCTTGTATCACTTTGAGTCTACAAAGGAATATGTAGTGAAATCATTTAGCTGGAGTAATATGAGACTAATAGAATAATACGCTTTTGTAAAGACATGGAGAATACCACGTGAATATAATGGGACAGTTTTTATCTCTAATTTTGAACGTTCAAATGCCGAGGCAGCAAAACGTTTTCTGGTGCAAGTATGTCTTTTTTACAATTGAATTTTGTTTTCTGAACCCCTTATATTTTGTTTGGCAAATAATGCAACTAATAGTACATATTCTTAAGAATCGCTGCTACTACTAAATACTGCACTATACCCAACAAGTTAAACTTTCTATGTTGAAACTCAGAAAGTTAACGAGGTTGGCAAAACCAGCAAACTAAAAACTCTTCTGGCTCAATTAGGAAGCTAATTTTATGTGAACGAAAATTTTACGCTAAAGAAGCCTTCTTCAGAGAGGAAACATTTTGTGTTAGATCCTGCATACTTAAGAACTTAAGACGAATTTGTAATTCCTGGAGACCATTTGGCTTATTCCTTTTTTCTTCTTACTCTCCTCATGAATAGGCTATAAGTCTCTTTCGACTTCAAACCTGTGTTTGCAGAAGTCCCAGCTACTTTTCTAACTTGTTTTTGATAGGATTTCGGAATATTTATTAGTAGTTATAAGTTAACGTGATGACAAATCTCTGAATAGTTTCTTATATTAATTTATTATTTAGTAATTTTATATAGCAAGTATTATATAATTTTAAATAGTCCTATTTTTGGTATGCTAAACCATTTCAGAGTATTCACCTGCACTAAGCATTTGCATTTACATGATTGGCTTAATATTCTTGAATTTTACAATGGTTTGCTTTCATTTTGTTGGCATCGATTGCATAAAATACAGTATTTATAATCTTTATTGCTCTACTTTCTAAACGGGTTTTTCATTTAATTGATGAATATTCCAAACCCATCTTAATTCAAAGTCTATAAATTTCATAGCAGCACAGTCTAAATAATCAACTTATTTTATAATAAGACGTAATAATAATAGCATCAAAGTTTGCTTTTTAGACCGACATAAACCAAGTTCCAATTTACAAAACTTTGCTAGAGTAGGATTAAACTAATTAATATATGATATTTATAATATATAAAAAATGGAGGTTGTATTCTAAACATAAAGCTTTTATTTATAAGTTCCTATGGCTGTAATAAAAATAATCTAATATTAATGCAGATAGTAACCTAAACGTTTTCAAATAAAAACTTAAAATATGTGAGAAAAACACTAACAATGCACGTCATATAATTTTACTTACCTCTATAGAAACGTATAGAATATTAAGTAAGTGTTGGATGTTACAATTTTGCACAAAGTATATTATTTTGTATTCCCTAAATAAACAAAGTAATCCAATTTAGAAGAAGGTTGGTTGAACATTGTATTTCAAAGAGAAATGCCAGATAAATATAAAACTTCGTACTTAAGACAAGCGTTTTTTAAGGATGGCAAAACAAAAATGGAATTCACTACACTATACAGCTTTTTAAAGCTACTTCTTTAGCGCGGTGGTAGTTCCGCTGTTTACCAAGCGGGAGACGCACGTTCGACTTCCGGTACCGGCATGGGGATTTTCTCCCGCCGGGAGACCTGGTTTCAGGTATTCTCACCATTGGCTCTGGAGGGGGAGGGAAATTGAAGAGCTATTTTTGGTAAAAGCAGCGGCTCTAAGTTGTGTCGACTGCATTAACCGGCCGGAATGAGCTCGGACGCAAACCAGGCCCCGTCCTCCAGAACTGCACTCTCCAACGGATAGAGGTGGGGATGCAGGGGTAGTACTTAGGCTTTGCCTCGATTGCGGTCTGTAGTACCACAGAATTTAGTTTTTATGTACATTTCTATTTAGGACATGTTCAACCTGCTGACAATTTTAACACAATTTTAATGACCTGAGCTTATAGGGAAGGCGCCAACTGAATAAACGACTGGCCAAGAAGTGATAGTCGGCGGATAACACTCTCACACATACGAAAACACCAGAAGCGTTGTCGAGAGATAACAGGATTATTCTACCAAGTTCCTTCTCTCCTCCTTATATAAGTGCATATTCTGAATGAGTTTACGACGATAGTTTGATCATGTACATAGCTGCATATAAAATGGCCCAATCCCCTAGAGTGCATTAGCATGTTTTTCTCTTGTAAAGTTCTCCCTTTCAGACACCAAATTTTGACTCCACTCAATCGGTATCAGTTCTCTATGTGAATGGGCTGAACAAAATTTAAGGACACAAAACCAAACAAATAAATAATGGTAGTAATTTATGCAAGACGAAGGGGTTATATACAGCTACCATCTCTAATTGAGAGTTTGCTATGATATGTACGCAAGAATATCTAATACAATTACAGCATAATTCGACTTTCTAGAGGCGGGATTGAATAATTATTTGCATGTGTGGTTACACTGAACTATCAGTAAGTTAAGATATATATATATATGAATTTTCATCGGCAACATGGAGAGAAAGGTTCAGGTTTTTGTCACTACTAAACGGCTATAAGAATTCCGATATTATAAAACTTATAATATGCCATGAAAAGATATGGTTTAAGTTGTAAGGTTACATCTCGGTAGTTGGGATATACTTTGTGAAAGATAAAACACCCTACCAATCCACAGGTTAGAATAATAACTAGAAAAGAGAGGTGATCAGGTTTATAGAAGATGGGAATGTATTTTGTTCGCCTAACATAAACAGCTCCGTTCCGTTATGGGTCACATTTTATAAATGCCAGTATATAGTGTGTGTGACTACGATACGACCCCGGTAGGTAGAGCGGAAAGAAGAAGAAGAAGCTTCTACTGCAATTTATTATGCCGTATGTCGCTAGAATTAAGTAGCCGTGACAGGGAGAGCTGAACTAGATCAACTAGAGAAGTGGCAGTGAGAGTTTATGGAACTAATTGTTAAATAGTGCATAAAGTCAGTATCATATTTTTACTTTCTCTATACGTACTATGTACATAGTGAATAGACAAGGTATTGCACTCCACCTAAAATTCGATACCGAGATTTCATCGGAAGTATATGTTTTGAGTCCCCTTGAATAAAAAAAAAACATTTTTAATAAATGGTCCATGTATGTGTGTATGCGTGTGTGTGTCTGTATGTTTGTGTGTCGGTGGAAAGCATAGCTCAAAAACTTGGTATTTAAGTTTGGTATCTTCCAAGGTGCGACACGAAGATTTTCAAGAAAATTTCCCCACCCCCAACTACTCTTCACGTGGTACTTTTTTCGAAAAGTTTGATTTTCTCAAAAATGGCTCTAAAGAATTTGATTAAAGTATCGTATATTAAAGGTATTTTACCTGACAAATAAAATTTATATCTTGAATTTTCTGGGAATAGCCTCTAAAGACTATTTTAGACTGGATGAATATTACGGAATTTTGCATAACTGCTAAACAGTAAGAGATGGACAAAAACTTACCATACAAAAAATGTAGAGCACTTTAAAACACACAATTCATGTTATATACATCTTTTTCGTGGAGTTGATCGTGTTTTCTTGTTTTTTGTTTTCAGCTTGGAAAAACAAAATTTTCTCATACAGGAATTTGTCAACTCCTGTTCAGGCACTAGCAACCAGCTTTTGACTATCACGTTAACCTATGTTACTCCCTTATTTTGCTTTTACTAACAAGTAAGCAAGTAATAACACTATTTCTGCTATTTTTTCTCGATTGTCATTAAATAAAAAGAATCATAAGCTTTCTAACAATAATTTGTTGCAGAGATGCAGCACAAAGTCATTTAATGGAAGCCAGCAGGCTTTTGGAATAATAATCCAACAAAAAAATGCTTATCTTGAATTCCTATGAACTGCCCACTCTTATTCTTCATAAATATAAGATCTTTACAGAAGGACAACTGTCATGCTGAGGAAATATAACATATAAGGTCCTCATAATAGATTTTTATCTAAATTCCGTTTCTTATACATTTTATTGCGTTCCCAAATTATGAGTATAGCGCTATCAACATGTAGGGAGTATTACTTCTGCCCTTCAAGGAGCACTTATTATACCTAAAGGGAATTAGTGATAATACCTATCACTAATTCTCTTTATTTATAATAAGTTATATGCTATTTTCGGACCTTGAATAAAAGGCAGTTCTAAATGCTCAACTTTGTAGGCATTTATTTTACGTGTATGAGAGTGTATAACCTAATAATGGAACAGAGCAATGGGTCTGCTGTTACACATAGCAATTGTTTATAAATATGTATATTTGTACGATTTACAAATAGCTATAAATAAAAAAGGAATTTCATGTACTATTCATATTCCTCTCTTTAATCATTGTTGCTTTATACAGTTAGTTCCTATATTTTAGAATATTTAATTAAAATATATTGTTTTAGTCACATTACCTATTCATGATATTTTTGGCTAGAAATGGTTTCAAATTAAGTAATATAGACTTTCTATTATACTTATTACAGAAAAAACATCGGTGTTACTGATAAATCAATATATAAAAATATTAATGATATGAGATAATATACACACACTACGTGATGTTTCAACCTAAATAAACGTCATTTAAGGAAGCTTATTTTGGAAACGGCTAATCCTAAAAAAATAAAGCGACATATACTCTCAATTTATTTACATTTCCTTTTTATGTATTAATTTTACAAAATTAATTTAGAAGATTTCATATATTATTCAAAAAGTTAATCTAATATATATATAGTCCTTCTGCTCATCATGTAAATACCGTTAACATAATGCTTTTAACGCAAATGGAACCTAACCTTTTTTCCACGCAAACGTGGTTCGGAATACAGTTCTATATGCTTATCCCTTAAATATGTTGCAGATACTAAAACTGTACAATAAAAGGTTATTTTAGAAATATTTGAATCTATTTTTCATTATATTTCAGTAATATTGTTACGTAGCGGTTGTTAGATCATCAAATCACTTGCGTCATCTCACCAATTATTTTACGTGGGCCCTTAGCAACCGTTACCATATGCACAGTTGATTGCAGTCCCTGGGATTCAAACCTAAGGCTTTGATTGGATGTCAGTCCAATTTGTCTCGCCTTAGGTGTTCGTCGGTTTGTGGTTGGATGGTGGATAGCGTATTGGCAAATTTTAGCCTGGCGTCGTTGTCGGGACCTAACAACAGGCTTGGGGCCCCTCTAGGGGTTCATCGGATAGACGTGGGACCCGAATAGGGCCTAGACCACAGGAAGTTGAGTGTATACGGTAGGTATCACGCGCATGCTTCTCTCTCGCACACGCTAACCGTGACGTCATCTGGTGTATATACTTAGCCACGGCGTGCTTACTTCTGTGGCCATTGTTAACAAATTAAAAGCTATGGTACTGTGTAAAGATACACATTCGGATTTTCCCCATCAAATCGTAAATAAAGCAGATAACTTGTTCAACTCTAACCACTAGATTTAAATTATTGAACCTAAAAGAGCAATTGTTTAAAATATTAAATATAAAGGCTCACCATATACCCCTAAGTCTCACGCTAACTAATTGTTACCCACAATTGTTTAGTTATTTTGCGTGAATTCTTCTGTTTGATAACTGCATCCTAACAGAGTTTAAAGCCAGATAATAAATAACTCAACACATTAGTAAGTATCGCGGAAAAAACAGTTGGTATACAATAAAATATATCACCCGATGTGATGTTTCCTGCTTCATGTACATATACAATTATTTATTCAGTTGTAGCACACATTTCTCACTTTATTTCTCCCCAAATTAGTGCGTTTGTTTCCGGGTATTTTCCGTTATTCTAATTTTCTCTTATTCATATTCTTCAGCCTAATAAATGGCAGGACGAAATTTTTGCCTTTCAGTGCCTATATGTAACATGAGAGTGTGGCATAAGTCATAGCATTTTTAGCATAAACGTGCTTTTCAGAAACCTCTCTTGTGACCTTTTTACATTATATAAAACAAATCCTTCGTTGATTGTTAGGGGCGATTTTCAACTTCTATAGGATTATATTCTGAAAGTTCCCCTGCAGATAGCGCTAGTGTACTAGCCGGTAAGCGCAAATCGTTCTTCTGTTTATTTGCCCGAGTTTTGTCTGCTATTACTTGCTGTTTAACGTGTGGTGTTATTCGGTTGACTCAAACGGTAAAACTTGCTGATGCTCCTTCAAGGTTTAAATTAATTACTTTAAGAACTTAATGTTTTAAGTTATGATGGACAGTTTCTAAAGTGTCAAAGTAAAATATCTGAAACAGGAATTGAAGAATAGAAGTGCTAAACTAGTGGAAGAACACATGAATTATGGGAGAGGTATAGACTTAAGCTAATATATAATTGTGTATTTAGTTGAATATTCTATGGAAATGTCAAATCATGTACTACAAGATAATCATACAAAATCTCATTTCGTTTCATTTATAGGTTTTGTTTTATTTTTCTAGGTTAAATGCATACAAAAAAAAACTACAAATTCAATCATCTGCACCTGCTCCTGAAACACAAGTTCTGTAGTTTCCAAGCGATAGCACGTTTCAGAATTTAACGACCAGCTACAAACATAAAATCGAAATTTCAAATGTGCATCTAATGGATTATTTCATCTGCTGAATATCAGAAATAGATGGTGCACCTGTAACCAATTGTAAATTGATATATGATGCATGGTATAGGCTTTTCAGTGAAAAGTTTATCACATTCATAAAGTGTGCATTTGAATTAAATGGTGTATTTATAAGTAGTAGAGTTAAGTCAAAAGAATATTGAATACACCAGGAGATATTAACGGTGCCGCATTTGAGTGTGTTCCTGGAGCAGGTCCTAAAACTAGCTGTAAACATATTGCAGCAGTATGCTATGCTCTAGAGCATTTTTACTTTCTCCATACGCACTATGTGCATAGTGTATAGAGAAAGTATTGCACTCCTCCAAAAAATTCGATACCGAGATTTCACCGGAAATATGTTTTAGGGTCCCCAATATCCAAAAAAACATTTTCACAAAAAGGTCCGTGTGTGTGTGTGTGTGTGTGTGTGTGTGTGTGTGTGTGTGTGTCCGTGTGTCCGTGAACACGATAACTCAAAAACGAAAAGTCGGTAAAATACCAAACTTGGTATTTAAGTTTAGTATCTTCCAGGGATGCGACACGAAGATTTTGAGAAAAATCCCCCCACCCCCAACTACCCTTTACATAGAACTTTTTTCAGAAATTTTGATTTTCTCAAAAATGGCTCTGACGATTTTGATTAAAATTTCGTATATTAAACATATTTACCTGAAAAATAAAATGTATATCTTGAATTTTCTGGGAATAGCCTCTGAAGAGTAGTTTATTCTGAATGAATTTTACTAAATTTTGAATAACTGATAAACCGTAAGAGATGGACAAAAACTTTCAACACAAAAATGTAGAGCACATTAAAACACACAATTTATGTTATATACATTTTTTTCATGGAGTTCGTCGTTTTTGTGACATTCCTTATTTTTGGTTTCTGCTATGAAAAACGTATACTTTTCTCATACAGGAACTTGTCAACTCCTTATCCATATAGACAAAGGAACTTCATTGACATAGCGACCAGCTTTTGACTATCACTTTAACCTACAGTTGTCCCTTATTTCGCTTCTACTTACAAGGAAGCGAGTAATTAGACTATTTCTGCTATTTTTTTCTGATTAGCATAAAGTAAATAAAAGTATAAGCTTTTTAAGAATAATTTGTTGCAGGGATATGGAGAAAGTCATGTGAATGGTACACATCAGATTTTATATTCAAAAAGTGGTGAGGTAAAGTGTATGGAAACCTGAACCCAGACTCTACAAACTTTCCATCATCCTCCTTGTAAAAGATAAAAGCCAATCAGTCCAATTAAAGCAGAAACTTTGCCACTTGAACAAATTTTACAAGAATCATGTCATGAGGTTAGACCTTCATCTGGCATTAACAATCTAGATTATCAACACTATGCAAGAGTCAATAGTGAAAACCTCCAGACACAAACTGACATTTTATTATGCCATAAAAAGTCGCCCTCCTTGGTGTAGTGGTTGTCATACTAATGCTGTATGTCCAACTTCGCGGGTTCAAACCCGGTGGAGGACGAGAGATTTTTTTGGGCGTAAAAATACTTAGCATGACTTCCTTCGGAAGGGAAGTAAAGCCGTGGGTCCCATATCGTAGATTTACGGCACGAAAAAGAACCTCAAGCCTGATAGAGAGGTCTCTGAGCAAAATTAAGCGGTATTTCACGCCCAGTATAGAATGGGTCGCTGAGATCTACAGCAGTTAAAGAGCGTCCATAAATTAAATTAAAAAAACATAAAATAAAGTGAGTGCCTTTAATATGTCCCATGATCATTATTTTGATCCTTGTGCATTAGAAGCTGACAGGCTTGTAACTGCTACTGAAGGAATTGCACCATGTTTTAACCTTCTCCTTTCATCTAAAATGCAAAATATTTGGATTTAAAATACGGCAACCATATTATTAACTTTCATTCCGTATATTGTATCATATTAACTGAAAGATACATAGAGCTTAGATACTTCTTTCTGAGGAAAGCACTACACAGCAAATAATAATAGTAATAATACAATTCAAGGGGCAGATGTGTCAAATTTCTACTTTCTAGAGTTTTAAAGATATGAACTTCATTTTTTGTACACAGTCTTTTACAACCTGGAATAACTAGTTTATAAGTTATTGCTTTTTCTATTTAAAAGCAATTCTTTTGCAAAGTGTTTATCTATTTAATAAGAATATTCTCCATCACCATTAATATTTGTTTCATGACATATGTATACAAAATAAATAAAATATAGTATAATGAACATTAACTGTTGAGTTATCACTACCAAATATTATTTTTTATTTTAGGAAATATGTAAACAATTAAAACCCGTTAAACAATCTCGGTGGAAAAATCCGTAAAACGAAATCAAAGAATGAAATTTTGAGGTATTTTTAAGTGCAGAAAATCATTCCAAAATGTTGTAAGGCCTTGAAATTCTGTACATATAAAGTGGGTTTCACATTCCAATTTTTGCCACAAATTAAAAACATTATTCTTAACATTAAAAATTGCAAATCTTTAAAATCCAATTATCTGATTAAATGAAAATAAAATATGTACACTAAAATATGAATAGTGGAAAATATTAAAAAATTATTTATTAGAGCAATTATAAATGCATAAAAAGCATATTTAATCGGCTTATATATTTGTATAACTTAACTAATAAGGTAGTGACAAAATCCTCCAGTTTAAAGTGCTGCGAGCATACTTTAATGTTTTTACTGAACTTCTTTTCGGTGAGGTTTTTCCTTCTTATGGCACGTAATGAAGTTTTTCTCAAAACTTTATCCCCAGAAAATCGATGAAAAGAAATAGGCCGTCCTTGATTTTCGCACAATGGAACACAGCAATAGTGTGTCATTATTGATTATGTTCTATTTTTGCCCAAATTCACTTCTTAAATAGGCCAGTTTGCTTAAATATTAACTCATACACGTCGGAACCTCAAACTTCTTATACGAAATAAACGCTTACCGGCTAATTCAGTGGAGTCATCTAGTGGAACTAATTCCATACATCCCTATTACAGGATGCAAGATGTAGGATTTATCTCTCATAATTCCAAGTTTAGAAAGTAAATTCCTATTTGATCCTCCCATGTCACAGACTAAGGAACGGATTCTGAAACCTGCCTTTCGACCATTTGAATAATGTCTGGTAGTAATTCTTTTCTTACTGTCTCATCAAAATTGTAGTATATCGGTGATTTCTACTTTCCTGCTAAGCTGCAGACCGCAACTTGTATCTTCTGTGTTGTCATATTAAAAAATCGGATTTCACTTTCATCTCATCAAAGCTCAGAACATACACTCACTAACAGAAGTTGCTTTCTGTGGTAATAACTCCATGGCACGACAGCTCACAGGGAACCTTGGCCTACCGCCCGGCCGCTGCGTCCCCCATCTCGGTCCACTACAGACGTCATGGATGGGGTGCAGTATTGGAGGGTGAGACGTGGTCAGCGCCTCGAGTCCCCCGCCCGGTTAATGCGGTCCTCATGGACCTGGAGCCGCTACTTCTCCATCAAGTAGCTCCTCAATTGGCCCCCCCGGGACCTTACGAGGCTGAGTGCACCCCGGGCCATGTCTCCCAGCGGGGGAAAAATCCCCACGCTGGTACTGGGGATCGAACCCAGAGCAGCTGCGCTACCACCGCGCTAAGGAGACGACCCTTCTGTTGTAATAGGTACACATTTAATTTAATGATTCATGTGATATGATGAATTGGGCCAAGCGTCTTTTGACGGTTATAGAACTTGTAGAGGATATTTAAGGCATTCTCTCTCATAACCATATGCCTTCTTATACATGCATCTCAAAATGATTTCCTTTGAAATGTCATCAGAGGCCCAATTTTTATATGTACCTGCAAAATGAGAACATTTGCTGGAATGCTGTTCAACGCTTCTTAAGTTATACATTTCGGAATGAACTTCTTGCAATTCTTGTTACTTTCTTCTCTAATCTTAAATTGTGACTTCTAAGTGCTTAAACTTCTGATTTAAGTTCCTGTATTTGTAGGTGCTGTGTTAAATAACGAGGGAGTGGTAACAGGATTTTCGGAAATATTTACTATAATGATTTCAAAATTGCTGTTTGTTTCTTCTACACATAGCATTTACTGTTGTTTTGCATCTCTATTTAGAAGCCGTTTTGTCTTCTTTTCTTAAGACTGTTGACTTTCTGTTACAAGTCATTAGACAACTTTAAATTTAGATGTGGTAAAGCAATGCAAGTTTGAAGAGTTCCGCTTTTAAATCTCGTTCATAATCTTCCTAGTCAATGTATGGAACGAATGTGGGGATTATCTGGAGAGAAACGATCATCCCTTCTACATAACTGAATCCATCACGTACAACACTCACAAGAAGCTTGAGCAACCAAAATCCACATAAACACTGTCATCGCAGTGAGAGCAACGAGCGACCGCTACGCCAGCTGACGTCATCAGCACGGAAGTTTACTGCGCATCTAGCTGGTGATACCTACCGTATTACTCCATATTCTGTGGTCTAAACGGAGTCGGAGGCGTTCCAACGGTAGCCTTTAGTGGCCCCATCCATGCTCACGCCAGTCTCATCCGTATATGGTCGCCTTTCGGATCTCTCCCCTAATCCTTCCACCCTGGGGTCACGTAAGAGGCAGAGCCACAAGGGCCTACATCCGTTGCTCTTTTGTAGTGTCTTGGAGGCGCCGTCCATGCTTAATCCTAATCCTATTCCTAAAAGTAATAGAGGACATGACTTTGTGTGCATGAGAGTTTTTGCAAAAATCAGAAGTCAATGTGATTAATTGTCCTTCAATGAGATTTTTCTCTTAGACAACCATTGTATCCCTCGTAAAATGTTTGTAATTTGAGCGATTATTATCTTGGTCTTTCTCTTTAACCGTCAAATAAAAACATTAATTTAATTACTCTACGCTACACAATGTGTAAAATATTTCGTTTAAAATGTCTGAAGCGTTTTGTGAGAGTTAAATTCTCAGAAATATTTTACCGATATAACTATATTCATTATACATTTTAATGTAAAGATCATAATCCAGGTTTACATCAGGTGGGCCAACTGCCCCGTACTATTTAACGTGCGCAGGTATCCCTTCGTGCGTTAAAAACGTTGCAGAACTCAACGGGATTATTTAAAGTTAAAACTGGTATGTGGGGAACTGGCAGTGCAAATTGTTTTACCCTTCTTGCTTATCGCGGAGACGGTTAGGCGGGCCTCGCTCATTGAGAGGGTTAAAACAGAGTATCACTCGCTAGTTCCTTGGCTGGTATGTATAGATTTAATACTTTGTTTAGCTACATGAATATAATTAAGCTCCTGCAGTTTCTAAATTATGTATTTAGCCAACTTCAAATCTAAATAATATAATTTTTTAGAGATTAAAGTTTGACCAAATAGCTCACATAAGTAAATAAATATACATACACATATAAAGGTTGTTACAAACTATTGAATGATTTCATAAATTATATACATAAACCACCATATCTTCACTTGGAAGGGGAAGTTTTAAGTTTTGTTGTCGCAATTTTGGTACTGGTATCGTAAGGAAAGGACGGTGTCTTTAATGACTTACACTCCGATGATCAAGTCATTTATGTCTACCCAAACTTACATCCTCATTAGTTCTGTGTCATAATCAAGGACTCTAGATCCTTAATGAAATATTTTGGAAATCACATAAAACTGGAAAAGTTTTCACCTTAGATACACTCGATGTGACCACCACATCCAATACCCTCTCAAGCGTGTATTGTGTGATGTTATCAATGGCTGCGGTAATGCGGCCTCTCAATTCCAACTCCTCTAGAAGTGGAGGGATGTAAACACTATCCTTGATTTAACCCCACAGGAAGAAATCACACACTGTGAGATCAGACGAATGTGGTGGCCAGCCATGAGCAGAAGGTGTTGTCTGCGGCTGTTGCAATGTACACGTTTCTCACACAAATGAAGATCAGATATACAACACACAGCTTCAAACTTTCTTCAAATGTTGGTAAGACTAAGTAGTTATGTTAGTCTTGGTGAAAATACAGCCTTATGAAACCGTCCAATAATTAGTAGTCATCCCGTATATAATATTAATATTCAAAATTAATTTACTCCTGAATGTTTAAGGAGGGTCGGCAAACTGATTGCTAAGCACCCGCTGATTCTGTTTTATCCGAAATCGATTTCGATTTGTAGTTGAAAATAATCGTTCATAAAATTCATATTCTGACATTAATAGATAATAGACTTCGAAAGGAGCCATAAATCTTGAAGGGAGGAGAAAAATATCCAATTTAAAGCTTGATAAAATGTTCAAGGTAAATCTCAAGATGTTTCATGCTACGAAGCACATATAATGGTCGTTTTTGGAACTGCCGATTTCAAACAGCGACTTAAGAACGTAAAAGCGGTTTAGCGCAAGGGCACCGTTAAAAGTAATAGGCTATATCTTATATGAGCTATGTAGCATGCGGAGGAGTAGTTTCCCTTTCTGTTCTGCCACGGGCCGACCTTGGACCTCCATCACTCTGAATGGTACTCAATCCACGAACCACTTTACTGCTTATCGATCTCAAACATAACC
This sequence comes from Hymenopus coronatus, assembly GCA_030762935.1. Classification (NCBI taxonomy): domain Eukaryota; kingdom Metazoa; phylum Arthropoda; class Insecta; order Mantodea; family Hymenopodidae; genus Hymenopus; species Hymenopus coronatus. Next base: position 30,342,251 of record CM060890.1, on the reverse strand, counting down.
GAACCCTATGACAACATGGGTCTGGAAGTACCAACTGCGGGGAAGTGGATGGGATATAGTCGACCCCTGCAGGGAAAACAGAGTCGGCTTCGACCATTGACTCGAGATAGCCTGAGGGAGAGAGGAAACATCCCTGCCACTTTCCAGTCGATTGCTGCTGGCAGTGAAACGATGCTCCTGTGTGAAAGCATTCAGGAGTGCCGGATGGACAGGCCTACTGTGCAAGCGCTCAACTATTCTCTAGTGTCTATTACATCGCGAATTATTGATATTGACTCCCGACAAATGCAGACTATATTCAAAGGGACACGACTTTTACTTTTACTTTTTCTGGCACATATGTACAACGTACATAGTGGATAGAGAAGGTATTGTATTCCTCCCAAAAATAAGATACCGAGATTTCACCGGTAACATATGTTATGAGACCCCCTGAAAAAAAATAGAAAAAGGACTGTGCCTGTGTCTCTCTGTCCGTCTGTGTGTGTCTGTGAACAGCATAACTCAAAATGAAAAGTCCATTAATACCAAACTTGGCATTAAAATTCCAGCATGCAATTAGAAGATTTTCAAAAAAATCTGCCAACACAATTTTCAATTTTTTTATTTTCTCTAAAATGGCTCTAATAGTTTTTTATTAAAATATCATATATTATATAAAATATATTTACATTAGAAGTAAAATGCATATCTTAAATTTGCTGGAGTCTTCTGAAGTCCTCTTCATGCTGGATTAATTTTACAGAAGCTGCTAGACCCTAAGGGATAGACAAAGACTTTCTGCAGAAAAAATATAGATCTCGTCAAAACAAAATTTATGACGTTTATATTTTGTTGTTCCTAAAATTCTCTTTGTTATTGGTTTTACTTTTAAAATACTTATAGTTTTCTCAAACAAGAAGTCGCCTGTGCCCCTTTGTTTTACTTCTGACCAAGCAAAGAATCTAATTTTGACGACAATCGCATAGCGACCACATTTTCAACATTTAACTCGCGCCTTTAAAATAGCGCATTCCCATTGTTCCCCTCTACTTACAAGAATTCTAAGTAATAAGTACATTCTGCTAATTAGTAATCTCCATTAGCATGATGTAGAAAGAAGAATAATCTTTGGTAAGAAGTTTCTTTGTAGAACAGCTAGAAAAAGTCACGTGAGTGTAACACAACAGAATGTTTTATTTTTGGTGCAAAAAATGTAAATACTTTAAAGTAACATATTTAATATTTTGATTCTGCTATGGTGGATGTAACACATATTACTTTCTCTACACTACTATGTACATAGTGTATAGAGAAGGTATTTTAATGCACAAAAAAAGTCGATACCAAGCTTTCACCAGAAATATATGCAAAAAGCAATTTTAGAAAAATGTTGGTGTGTGTCTAGGCTGCATAGCTCAAAAACGAAAACACCTTTAAATATAAAATTTGGTCTTTAAGTTTGGTATCTTTCAAGGATGCGACACGAAGTTTTTCAAGAAAATCCCCCAGCCCCAAACTAACCTTTACATGGAAAAAAATTAGAAAATTTTGATTTTATCAAAAATGGCTCTTACTATTTTGATTAAAATATCGTATATCGAAGATATTTACCTGACAAACAAAATGTATATCCTGAATTTTCTGGCAATAGCCTCTGAAGACTACTTTATTCTGGATGAATTATACGAAATTTTGCATAACTGCTAAATTGTAAGAGATGGAAAAAAAAACTTATCACACAAAAAATATAGAGCACTTAAAACACTCAATTTATGTTATATGCATTTTTTTCGTGGAGTTGATCGTTTTTTGGATATTCCTTGTTTTTAGTTTCAGCTTTGAAAAACTTATACTTTTCTCATACAGGAATTTGTCAACTCCTGTCCATAGAAACAAAGGAAGTTCAGTCACAGAGCATCCAGCTTTTGACTATCACTTTAAATTATGGTACTCCCTTATTTAGCTTCTACTTTCAAGGAAGTAAGTAATAAGACTATTTCTACTAATTTTTTCTCCTTTAGAACGAAGTAAATAGAGGCATAAGCTTTTTAACAATAATTTGTTACTGAGACGTAGAGAAGATCATGTGAATGGAACACATCAGATTTTTAAGCGTTGTCCTGTTTAAATGACTCTCTTTAATAAGCTTTACAACGAAGACGGTTTTCTCAGATTCATTTTTACTTTCTCTAATGCGTATGTACATACAATGTACATAGTAGTTAGAGAAGGTCGAGATTCTGCTGCATTCATTTGTACGTTGTAATATTTTAACTATCCACTAGAGGAAAATTTGAAGAAGACAAATTGTAACAAAGATACTAAGGAAACTAATTTAAAAAATATGACGTGTTACAGTCACATGCCTTTCTCTAGCCGCCTTACAAACAAACTTCTTACAAAATTCTTCTTTCAACACATAGCTAATCGAGATAAACATTATCAGAATGTTCTTATATCTTACTTCCTTATAAGTATAAGGGAACTAAGGGAATGCACTAGGATAAAGTGATAGTCATATGTTTTAAAAGCTGTTGTTTTGCGACTGTCACCGCAAATCGCTTCTTTACTTGGCCAGGAGTAGAACAAAAGAAAAACGGACACTTCCTGTCTGAAAAAGTGAAAGTACTTTACAATTGAAATCAATAACAAGGAATATCTCAAAATATCTATATAATACAACCGTAAAGCAAATAAATTGTGTGCTTTGAGGAGATGTACATTTTTTGGGTAGTAACTTTTCTTCTATAATTTACGGTTTAACAGTTACGCAAAATTCGGCAAACTTCATTCAGAATAAAGAGGTGTTCATTGGCTATTCTCAGAAAATTCAAGATTAATATTTTATTTGGGATGTATATATGTTTAATATGTTATAGCGGTGTATATATATATGTATATATATATATTTAATTAAAATGCTTAGATACATTCTTGAGTAAATCAAAAGTTTTTGAGCTATGATGTCCACAGACACACACACACGCACACACACAGACACACACGGACCTTTTTCTAAAAAAAATTGTCGAACTCAGGGGACCCCAAAACATATATTTTCGATGAAATATCGGCATCAAATTTTTGGGTGCAATACAATACCTTCTGTATCTACTTTGTACATTCTACATGCGGCTGGAGAAAGTAAAAATTGTGCAAGCTGACAACTTAGTATAGATAAGAGCATATATATATATGCTAAATAAATTGAATAAATAAGTCAAAATGTCCAAATGAAAAGCCACATTTAAATGAAACTGTGTGAATATTTATTTTTTGTCATTATTGTCTAACAAAAGTTACAGCTCTAGATTTAATTTTATTTCCAAAACAGCTTTTATCGCTTAAGAAGCCCTTAAAGAACAACTGATTTAATGACACCAGCTTAAGTTGATCTTCCTCTTTCGTTATTTTCTCCTTTTCTTTTATATGACACCTTCCGTCAGACAACAGCACTGTTGGGGCCTCCTAAATATTGCCTTCTTTCGTTTTGGCTCTCTCAAGTACTATAAACAAACATATTAATCCTTTTGAAATTATAATTATTAATTCTAGTATTTTAATTCCTTTTTACTACCTCCCCTATTGCGTGCACATGTGCAATGTACAAAAAGCTAGAGAAGACATTTACACTCCAGCTACAGTTTTATTCCCAAGTTTCACCATAAATATATATTTTGAGGTCACCTGTGTGTGAACAAATTTAGAAAAAAGTCCGCGTGTGTGTGTTCGTGTGTCACGGTTTGTAAACAGCATAACTCAATCAGTTAATTACGAAATTTGGTATTTAAGTTTAACATGTTCCAATGATGCGGCGCGAAAATATTTGGTAAAATTCCACCCACTCTATATTACCTTCTATATGGAACATTTATATAACGGCTGTAGGGATGTAGATTAAAATATCACATACTAAAATTAGTACTTATAAGCCTTTGTTAGCTGCTTTGTGGAACCCCCTGCGGAATGGAAGCACCAATCAAAAATATTTACATGGCAAATAAAATGTATATCTTGAATGTCTTGGGAATAACATCTGAAACCCTCTTCATTCTAAAGGACCTTTGCATAACCACTAAAGCGTTTTAGTAACAGAAAATTCTACTTCACGAAAATTGCATAATCTCGTTAAACACCATGTACATTATATATATATATATATTTTATTTTATAGATTTAACCATATCCGAGATATTCCTTAATATTTGTTTCAAATTTTACAACAATTTAACTTTTCTCAAACAGAAAGTTGCCATTTGTTTCATCTCTCTTTAATTTTACTCCTGACCATTGCAAAGAGATCTGAATTTCATTGTCATCGTATAGCAGCAGCTTTAAAAGATTTGTCAACTGCTTTAGCCTAGTAAATTTCCTATTATCCTTCTGCTTACAAGGAAGTATGCCATGAAACCACATGTGTTAATTTTTACGTTCTCTACACGTACTATGCACATAGTATATAGAGAAGGTATTGTATTCCACCCAAAAAGTCGATGCCGAGATTTCACTGGAAATACATGTTTTGGGTCCCCCTGAATAAAAAAAAAGCATTTCTGGAAAAAGGTCCGCGTGTGTGCGTGTGTGTGTCTGTGTGTGTCTGTGGACAGCATAGCTCAAAAACGAAAAGACCGTTAAATACCAAACTTGGTATTTAAGTTTGGTATCTTCCAAGGATGCGACACGAAGATTTTCAAGAAAATCCTCCCACTCCCAACTACCCTTTACATTGAACGTTTTTCGAAAATTTTGATTTTCTCAAAAATTGCTCTAACGATTTTGATTAAAAGATCGTATATTAAAGATGTTTACCTCACAATAAAATGTATATCTTGAATTTTCTGGGAATAGCCTCTGAAGGCTACTTTATTCTGGATGAATTTTACAGAATTTTGTATAACTGCTAAACCGTAGGAGATGGATAAAAACTTACCACACAAAAAATGTTGAGCACATTAAAACAGATAATTTATGTCATACACATATTTTTCGTGGAGTTTTTGCTTTGAAACACATACTTTTCTCGGACGGGAATTTGTCAACTTCTGTCCATACAAACAAAGGAACTTCAGTCACATAGCAACCAGCTTTTGACTATCACTTTAACCTATGGTACTCCCTTATTTCGCTTCTACTTACAAAGAAGCAAGTAATAAGAATTTCTGCTAATTTTTTCTCAACTATCATGAAGTAAATAGAAGCATAGGTTTTTTAAAAATAATTTTATGCAGAGATGTAGAGAAAGTCATGTGAATGGAACACATCAGATTTGTATATTGGATAAGCATGAGGGAAATAGATTAATGGCATTTTTAAACGCATTTTGTTGCTGAAAAGTAAAAAATCTCATGTGAATATAGCACACAATATTTTACTTAGCATAGCTATTACCTATCCGTGTGTGTGGGCCACAAATATAGAGAGAATAGATAGGAAAAGCCCTATCCTAATGCATTCTGGTTGGTGAATTAAGTTTCTGACAAACCGCCATTCTTTGATTCCACATTTCTAAGATAATACGCCTCTTTTGGGTTAAATGTTCACACAAAAATAAACTTTAGTGGTGTTAAATGTCAATTAAGCAGTGTATTTGGACTGTAGATTTTAAACCAGTATAATGCTGAATACGTGTGTGGTGTTTGGTTGTAGTTCCTCAAATAGCAAAAGTAAAAATAGGGAAAGTCAAATGTGTTTCAATATATACGTGAGCGTGCTTATTTAAGTGATTTTGTGGTGTTAAATGTCCAATAAGCAGTAAATTTGGAGTGTAATTTTTGCTGAATAACAGAAGCATAAATAAGGAACTGTGATTTTTCGGTGTTATATTTACGGCCAGTTGTACGAACTCGGAATAAATCCTGGAATAGTTATTCCTGGAGTACACTATTCACGGTATAAATGTGGTGCCGGGTTGTACGATGCAATTTTATTCCTTAGATATCTATTCGATTTAAAACTAATTGCGAGTCATTCATGGCCAACTTGATACGTATTTTGCTGAAAATTTGCATTGCTTTCACAATCAGCTGTTCCTAAACTATGTATTATTTCTTATTTTAACTACTTACGGTACTATGAATTAATGATGAATGTTCACAAGCGTGTTCGGATGTAGAATTGCTATACACTTTACAAAATATAAACACATATGCATACTGTGACTTATTGCGATAGGTTAGGAGTATGGGAATGAAATCTTACCGTATGTGCAAAGTTGTATCTTGTGCTGATATATGACATGCTGATATATTCCGTTTCTATACTCAGAACAGCTAACGTGCACTTTATTCATTAAAATACTTAGTAAGTGAATTTTGAAAATTACATTTAAGTGTTGCCAATGCCACTATCAACTTAAGATATGCACAATTGAATCGTTGCACCAAGATAAGTACAAAAACAATTTGCTATACAGGTATTATTAACCAACAGAAATATTAGTAGTTATGTCGAATAGTACATTAAACCGTCCCTATTACAGTTCGCAATTTGATGATGACAATATTTAATACAATAGCTAGAAATTGTCAACCTAACCAATAAAACCAAGAACATTATATTTTACGGAAGGTACTCTCTATTCAATCAAAGTTGTCTCTAATGTATTACACCTACAGCATATAATATGAAAAATTATGAATTTATTGTAAAATAATATATTTAGATTTACGAGCTCTGAAGGCGACTTTTAATCTGGGCATCTCCTCCCTACATCACAAAGCTTGTAGTGTTATCGTTTTTAAACTTGCACATAACCTCCAAAATCTGAATATATTACAGAATGTCGCTAACATTAACACTCGTGGCTATCTTACGTTTTGAAGCATATTGACCTAGAAGCAACCTATCCTTTGTATTTCGTCAATAAAACGTAACCTCAGTCTTTACAATGCTATGCATTGTGCTGGTGAATTGCTGCGCTAAACTATTTTATATTTATTTGGGTTGGATTAAATTTAACTGTTTCCATAAAAATAGAGATATTTGGATGATAATATTGTAAGTAGATTTTACTGTTTTATAAATGAAACTTTATTTTAACTACTTTTTTGTCATATTTATCTTATAACCACCAAGATGTCTGTGTGATATCCTTTCTCAACTTTAATCTCATTATAGCCGTTTACATTTATCGGACTATCTCTACAACATATTGTATTTAGGTATAATATGCCCTTTAAAACATATTATAAAAAAATTAATCGCTTATATCGGTAAAATATGGGTCAAAATTGTGTCGAGTATCCAAGCGGCCATTTTCCTTTTTATACTCTATTCTCGGAATATTGGCTTATCCCCGCAAGTAATCATGTAATAAGTCATTCCATGTTTATTCCCTTGATAGTCTCTATTCCGCTATCGTACAACACAATTTAGCACATAACCACGGAATAACGTCGAACAGTTCGTACGACTGGCCCTTAGTGAAATATTCAATACACAGGTTAATGTACTTATTTAAGCAATTTCTCGGTGGTTAACTCCATGGCACGACAGCTCACGGGGAACCTTGGCCTACCGCCCGGCCGCTGCGTCCCCCATCTCGGTCCACTACAGACGTCATGGATGGGGTGCAGTATTGGAGGGTGAGACGTGGTCAGCGCCTCGAGTCCCCCCGGCCGGTTAATGCGGTCCTCATGACCTGGAGCCGCTACTTCTCCATCAAGTAGCTCCTCAATTGGCCCCTCAGGGACCTTACGAGGCTGAGTGCACCCCGGGCCAGGTCTCCCAGCGGGGGAAATATCCCCACGCTGGTGCTGGGGATCGAACCCAGGTCTTCCGCTTGGTAAGTAGCAACGCTACCACCGCGCTAAGGAGACGACCTTTCTCGGTGGTACACTTAGTGAAATACATTATCAACAGAACGATTCTGTACTGTTTGTTATATTTTAGATTTCCAGCTCGGAAAGAGCGTTGAGAAGTAGCCAAATTTGGCAACCTACTCCGGTATATATGAAACCTCTGGTTAATTCCCCATTTAGCAGCTATCGCGAGAAATATTTGGTATAAAATGATGTGCTTATGGCACCAGAACCGTGAGTATAGGGGGCATGTTCCTCGGATTTATAAGTTCATGTAGAGAAATAATGGCTACAAGCATGCGAGACATACAATAAGGTTTGGTCAAAATCTCATATTTTGCTGCCCTTCAGTTTTAGTCCAAGAAATTAGAACAAAATTAAGTTATGACCTTGCCGCGATGGTTACTTCAATAATAACGCCTGACAGGCCGAAAAAATGTCATTACATTAAATTTTCCTTCAAATAGAGATCACTCCCCTTCCATTGTACTTTGTTTTTTACTTCAAAGATTTGGAGAAACAGTTTGACAAATGTTGCGTATTGTGTATATGGTAGTGTGTAGAATCGTAAGATAGCGGATGGTCACAAAACGTGCTTTAGAAAAATGTTAGGTATTTCTTCTCTGTGGTGTGGACGCTCCCACGTTTGCCTTGGTTGGAGATCTTAGAATGCGTAAAAACAGGAAATGCTATTGAGTGGAGACTTTGGAAAGTGTCACACCTGGTACAGGCTAGATTCTTACAAAAGCTTCGGTTTCCAAAAGCTTTTATAAAGTTATTTGACGTCATTTTCTAAGAGCAGAAAGAATTGAAAATTGATTGCCTCCGTGGTCGAGTTATTAGTGAGCTGGCTTTTCACCGGGAGGTCCATAGTTCGATTCCCGCCAGAGGCGAGGAATTATCCTTTAACCAGAATCATTTCCTATCCTCCATATTGTCTGGAAGTATTTTATTGAGAGTGAATATGTCTGTTTGCAGAAAAGAAAATGATTACAAACCCAACATTAAAGAACATACAGTTAACGAGTTGTTTCTAAAGCACAGCCCTCGATATGACCTTAGATGTTAAAATGGACTATATAATTCAAACAATTAAAAATTCAAGCCATGTAATGAATTGCACTAACTCATAAGTGACTGGAGTATTAGTGCAGTGGCGTGAAGCCGACAACTACTCTCTACTCGTCTATTTGATTTGTAAATAGCTTTTGAGCTGATAATGCCATTTGTTACAATACTGTGAATGTCGAACTGTCTCTCTTCGTGCTCACCTGTGAGTTGTGAGAGAATACGTGGGATATTTGCGTAGTTCCATCAGAATATGTACCTTACGTTGTGTTTTAACCAGAAGTGTGTTTATAATCGAGTTAAATAGGTAAATTAGCAATTGGAAACTATATTCTAATTCAACCATATACGTACTCAGCCTGCTCTCTAAGCAGTGCATTAATACTGGACAGTTTAGTTAAATTAATTTTTAAATTCAATATTGCAGAAAACTCGTTTTTACTTAATAAATTAAAGGCCAAGCAGGTGCCCATAATATATCATTATGACTTTTACCACAAACTATAACTAAGTTGGTCCTTAAGTATTACTTTGGCCAAAGTTTGAGATATGCTATTTTATAAATATAGACGCATTAATTTCTCTAGCACGTATTTACATACAAAGTACATAGTAGCTAAGGAAACTATTGTATTCCACCCAAAAATTTGATGCCGGAATTCGCCGGAAACTTACGTTTTGAGTCCGCTGAGTCCAAAAATACGTGCTATGTACATAGTGTATAGGGAAGATATTGCATTCCACCCAAACATTAAATACCGAGGTTTCCCTGGAAATAGACCTTTTAGGGTCGCCTGAATGCAAAAAAAAAATAATTCGGAGTAAGGTCCTTGTGTGTGCGTGTGTCCGTGTGTCAAAGAACACGACAAATCAAAAACGAAACGTCGCTAAAATACCACACTTGGTATTTAAGATTAGTATCTTCCAGGGATGCAACACGAAGATTTTGAGAAAAAATTTCCTAACCCCAAACTGCCCTTTACATTGAAAACTTTTCGAAAATGTTGATTTTCTCAAAAATAGCTCTAACAATTTTGATTAAAATACCGTATATTAAAGATATTTAGGTATATGGGAAATAAACTGTATATCTTGAATTTTCTGGGAATGGTCTCTAAAGACCTCTTTAATCTGAATGAATTTTGTTGAAAACCATAAAAGATAGACAAAAGAGGTACGTTTTTTCTGTTGAATTGATCATTTCTGAGATATTTTTTGTTATTTTTTTCTGATCTAAAATACTTAACAGTAAGCTGTAAGCTCTTGGTCCTGCATAGAAACGTATTTCATCCACTTGGCAATCAGCTTTTAAAAAACTTGACTATCGTTTTAGCCTGGTATATTCCCTTAGTCTCCTTCTACTTACAAGGAAGCAGGTAAATAAGACAATTTCTGCTAATGTTTATCTCGATTATCGTAAAGTGGATAGAAGAATATGCTTTTTAACAATAAATTGTTATAGTGACGTAGAGAATGTCATGTGAATGCAACACTTTTTCTTAGCCTAACGTCCTTTAACCTGGATGGTTATATGAGGCGATGATTGAAATTTGTGAAATGGTGCTTAAATGATCTCGGAGTCAATGGAGCTCAAAGTTACTCGACATTCGTCTTCTCAGAATAAGGGAACTCGAGATTCGAACTCGTTGAATGTGAGATAGGCACCAAACTCCATCACACCAGGTGGGCTAACAAAATATAAATACAAAACTTGGTATTTATGTCTAGCATGTTCCAAAGATGCGACACGAAGATTTTTAAAACAATCCACCAGCACAAACTACCCTTTACATGGACATTTTGTTAACTTTTTTTCTCAAAAATGGCTGTAACGATTTTGATTAAAATACCACATGTCAAAGATATTTAAATCACAAAGAAAATGCATATTTTAAATTTTCAGGGAATAACATCTGAAGAGATTTTTATTCTGGATGAGTTTATTAGAATTTTGCATAACGGTTAAATCGTAAGAGATACACAAAAACTTACTGAACAAGAAATTTAAATCTCATTAAAATATAAGTAATATGTCGAAAACGGTCAACTCCACAAAAACTGTACATGACATAAATTGGTGTTTTAACAAGATCTTCATTTTCTGTGTGCTAAGTTTTTGTCTATCTATCTATCTATTACCAGCTATGCAAAATTCAGCAAAACTCATCCAGAATAATGTCTTCAGAAACTATTCCCAGAAAATTCAAGATATGCATTTTATTTGTCATGTAAATATCTTAAATGTAACAGATTTTAATCAAAATCATCAGAACCATTTTTGAAAAACCAAAAGTTTCAAGTTTTTCTCCATGTAAAGGGTGGTTGGGGGTGGGAGGAAGTTGGATGTTGCTATTTAAAGTTTGCTATTTAACGAGCGTTTTTGAGCTATGTTGCTCATACACACATGCACATACACACATATATACACACACGGACAGTTTTCTAAAAATAGTTTACTTGGATTCAGGGGTCACAACATATTTATTTCCGGTGAAATCTCGCTATTAAACTTTTGTTTACAATACAATTCTTTCTCTATAAACTATGTACATAGTACGTGTAGAGAATTAAACATACCATGAATCTTCTTGTAGGGTTTACCGGAGAAAGAGCGAGTCAGTTGGGTAATTTGATGATGAATTGGCATGGTACCTCAGGGATATGCAACTGGACGGAGACCAGGGAATGCTGGTTCCAATCCCGGCTGTCATTGAATTTTACAATCTGACGCTACGTTGCCAATAAGCGATGATCTCTGCAGGATTTTTTTTTTTTTTTTTTTTTAAATATAGTTCTGGAGTTTAGTCGGGACTCCTCTTTTTTACATGTTCCTAACATTTACTTTGTTTTCTGTTTGATTGTAATATTGCTGATTTCTTCCAATACACACACACATATACACATTTTAGAAACACATAAACACACATGTCCAAGGCGGAACTCGAACCCACGATCCTCTCCGCCATGAAGAACCAAGGAGTTCGCCAGAAGAACAGGACTCAATTACCAAGCCTGCCTTACCTCTCGTTCCTACTCTCTCTCTCCCTCTCTCTATCCATCCATCCATCCATCCATCCATCCATCCATCCATCTATCCATCCATCCATCCATCCATCCATCCATCCATCCATCCATCCATCCCATCCATCCCACCCATCCCATCCATCCATCCATCTGTCTGTCTGTCTGTCTATCTATGAACATCTCTAACAGAGGTGACCATTGAGGGCTTTCTACAACGACACTGTATTTATCACCCAGCCAAGTGATATACTATAACCTTTCGGAATTAGCTTTTTATAAAGATTGTAAGCAAATATTTCAAACAAATTTCAAATGGTGTCATTAGTATTGCCTAATTTGTAATTTTTCTATAAGAAAAAGTGCCTCCAGGAAAATGCAGTGATAAGATCATCAAAATACCAATTAACGCCCCTTTTTAACAGAATTTTCTATTATGGTCCCCATTATTGCGCCTATAAAACAACATGGTTGAGAGGTTAACACGGAAAACCTCTTCAGAAGGCATATCAAACAACGTCATCACCGGAAACACAATTAATCATGAAAAACATAACTAATGATGTCGCCTGGTCGCCTCCCCTTCCGCTCGCTAGGATCGATTTCTGAAACCATGGCTCTTCTCGAGGGATTTGTCACTTCCTCCAGGAAAGACGACAGGCTCGTGTTACGAATCCTAATGACGTGTAATGTTGCCACAGAAAATTACACTGATAACGCTAGGGAAGCTGGTGTCATCTGCTGCCACTTCTTGGATCAAAGAGCACTTGCTTTAACATTTGCAATTCTCTGGAAGTATGCCTTAGGCAATTTCAGTTTTTTAATAAATACGGTACGGCTTCTGAATATTTAATTAACACCAGCGATAGACACTGAATCTATTAACCTATATCATCGTTTAACCTTTTACTTTATGTAACTAAGTTTAATGTTGCATATTAATGCTATATTTTAATTTCTTGCATAAGAAGTAATTGCTATGTTACTACAGTCCAGAACTGCAAAAACGTACGATTGAATAATAGCTAAAGTTAAAATATGGATTTTTATACACACATTTTATATAACTAACTACACGGCACGACAGCTCACAATGAACCTTTCTACCGCCCGGCCGCTGCGTTCCCCATCTCGGTCCATGACAGACGTCATGGATGGGGTGTAGTATTGGAGGATGAGACGTGGTCAGCGCCTCGAACCCCCCCCGGCCGGTTAATGCGGTCCTTATGACCTGCAGCCGCTACTTCTCTATCAAGTAGCTCCTCAAATGGCCCCCCAGGAATCTCAGGAGGCTGAGTGCACCCCGCTCCAGGTCTCCCAGTGGGGGAAAAATCTCCTCACCGGTGCTAGAAATCGAACCCAGGGCTCCTGCTTGTCTAGCAGCAACGCTACCACCACGTTAAGGAGACGACCACACACTACATTCATAGGTAGAGAAGAAATACTGTATTCTATCCAAAAATTACATACTACATTTCACTGAAAATACGCGTTTTAGGGTCCCCGTACTCAAAGAAGCATTTTGCTCGCGATATGCATTAGAATCCGTTGTCCTAAACGTATTCACCAGATCTCTACCATTATGATCATCATCTTCTTTTCCAAAGCTCTTGCCTCTTTTGAATGTCTTATTGCGCTACAAAACTTTATTTAAGACACATTTTTTATTTTTTTTTATTTAATTACGCCTTAAGTTTATTAATGGTATTTCCCTAATATGTCACATCAAACATTATCTAAAACGGTATGTATATCACCTTTCTCCTTCTTAGCTTTATTTATTTATTTTCGTCCATATCTTTCTTATTTAGTCACATACACATTTCTATGAGCTTCTTGATTTAATTCCTATGGTGAATGCTTTATTTTGTAATAGTTAAGTAGTTTTTTTATTTTGTCATATATAGTAGTAATATTTAACAAAATACCTCTATTTAAATGATGTTTTAACCTTCCATAAAGATTAGATATCTTTTAACTTTTAACATCTTTTGTTCATAGCTCTTATTGATTGTAAATTAATATGCAGATTTGAATCCTAATAATACGTTTCTTGCAGCAATATTCTTGAATTTTATAAACATATTTACCTATTATCTTTTCCAAATAGCACCACAATGTCCTTCCTATTAATTTTGTAAAATTAATCAATATTTCTTGCTTTTGTATTGTTCTTTTATGAATTTCTAACAAAATATTTAAAATTTTTTGTTAATATCGAAAAGCTCAACTTCTTAATAAATACCCGTTAGCAACTCTTCTAGTATCTCTGTGAAAGTGCACTACAAGTGACCATCTCAATGTTAGACACTCGATATCCTAAAACAGTCTATACACTTATCTATATGAGTTAAAATGAATCCGGGATTAGAGGTTAAGGAAAAGTGAGATTTACATTTCTCCTCAAGTCATAGAGTCGGGAAACCCCATTATTGTCGTTGGTTTTCATTCGCTTTCACAATACAGAAACAACGAATCAATTATTTATTGGTATTTAGAGTATTTTCCAGACCAGCACTTTACTCCATAGCCAAACCAAGCTAGGTAACTCAGGCGTTTCGTCTAGAGATGTTATTCGGGAGGATGTGGGATCGGTTCCCCGCGGGCGACCTCTCTGACCCATGGGTTTTTTGAAGGTTTTCCCGGGTCACTAGACGAATAGTGGACAGGATTCTTAATTCTCCCAAACTTCATGTCCTTTCATTTCATCACAATCGGTGTTTTTCATGGTGTCGATGAAGACTGTAGCAGAGACGCCATTTCGTGGAGATGACTTCGCTCTGGAAATATAGCTGTCCACTGCGGGATAGCGCTTATGGTTTTCTGCCATTTCAGGTGGTCTCGGGCTCATGGGGGTCCCCGTATCGGAAGAATAACAGCGTGTGAATGGTTAGGCACCCTCCAAAACTGCTCTCTTCCTGTCCGTATGTCGGCCACCCTCTGAAATTACACTCGTCTCATCCTTCCTAAAGAGGTTTGATGTACAATAAGCCCACGGCAGCAGTGTGAAATACCTCTCCGAAACTTACACACAAACACACACTATAGCCAAAGTTTTCAAGTTATACGACAAGAATACGTTTTTCTTACCATCGCTATCAATTTGTTTGGCTACATTGATTAAAAATGGCCACTACCTGTGACAAAAAGAACCTGTAGCTGTAATTGTAGTAAGAAAAACCTCCGTGAATATTTTATTTTGAATACCGTCTCCGATTTTCCAGCATAGTAAGCAAAGAATAGGCCCCACACTTGCCCATTTCGGTGGCGATCCTCTAGATGCGGAGCAGTGAATTATATCGCCTCCGTCGTGCAATTTGTAAGTCTAATATGCAGAATATATCCGCATCGGTGATAGTTAAAATTGATTAAAATCGATTTTATTTCCTCTACATAGTACATAGGAAGTACCAAAAAATTACATCCCGAGATTTCACCATAAATAAACATTTTAGGGTCCCCTGGACTCAAAAAAGGAATTTTTAGAAAAGTGTCCGTGAGTCGTATTACTGTGAACATAAAAACTACAAACGAAAAGTCGGTAAAATCCAAACTTTGTATTTAAGCTTAGTATCTTACAAGATTGCCACACCTAGCTTTTTAGAAATATCCCCTCACCCACACTACCCTTTAAATGAAAAAAATTTAAAATTTTAATTTGCTCAAAAATGAGAAAACAATTGTAATTAAAATACCGCATATTAAATATATTTACATGACAAAATGTATATTTTTCTAATGAATATTGCTGAATTTTATACAGAGACAGAGAAAAACTTACTAAAAATAATTGGATCTCATTAAAGCACTCATTATATAACTTTTTTTTTTTTTTTTGTGGAGCTGACCATTTCTGAGATATTCGTTGTTATGTTGTTTAAATACTTAAATTTTCTCATACGAAATTTGTAAACTCCTGGCAAAGAAACATGGCAAATAACTTTTAAAATATTTGCTTCAACGTACTGTATCCCCTTATTTTCCTTCTACTCACAAGGAAGGAAGTAAATAACATTCTGCTAATGTTTATCTCAATTAGTATGACGTAATAGGATAACCTTTTTAACAATAAATTGTTACAAAGATGAAACATGTGTATGAAATACATTAGAATTTTAATTTTGTGCCTAGAATTGTATAGTTTCTTAATATGCATTTGCTATCGCTCTATTGTGTAAGTGGTACCGCGTGACAATTTTAAAGGTCACTGTGCAGCCCTTATAAAGCTACAAAGCCGATGTTTTCGTTTTCTGCTTTCTCTATGTTTCTGGGGATCCAAATATTCGATATGATGCAGTTTTTGTTCAGTTTACTTCAAAGATTTAAGGCAAAATTCAAGCAGTAAAAAAATAACTTTTGAAAATTATTTTTCTGAACTATTGGTACTTATGAGCATGTTAGTTAACAAAATTCGTTAAGCTTCCAAAATTATTTTAAATAATATTTCACCAAAATAAAGGAGTAACAAGAAGTCTCATTGCAACATTTTTCATTTGCTGTTCACTTATTTTTAAATAAATAAAAAAAAATAAAGTCATTCTTTTTATCGCTTAAAATTTTCTTCAAAAGTCAATTAATTGGTTAAACAACAATTCATGTCAAAACTACTGAAGACATTGCATAAAATAAGTATGAGTATTATTGTTTTCATGTTACAAATTTAAGACAAATATATAATAATTATGCTAATTGAAAATTTCACTTAGCGTAAGCATCAAGTTAATAGGGTCCCATATAAGCACACCTGTTAGTCCCGTAATGTGGTTTTTGAAGCATGCGGACGCATTAGCCGATGCCATCCAGGGTTGCAGCCGAGAGTTCTTGCCGGGGATTTAGAGTAATAGTGAAACGTGTGCTATGCTAATATCAAGTTGTGTGTTGTCTTATTAATAGCAAAAAACATGAAGCTTGATTAATTAGATACGTAAGTAAGCATGAAGTTTAGTAGTGAAACAGCAAGGTTGATAATATGTATAAATATGCATGGTCTTGATGGGAGCGTATCTGACCTTCCTAGAAGCCCCTGCAGTAACCTGGGAGAAGACTACACAGTACTGCTCACTATCTATCCAAACCAGCAAGTACATTTACTTTGACAAATTGTATACGAGTGGGTTTGTGCCCAAAACACGCAGTTGGATCGGTCAGTCTACGAGTTTTGGCGCACGGCTAGCGATGATCCTGATTGACAGTGTGAGTTTCGCCGATGAACTAAGTTCGGCAAATACCAATTACAGTGAGTCTAATTTCTATACGCTGTTTGAACTGTAGGCAAAAAGTAACATGTTAACATGAGTCAGATTACATTTTACACATTTACATTACAATAGGTCTGTGCAATACTAACTTTATCCTAATCATATAATATTCGTTTATCACCATCCTGAGTTTTTTTCTTCCGCCTAACACTGAAGAAACAACCGAAAATCAGATATTGCGATTACTGAAAATTCACGTTTTGAAAACACCTAACCTAGAAAAACATAGATAAAATTCCGCACGTGGACACAAATTTGAGGGAAAGGAAGAGGTAGAGGAGAAAGAAAGATACAAGAAGAGAACAAGATAGCTTAAAACTAAAAATTCAGATGATTAAGCATCCTAGGCAGCGACAAAATTTTTCAAGAAAATCCTCTTACCCCATACTACCCTTTAAATCACCGACCGTCTTTACGAAGTGGAATGACGCTATGAAGGCATTGACTGTGCGGGTTACAGACAGGGCAGAGAGGATATAGTGTTTAACTGCCGCTTTATTACCTTGTCACCGCAGGCGATGACACTGATGATACATGGAATGAAGATGGAACAGCCGTGGAATGCGATGGCGGGGCAAACCGGAGAACCCTGAGAAAATCCGCCCCTGCGCCGCTTTGTCCACCACAACCCGGTCCGTCTAGGTGAAAGGCGATGCCACAAGCCAGTACTTATCAATAGGTGTATTGTAGTGACGATAACACAGGTGCGGTTGTCATTTGTTCAGTGGCGATTCATGTGTGAAAGTGTAATATTCTTGTAAACCACGTCACAGAAATCAGCTTTCGGGCTATTACTTAAATGTTCTTCGTTTGCGTATAACTCAGAGCCTAATATTGAAAACCGATTAAAGGACAAAATAATTGAAATATATCGACGACGTAATACAGATCACAGTAAACTTTTGCTGTTTACAGCTATAGTGTATATGCATTTTAAAGCAGTACCTCATTTACACAAAGACAAAGAAATGGTTTGTTTAAAAACGGACATCAGGATTTAATCATTTCTAGGACATAATAGAAAATTTTATTCTGTAAACAGTTTTCAATGCTCTGAATGTGGCATTTCGTCACGCGATAATTAGTATTATTTGTGCAATGAAGTCCATTTCTGTTTAGAACTATATTACATTAATAATATCGAAGACACTCTTTGCATTTATATCCCGTAGCTAGCAATAGTTCAAAATTAATTACACACGCACTGTAATAAAGAATGTGTCGCTTAGACAAATTGGTTCCGCTACTGTACGGTCTGCTGCCCCTTCGTCAGTCGTGCTGAGTAAACAGTTCCCCGTGCTGCACGTCGTCTGCGTGATTACGTCACAGGACTAGTTACAAGAATAACTAATTTACAAGAAAAAATCTGATGTGTTCCATTGACATGTCTTTCTTCTACATCTCTACAATAAATTATCGGTAGAAAGCTTATGCTTCTATTTGCTTCGTGCTTGGAGAAAAAATTGGCAGAAATAGTCTTATTACGTGCTTCCTTGTAAGTAGAAGCGAAATAAGGGAGTACCATAGTTTAAGGTGATAGTCAAAAGCTGGTTGCTATGTGACTGCAGTCCCTTTGTTTGTATGGCCAGGAGCTGACAAATTCCTGTATGAAAAAAGTATAAACGTTTTTCAAAGCTGAAACCAATAACAAATAATATTTAAAAAACGATCAACTCCACGAAAAACTCCACGAAATAGCATAAATTGTGTTTTTTAACGTGCTGTATATTTCTTTTGTGGTAAGTTTTTGTCCATTTCTTTCGGTTTAACAGTTATGGAAAATTCCGTAAAATTCATCCACAATAAAGAAGTGTTCAGAAGCTGTTCCCAGAAAAGTCAAGATATACATTTTATTTGTCAGGTAAATATTTTTAGTAAACGATATTTTAATAAAAATCGTTAGAACCATTTTTGAGAAAATAAAAAAAAATCGAAAAGCTGCATGTAAAGTGTATTTGGAGGTGTGGGGATATTCTTGAAGATGTTCCTGTCGCATCCTTGGAAGATACCAAACGTAAATACCAAGTTTGGTATTCAACGGTCATTTCGTTTTTGAGCTATGCTGTCCACAGACACAGGCACGCAAACAAAAGAACGTTTTTCTAAAAATGCTTTCTTTTTATTCAGCAGGACCCAAAACATGTATTTCCGGTGAAATCTCGATATCAAATTGTTGGGTGGAATGCAATACCTTCTCTATACACTATGTACATAGTACGCGTAGAGAAAGTAAAACTTATTTTTGTTTGTTTTCTCAAAAACGCTTTTAAATACTTTGTTGGAAATATCATAGGAATAACACCGATACATAAAACTGAAGTTTCTGTGAAGCCCCATCATCAGTATGAATTTTACACAACTATAAACTATAGGAGACCCACCACAATTTAATGCATTATAGAATTCTAAATTTCTGTTAAACTGTATTTTACTTTCTCTACCTTCTACCCAAAATTCACTATCCTTAAAAATCAGATAACTGAATGCTAATGAAAAATACGTTTTGATACCGTTAAAATAAATGTATTTTTAAAAATCAAACATAGTAATCGGGCGTATATTTTTTCAAGAATACGACAGGAATATTCTCAAGAAAATTTCACACCTCAAACTATTCTTTACATGGAAAGAGTTTCCAAAGTTTGGATTTCCTAATAAATCGCTCTATGAACTGTGAATAACATACAATAATGAAATAATAAGTATAATAAGATATTGTCGTAAGAAATGAAATGTTCATCTTGAAATTTCTGTTATATGTAGACTCTGAACTCTTTTTCGATTTAAATGTTTTTTGCATAACCGATAACCCGTAATCTCCTTATACAAAAATGTTAAGACTCACATATTATGTCAGCACCGCGCTGTGGCTGAGTGGTTAGATCACTCGCCTCTCCAAATCGGCCTGGATTAGAACCCAGGCGACCCACTTGTGGTGTATAAAGTGACGCAGGAACGGCTTTTTTGCGGGTTGTCGGTTTCCCCCGCCATCGCATTGCACTGGCGCTGCATACTCATTCCATATAGCATCAATGATATGGTAGTAAAAACGGGCGTTAATCACAAACATATTATGTCAAATTCTTTTTTGTGGGGTTAATCATTTCGAGATACTTCTTGTTATTGCTTGTCATGCCTGTCTCAAATTTAACATATGTTTTCTGCTGGTCAGTTATTCTATTCTCTTACCACTTCCATTTTTTCTTACATTATATAACATTTTCCAATACTTCTTAGTTTTGAGTGGTCTTTAGCTTTTTTTTTTTTTTTTTTTTCTCACTGTCAACTGTTCTTTTTCTATTTAATTTCCTATATATTCATTTGTTTATACCAAAAGTGTATACGTGAAAATTCTCCTAAATGGACCTCATATGTTCTCTGCCATTACATATTAGACAACTTCTCTTCAATGCATTCTTCGTTTCATTCCAAAATGTCCATACTCAAACCAAGAAAATCCTACTCTTCATTATTTTCACAAATCTAATTTCTTCTTAACGCAGATTTCTATTCATTGTAAAATAATGCCAGTGATTTGGATATACAGGCTGTGAGGAGCATCAGTGCAAACATTTCTATTGACAATATGAAAAAGAATATAATGAGCAACCAATATTTGGTTTAATTTCTGACTTAAGAATAGAATGCTTTATGGTTACTTAGTACCTCCAAGTAGTCGTGGCAGTAGTGATTATTTTCCCTGAGACCGCAGATTAAAAGGCATAACTTTCAGTCGGTGATACTCACTATGAAACATATAATTTCTGCAAGGCCAATAACTCCACACCATCCACGCCAGCGGTCTGTATTGATGTGTGAAAAGATGGAAGCAAAACGGATACTTTTTACTGATAGCCGTTGCTCCTTTTGCTGCGCATTAAAGACTTTACAAAACACTCCGATAGTAAATCATGTGATTGGTTTGTGAGAAAACCGTTAGGCGAAGAGAAAAAAACAAAAAACACACCTAAAGGATAGCACACATTAAACCACTACTTATCAAAGTATCTGCAACATACGAGAGGTGTTCAATAAATCTCTAGAAAAAGATAGATAAACAAATTATTTTTGTTAGATTTTCTTTTTAATTTGAAACATAGCCTTTTAGCTTTATACACTTTTCTTAGCGTTTCTTCAGCTGTTTTAAGCCTTCCAAAAAGTAGGAATTCGGAAGGTCCTAAAATAGGCATCTGTTGGGAGATGACCTCTTCGTTAGATGTGAATCGTTTTCCGCGGAGCCACTTGTTCAATTTGGAAATAGAAAAAGTCACTGGGGCTAAATCGAACCTGAATTCTATAATTTTCGCAATCCAAACCACGCAGGCGTGCAGCCTTACATTGTCTTGATGGAAGAGATTTTTTTTTTTTGTGCATAAGACGGCGTATTTCCTGATTTCTCCGTTCTACTGGCACAAAAACGATACATAATACTCTGCATTTTTGGTTCTTCCTTTCAACAAGTAATCAATGTAGATGATCCCGCGTACATTCCAAACAATTATTATATTGTCTACAGATTTCACCACCTTTGCCTTCATCGGAGCCAGTTTGCCTTTAAAAACACACTGTTTTGACTGTACATTTTTCTCTGAAGTGTAGTAGTGTATCTATGTTTCATCCAAAATTATGTATCGACGTAGAAACTCGTCAGAATTGCGATATAAAAGTGAGAAACACGGTTGCGAATCGGTCACACGATTACGTTTATATTCTCCATTGAAAGCAAGCAAGGCACCCATCTTGCCGAGACCTTAGTCAGACCTAATTTTTGGTATAAAATTGAGAACACTGTACTTTGTGATATACCTGTGGCTCCTACTATTTCCCGAAATTTGGTTCGTCGACCACTAAAAACCATATCCTGGATTTTGTTAATCATTTCAGAGGAAGTCACTTCTATTGGACGTCCGGAACGATTTCATCAACTTATATTCATTTATCCGATACTAAATTGTTGCATATGCAGGAGCATATTTGCAATGAACTTCACCCAACTCGCGCCGAAACTCTTTTTTCCATCTCTCTAATAAACACAGGATTGTTATTACAATCTCGTATGATAACGAAACCACGTGATGAATGTAGTTGAACTTTTAACAATCATCTAGTAAGAGATGACGGTCACTAAATACAAACTTTTTCGATGCTAAGAATGTGATTTTTTCTATTTTCTAGCACCCCCAGCGCAATGAACAAATTTGCTCATCTATATCTTTCAAATATTGAAGGTAATTATCAATAGAAAGAAGCAATGTTAATTAAAAAAATGATAACTATATTGCTTCAAATTCTTGTTTTTGTAATATAAATCATTTCATGGAGATTGATTTTCAGAAAAATTAGGAAAAGAATAGCAGAAAGTGCAATAGCTTAAATTTGGGTCTATTATAAAGAGAATTCTGAGATTATACTGTAGCAAATACTGCATTTTTCTCCAATAACTCTTTATTTTTACATAAACTGATTACAATTTGATCACAAATAATTTGCAGTTCTAAACGTTCTGGCGTAGAGATTCTTTTCACTTTTCAGACGGCGACGATACAGTTCGCTACATAACTCCCATCGAAGTCACTCAACTGTTGCATACAATGCATTCCCAGTGAAAACCGCACACTTAGTGGGCTTCGTTGTCCCGTTTTATATTTGTTGGACACGTGACTGAAAATTTCCAGAAGCCGACGCACATACAATACACCGCAGGTATTTACAAACTCACTTAGGCTTAACAATGCGCGGATTGACATCAGATAACCTGAAAGATCACATGCCCACTCGCACAGCTGTAACAACCACAGCTGCGATCCAACAGACCTGACCGCCGATGCCTAAGTCCACTAACGCGCGAGTAACAACATATGCCAACAGTCAGTTATTACTTTCAAAGCAAGCCGTACGGCGATTATGGCCGCAGGGCGTAGTTACACTATTTTTGTTCTAATCTTCTCTTATTATTTTCCAAAATTTTTTCATTAATTTGTACCCTAAGGCCCATATATCTCTTAAATATTTTATCATTAAATGCTATTTAATTTTTCCTGGGGGTACTCTGGTATTTTTAATCATGCATTTAACAGCCTGCTACTTAGTAACTAATTTAGTTATCTCAGCCTCCAGCTCAGACCTGAATGTAACTGATACCCCCCCTGGCCACCTTCCCCTCCTTCCCCGTGTCTCCCTTCCCCTACTAAAACTATGGAAATTAGCAAGTGTTACATTTTCTCCGTTTTTCAACCAAGTTTCTGTTAAGCATACAACGTCAAAATCACTAAGGAAATACAAGAAATTCTCGCTACCCAACCTTTTTTTGAAGCCTTCGATGTTCCATGTGACAATCCTCAGAGAAGGGGTTGGGTCCTATTGTTTCCTTGCTGTTGGTCTTCCTACAACTTGGCTGACCCTTTGTCGAGCTGTTGTCAGCCTAAGGGCACGGAGGGGCGTTGTTGTTGGCTTCTCCGGCGAAGATTGTCTCACCCTTCTCTCCTCTTTGTCCCTCCCTGTCGATATAACTTGAGGCACCTGATGTTGTTCTGCTGGGAGGGGAGTTCGCTTCGAGATGCCGAAGAGGAAGCATCAACGCAGACCAGCAGCTCCTACAGCAGCCACCGCTTCTCCGGTATCCGCCGGTAGGAAGCGCTCACCGCTGCTTCACCGGCAGCCAACACTTCATCGCCGCCACCGCTGAGCTCCACGCCGACGCCGCCCCGGTACAGTGCCGTGGTTAGGGGGGTCCCTCGGGATCTCTCCACCCGGCACCTCCTCGCCGCTGCACAATCTAGATGGTCTTCATGTCCGAGGGCCACTAGAATAATCTGTGACCGGGGCCCGACACCACTAGTAAGGGTGGAGCTACAGGACCGATCAGACCTGGAGGCTGCCTTGGCGTCAGGGCTGCCCTTATTAGGGCGACTTCTGCACGTTGAGGCAAGCAGACAGGAAAGACACCGGCCCTGCCGTCTCTGCTGTGCCTATGGGCACAGCCAAGAAGACTGCTCTTCGCCGCCGAAGTTCCACTACTGTGGCACCAACGCATTCACTTCGGAGTGCACTGGGCACGACCTCCGCCGCCGTCGCCGGTTCTGTGCCACCTGTGGTGGTACGGGACATTTCACCGGGCAAGCCCAGTGCCCCAGCTACCCAAAGAGCAGGCACTCATCGCCTAAACCAGCCCGGACACCGTCATCTACACAGCCATCTCCGCAGACTGAACAACCAACACCAACCATCCTGCAGCAGGAAATCCAGGGCCTAAGTGAGGCCATTCAGGACCTCCACGCGGAGGTCCTGATTCTTACGGCTAAGCTGATGGCCTTGGAGGACAGGCTTCAGGAACAACACAGCACCACTTCACATCCAGAACTTCACCAAGCAATAGCAACAGCAGTCACCGACATCCGACTCATCTTCAGGGAGGAGGTGAGAGCTCTACTGGAGAAGTCGGCACCTAAAACTTCCAAGTTCAACATCCAAAGTTGACGCCAAGGATAAAAACCTCCCAGGATACGACGACTGGCTCAACAGAGTCAACCTGCACTAACTCCATCCTTCACCCTAGAATTCCTTCATTCCTCTCCCCGAATACTCCGCGGTGGCAGTCTGGGCCTCGGTCAAGTCTGTCTCCCGGTCCTCATTTCACCCCTCTGACTGCACCCTGCAGTCAGCTAAATTATCGCCTTGAATCTGCGGGTGCAATAATGCGGTACCGCCTCTCCTTTCTTCCTTCTAATACCGGTGGAGGGGTTATTTAGTCGGTATGCCCACATGGGAGACCCCGACACACCGGGCTTGCCCGGGTTAGTCCATAAGGTGGATTTTTCCCCTCCACTCGAAAGAAAAAAAAAAGAATGTTCTGCTGAGGGACCTGCTACCTGCTGGGCTGATGCACTGGCTACCTGCTCTTGCTGCCTGTCCTGGGTTCGGTTTCCGCACTACTTCTAGGCTGTTCCATGCGCTCCAGCTACTGTCGATTCCAAACTCGCCCGTTAATGAAGAGCTTGTCATAGCGCAATACGGCATGACAGCCCTGCTTCCTGGCCTCAAACATGTGTCCCTTTAAGAATTCTCTCTCTTCTCTTACACGCTGGCTAAAGTCCTCGCTAATGCTTATTCCTCTTCCCCGTAAATAACGAGCATCTCGAAGGATGGCCACCTTGAGTTTATAATGGTCCAGTTTACACACAATAGGTCGCCTTACATTGCCACGTCGACCTACACGATGGGCTCTCTCCACAACAAACTCGCGGAGTTCGATTCCTATTTGTGAGATGACACTTTTCACTATTTCCTCCGTCATCTCCCACTCTCTCCCGCTTCTTCTGTCACACGATATAGCACAATATTATTTCTACGAGATTGGTTCTCTAAATAATCTATTTTCTCTTCCAGAGCACGCATTCGAACTGACACATTCTCCACGGCACTTTCCAGCGATTTTAGGCTGCACTTTTCAAATCCTAATCGCATTTCCTGCCTCAACTGTTCAATGAGTTCTCGTACGCTCTCCATTGTCGAACTTCTTCCAGCTAGCTACGAGCAAGACACAAAACACGACCGTCCTCTTTCACACTCGGACTGCAACTCTGTAACTGTTGGATTATAAATTTGTTTTTAATATTCTTTCAATTTCTAGCCTCCCTTACACTCATCTTTCCTAGCACCAATATACAAGGGTCATTCAATAAAAAACTGGAATTATATACTTGTGTTTTTTTAATACGACACAGGAATAAAACACCATCAAATCGTAAATAGGTAGCATAAGCTTTGTCGAAGTTTTGAACTTTTAGAACAGCTTATCCTTTTATTTATTAAATCGACCTTGCATTTTGGCATTTGGTATTACTGATTTAAAGTAAAAATGTAATGTAATTAAATCCATATTTCTCAGATTACCATCCACTTTATAGAACTTACAATCAAAGCAACACTTATTAGGATGTCCAACATCCTCTTGCTTGATAGTTTCTCGCTAGTAGTGGGTATCCCTCCTCGTTCATGTGCTCAATCTATTTTGTTTCTTTGGTTCATTACTTTGCTATATAAAATACTATTTTAACTTTCTCTCTTATTTCTCTTATAATGTTATCGAGTTTTGTGAAACCTCTAACTTGCCCAAGAAACCTAATCTCCGCCGTGTAAATTCTATCATTAATTTTTCATTGGAGCCCAAGTTTCACTGTACTGTGGGGATTTCTACAATTTTATGGACTTTTATTTTGTCTTCTTTCTTATTTTGTTTCCGCAAATTGGCTGAAATGTATATATTTTAATATCCATACCCGCTTTTATATTAAAGATAAATCCAAACATTTAAAATAAAATACTCCTGACATAAGCTCGAAGAATTTTTGATTGCACCGTATTTTTCCTTTTGAATTCTATAATCTTTGTTTTTGTTATTTATATCCTAAATACATATAATATGTATAAAAATTGTTTAAATATATATAAGCAACCCCGCATACCCCTTGCAAAGCCACAAAACTCTTTCGGTCAAATTGGTCGGTCCCGAGCTTCAAATCCGGAACTTCGAATTCCGCTCGGTGTTACTTAATTTATACATATTGAATATGTGTAACAATGCTAAGCTAATGTTAATTCAAGAGATATCAGTTATTTATTTTATGGAATCCGGTATTTGTAAAGAAATGTTTCAAGAGGTGCTGCAATTTAATTCTGCGACAAAATCATAATATGTGTAGCTATTTTGAACTATCATTAAACATTAGACTCTCCTTTAATATTACACAAAATACGTTCAAAGCTGAAATAACTCACAGGGTGGATCTGTTTAAAACGATTCCCATGTCCCCTGGTTTGAAATGTGTTGACGTCAGCACCAAACATATGAATGGCGGGAGGGAACTATTGTTTTCATGGCATTACAACATTAATCTTTCATCAAGTTACTCAGCGATAATCTCGTCCATACACGCTTCCCAGACCAATGAAAGGCTTCTAAAATGTGCGTTTCTTTTTGGGCTCTACTTGATAAGCTTAAATCTGCGGCTTAGGATTGCAGGAGGAGAGTAAAAGTATTACAAATAGCATCATAAACCATGGTAATCCTCGCAACGTGTCCATTTACACGATAATCCGGGTTTAGAGTTCAAATCTCCGAACCCCTTTTAGCGCCTATAATCCGCATAGCATACAAGCAAAAATGGGCACTTCCAACAAGTTATTCATGGTTCAATGATAAAAATTTAATGTTGCGGATGTTTATGAATATTTAAATGCACTGGAATGGTTTATTTTACATCAATTATTCCTAATGCGTTTGAAAATGTTCCGTTAAATTGAACATCTAGTACTTGCTCATATAAAACACTGATTTTGCTTTTTTCGGTAAATAATGAAGATGGATTTGATTGAGGACGGTTATGAATGCATAATACAAAAAAAAAATACTTGGACCTTGCTTAAATAAATCCTAAAACGTTACCTTAACTAATATCATTTTTCCCGTAGATTTTGCACATCAGGATACATATTATTTATTAATGAGATAAATATGCACAATTTATGCATGAGGTCATAATAATAACACTTTCATATATCAGTTATATCAAGTTATGTCCTATGTACAGTTTTTCACTAAGCGCTTTATCCGTTTTTTATATGTGGTGATGTAGTAACTTTCACGTGATTGGTCGTAAAGTTCATATAGGTACTAAATTTCCATCGGGGTAATAGAAGCAGTTGAGTTTACATATTTTATGGTGGTAACCGTGCACTCCTAAAGAGCTCAAAAGCTGTCAGAGATATTGCTACTTTCAGGTTATTATTTTATCATCATTGCCTCCTGTGGAACTTCAACTAAAGCTTCTTTCTTCTCTGAGTACGATTGATTAGACGCCTTAAGCATTAAATTTTATGAAAATAATCTGATGTGTTCCATCCAAATGACTTTCTTTAGCTATTCCACAAAGAATGTTTCTTACAAAATTTTTTCTTTTATTTACATCATGATAACCAAGATAAACCTTAGTTTAATTGGTCTTATTATTTGCTTATTTTTAAGTTAAGAGAAAATAAGTGCATGCACAGATCAATGTGATTTTAACGAGATCCATATTTTTCTGTAGTAAGTTTTTGTCTATCTCTTACGGTTCACCAGTTATTGCAAAAGTTATACAAAAGTCATCTCGAATGTGGAGTTTTTCAGATTTCATTCCCAGAAAATTCAAGATGCGCACTTCGTTTATCATTAAAATTTCTTAACATACGGCATTTTGATCAAAATCGTTGGAGCAATTTTTAATAAAATAATAAAATAAACAAATTTTTAATAAAATAGAAGCCTGAGAAGATTTTGAATTTGAAAAATAAACATTTTCAAAAATTTTGCATATAAGGGGATTTTCTTAAAAGTCTTCATGTCATATCCTTGGAAGATACTGAACTTAAACACCAAACTTGGTATTACACGGGCTTTTCGTTTTTGAGGTATGCTAGACCTCTCTCCCTTTGGGCAGAACGCAATATCCTCTCTAACTACCATTTACATTGTATGTGCATGGTAGATAAAATAACAATCGTTTACTATAAATAAAGTAGTTTTAAATCAAATGTTTGACTTAATACTTCGTTAAGTATGAGAGATAATATATTTATAAAGGACCTGTACAACAAATACATTAATTTAAATAATGTATATAAACCTTTGTGTAAAATTCAACTTAACAAATATGATTAAGATTTATACTCTTTGTATGAATTATAAATATATATTTGCTCACTATTTTCATCTAAAAACAAATCGTTAACACATATTTGTTTTCTAAAATGTCCATTATATTTGTTCCAACTTAGCAAACTTGAATAATCAAGCTTATTATAGTATGCTACTTAACATTATGTTTTTGATCCACAAATTTCTGCATCAAAAACAGTTATTATTTCAAAATCATCTATGCATGGCAGATTATAAGATTGTGTGTGTTTGTGTTTATTTTTTTCAAAAACCTGCATCCATCATTTTTAATGGAAGTGTGAAAATAAAGCAATCGAGATACTATCAATCCAAATATTATGCAGCAATTAAATTCGTACTCAAGAATGACGTCACAAATCGTTTACGAAGCCTTTTTGAGTCAGTTACAAAATGGGATACAATATCATTTTATATTAATTTGAGAATGAATTTTTCATAATACATATGCTAGCACTGGTGCATATCCGCAGTCGCTCGTGTGTAAATGTGTGTGTTTGTTCCTGTGTCTGTGAAAGCATTAACTCAAACACGAAAATCCGGTTAAACACAATTATTAATCTTTTTTTGACACAACCGTGTGTGGGACACAAGTTTGATAGATAGAGTCAGAAAAATTCAACGTAGTTGGAGTCAGAAAAATTCGATGAAATAGCCCAGACTTGAATCTTTCGGCCTGTATCTCTAATCACTAAGCTAGCATGGCAACATGCAAACTCATCCGTGGTTCAATTCCCGGATAGAGCATTGAATTTGTTATAAATGCTCAGAAACTTCGAAGGATGCGACACAAAGATTTTCAAGATTAACTTACGTTTAGCTTAAAATGAAATATTCTTCTACTCCAATAAAATGTTATTAACTATTATGCTTTACCATTATTTACTATATTAATATAAATTATTCCAAAGTTCTAATTTAATTAAGTCTAGTAATTAAAATTTTAATAATGCAAATATTAAAACCAAACTACGCCTTATATGAAAATGTTTCATAATTTTTTATTTTCTCAGAATTTTTATTTATCTAACGATATTGATTAAAATAAGTATATTTAAGAGCTTTTTGGAATTGCTTCTGAGGTTCTGTTCATTCCAGATGACTTTTGCATAACTGGTAAACCGAAAGAGATAGACAGAAACTTATATACTCGTACCATACAAAAAACGCAGATCTCGTCAAAATTCACGTAAAGCTCACCCGGTAAATTTTTGTTGGTGAACTACCATTTCCAAGATATTTCTTGTTAGGTTCAATTTTAAAATAAATATAAATTTTTCAGATGAGTAGTCATTCGTTTGTCTTTTGTTTTAATCCTGTGATGCAAAGAAATCCAAATTTTAATGCCCATAGAATAGAAAAACACTTTAAAGAGATTTGATTATTGCTCAAGCCTAGTAAATTCCATTGGTTTACCTCTAATTATAAGGAAATAAATAATATAATTTTAATAGTATTTATTGGAATAACAAAGTAGATAGAATAATAAGCTTTTCTAAGAATTATAATAAGTTTGTTATTCCATTAATTCTTAAGTGAAGCATAGGGCACTGCTACGACGTTAACTGATTGGATTTAAATTTTTAGGTCGTGAGTTCACCGCTATGCGCCGCTCGACGTCCACAGTGGCACAACTTGCGTACGCGAAACGGTGGTACTTTGCCCAGGAAACTTCTTTTTGTGTACAAATAAACGCTACACGGAGCACCGGCTTTAATTCCTTTCCGAAGGAAGCCATACTGAGAATTGTTGTGTACACTCCATTACATTTCACCAGGCTTGTACCTGCACTCAGAGATTTTAGATGCTATTAGGGTAACCACCACACCAGGGAGGGCAACTTGTTGTAAGAATCATTTGTTAAAAAACAGGTGGGTAAAGTCTTGTGAATGAAACAAACCAGAGGTTATTGGTAACAATATCTATTTTCGATACTTTTAATGCAACGTTATACCTTTAGCTACTATAATAATTGATTGGACAACACTCACAAATATCTTAATGCTATTCGTTTAGTTTTACAGAGCCATAGTTCCATTTGTGTGTTCCATTCGATGATTTTCTCTAGCTCTTCCACATACACACTATTTTTATCTACATCATTATAAGCGTAGTAAACATTAGCTGAATTAATATAATTTCTTGCTTCCTTGTAAGTAGAAGGAAAATAAGGGAATACACGAGGCTAAAGTATAGTCAAATCCTTTAAAAGCTGGTCACTGTGAAACAATTGAAGTTCGGTTTGCTTTATATATGAAACTAATTTTGACTTCCTGTTAGAGAAAATTTATATATTAAGAAATCAATAACAAGAAAATCTCTAAGATAGTCAAAAGAAACATATATGACATAAATTGTGATTAAACAATTCCACTTTTTGTGTAGAAGTGTTTGTCTATCTCTTACGGTTTATCAGTTATGCAAATTTTGCAAAATTTATCCAGAATATAGAGATACTCATAGGCTATTCCCAGAAAATTCAAGATATACCTTTTATTTGTGATGTAAATGTCTTTAATATACTGTATTTTGATCAAAATCGTTACAGATATTTTTGAGTAAAATACAATTTTGAAAAAGATTTCCTTGTGAAGGTTAGTTTGACGTTGGAGGATTTTTTATGATAATCTTGGTATCATATCCTTGAAACACACTAAAGATAAATACCATGTTTGGTATTTTAAGGTATTTTAGTTATTGAGCTGTGCCGTCCAATCATACACACACTGAGATTTTTCTAAGATTACTTTCTTGGGTTCAGGCCAGCTCAAAACATATATTTCCGGTGAAACCTCGAAATCGTATTTTTTGGTGGAATACAACACTTTCTGTAGCTACTATATACAATGTATATGCAGACGTGTTAGAAAAGTAGAAAAACTAGCTACTTGTAAATTCGTGTCTCGTATGTTAAAAAAACAGAATATGTTTTCTTATATTTTTGAACACAAAAAAGTTATATTAAAGGTAGCATCTCTCGGCATCGACTCCGTTCCCTAGGCAGTATTAGCATGTTTGTCACGACCACAGTCAGGAAGCAGCTAACAACCCCTCCCCACTGTGTACTGTAGCTGGATTAGGAGCAGGTCTGTGAAACATGGGGCCAAAAGACTCCATTATCAACTTTAATGAGGGTACAGAAGCTGAAGAACCTTTAGAAGATGCAAAATAAGTTTCTTAACATGATCAACAACCTTATTATATTTTTAAACCCATTAATTTAAAACGATTAGCAATAGAGCTTAGATTGCAAGATTATTTTTATAATCTTGCTTTCAAAAATTCAAACTCATAACTAGAGACCGGATTATATGCATTTGCACGTTTCATTTACATATTTAGCCCTTTTCCCCCGGTTATGGCATGTTTTAACCAAAAACTTGAGATGACGCATATTCAGAGCTATATTTACAATATTTTAGAAATCTAATAAGAGTGGGCAAATATTGCTCTCGTTTTGATGTTTTATAGTGACACGTGTTCAAACCTGACGGAGAACGATGGATTTGTTCGGGCATAAAATTCCTTAGCATGGCTTCCTTCAGAAGGGAAGTAAAGCCGTTGGTCCCGTATCGTAGATTTACGGCACGTGAAAGAACATCAAGCCAGATGAAGAGGCCTCTGAGCAAAATTAAGTATAGAATAGGACGCTACGAACAACAGATCGTCGATAACTAAGACTCCATTACCATTTTCACGTTGTTTGTCGCAGGTCCATTGTTTCAGTTTAGTTTTCTATTTATTTGTACAAAGTTCAACACGTAGTGTGTAATGTGGCTAGCTGGCCATCCTGGAATGATGGAAATAAGTTATACTGTCGAGTTTGCGAGGAATACGTTTTGTGCACAAAAAAGTTTCAAATAGACCAGCATGTCGAGACAAGTCTGCATATTGTAGGAATGTAAAAGAAGTGATTTAATCTCCAAAGGGAAATGGAACTATGTGAAGCATCTTCATTACAAGTAATATTTCTCTTCTCAAACTTACAAACCTATTCTCTAAAGTTTTCGGCGCAAATATTGCTTAAATCAACATTGTATAAGAATTACATGCCGACAATTTATGTACATGTTTTGGAAGAAATACGCAATGAACAAGGATAAAATCATTTGGATTTCTGCAGATGAAACTACCGAAAATTGTGGTCATTACCTTGCTAATTTAATTATTCGTGCATTAAAGCATGAGCTCTCTTCTTATTTGGTGGCCTGCAAAAAATTACAAAATGTAAATCATTCTACGATCGCCAGATTTGGAATGAGGGCCCTAAAAAGATATTTCCAGAATCTTCTGCAGATGAAAGGTGATGCTGCTCCTTCATGATCAAAGTTGGAAAAGCCCTCCAAGTATTTTACACAAATATGATTCATGTGACGTGCTTCGCTCACGAAGTACATCGCCTCGCTGAAGAAGTACGATCCACGTTTGGGAGTGCAAACAAACTGGCATGCCTTTACCTCACGAAACAGTGACTCGTTGGGGTACCTGGGTCGAAGCTGTGTTGCTTTACAATGGACATTTCGAGGTCATCAAAGGCGCAGCAAACGTCTTCGATAGTGCACAGGCTTTGGCAGTTTCTCAGTGCAAGGAAGTATTTAACGTTTCCAGTATTCAGAAGAACATTGCTATAGTTAGCACTCATATTTCCCATATACATGCGGGTATTCAGAAGAACATTGCTATAGTTAGCACTCACATTTCACATATACATGCGGGTATTCAGAAGAACATTGCTATAGTTAGCACTCATATTTCCCATATACATGCGGGTATTCAGAAGAACATTGCTATAGTTAGCACTCACATTTCCCACATGCGGGTATTCAGAAGAACATTGCTATAGTTAGCACTCACATTTCCCATATACATGCGGGTATTCAGAAGAACATTGCTATAGTTAGCACTCACATTTCCCATATACATGCTGATATTCAGAAGAACATTGCTATAGTTAGCACTCACATTTCCCATATACATGCGGGTATTCAGAAGAACATTGCTATAGTTAGCACTCACATTTCCCATATACATGCGGGTATTCAGAAGAACATTGCTATAGTTAGCACTCATATTTCCCATATACATGCGGGTATTCAGAAGAACATTGCTATAGTTAGCACTCATATTTCCCATATACATGCGGGTATTCAGAAGAACATTGCTATAGCTAGCACTCACATTTCCCATATACATGCGGGTATTCAGAAGAACATTGCTATAGTTAGCACTCACATTTCCCATATACATGCGGGTATTCAGAAGAACATTGCTATAGTTAGCACTCATATTTCCCATATACATGTGGGTATTAAAAGTTCGAAATTCAGGTTTGACGTTGTCTGAATCTATTCTAGTAATGAATAAAATCCGTTTAGTAAACTCTTTGCTGGAAGTAAATTGATAGTTTTATTAATGGATGGGTAAACTTTTACCATAAACAATAAGTGCCAAGTATTTGAATTTGGGTGCTATCCCAAATTCAAATAGTGACCTCAGTTGATGTATAACGGTCCCTTGGTGCTAATAAAAATGTTTTGAGTGACGGACATCACAATTTTACTATTGAACATTTGGAAGAGTGCCTCATCATTTTTGTTTATCTTAGTAACAAAATGTAAATGCTACTCTTTTTTGATGAAGAAAATAATAAAAACT
Source organism: Hymenopus coronatus (assembly GCA_030762935.1). NCBI lineage: Eukaryota > Metazoa > Arthropoda > Insecta > Mantodea > Hymenopodidae > Hymenopus > Hymenopus coronatus. Next base: position 30,307,755 of record CM060890.1, on the reverse strand, counting down.
GCCAATTGTATATATTTTTTAAATAATATAAATAAATATATATACTACTAATCATTACTTTCTATTATTTAATGTTGCATATTTTCACACCTTCCATGCATATTTGCATGCATATTTCGAGCATTTTATGCTGCATATAATCCGGTCTTTACTAATAACTATCAATATCTCGATAATATTTAATTCCATAAAAAACATAAACATAGCTAATATTTCTTGTGTAGCATATTTCGGTCTAGACCTTACAGTTGATCATTATATAAAAGCTTAAAGTATAATTAATAATGACAAAATTACTCATAAAACTAGAAGGCTATATTTTATTTGAACATAATTAACTTACAAATATGGTATATAATAACTAATCTATACACAAAGTAACCATTTTCGCATTACTTTTAAAGGTTTAATGACCCTTAAAACTCCATAAAATCTATTTAACATAATATTAATTTCGAATTAATTATGAAAATAAATTAGAGTAAAATGTTCAATGTCATAGTCGAAATTCGGCTACCTGTGCCTTTGCACTGACATCTGAACTACAACTGCAATTTTAGTAAGTCATGCAATTCTCCAATTTTCAGAGTAAAGCACAAGAAACATTCAATTTCTCTTGCGCAACATACATGTCAACTCTAATTGTATAGTCTGCGGAAGAACAATTAATAAATGTAAAAGATTATATTTTCTCAAGGAATCTAAAGTTACCTTAAAGCCTATATTTTGGTGCATATCCAACCATCACAGAAAGATAAGATGCTTAAAATTGTTATCTGTTTTAAAGAACTCACAATTAAACACCTGATAATTCTTCAGAGTTATAGACCTAATCCGGGCAATGGTATATAATTAACAGTAATGTTCCAGTTTTAAGAATAGAAGTATTCATATCAAATAATAAGTTTCAAATAAAAAACTCTATGACAGTCATTTTCTATCAGTTTTCCCTATAATAATATCCTAGCTCTGAGTGTTATAGTTTTATTAAAACGTGTACCTAACAACACTTAAATGCAGTATTAAATCTGATGGGAGTACGTTTGCAATGAGCTCTCTTCCCTTAGTAAGATGCTTGGTAGTTGCTTTTGCACCACAGCCAGGTCGGTACGGCGTCTGCCTACCAAACTAGAGGTCCTCGGTTCGATTCCCAGCTGGGGAAGTTGGCATTTTTCTCTAAGCAAGATCAATGCAATTCTCTCAGAGCCTAGAAATGTGTGTGCGAATGTGTGGCTGAAAACAGTTTAAAAAAAAGATAACATTTTTTGCGGTGGGGCACAAGAAACCTATTTAACCTTTGGAATTCCAACGGGCAAACAGGCAACTGTCAGATACCCTGACCTGGATCATATTTGCCGCATACTATTGGATTCTGCTGGCTGGAGATGCAGCACAACTACCGGACTTCCAGAAATTTCTCCGGAAAGAACGCTGGGAACTGGAAAAACGGACTCCTCTGTCGTTAGATCTTCGGCATTCTCTAGTTTCCGAACTGTGACAGAGTCTGCTTCTATCCCCCCCACCCATAAAAAATTACGACGCGAAACATCCACCTTAGTTATTCTGAATTACAGTTACAATTACCAGATTAATTGATGTATGTATAATATGAAATATTAATACAAAATCGTGAAAAGGAAAGAAAAAAAATGTTTACACGCAACTACTATGAGAACCAAGAATTGCTAAACATTGCGTTCATATTGTAAAAATGTAAGGACATTTATTTGTTTCAACGAGGTGCGAAATGGAGTTCACAAAAATAACCTAAAATAAATAAAAGAAACAACAAATCCTCAGATCTTATTTGCATTTGTGATAGAAGTAAATTCAACTCCTGCATGTTAGGCAACTTCTTGTGCTTTTCTGTTCTCCAGACTTAATATGTCATTGGGAAGTCTCGACCACATGTGAGACTCATAAATGGCTTGAGATAATCTGCCCAATCAATATCTTATGATTGCTACTTGAAAATTAAAGTTAAATTAACCTCTTTGATACATTTTAATAGCAAGATTGAGGTGCATAAATGAAGCTCTAGCCAACATATACTGGGAAAAGCAAGACAAGAGGAACTGCAGAATCTGCTGGGTGAAAAAAGAAAATTTGGAACACCTCATGGACTGACAAATGCACACCCCAAGGATATTCTGGAAGGAGGAGATAGTGAGAGTAATATTAAAGCAAATTAGCGTATAATTTCTAGAACTATCTAAATAACTATATAATGTCACAACCGTCAGTACACCACTGGCAGGTTTTAACTTGAAATAGCCTCATGAGTTCTGCAACTCTTTTATCGCACAAAGTGATATTTGTACACATCAAATATGGGCCACCTAGTATTATAAACCTGTAAATTTCAAGGCAGAGAGTCTGTTCTAGCCACTACAGAATACTTAATTCTACTATAATTGTAAGAAATACTTAAAGTACCATAATTTAATACTCCTGCTCTGCCAACAATATTTCACAAAATGAATTATGAATAATTCTTTTTGTGAGAATTATCTCCAGTGTCTAAGTGAGCTAAGTATGCTTTGACACTAGGTTAGGAATATAATATTAATTTAGGCTGCACTACAGTATTAACATTAATCTTTTATTTAATCCAGTGTTTGGACACACATATTTACAATTATGTCGGTTGTAAATAATGATTCTAAACTGGTTCTTCATACAAAAGTAGCGTTATTAGTGCAAATGCCATTCAGAATAAACTTGTGTGAAATAAAAAAGTTTAAATTATCTTAAATTATCAAAATTCAACTTTATTTTCATTACCTTATTAAGCAAATAATGACTCTTGAAAAACTATAAAAGCAAATTTGAGATATTCATTTAGCTGAACCTCATTGAAGCTAAAATACACTTGGTTGTAATTAAATAATATAAATTAAACCGATATAAAATGTTTTCAAGATATTAATATGTAATAAATTCAAAATTCAGGTTACTTTCAGATTACCTTCTCTGCCTAGTATGCGACAAATTCTTCTGTTTCTATGCAACATATGCTAATAAAGATAAACGCACAGCAAAATTAGTATCGTTACTCAATTCATTGTTCGTAAATATAATAGGAGTAAGCAACAGGCAAGGTCGCTAAGTGATAACATAGAAATTCTATTCTCTTTCCTCAGTAGTTAAAAAAACAAAAGAAAAACAAGGGAGGATTTTCCATTTGATAAACGTATTAGAATTGTAAAATGTAAATCAATAATAAGGAATAACTCTGAAATGGTTAACTTTACAAAAATTTAAGACAAATTATGTGTGCTTTAATGAGATATATATTTCTATGTAGCAATATTTTGTTCATATTTTGAAGTTAAAGAGATTCGAATTAAAAGATCTACAGAGGCTTTTCCTGGGAAATTCAAAACATATTTTTATTTTAGACAAATGAGTATATTTAATATACAAATTCAATCAAAAGGTTACAGCCATTTTCTTAAAAATCGAAAATTTGAAAAGATCTTACATGTAAAGGGTGGTTTGTGGTGTTTCTGGAGGTTTGTTTAGTTTTTCAATTTTCGATAAAGAACTTAAGAGCTTGATGCTTAACTTTGTTTAAGAAATATGGTGTTTCATTAAGAAAAAGGTTGCTGCTCTGTGTGTTGTAATAAGATTTAAATTTTGTATGTAACATTTAGTCTATTTCTTCATGTTTACTAGCTATGCAACGTCATTTAGAATTAAAATGATTTCATGGGTTGTTAACAGAAACTTAATATGTAGGTAGGAAAAATATGAAATTTTAGGAATTTTAATAGAAATCATTGGAACAATTCGAATTTTAGAAATATGATCAATAAAAAAGGTAGTTTGGTATGGGTAGATTTATTTAAAATTTTCGTGTCAGATACCTACATATAAAATATTGAAATTAAATACTACGCTCTATTTAACAGCTTTTTAGGATGTTGAGTTATTCTCTCTCGCTTTCTCATTCACACACAGCCACTCACTGATACGCACAGATTCACAAACACAACTTTCTCCACCTCTGCAACAACAAACTCTTCTTATACTTCTCGCAAATCAAAATATTCATTAGCTGAAAGCTTTATTGCGATATTATTTCCCTCTACAAAAGGAATAAAGAAATACAATAAACTAAAGCGATACCGGCTTCTACTATGGTATTAAAATTCCTCTTTCTTTGCATGACCAGGATAAAAATTATGAACAGCGGTTTCCCACTTGAGAAAAGATAAGTAGAGGAAAACAAAGCCTTTAGCACGAAATATATTGGAAGTAGTCAGCTCTACAGCAAGCATTTTTTTGACACAAATTGCGTTTTGAAGAAATATACATCTTTTGCATAGTAGGTTTTTGTGCATCAATTTAACAGTTATGCAACACATATTTAGAAATAAAGCACTTAAAAGGCTATTCCCAGAACATTTAATATATGCATATTATTCATGATGTAAATATCTTTAATATATGGTTTCTTAGTCTAGATTGTTAAAGCCATTTTTTGAGAAAATGTAAGCTTTTCGGAAACTTTTCAACGTGGAGGGTAGCTTTGGAGTGAGAGGATGTTCTTGAAAATCTTCCTATCGCATCCCTGAAAGATGATAAACTTAGATATCAAGTTTGGTATTTAATCTACTTTTCGTTTTTCGTTTTTGAGTATACAGACATATACACATGAGAACACAAGCATATGTATGTACCCCTTTAGTTTCCCAAGCATTCATGTACATAGTGGATAGAGAGGATATTGTATTCCACCCAAAGTTTGATGCGGAAAATTCACCGAAAATATGTTGTGGTGTCCCCTGAGTCCGAAAAAAGCATTTTTACAAAAAGATCCGTGTGTGTCTGTGGACAGCATAGCACAAAAACGAAAAGTCCGTTAAATACCAAACTTGGTATTTATTTTTTGTATCTTCCAAGTATGCGACAGGAATTACTTCAAGAGAATCCCCCCCACAAGCTACCTTTACACGGACAGTTTATAAACATTTGGATTTCTCAAAAATGTCTGTAATGATTTGATATTTTTACATTTTAAATCAAATATATATTTTAAATTTTCTGGGAATAGCATCTAAAGAGCTCTATATTCTGGATAAGTTTAGCACAATTTTCCATAACGGTTAAACCGTAAGGGATAGACGAAAACTCAAAACATAAAAATGTAGATCACGTTAAAACCCACAATTCATGTGATATACCTTTTTAATATAGAGCCAGTCGTTTCTGAAATATTTCTTGTTATTGATTTCAATTTTCAAATTCTTAAACTGCTCTCAAACAGGAAGTGGCGTTTTGTTTCATCTTTCTTGTTTTAGGCCAGCCCATATAAAGCAAACTGAACTTCAATTGTTTCACATAGGACAGGTTTTTCAAAGTTCTATTGCTTTAGCCTAGTACATTCACTTATTATTTTTTCTACACGTACTATTTACATAGTGTATAGAGAAGGAATTGCATTGCACTCAAAAATTCGATACCGAGATTTCACCGAAAATACATGTTTTGAGACTCCCTGAATATGATTAAAACATCTTTTGAAAAATGTCCGTGTGTGTGTCAGTCTGTCTGGGTGCATGTGTGTGTGTCTGTAGGCAGCATAACACAAAAACGAAAAGACCGTTAAAGCCCAAACTTGGTATTTAAGTTTGGTATCTTCCAAGGATACGACACGAAGATTTTCAAAAAAATTCCCCACCCCTAACTACCCTTTATATGGGGAACATTTTGAAAATTTTGATTTTCTTAAGCATGACTCAAACGATTTTGATTAAAATATCGTATATTAAAGATTCTTACCTAGCAAATAAAATGTATATGTTGAATTTTCTGGGAATAGCCCCTGAAGGCTACTTTATTCTGGATGAATTTTACGGAATTGTGCATAGCTGCTAAACGTAAGAGATGGGGGAATACTTACTACACAGTAAATGTAGCTCACGATAAAACACAATTTATATCATATACATTTTTTCCGTGGAAAATTTTTAAGATATTCCTGGTTTTTTCGTTTTAGCTTTGAAAAACTTATACTTTTCTCATACAGGAATTTCTTAGTCCATACAAACAAAGCACTTCAGTCACATAGGAACCAGCTTTTGGCTATCATTTTAACCTATGGAACTCGCTCATTTCGCTTCTACTTATAAGGAAGCAAGTAATAAGACTATTTCTAATTAACATGAAGTAAATAAGCTTTTTAACTACAATCTGTTGCAGAGACGTAGAGAAAGTCATGTGAATGAAATATATTATTTTTCTACTTACAAGGAAGCAAGTATTAATACAATTTCTGCTAAAGTTGATTAGTGTGTCGTAGATAATCATTTGTAAGGAAGGTTGTTTGCGTAACAACTGGAGAAAGTCTACATGAATGGACCTCATCAAATTTTTCTAAACAAAATTTTTGGCTTCCGGTAATGCTAAAGCGCGTATTTCCACGGTATCGAATTTTTGTGTGAAATTAAATACCTTCTCTGTCTATATACTGTGCAGTACGAAGTTGAGAAGATAAAATGTAACGTTATGTTAATTATTATGGGACCAAAGAGAAGGTTTAAGCCTTTAAAATGTCAGCCACTATCCAATCTAATGAGCTCCATTCACATGACTTTCTCTACATCTCTGCAACAAATTGTTGTTAAAAAGCTTATGCTTCTATTTACTTCATGCTAATTAAGAAAAAATTAGCAGAAATATTTTATTACTTGTTTCCTTGTAAATAGAAGCGAAATAAGGGAGTACCATAGGCTAAAGTGATAGTCAAAAGCTTGTTACTATATGACTGAAGTTCCTTTGTTTGTATGAACCAGGAGTTGACAAAGTCCTGTGTGGGAAAAGTATGTTTTTTAAAGCTAAAACCAAAACAAGGAATATCTCAAAAACGGTAAACTCCACCAAAAATGCTTATAACATAAATTGGGTATTTTAAAGTGCTCTAACTTTTTTCTGTGTTACGTTTTTGTCCATCTCTTACGGATTAGCAGTTTTGCAAAATTCCGTAAAATTCATCCAGAATAAAGTAGTTTTCAGAGGCTATTCCCAGAAAATATACATTTTGCTTGTCTGGTAAATATCTCTAGTATACAATATTTTAATCAGAATCGTTAGATCTATTTTTGAGAAAATCAAACTTTTCGAAAAAAGGCTAGTTTGGAATTTATCTCATAATCTTCGCGTCGTATATCTGAAAGATTCTTAACTTAAATACAAGTTTGGTATTTTACCGACTTTTCGTTTTTGAGTTATCGTGTTCACAGACACACAAACATACACACACACACGGACCATCTTCTGAAAATGCTTTTTTTTTTTTTTTTTTTTTTTTGGATACAGGTGACCCAACATATATTTCTAGTGAAATCACGGTACCGAATTTTTATGTGGAGCGCAATACCTTCTATACCCTATGTACAGAGTACGTGTAGAGAAAATAAAAGTAAAAATATAAGGTGTGCCATTCATCAAATTTGTCTACATGTTCTGCAAAAAACTATTCTTACAAAAGATCTGCATCATGCTAATGGAAATAAACATTAACGGAAATGCTCATATTTCTTGCTTTCATGTACAGAGATGGGAAATATGGGAATACACTAGGCTAAACCGTTAGTTAACTCTTTTAAAAACCGATCTATGTGAACATTGAAGTTCGGTTCACTTGCATTTCCAGAAAAACAAAAGTGAGATAAAACCAAAGGGGACCCCGTGTGAAATTATGCCTAGTTTAAAATTGAAACCGATAAGAAGGAATATCCCGTAAACGTCAACTCAACTAGAAAAATCTGATATGTCCATTCACATGACTTCCTCTAAATCTCTGCAACAAGTTATTCTTAAAAAGCTTATACTTCTATTTACTTCATGCTAATCAGAAAAAAATTAGCACAAATAGTCTTATTACTTGCTTCCTTGTAAGTAGAAGCGAAATAAAAGAGCACCATAGGTTAAAGTGATAGTCAAAAGCTGGTTGCTATGTAACTGAAATTCCTTTGTTTGTATGGACAGCAGTTGACAAATCCCTGTATGAGAAAAGTATGTTTTTCAAAGCAGAAACCAAAAACAAGGATTGTCTCTAAAACGATGAACTCTACGAAAAAAATGTTTATAAAATAAATTGTGTGTTTTAATGTGCTCTACATTTTTTGTGTCATAAGTTTTTGTCCATTTCTTTCGGTTTAGCAATTATTCGAAATCCCGTAAAATTCATACAGAATAGAGTACTCTTCAGAGGCTATTCCCAGAAAATTCAACATATACATTTTATTTGTCAGGTAAATATCTTTAATATACAATATTTTAATCAACATCGTTAGAGCCATTTTTTAGAAAATCAAAATTTTCGAAAAAAGTTCCATGTGAAGGCTAGTTTGGGGTGGGGGATTTTTCTCAAAATCTTCGTGTCGCATCCTTGGAAGATACTAAACTTAAATACCAAGTTTGGTATTTTACCGACTTTTCGTTTTTGAATTATCGAGTTCACAGACACACGGACACACACACACACACACGAACCTATTTCTGAAAATGCTTTTTCTGGATACAGGGGATCCTAAAACATATCTTTCCGGTGAAATCTCGGTATCGAATTTTTTGGTGGAGTGCAATACCGTCTCTATACACTATGTACATAGTACGTGGAGAGAAAGTAATAATATGTGACATAAACTGAGTATTTTAACGAGATCTATATTTTTGTCTATCTCTTATGGTTTACCAGTTGTGCAAAATGCAGCAAAATTCATCCAGAATGAATAGGTCTTCAGAACCTAAATTATACATTTTATTTGTGTTGTAAATAGCTTTAATATATGGAATTTTAATGGAAATGGAATAAGCCATTTTTGAGAAAATAAAAAATTTCATAAAATGTTCCATGTCTAAGGTAGCTCCCCTCCCTGGAATATTCCAAACTTAAATACCAAGCTTGGTATTTAAATATCTTCTAGTGTTTGGTCATACACATAGACACACACACATGGACATGTTTCTAAAAGTGTTTTTCTGGACTCAGAGGACCTCAAAAAATATACTTTAATTGAGATCTCTACATAAAGTTTTGGGTGCAATACAATGCCTTTTCTGTGCATTATGTACTTAATGCTTGTAGAGAAAGTAACAATTGCTCGCCCATTCCGATAAATGTTGAGTCCATGCCCATTATGAGCTATGGAGCATTCCACAAGATTATCTGAGGGAGGTAAAAAAGGTTAGACATTCGCAAATGTTTCATTTAAACAATATCGGGTGTTTTCCATCTCTTAGTGCGAATAGTGGAGCTGTACAAAATTACAGTCATAAGAGTTAAACACTCACATCATAAACAGCATATTATTTAAAATAGTTTCATAATCTCCATTCTAGCTAGACGGTAATGTAATTTTGACACAGTTTCACGACACAAGGAAATAACAAGCATATACTCTCCGGTATTTGACGTTTGCAGATATTCCTTCGTGCGTTAAAAGAGTTGCACAACTCAACGGAGTTATTTGAACTTAAAGCTGGCCAGTGGAGAACAGACGTGAGCGTCCCTAGTTGTGCTCCTCTCAATGAGCGCAGCCCACTCAGCGTCTCCGCTGATAACTACGTCGAGTTCTACAACGATTTAAAACACAAGCGATATGTCAAATAAGGGGCCACCTGGTAGGTGCATATAGGTGTCTCAGAATTTAACCGCACAAACTGGTAGGGTTTTTGAAGGAGCCCAGATAAACTCCTTGAAATAGGGAACCTATTGTCATTTTTGCAAAACGTAAAAGTTGGGGCATGTTTTCTGCATAGCACATCAGTGGCGTAATGCAAAAGAACTTGGACCTGTGTCCCATTTTCATTCAGAATATTTCACTATATGCCAGAATTCCAAGGAATGCACAGTCACGACGATATTTTAAACTATTAGACTTGTAATTTTGGTAAAAATGTCACTTCTCTGAATATGTGCACCCTACTGGTAGTGATTAGATTGATATCGGATCAAATACAGTTAGAGCGTCCAGTTATAACGTACTGATGGGTGAGTCGGCATAGCGCTGGTCATCGAATCCCACGATAATAGGATCGCACCGCCCTCTGAAGTTTCCATTGTTCAGTTGTTTAATTTTGATGAATTTTACTTTCTCTATACGCACGATGTACATAGTGTATAAAGAAGGTATTTCACTCCACAAAAAATCGAGTTTTCGCCGGAAATAGATGTTTTAGGGTCCCTTTTATCTAAAAAAGCATTTTCGGAAAAAGGTTCGTTTGTGTGTCCACGTGTCTGTGAACACAATTACTCAAAAACGAAAAGTCGGTAAAATACCAAACTTGGTATCTAAGTTTAGTATCTTCCAGGGATGTGACACAAGATTTTCAGAAAAATTCCCGCACCCCAAACTACCCTTTGCATGCAACTTTTCTCAAAAATGTTGATTTTCCAAAAAAATGACTAACGATTTTGATTAAAAATATCGTATATTAAAGATATTTACCTGACAAATAAAATGTATATCTTGAATATTCTGGGAATAGCCTCTGAAAAGTACTTTATTCTGTATGAATTTTACGGAATTTTGCATAAGAGATAGACAAAACTTACCACACAGAAAATATATAGTACATTAAAACACACAATTTATGCTATATACATTTTTCTCGCGGAGTTGATCGTTTTTGAGTAATTTTTTGTTTTTGATTTCACCTTTAAAAAGCTTATGCTTTTCTCACATAGGAATTTGTCAGATCCTGTCCATACAAACAAAGGAGCTTTATTTACATAGCAAACTTTAACCTATGGTACTCCCTTATTTCCCTCCTACTTACAAGGATGCAAGAAATAATACTGTTTCTGCTAATTTTTTCTCGATTAGCATGAAGAAATATAATAATCTGCAGAGATATAGAGAAAGTCATGTGAATGGACTTATCTGATTTTTCTCAAAGAGGTACACAACTTCACTTACACTAATACGCTTAGTTTACATTTTGCGGTCGAGAAAATAAAACCTCCAAGGCGCATTACTGTCAAAAGACTGAATGAAATCTAAATAGCGCTCAATATTCAATGCAGTAGTTATTGTCAAGATACCTGCGTGTATTATTAAAATAATTAGGTTTGTTAAAATATGCATGTAATGTGTGCTTTGAAACGTAGAAATTAATGCATTATTTTAAAGGGGGATTACAAAAGCTCTATTAGTCAGATTCGAACACCGGTACTTTGGTTTTGTATCGTATATATTACGTTATTTTAACTACTTGAACTACTGCGTTGCGCCTCATAGATATTTACAATATCTGCAAGAGTATTGTAGGTCCTCAAAATGATCAGTTATTCTGGTAGCCTGTTGTATTTTGTGCTTCGGACACTGTATTATTTCTCAAAGTCTTTCATGCAGAGATAAAAAGGTAAAATGCACTTTCCTTTCTATATATTTAGTTCTTAACTAGTGTTATGTAGGCACTAGTTTTAGTATGGTCGTAATTGTTCATTTTGTATTTAATTTGAAGTTCATTTGACACAATCATATTGTTTTGTAAATTGTAAACTGTCTACTTGTAATGTGTGTGTGTACATAACACGTCTATGTATGTATTTTAGAAACCCCTTCGAGAGGCACGGATATCTCCAACTTTTCAGGTTTTTAATGCAATTTTAATTGAGACGTCCTCCATTGCACCTAGATGTTTATCGTATATTACATTTATTTTATTTGTCAGTACGAATAAATCACATTAAAATATACAGCTAAATATGAGCGACTCATTACACCATTCAAACTAGGAGACAACATAAAAACAAAGATATATTTTGCGGAGACATGAACCTCTAATTCCCCTAACAGCTTAACCCGATGGCCACACGTTAACCATAGCGCTAAATAATGCTAATATACCTATGCTCTCCATACTTCGAGTGTACGGGTCACGGCCCTTGGCGGTTTCATTAGTGGCGTACTAACCCTTAATACACGGTTTGATCAGTGGCGTGTTAACCCTTAATACACGGTTTGATTAGTGGCGTGTTAACCCTTAATACACGGTTTGATCAGTGGCGTGTTAACCCTTAATACAAGGTTTGAATAGTGGCGTGCTAACCCTTAATACACGGTTTGATCAGTGGCGTGTTAACCCTTAATACACGGTTTGATTATTGATGTGTTAACCCTTAATACAAGGTTTGAATAGTGGCGTGCTAACCCTTAATACACGGTTTGATCAGTGGCGTGTTAACCCTTAATACACGGTTTGATTATTGGCGTGTTAACCCTTAATACACGGTTTGATTAGTGGCGTGTTAACCCCTAATACACGGTTTGATCAGTGGCGTGTTAACCCTTAATACACGGTTTGATTATTGGCGTGTTAACCCTTAATACACGGTGTGATTAGTGGCGTGTTAACCCTTAATACACAGTTTGATCAGTGGCGTGTTAACCCTTAATACACGGTTTGATCAGTGGCGTGTTAACCCTTAATACACGGTTTGATTAGTGGCGTGCTAACCGTTAATACACGGTTTAATCAGTGGCGTGTTAACCCTTAATACACTGTTTGATTATTGGCGTGTTAACCCTTAATACACGGTGTGATTAGTGGCGTGTTAACCCTTAATACACGGTGTGATTAGTGGCGTGTTAACCCTTAACACACGGTGTGATTAGTGGCGTGTTAACCCTTAATACACGGTGTGCTTAGTGGCGTGTTAACCCTTAATACATGGTTTGATAGTGGCGTGTTAACCCTTAATACACGGTTTGATTAGTGGCGTGTTAACCCTTAATACACGGTTTGATCAGTGGCGTGTTAAACCTTAATACACGGTTTGATCAGTGGCGTGTTAACCCTTAATACACGGTTTGATCAGTGGCGTGTTATCCCTTAATACACGGTTTGATCAGTGGCGTGTTAACCCTTAATACACGGTTTGATCAGTGGCGTGTTAACCCTTAATACACGGTTTGATCAGTGGCGTGTTAACCCTTAATACACGGTTTGATCAGTGGCGCGTTATCCCTTAATACACGGTTTGATCAGTGGCGTGTTAACCCTTAATACACGGTTTCATCAGTGGCGTGTTAACCCTTAATACAAGGTTTGATCAGTGGCGTGTTAAACCTTAATACACGGTTTGATTATTCGCGTGCTAATCCTTAATACACGGTTTGATCAGTGAAGTAGAGCAAGAAAAAGCAGAACATATATGAAACTATAATTCCATACTTCAAAGATAAATATCTATATTCAGGAAACAGAGTTAACAAGACATGTTCGGAGCTCAAAGCACCATACATAAACACTTCATGGATACTTGGAAACGCTTCAGTTTGCTAAAAATACACCTACAACAGATTTTTTCCTTTCTTTTTATAGCTTAATGTCCTTTAACCTGGTTGGTTAAATTGGACGTTGAATGAAATGGGTGATCGTGCTCGAATAATCTCGGGATCATTGGAGCTTAAAGATACCGACATTCGTCTTTTCAGGATAAGGAAAAAATGCTGGAAAAAGAAAACCTTAGCGGGTAAGTCACCTTAAACAAGATCCGAACTCGCGACCTGTCCGGCAAATATTTTTTTTTTTGTTATGGTTCTAGCAGGATCTATCAGAATTCTACATCACATTTAAAGCTCATAGTGCAATATAATGAATTTGTACTTATACCCTTTGGCATTAACTATTATATTTTAAACAGTTCGTATTAATTAAACTGTAGGCAAAGCCTTCATTTTACTTACCCTACTTCATACATAGCAGAAGTTATTGCATTCCACCTAAAATTTGATATCAAGATTTTACTAGAAATACACGTTTTAGGGTCCCCAGTATCAAAAAATAATTTTTAGAAAAGGGTCCATTTATGTGTGTGCCCATGTGTCTGTGACGCCGACAACTCAATGATGAAAAGTAAAATACCAACCTTAGTATTTTAGCTTAGTATCTTCAACGATGCGTCACGAAGATTTTGAGGAAAATCCCGCAGACCCAAAATACCATTTACATGGGAAAAGTTTCAAAATCGCTGATTTTCTCAAAAATGACTAACAATTTTGATTAAAATACCTGGTATTAAAGATATTTACATAAAAAAAGAATATTTGAACTTTTGGGGAATAATTTCTGAAGAATAATTTAATCTAGTAAATCGTAGAAATAGACAAAATCTTGCTATACACAAACGCAGATCTCGTTAAAACACGCAGGTGAAGTTGACCATTCCGGAGACTTGTCGGGACTCCGGAGCTGTATTGCTTTTTTCCTCTTTTTTTTTTTTTTCCAGTTTCCCTACTTAGTTGACCTATTTGATTTACCGTTTGCTTTTTTCTTCCAAATACACACACACACACATTAATAAACATACAAACACCCATGCCCAAGAACCCACAGACCCGTGCACCACGAAACACCAAAGCCAGGCACTTTAGCGAGCGTGGCAATAGGTAACGGCATTCTTGAGGTATTCCTTGTTATTGATTCAGTTTTAGAATTATTAAACTTTTCTCAGAAGGGAATTTGTCAACTGCTGGCCATACAAAGAAACTGATTTCAGTCACATAGCAATCCGTTTTTAAAGCATTTAACTATCGTTTTAACCTATGGTACCTACTTAATTATTTCCCTTCTACTTACAGGGAAACAACTAATAAGATCAATTCTACTAATCGATTAACAGGAAGTGAATAGAAAAATAAGTTATTCAACAATAATGTGGACCCCGAGAAAGTCAAATGAATGAAACACATCACATTTTATGAAAAGTTGTACTTGCGCTGGTATATGTGTGTGAGTGTGAGCCTGTGTATAGCATAATAAAAAACAAAGATTCCGTTAAATATCGAAATTAACATTTAAGTTCAACATCTTCCAAGGATGGGGCACGAAGAATTTTAAAACGATCCCGCACCTAAAGCGACTTTATAAGGAAATTATACTCGAACCATTTTGAATAAAATACCAAATTAAAGATACAAATGATGAGTAAACATATCTTAAGCTTTCTGTGGTTAAACTCTATTTGCACAACTTGTGAAGCATAAGAGATAAAACATTTCTACACAAAATTTATATTACATACATTTTTACTTTCTCTACACGTACTATGTTCATAGTGTATTGTAATGCACCCAAAAATTCAATATGGAGATTTCACCGGAAATACGTGATTTGGGTCTCCCTGAATCCAGAAAGAAAAAATTATCTTTGGAAAAAGGTCGATGTGTGTGTGCGTGTGTGTCTGTTGACACCATAGCTCAAAAACGAAAAGACCGTTAAATACCAAACTTGGTATCTAATTTTGGTATCTTCCAAGGATGAGACACGAAAATTATCAAGAAAATCTCCCACCCCAACTACTCTTTACATGGTAATTTTTTAAAAAATTTTGATTTTCTCAAAAATGGCTCTGACGATTTTGATCAAAATATCATATTCTAAAGGTATTTACCTGAGAAATAAAATGAATATCTTGAACTTTCTGGGAATAGCCTCCGAACACTACTACATTCTCGATAAACTTAACGGAATTTTGCATAACTACTAAACCGTAAGTTATGGACAAAAACGTACCTCACAAAAAATGTCAAAACAAGCAATTTATGTAGCATGCATTTTTTCGTGGATTTGATCGTTATTGAAATATTTCTTGTTTTTGGTTTCACCTTTAAAAAACTTATACTTTTCTCACACGGGACTTGTCAACTCTTGTCCATAAAAACAAAGCAACTTCAGTCATATAGCAACCAGCTTTTGACTAATACTTTTGACTATGACACTCCCATATTTCCCTTCTACTTGCATGAAATGAAGTAATAAGACATTTCTGCTAATTATTTCTCTAATAGCATGAAGTAAACGAATAATAAACTTTTTAACAATAATTTGTTGCAGAGATGTTGAAAAAGTTATGTGAATGAAACACAAATTTTTTTACAGAGTTAACCATTTTTGAGATATTATTTTTTATTGTTTTTTGAATGTTAAAATACTTAAAACTTCTCTCAAATAGCATTTGTCATTATTTTTTCTTACTTTTTTTGGGCGTTGCA
This sequence comes from Hymenopus coronatus, assembly GCA_030762935.1. Lineage (NCBI taxonomy): Eukaryota > Metazoa > Arthropoda > Insecta > Mantodea > Hymenopodidae > Hymenopus > Hymenopus coronatus. The sequence continues at coordinate 30,291,742 of CM060890.1, read as the reverse complement.
AAGAGAAGAGAATTTCAGTGATACAGAAATTATATTTTAAAAATCTGATGTGTTCTATTCACATGACTTTCTTTACATCTTTGTAACAAATTACTGTTAAAGAGCTTATGCTTCTACTTATTACATGTTAATTGAGAAACAATTAGCAGAAATAATCTTATTACTTGCTTCCTCGTAAGTAGAAGTGAAATAAGGGAGTAATATAGGTTAAAGTGATAATCAAAAGCTGGTTGCTGTTACTGAAGTTCCTTTGTTTGTATGGCCAGGGATTGACAAATTCCTGTATGAGAAAAGTTAAGTTATTCAGAACTAAAACCAAAAACAAGCAATATCTCAAAAACGATAAACTCCACGAAAAAAATGTATTCAACATAAATTGTGCGTTTTAACGTGCTGTACATTTTTATGGGGTAAGTTTTTGTCTATTTCTTGTGGTTAAGCAGTTAAGCAAAATTTCGTAAAATTCATCCAAAATAAAGCAGTCTTCAGAGTCTATTCCCGGAAAATTCAAAGTATACATTTTATTTGTCCGATAAATATCTTTAATATACGGCATTTTAATAAAAATCGTTAGAGCCATTTTTGAGAAAATCAAAATTTTGCAAAAGCTCCCTGTAAAGGGTAGTTAGGGTAGGGGGATATTCTTGAAAATTTTCGTGTCGCATCCTTGAAAGATACTAAGTTTGGTATTTAACGGTCTTTTCGTTTTTGAGCTATGTTGCCCACAGACACACACACTCACACACACGTACACACAGATAGACAGACAGACAGTTACACACACGGACATTTTTCTAAAAATGCTTTATTTGAATTCAGGGGATCCTAAAACATACATTTCTTGTGAAATCTCGGTATCGAATTTTTGGGTGCGATACAATACCTTCTATATACACTATGTATATAGTACGTATGGAGAAAGTAAAAATGTTGAATATCGCTTTTGCGAGTGTATTTCCTCATTCCTTTTTACTTCTAAGTAACTATGTAATGAGACGATTTTTACTAACGTTTATCTGAACTAGTATGAAGCAGATAGAATGAGCTTTTGTAAGATTAGTTAGTTGCTGAATAGATAAAGTCATTGATTAAAACACACTTTTTACTTTCTCTACATGTACTATGTACATAGTGTATAGAGAAGATATTGCACTCCACCCAAAATTGGATACCGTTATTTCACCGGAAATGTATGTTTTAGGGTCCCCTGTATCCACAAAAAGCATTTTCAGAAAAAGGTCCATGTGTGTGTGTCCATGAGTCTGTGAACACGATAACTCAAAATCGAAAAGTCCGTAAAATACAAACTTGACATTCAAGTTTAGTATCTTCCAGGGAAGCGACAAGAAGATTTTGAGAAAAATTCCCCTACCCCAAACTACCCTTTACATGAAACTTTTTTCGAAATTTTTGATTTTCTTAAAAATGGCTCTGGACAAATTTTACGGAATTTTGCATAACCGCTAAAGCGTAAGAGAACAAAAACTTGCAACAAAAAATGTAGAGCATGTTTAAAAACAGTTTACGTTATATACATTCTTGAAGGTGTTTTAGTTATTTCTTGATTTTGATTTCACCCTTGAGGAAACTTATACTTTTCTCATACAAGAATTTGTCAACTCCTGTCCCTACAAACAGAGGAACTTCAGTCACATAGTAACCAGCTTTTTACTATCGTTTTAACCCATGGTATTCCCTTATTTCGCTCCTACTTACAAGGAAGCAAGTAATAAGACTATTTTTGCCATTTTTTTTCTCGATTAGAAGGAAGTAAATAGAAGCATACGATTTTTAAAATAATTTGTTGCAGAGATGTAGAGAAAGTCATGTGAATGGAGCACATCAGGTTTTTATATTAATTGATTGTTTTGTTTTTTCCTCATGTCAGCTGAAAATAGGCTGGTTGTGTTGTTTCTTTGAGTAAAATTGTATATACCTAAAGATATATCAGTTTGATGGAGGGTTTATCTGCTGAATAACAAATTGCACTTTGCCGCACGTTATAGAGGGGTGTGACAAAAGCCCTTCATGATCTAAGCTTCTCGGGTTGTTAGCTAAGGGCGAAGAGTTTGGGGCGAGACGGATACATCATATTCTCGACGTAATGAGACTATGGACGTGGAGGGTGTAGGATGGACTGGAAGACTGGAGACTTATTCCGGGCGAGCTTGAGCGACGAAACAAGGATTGGAACTGACGAGAACAATGTTACACCATCATTTGTCATCGTCAACGTCATCCGCCGCAGCTAGCTCGACAAAAGAAGCGAGCAACCTCACTCTTGCTAAGTCGGTGCTTCTACCTTGGTTCTTGTAGTCAACCCAAAACCCCCCCTTTCCCAAACCATATCACATTCTGTGGTTACCATTATACGACATTACTGCACCGTGACCCAAGTCGAGGTCTTTATTTTCCTTGCGGCCTTCTGCGCCTTCGTCCATCATGAAAAGCATTGAGGAGAAAATGGAAAAGCGCTGGATACAGTAGGTAAAGCAAGCGAAGCAACAAATTCTCCTTGACTTTGCACAACCAGAAAACCAGCTCTATATTTAAATGCTTTGATTTTGTTTTATTCATTAAAGTACCTGAGCTCCTGTATTAAATAAACCATAACATTCTAAACCATAAAAATAATTACAGAATACCCATTTTTAATTTTTCTGCTTCACTATAGGAGAAATGAACTCACTTTCAAATTGATATCGAGATTTTTCCATATTAGCCAAAAGAAACAGTGAACTATAAAAGAATATTTAAACTCTTTGATTTTATGTTTTACTTATATGTTACTAGGGGTATTTAGTAGGTCCTTAGAAAATCACAAAAAAAAAACAAAAAAAAAAAAACACTCTTAGTATCGAAGAAAGTTTGTATTTAGTAACGGTGTGTCTCTCACTAAATGAAAATTAACGTTTCAGCTATATCTATCACTTGATTTTGTTGAAATAGGCCATTAAATAAAGAATCTTGTGGTTCTTTAGAAAGATGGAAAAAAACGAGTTTCATGCGGTGATTAAAAGGATTAACACCAAAAGAGATAAAAGCCGAATTGGATAAAGTTCATAGCACATCTGCTGCTTCGTTTGCAACAATTTACAATTGAATAAATGTATTTAAAGTGGCCGTACATCCACAAATGAGGAACATCGTTCCGGAAGTCCAGAACAAGTCCCTTCCTCCGAAATGATTTACAAAATCCAGGATATGGTTTTGAGGGATCGACGAATCAAAGTTCGTGAAATCAGGCATATCACAAATTTGCACCAAAAATTAGGAATGACAAAGACCAGGGCAAGATGGATGCCGCATTTGCTCTCAATCGAGAAATCGTGTGATTGATTTGGAAGCTGGTTTGATACTTTTCCGTCACAATCTTCACGAGTTTCTGCGTCGATACATTATTGTGGATGAAGTATGGATACTCTACTATTCTCCAGGTACAAAACTATAGCCGAAACAGTGGGTTTTTAAAGGCGAACTGGCTCCGAAGAAGGCAAAAGTGATGAAATCTGCAGACTAGATGATGGCCTCAGCTTTTTTGGGATACTCGCGAAACCATCTTCATTGATTACTTGCAGAAAGGAAGAACGATAAATGGATAGTACTATGCATCGTTATTACACCGGTTGAACGGAAAAATGAGAAAAAAACGCTCTCATCAGGCAAAAAAAAAAAAAAAAAAAGGATTCAGTTTATCAAGACAATGCAGGGGTGAACATCTGCGCAGTTTCGATGGCGAAAGTTGTTCGAATTACTAAAACATCCACTGTATTCACTAGATTTGCCCCCCAGGGACATTTTTTATTTTCAAAATAATTGGCTCGAGATAAAAGGATCTACCAAAAATGATTTGTTTTTTTCTCTTGTTCTAGGGACTTAAAAAACGCCCCTGGCATAAAGGCATAAAACATAAAGTATGAGATTCTACAAAATGGATGCTTTAGCTTCCTATGCTACGCACCTACAGCAGGTAGATGTGGAAATGTGCTCCACTTAGAAACTTATAGTGAGATTTAACCCACACTAGACAAAAGCAACCACGAACTAATAAAAGTAAACCAAGAAGTTAAACAGGATTGCCTGATGTCTTCGGCAGTATTCCGCATACATGTTGCTACAAGTATCTTTATTGACTTAAATATCTGACATGACTATCTCTATATCTGTTTAACAAATTACTATTAGAAAGCTTTTTCTTCTGTCTACTTCGGGCTCATCGAGATAAAATTAGCAGACATAGTTTTATTAACTGCTTTCTTGTAATAAAAGGTAAATAAGGGAGCACTATGTGCTAAAGCGTTACTCAAATATTTTAAAAGCTGATTGACATGGATTTATATTGTTTTTGACAAAGTCCCGTATGATAAACGTATATTTATTTTAAAGTTAAAACCAATAACAAGGAATATCTTAGAAACGGTCAGCTATGAAACGAAAAAAAAAAAACACGTACACAAACAAACAAATAAAAAACGTATAGTTGGAAACTACTGAACTAAAATACCAAGTTTGATATTTAACGCACTTTTCGTTATTGAGATATGCTGCCCACAGACACAGATACACACACGCATATGCACACACACATGGTATTTACTTTTAAAAATGTTCTTTACAGGTGAAATATCGGTATCGAATTTTTGGGTGGAGTACAATTCCTTCTCTATATACACTGCACTTAGTGTAGAGAAAGTAAAAATTGGTCAAAAATGAATTATTTTATTTCCTGCTACAAAGAGCTCGATGCTTTGACGCGTATACAATTGGCGGGTTTCGCCATTCAGCTTGCTTGCCACTGCGCGCTAGTATTCCTATGAAAGTCTAATTCACGACACAATCACTACATACACCGGTTTACAATTATTCTTCCTTTCATAGCCCGAAAAAGACGTGACAAAACTTTCTGGAAGCTTCTCGAAACTACTGGACGATTCTATCACATGTCGTGTTCCAAAGCCTGCGGTTACCGAGTTACGCATTCCTTGGTCTCCAACTCCGCCGACTCGCATATCAAAGTGTATTTGGGAGCGCCCGCATACAGCACTGCCACATTAGTGACGATGTGGTTAAGAAATGGAAAGAAAATTTAAATTCCCATTATATAATCAATGACTAATCGTGAACACCATATTGTTTGCAGATGATCAACTTATTTTTAGCAACATGTAGGACGAATTACAAAGCCATAAACTAAACTTATTCGCAAACGGTAAGAAAACCGTTTGAAGGAAAAAAACCATGGAGTGCAAAATAAAAATAAATAATTTATTAATGGAACAAATCGTTTCCTAGTCGACTTATTTCCCCCTATTTAGGACTGATACCTCCCAAGGATTTACAATGAATGTCTAGCGTTCAGAAGCCTGTCGGGGAGCCAACAGCGCGAAGCCATCGAGTGGAAAACCTTGAACGACTGTTCGGCCCATAGCCAGGCAGGAGCGTGAGGAAGGGATGATATAAAATACAAGCGAAATGGTGATATTGGAGCAATTGGTGGAATGATTGGTGGGAAAACCGGAGGACCCGGAGAAAAACAGCCCAAACGCCGCTTTATCTACCACAAATCCCACATGCGGGCGCTTGGGATCTTACCCGGGCCAGCTAGGTGTAGGCTGGTGGTCTAAATCACTCGATGTAATTATTTGGGACTCAATGCTGTCATGCTGTGAAACTAATATCAGTAGGTAAGGACACTTGAAGACAAAATCCTAAAAATACACTTTTGAAATGTTACATAACAATGGGGGTATAAACTAGCGTACGCTTGCAAAAACTGCACACATAACAGATCAGATAAACGAAGAATAGGCTCCACTGAAATTCTTACATTCAGCTGCGGATTACACCTCGTAGAACAAGCAGGAAGTAAGAAGAGAGATAACCATTTATAATTTAATATCAAACGCATTTCCCAGGCTTATAGACCATGGTCTTGTAGGTCTCGAAGTTCCCGATGTTTCGCCAAAGGCTGCGCTTTCAAACATAGGAAACTTAGAGATCCACAAGAGCACGGCTTACAAACCCGGGAAACGTGAGAGCCTCAGTTTGTACATTTATCATTTATTAGAAGGAACTCAAATTACAATATCTAATGTCATAGAAGGAATGTTACCATATAGGCTTCCTCAGATTTTATTTCATACCAAGCCAAAGGGAAAGGAAATGTTGAGTGACCAAAAACAAAATGAAAAGATACAATCTCAATTTAAGAACAGGTCTATAGACTAATTTCATTCAAAAGATGGCGAGATATTTACCAGAAACACACTTTTAGAGCCTTGAATGTAAACGAAAAAATTACCTTCTCTTCTGTATTATTAAGCAGAAGAAGTATTGTATTCCATCCAACAAAACGATACCATGATTTCATTGAAAATTTTTCTTTAGAAACCTTAATAGAACTTCTCATGTGCTACATTCACATCATTGTCTCTACCTATGCTGTGCCAAATTACTATTTTACTCTACCTATTCAACCCATGTCCTATCCTCAGCTTGTGTGAAAAAAATTCCGGAGTTATGTGGTTCAGGGCAATACACCGAATAATAGGACCCAAAGTTTTGACTAGCTTAGCAGGTTATAATTGTTCAGTATTGGTAATGTTGGCTAGGTACTACCAGGAAGGGAACCAATGCTATCTTTTATTAGAGTTTATAGAGATAAGAGCCTTCTAGCAGGCCATCGTTGAGAGGTCATATCAAATTCAACATTTGATTGTGATCTACAAGACTTTGAAGGATCTCATTAACTTCTGCTTCATGGCTCTCAGTTTCTCTCTTACTTCCATATTGATTGAGAATATTAATTTGCTCGAGTTCTAATTATTATCCCGAAATTTTAATTAGACATACACGTGAAATAATCCATGGAACGTCAAGACAATATTACTGTTGCCAGATGAGGGATAAAAAAGTCTAAACAACCAGCAAGACCGGGGTGCCAGGTAAGCCCTACCGAAGTTTATATTTCCTAGAGCAATACCTAAAGAAAGTAGGTGTACTAAAGAAATAGACCTAACCATGACTCATGAACAACCATTAGAAGCTTCCAAATTTGGTTGTGACGAGCTGAAGCAGATGTCGATGCTTTAAGGATAACATATTCGAACCCTTGACTCTAGTTCGGCAGTCTCCTTCGGAAACAATCTTAGTTTACTCTGCTATGGCCTAGAAGAAACACCATATATTTTACAGCTGTAAAATGGTACTCGTATCAGTTTTAAAGACAATCTGTAATAATTTTGGTCATTTCTTGTCGGTTTAGAACGACTGCCCGTACAAAGTTTATTTGAATCAATATATTAAGGAATGTCATAGTAAAATGTTTGACCAAAACAGAAAGGGGAATATGGCATTTTATTAAGTCAGTATTAGAAGAACATTATACAGTAAAAGCACTTCTTGATGCTATGCTTGTGTGTTATTTAGAATTTCACGTGGCCAAAATGAGAAGGTATTTCAGTGGGGCTCAAAATAAATGTCAAACTCCCGCTCATTTTTTATCCGACATTTACACATCACATTAGTGATACATTAGCTTAAATAATTGGGAGAGCACAATTGAAAGAATGGCTTCCAGACCTAAGTTTAGAGTACCTATTTCCAGCATTTGGTAGCTATGGGACTGAGGAAAGGACAAATTGAGATAATATAGGTATTTCATCTTACAATATGCTAATTCCCATATAATAATTATACATGATAATTTCTTAAACATCAGAATTGTCCATCCGATTTTTCTGTATTATATAAATGATTGAGAAAATGTAAATCAAAATAAATGTGGATCTCCTATTAATTTTTTATTTCCAATATGAGGTTTAAATTCTTCATAACATATTGCTGTAAGTCAGAAAATTGATCAAGAAGCTTGCAAAGAAGCTCATCACCTAGTTGTAAATAATCTTAAGCCGTACAATATAAATTAACAATTATGTGGCAGAACAAATAAACGGGTATGAAATTTATAATACAAGATAATTTGACCAACAACGGAAATTTCAAAATTTGAATCAAATATGGAGTAAAATTATAAGAATTGTCATAGATAAAACTCAAAATACTGTTTTGAAATTCTATAAAGTGTTAAGCAATTGCGAAGAAATAAAGAAAAACAATTTAATTATTTAATATAAATAACAGGTGAAAGGATATTAAGGGAAATATTATGAATAAGTCCGACGAATACTAAAATCTCGGATTTTCAAAATACTCTAGACCAACCAAAAGAATGTAGAAAGAAAGTGAGATCCGTAAAGAGATGGATGGATCAGTTTTTTTGAGACGGCAGAACATACTTGATGGTCATGATGATAATCTTAAACAGATTGAGATTTCGAAAGGCAGTTTGTACATAAAAAGCAACAAAAAATGAAAGATCTAACATTAACAATCACTAGAAATGACTACAGAACCATTATTTCAAATTGAAGCAAGAAGATTGAATGGATAGGGAAGAATGACGCTGAACAATCGGAAGGTATCGAGGAGCGATATGAACATTTCGGTTATTTGTCGATTATCTCCAAGATCTTGTGCTTTGTTTCGGCCACATGTTTGCCTGCAGCACTCCGGTATCATGATATCGTGCAAACAAGCGAAAAAATTAAATTAAAATATTTCATGTCCGCTCGTCATTTTGAATTAAATTTCCTCTGCCGTCTCTAATGGAAGGTGGGGGAAGCAATTTTTCTCATTTTTAGTTAACTTTAATCCATTTTATTTTTTAATCCGTTCTCATCCATCCGGTCGGTAGTGTTATACGCTAATGCATGGAGGGAAAATCTCCTGCTTCCTCTACGAAAATCGCTTGGCTGATGTTTTAAATAGCTGAATGATGCAAAAACCTTGCCTCCCTAAAAAAATTCTCTTCCCTTCCTCTTCTGCCATCTCCATTGGGAAAGGAACATTCAACCAAACACACGCAAGCGCGCATACTTGCACACGTACATGCGCACGCACGGAGGAGTGGAGGAAAAAGAGCTGAAGAGAATGCCAGGAGAGAAGTGCCCAGTGTTAAAGCGGGAAAACCTTCGTCTGGAGCATTGACCTCCATGCACCATCCGTTTCTATGACAACCGTATGGATCCTTCCTGTAGCAATAGCAGAGTTGGATATGATTGCGTAGTAGCTGAAGGGAAACGAAATGGAAGAAAAGCGATGCTGATAGGCTGTTGTTTTTCCTTTTTTTTATTGTTACTTTTAGTTTCTTGAATTTCAAACTCTTCCTCTTAAACTTTACAAAACCAAAACAATGAGCACACCATCCTGTTCAGCACGGTTAGGGTAGCATCCGTATGTACCATCCGTAGAATAGGCTCGTTCGGATCTCGAACGGGAGGTAGAGAACACGAATAACCTTAGATAACCATAGAGCATTTACCTTCGTAAGCCGAAATCAGTAAATAAATTGAGAGAAGTAATTTACGATCTAAATGAATATAACACCAAAAACAAATAGGTCGTATGGAAGCTGCATTCAACAATTGAAAACCTTAAGACCGGAAAATAAGTCACAAATGTTAAAAACTATATTCGAAGAAATTAAAATAAACCTAGAAATAGACAAACAGACCCAGATAGCTTGCGGGATAGTATGTGACTTGGGGTTTTCGTCACTTATGGGAATGCCGGGGTGCTTATTCTCACGCTTCATTTCAATCATTCCCTTTCATGCCATACCTTACCATTTGTCAGAGAGCTTCTAGGTTCATGGCGTGTGGCAGCGCTGATAGATGGCGCGGGTGCATGCGCACCGTAAATACTGTTCTCGGCGTTGATGCGGCGTTCTGTTCGCGGTATTCGCAAAGGTGCCTGTAGTGTTGTGGCTGCCCGGCAGATCCTGGCGCATGAATGAGGAACTTTCAATCACTAAGTTACGAACTCCAACCATCTCTATAAACTGTATCTTGTGTCCTGAGGCTTCCTAAGACCTCCTGTGGTTCTCGCATTTCATGCCTTACTTCTGGGATGTCTTAGCGCACAATAGCAATACACTTCTATATGACAGTGCGTGAGGGTCCCCCACCGTCATCTGGCCTCTAAACCAAGGAGTTAGAAATGGGTTCTATTGCCATAATTTTTAGAATGGATATAGACAACATTTAATAGAATGCAAAATAATTAAAAAACTGAAGGGTAATTAAGGAGTTAGCCAATGTGTTCGATTTTACCATTATTATTTAATGTGTATATAGACAATATTTTAATAGAATGAAAAACAGTTTAAAAATTGAAGGAAAATTATTAGATAATAAAAATAAATCTAAATATAAAATAAAACAAAATTTACACTTATAGGAAATATGAAATTAGATTCAAATTGTTATAGAAAATAGAACAATGCAACAAATTTCACATTTTCAGTATTTGAAATGTAACATTTGCTATCAAGAAAATAAAGATGTAGAAAATAAAACAGAATTTTTGTAGTGTGTGCAAACATCGAAAGGACTTTAGAACAGAAAACAAGAAAAGAGATAGAACTTAAGCTCTTTAAACAAAGGTTGTTCACTCACTATTATATTGAAGCAATTGGATAAACAAATCAAAATTTATGAACAAAACACAAGCAGCTGAAATGCTATTTCTCCTAAATGTTAAAGGATGCACAAGAGAATACATGATTAGAAATGGAACAATCAAAGGAGAATTGTATTATATAAGATAATATCGATATAACGTGAATAAGAATGAATCACGAAAAAATAAAGCTTTCTTATATAACGCAAGAGAAAAAAGATATATCGTCCGACTCCACTTATGACTTTCCCGGAGCGGGCTATTTAGCTTAAATCTTGAAAAAGAAAAAAATGATTATGGTTATCCATCACAAGAACTTCACTTTCACAGCACCTCGTAGTGGAGGACCGGGAAGTCACCATTCGTTGAGACGCTGTCTACTACTGCACGTTCCTGCAAGATGCCACGCCGCCGCTGCTGCTGCTGCCCATGACCTCCTGCGCTACTGGCCATGTGAGATTCTGGAACATCCACCGTACTCGGCCGACACGAGTACCTGTGATTACGATCTGTTTGCCAAAGTGAAAGAACCACTGCGAGGGATCCAATATAACAACAGAGATGGTATGTCCATGCTATAAGGCGGTCAATGCGGGACATCAACGGAAATAGACGCACAGATGGTAAAAGGACATAAGTAGCGGAGGCGATTATATTGAAGTTGTGTATTCAAGTACCTCTGTCAATAAAGTCATTTCAGAGAAAAAATATTCCTCATTATTTTTCATCCAGCCCTTCAATATGCCGTTGATATATGTATGACAATGGAATATTTCTAACGTAAATTCTCTCCGAGAATGTTACCACATTAAAGCAACAGCTTTATTGCTTTTTCTCATTTAATTCAAGGCATTCTTTGTTTCATTTTCCGTCGAGTTCACGCTTACCGAATTACGGAATTCGTATGCACGGTCTTCCTATACAAAAGAAAGCTGCGACATCTAACTCGGATTATTAGGTGGTAATGTTTTTATCAACCTTCCGATATTTATATTTCTAGAAAGCTATTATTACATCATTTTCGTAACATTATTTTAATTGGATTTATATATCTAATGCCTTAAGAAAATAAACTTCAGAAATATACTCTTTCTTTAATCATTGAAGTTGTAGGAAAGAAAGGAGATTTTGCAACTAAAATATTGCAAACAGTTCAGGGAATATCATATCGAAACAGTAAGAGGTGTCTTTCCAGTGGCTTAAGCTTTTAGACTGACGTAAGGAGGTCAAACTGCAATAAAATATCCGCTATCTAAAGGAACCTTAATTTTAATGCTTCAATTTTAATATCCAAAAAAACCCTGCACTATTGTTCCATCATTTATAATGCCACTATCTATTCTATGCTTACTATTTGGAAGTTATTTAACTCCATTCCCACAGCGTCGTCATGACATGTTAGGTTTTATTACTTGGGTCCAGTTATCAGATTTATTTTTAGCTGTGTATTTAGGTACCGTATCATAGGTTCCTTTCCAATGGCAATCCACAATAAAGAGTTTATACTGACGTAAGGAGGTAAACTCTTAACAAAATATCCGCCATTAAAAAGAACCTCAAATTTAATGATTCAATTTACATATCCGAAAAACCCTGCGTTATCATTTTATTATTTTATCACGTCACTTTCTATTCTATACTTGCTATTAAAGTTCTTTAGCTCAATCCCCTCAGCGTTATAATGCCATATTCGCTTTAAGTAGTTAGCTCCACTAGTCAGGTAGTTAGTAGTTAGATTTGGCTGCTATTTATGTAGGTCCCGTGTCGTAGAGTAACCAGTACTAAAGCTTGTCTCAACCTTAAAAGACAGTGCAATGAAGTTAAATATGACGTATCTGTCTCTAACTCAATTAGTGCCAATAACTTCTTCCTCTTCTACTTGCCAAATTGTTAATAAAATGGTGTAAATATTCAGTTACAACCTTCACCTTTGGACACATTATCCTGTACAGAATATTTTCTCTATCGAGTTACATCTATTAAAAGTAGATTTCCGCGAGCTCAAATGTTTAAAGAAAACGTCCGATATTTTATGTTTCTGTGCTGGTCATGCAATGATTAATAAACTAATTTATAATAAGTTAATATTGTAAAAATGTCTTTATTAACTCAAGATTGATTGCATATAGTCTTATTTTCATTGCTGCAAATAATCACGATGTTTTGCTGCGTAGAGAGTTTACGGCTACACGGCATTCATGGCACGCGCACCACTGCACGCTAACATTCTAGTCACTCACGACTCAGTACGATTCACAACTTCATGACACTAGCAATTATTCCTCCTTTTATAACTAGAAAATGACGTCACAGAAACGTGGAAACCTAAACTTCTCATGCTCGAGAAGAATTACGTTCTCGCGAGAAGAGTCTCGTGTTCGGAAGGTTCTTGTTCCGTTGCGCCACTCTTCCGTATTGTTTACGCATTGTAAAGTATTTAATTGCGATGACTTACATACCAAAGTAAACGTAAGAATCACTGCAGAAGACGGCACTGTCACACTATTTAGATTATTAGCTAATGCTGTAATGATATATTCATAATGATATACAATAATATATTCTTTTCTTAACTGCAGAAAATGAATGGTGTGCTGACACCTGCACAGTTTCAACTGTTATGATTTTAAGTCAAATATTTTTGGAAAATTCTATATCTATGCCGTAGAAAAGTCAGGCAGTGATAAACATTTTCGCTATTGGGACCAAGCGAGAGAAAACGATGACATGACTTTAAGGACGCGTTTTTAGCGTGTGGAACAATGTGAACTGACAGGCAGATTAATTAATTTGTATGTTACGTAAATATTTAAAGTTACAAAGTAGAGACTTGCTAAACCAAGAAGAAACGCAAAATAATTGTTGCGTTACATTATTCAAGTAAAATGAGTGTTAATAAGGTATTAAAAGAAACAGCTAAAACTACTGGGTGTTCATAACCGTACAAAATAAAAACGAAACGAACGCAAAAACCTGTAAGGACGTCATAAAAAACAAACAGGGTGAGGGAAACAAAAACGCGCTATATTAACATAATACAATGCAATAGCGCAAAACCCAAAGTAGTGTATCATTTAAGCGTTGCTTTTGAAAAATATTCCATGCTTCTGAATGTAATTTTGTCAAAAACATACACTGATGACGTCCTTCCAAATTAAAGTTTTTAGCATTTTATACCTGCATATTTGAAATCTTTTTATGCCTATACAATTGCATTCCGAAGTCCTGAAATTATATAGAGAGAAATAAAGTGCAGATGAAAAATGTATATCTCGCAATAGCCTTAAATATCACTGCAGATATTTCACTATTTGGTAAAATATGAAATTGAGTTATTTATGCTGTGGTTCTTTTTAACTGTTGTGGTTCTCAGTGTCCCACTCTATTGGGCGTGAAAGACTGCGTAAGTTTGCTCAGGGACCTCCTTATCTTCTATCAGGTTTTTAAGTGCCATAAATCAAGGCCACGGCACCAGCGGCTTTACTTTCCTTCCGAGGGAAGTCACGCAAAGAATTTTTACACTCGTAGTAGTTCATCGCCCTGCGCCGGGGTTGGAACCGCGACATTAAGTCACTATTTGGTGATGTATAATTGACAAGCTAAAATTGAATTGGTAGACCGATCGTAGCTGTGTGTCAAAGCTCTAGTGTACTTATAGTACATGTGGCAAATGTGCAGTGACTAGCTTTTAGGCTTTAGTTAGGGACAGGTTAGAAGAAGGGTATTCTTTGGGCTCCAGAATATGCAGCATTTTCAATCCCAGTTGTACGAGCTTATGACATGAGAGCCATAGTAAACAATATGCAGCGTTCCATTCACATGACTTTCTCTACATTTCTGTAACAAATTATTGTTAAAATTTTATTATTCTATTAGGCTAATCGAGATAAACCTTACCAGGAATTGTTTACATTATTTGCTTCCGTAAGTTGAGTGCACCAGGCTAAAGCGATAGTCAAATCTTTTAAACGATGGTTGCCATGTGGTTGAAATTTGCTTCTTTGCATACCAAGAGTTGACAAACTACGAGAAAAGTAAGCATTTTAAAACTAAAATCAACAACATGGAAATGGTTAACCCCACGACAGAAACGTACATGACATAAATTGCGTGTTTTAACGAGATCTACATTTTTTGTGCAGTAAGGTTCTGTCTACCTCTTATGGTTTATCAGTTATGCAAAATTCAACAAAATTCATCCGGTACAAAGAGGCTTTCAGCGGATTTCCCTGAAAATTCAAGTTAAACATTTTATTTTTCATGCAAGTATCTTTAATATACGTTATTTTAATCAAAATCTTTATTAATTTTTGGGAAAATCAAAGTTTTCGATTTTTTCTATGTTCCCCATGTAGTTTGGGGTGGAGAATGTTTCTTAAAATCTTCGTGTCGTATCCTTGGAAGAGACTAAAGTAAAGTACCTAGCTTAGAATTTTACTCTTCGTTTTGAGTTATCGTATTCACAGACACACGGACACATATACAAACAGACATATTATAAAACTGCCTTTTTTGAATATAGGGAACCTTAAAACGCGAATTTATGTGAAATACGGGTATTGAATTTTTAGTGAAGTATAAGATATTCTCGATCTATGTAGATAATGTAAAAACACTCATCGGTTAATATTAAGCTCTAAATTAAAACTGTATCAAGAGAATACAGTCACTAACTATCTAGATGGTCATGAAAATTTACTTTGGTTTCTAAAAAGTATCACGCTTTACTTATGCGGTTTTAATCAACTGAAGTGTTTTTGTAATAGTGAGAAATCTCTTTAAGTATCTGAACCTACTGGTTTGAGTTTGAAATTTCTCGATTACAACCATTCATTAGAACCACCTCCGTTGGTATGACGGGTTTCGTCTTTCTTGTTGAATCAAGTAGCGAGAGGGCTCCCAACCACTGGAGCTCAGCAGTGCACGTGGAAACATTTAGGCGCTTTGTGACTTGTGTGATCCCTGTGAGGAAGGGTTGAGAACCGAAGGGGAACCGGATCTGGACAACGATGCCTGTTAGTAACGCAGAGGTCCCTAGCAACCCCAAAATGACACCAATTCGGCTGCCGACGAAAGCCTACCTGTGCCTTGGAGTACACGGATAAACGAGCCCTCCCAGCTGGCATTCTTAAGTGCCAAGGAAACATCTTTACAAACCGTCCATCCGCTACACCCATCCCCCTATATCTGGCCCTACAACACTCAGACAGATGAAATGAAATTATGAGAGAATATGATACAGTACGGAAACTGTATTGCCCTGCGAAAACTTCGAAGATCAGAGTGGTTAGTTTGACAGCAATTGAAGCTAGGACCTATCAAGCCTCATACGTTACTGTGAAGCCAGCTCGCTGGGTCTTTTCTTTCTACACTTCTAACTTCAATGCATTATCAGTCTGGATATTTAATACCTCTACTAATTGAAACATATTATAGGGCGTACAGAATAAAAGATTCAATTGGCAATGGAGCGACACTTACTTTCTCACCTTTTTCTTTGAAATCAGCCCAGTTCTTGTAGTATGTATTTGTAAGCTGCTGCACTGGTTCTTGCTGGACTTGTAGAATCATTAAATCATTAAATAATTGTGTTGTCATAAACAGAAAGCTAAAAATCTGATGTGTTCCATTCAACTAACCTGTTCCACATACAAACTATTCTTACTAGCGATTATCTACACATGGTAATCTATATAAAACCTAGCTGAATTTGTTTTATTACTTGCTTCCTTGTTTACAAAGGTGAATAAAGAAATACATTAGGCTAAAGCGCTAGTCAACTATTTTAAAAGCTGATAGTTAGGTGAAGCAATTGAAGTTCGTGAAGTTCGATTCGCTTTGCATGAACATCAGTAAACAAGAGAGATGAAACGAAAGGTGAAATTCCTTTAGAAAAAGTTAAGTAGTTCAAAATTGAAACCAGCAACAAGGAATTTCTCAAAGCGATCAATTTTACACAAAAAAATATACGACATATATTGTGTTTTAACAAGATCTACATTTTTATGTAGTGAGTTTTTGTCTATCTCTTATGCAAAATCCAGCAAAAATGCATTCAAAATAATAAGGCCTTTGGTGGCTCTTCCCAAAAAATGTAAGCACAAATTTTATTTTTCATGTAAATATATTTAATATGCATTTTCGAGAAAACAAAATTTTCAAAAACGTTTCCAAATAAAGAGTTGTTTGAGGTGGTGGGATTTTCTCGAAAATCTTCGTATTGCATCCTTGATGGGTAGAAATATAAATATCAAGTTTGGTATTTAAGAGTGTTTTCGTTTTGGAGCTATGCTGTTCACAAGCACATACAGTAACTTTTATTAAAAATGGACTTCTCAACTTATAGTTCCAGCAAAATCTCGACACCGGTTATTGCATTGGAATACAATACTTTCTATAGCTACTATGTACATTATATTACGTAGATCCGAGGTAGAGAAAGTAAAAAAAAAAAAAAAAAAAAAAAAAAAAAAAAAACACTTCAGCTATACTCCGATATCAGTAACTGTTTTTATTCTGATTTTAGGATATATAGCCATTAACATTTTACTACCAAAGAACATATCATTTGGTCATAGAGTATATCAAACTATTTGAAGTCTTTTCAAAATGTACATACATGTTGTAGAACAAAATAACTTGTAGGTAAGTTTATTATATTTGATCACAAACGTCCTCTAAACATTGAAACAATGCCGATTAGACTTTCCTCACAACAACAAAATGCAAGGGTTAAGCAATGGCAAATATTTGAAACCATAAAGATCTACAATACCCAGGATGAAGAGAATTCAAAATATATATTTTGTCTTGTAAATATATTTCATATAAGTTATTTTAATAAAAACCATTACAGCCATTTTTGTGAAAATAAAAAAAAATTGAAGTGTTTTCCATGAAAAGTGTGGTTGGATAGGGGGGGAAATTTTCCTTAAAATCTTCCCGTTGCATACTTGGATGATACTAAATTTAAATACCAAGGTATAGACTACCGTCTTTTCGTTTTGGGGTGATCGAATTCATAGAAATCATTTGAACATCATTTCATCAATTTCATTCGTCATCCGATATGACTAACCAGGTTAAAGGACGTTAAGCTACAATAAATAAATAAATAAATAAATAAATAAATAAATAAATAAATAAATAAATAAATAAATAAATAAATAAATAAATAAACAAATAAATAAATAAATATATAAATAAATAAATAAATAAATAAAAACATTGCATTGCACTCAAAAATTGAATACTCAGAGATTTTACTGGAAATGCAGTTTGAGGGTCCCCTGTACCAAAAATAGTGTTATAAAAACTTTCGTGTACGTATGTGTGTCCGTGTGTTTATCAATACGATAACTCAAAAACAAAAGATCTACTAAACACCAAATTGAAATTAGTTCAGCATCTGCCAAGGATGCGACACGAAACTTTTTTAATAAAAAGATGCTCCCATCCATAACTACCATTTAAATGAAACATTTTCGAAATTGTGGATTTTCTAAAAATAATATCTAGAGATTTTGATTAAATTACTGTACATTAAATATATTTATATCACAAATGAAATGCATATCTTTCAATTTCTGGGAATAGTCTCTGAAGTCCGCTTCATTCGGAACGACTTTTGTGTAACGGGTGAATCATAAGAGATAGACAAAAAATGATTACACAAAAAGTGTAGAGCTCAATAAAAAATCTGGTGTTCCATTCACTTGACTTTCCCTATATCTTTATTGCTAAAAATCTTATTCTTCTATCTATGCCATGCAAACTTAAATACATATTAGCAGAAATTGTCTTGTTTCCTTAGAAGTAGAAGGGAAATAAGGGAATACACTAGGGTAAAAGTGGTTGCCATTTAGTGGAAGTAAGTTTCTTTGCATGACAGGAGTTTACAAAATCTCATATAAGAAAAGTTAAATATTCACACCAATAATGCTGGAACCAATAACAAGGAATATCTCAGAAATAGCCAAGTTCACTAAAAATGAATATGACATATTTTATTAAATCTACATTATTTATGTAGAAAGTTTTTTCTATCCCTTAAGGCTTACCAGTAATGCAAAATTTAGCCAGTAAAAGAAGTCTTCAGAGACTATTTAGAAAATTAAAAATATAATTTAATTTGCCATGTAAATATTGCGAACATACGGTATTTTAATCAGAATCGTTAGCCATTTTTCAGAAAATAAACATTTTTGAATATTTTTCAATGTACAGGGTAGTTTGGAGTGAGAGGATTTTCTAACCATCTTAACTTCGTTTAATTGGAAAATACTAAACATAAATACCAAGTTTTGTATTTTACCGACTTTTCGTTTATTATGTTCACGGTACACACCCCAGTTTTCTCACACATATTTTCTAAACATACTTTTATTTTGATACAGGGGACCCTAAAATGCATTTCCAGAAAATTTCGTTATCGACTTTTTAGATGGAGTTAGGTACATGTACTATATACAGAATGTAAAAACACACTTTATGCCATATCTCAATCTTGGTGGAGTTAACCTTTTCCGAAATATTCCTTGTTATTGGTTTCAATTTTAAAATATTTAAAATGTTTTCATACAAATATTTGCCAATCTTGGTCATGCAAAGAGAATGAACTTAAATCACATAGGAACGAGCTTTTAAAAGATTTGACTATCTCTTTAACTAGTATTTTCGTTTATTTTTATTCTACGTATAAAGAACTAATTAATACGACGAATTCAGCTAATGTTTATCTCTATTACAATAAGTATATAGAGTAATAAAGTTTCTAAGAATAATTTTTTTCACAAAATCCGTGTGTAAGAAAGGAGTTGGAAAGCTAGCGTCAGGCTGAGAATTTCAAGGTCAAAGTCAACTGAATTTTTACAGGAAAACATGCGAGTAGGTTGAATTTAATGCTCTAGCCGCTGCTCTAACCATTGAGCTAACATGGCGGCATGCCGGTACGCTATCAATTTCAATTGACGTTTTTACCAGAATAGATACGAGTCAGTTGAATTTAATGCCATATCCGCATGTTGCCATGATATCTCAGTGGTTAAAGCAACCGGCTAGAGACTGGGAGATTCGTAGTTCATATCCCGGCTATGGCAATTACTTTTTCAGCTTGACTCTACCTTTCTAAGAATAATTTGTTAAGAGATGTAGAGAACGATACTGTGAATGGAACACATCATTTTGTTATTGTTTTATCCATTAAATTCTGATTTTCACGCCTAGTGGCCGTTGGTTTAATAAATAGCTCAGTTCATTGCATCTATATTTGTCTAATTTTAATTATATATTAAGCAATTAATACACACCACGCTATTAATCTCAAATAGATGTACATGCACCCTAGCGAGAGGAAATTACACTCGCTATTGCATACGTGCGCTGAATACTCGTGTGCTGTGTGGCCTCTTCTATTTTTTTTACTGAATATTTCAAACTTTTCTAACACGTCTCTCACAATCTGCTACATTTTGGGCTGAAATCGGTCCAATGAATTTCAACATGGGAAATATACTAAAGTTAGATTGGTTCGGAGGTACGACAAGAACTTTTACTTCCTCTAGCACATATGCACAAACTTAAAATAAAATATGCAATACATATTGGCATCTAGTTTCCTGTAGCAGTCCGTCTATTACATACTTTATAATTTATTTAATAGTTTTCAATTTTTTCACTGTTCTTTTTTTTGTAGTTGGCTCACCCTCCCCGAATTAAGGACTGACAAGCCCCTAGGACTTACAAGTGGATGCCTGTCAGAAGCCTGTCTGGGAGCCAATGGTACGAGACCACAGAATGCAGAACCTGGAACGAATGGTGGGCCCGTAGCCAGGTATGAGCGTGAGGAAGTTTATGAAACTCAAGTGAAATGGATGGTAGGAAAGGTTATGATGGGGCAACTGATGGCGTGAGTGGCGGGGGAAACCGGAGAATCCGGAGAAAACCCGCCAAGAAGCCGCTTCGTCCACCACAAATCCCACACGCGTGTGCTTGGGATCAAGCCTGGGACGCCTAGTTAGGAGGCGAGTGGTCTAATCTCTCCGCCATGACGCCGTTTCATTTGTATCATACACCATTGTTTTAGAAATATAACTTATATACTAATTACCAAACTAAATGAATGCAAAGAGCAATAAATTAACATAGAACAAAAGTAAATAAAAATAATTTCCGCAACATAATATACGAACATTATATATCCATTACATTCAACAATTATTATTAAATATTTTACATAGTAAATAGAGAAGGCATTGCATTACACCCAAAATTCGACACCAAGATTTCATCGAAATACAGATTTTAATAACCTCTGAGTAAAAAAAAATAATTTTTAGAAAAACAGCCGGCCGTGTGGATTATTTGTGTGTAAATTCGTGTGTGTGTGTATCAGAAAACAAAGATTTGGTTTAACACAAAACTTGGTATTAAGTTCAGTATTTTCCAGCGATGCAACAAGAGGAGTTTCAGGAAAACCTCTCACCCCGAACTGCCCTTTGTATGGAAAACTTTTCGAAACTTTTTATTTACTGAAAACTGATATTAACAATTTCGTTGAAATAAAATTAAAGGTAATTATATGATAAACAAAATGTATATATTGAACTATGGGTCATAGCCTCGGAAGAGCTCTTCATTTCCGATGATTTTTGCACAACTGAAAAACCGTAATAGACAAAAACTTACTGCTCAAAAATGTAGATCTCGTTTAAGTAATCAATATATGTCATGTACATCTTTACGAAGCTAACTATTTTCGAGGTACTACTCCCCGTATTATTAGTTTCAATTTAAAAACACATAAACTATTTCTCAAGTGACAATTTGTCATTCCCTTTTCCTGGTCATGTAAAGAGAACCTAAGTTCAGTCACAAGGCTACCAGATTTTAAACTTTTGACTCGCTTCATCTGGTGCACTCCTTAATTCCTTTCTACGTATAAGGAATTTCTTTAAACATAGGGGCAACGAACTTGGGCATCTGGAGGAGAGAATTTTTTAGATTAGATGGTGCACATTACAGAAACCACAACACTAAACATCCATGCCCACACCGGGATTTGTATCCGCGGCCCTTTCCTGTCAGAACACTAACGCCAAATGCGCTCTACAAACCTCCTACAAAAGATTATTCTTCTTTGTAGACAATGCTAATCGAGATAAACATTAGCAAAATGTCCTTATTACTTAGTTCCCTATAAGTAGAAGGGAATAAGGGAATGCGATATCCTAAAGTGAATATCAAATGTTTTAAAAGCTATCGTTATGCGATTGTCATTGCAAATCACTTCTTTGCTTGGCCAGGAGTAGAACAAAAGAAAAATGGACACTTTCTGTTTGAGAAAAGTTTAAGTACTTCACAATTGAAACCAATAACAAGGAATATCTTCGAAATGATAACTTCCACAACAAAAGCGTAAAGGACATAAATTGTGTGTTTTGATGTGATGTACATTTTTTGTGTAGTGAATTTTTGTCTAGCTCTTACGGTTTAGCAGTTAAGCAAAATTCGGCAAAATTTGTTCGGAATAAAGAGGGCTTCAGAGACTATTCCCAGAAAATTCGAGATATGCACTTTATTTTGCATATAAATAGCTTTAATATGCGGGATTTTAATTAAATCGTTTCAGCCATTTTTAGGAAAATCAAAATTTCCGAATTGTTTTCCATGTAAAAGGTAGTTTGTTTTAGGGGAATTTTTTTAAATCTTCGTGTCGCATCCTTGGAAGATGTTAAACCTAAATACCAAATTTGGTATTTAACGGCCTCTTCGTTTTGGGGCTATACTTTCCACAAACACACACACACACGGACCTTTTTTAAAAATGCTTTTTTCGGACTCAGGGGACCCCTGAAATCTCGACATCGATATTTTGTGTATTACAATACCTTCTCTATCCTTATGTACATTGTACGTATGGGGCTAGATATCGTAAAAAGGAAAATGAGATTACTAAGATAAACATGGTATGTTGCACTTTATTACAACCATAGCTAACAATAGAAAAAATTATAAACAGTATGTAAATAAACTTTAAGATAAAGTATACACCATGAGAATTATAACTATATTTATAATATTCTGGCTTATCCGCACGTAAACCAATATTTTATCTGGAGAATAAAATTCTGATCCTCAAGAATGCCAACTAGCGAACTTTTTGTGCTCTCTTAAATTCTCTTGAGGTAGAATATTACATAAAAATGCAATTGATTTTTGAGATTTCTAGAAGGGGTTTTGAATTTTAAGTGATATGGCAGTAGATAGTTTTATTGATATTAAATTAGTTTAGATTTAGTAAATGAATTTAAAGGTTTGGTAAAGGTTGTGCCAGCATCCGCGGTTAGACAGCAAAATCAAATCAGTATTATTGGTTCTTAAGTAAGATCCATAAATCGCCCAGTATTCGCGGAGAAGGTTTAGAAATTGCAGATAATGACCTCAAGGTAGGTCGCAACAAAATAATTACAGGTACGAAGGACGAATTCACTTCGAGGGTTCTATGTAACTTTCGTTTTAATAATATCTCCTTTTTTGTGTTTCATTTTATTTGGCCTAAAACAGTTGCTGAAGTATAGGAAGATTAGAAATTAATGACGATTTATTAAATTGGCTGAAAAGCAATGGTCTCTTAATTCAGATTATAGCAACATAGCAATTACATCTGATGATGCCCAGCGTGTTTTCTTTTCACTGCCTCTACTCCCATTATATAGTATATGAAGCAGGTATTGCATTAAACCCAAAAGATTGACATCGAGATTTCACTGGAAATACGTGTTTTAAGGTCCACTGAATAAAACCAAACATTTTTGTTGTGCGAGTGTCCATTTGTCTGTGACACGATAACTCAAAAATGAAAAGCTGGTAAATACCCCACCCAAAACTATCCTTTACATGGAACAATTTAGAGAATTTTTATTTTCTCAAAACTGATTAAAGATTTTGACTAAAATGCACTATATAAACTTTACTCAACGACAGAAGGAACTTAAACCTCAAGAGTGATCTGTATTCCATCTTTAACACCACCCAAGGATGCATATCAAGTTAATGGAGATATCATAAATATTGTCTTTTATATAATGTGATTTAATTGTTATAACCAGAGTTTGACACTATTATAATTGTTTACCAATTTACATGTACTATATTTTATTGTTATCAAAGTTCAAATAGTTAAGCTTATGACCACAGTTGTAATATATTTGTATTCAATTTTGTATATACATTGATCTTGAAATAATATTGTGGTCACTGAGGACCTTTGTTGTTATAAAGTGACCTTAAACAAATAAATTAAAAAAAGATATTTACATGACAAAGTCTATTTTTTATATTTTCTGGGAATAGTTTCTTAAGAGCTCCTTATTTGATATTGTTTTGTAAAACTGGTCAACCGTAAGAGATAGACAAAAACTTACTGCACAAAATAATGTAGATCTTAAAATAAGAACTGAAGCTTTCCTGGCGACGTGTTAATTCCAAATCTTCTCGGGCTTCTAGCCAGGTAAAAACTTGGCTTGACACCAACGTTTCGAAACGTTGGTGTCAAGCCAAGTTTTTACCTGGCTAGAAGCCCGAGAAGATTTGGAATTAATGTAGATCTTGTTAAAACAGGCATTTTATGTCATATATATTTTATTATGGAACTGACCTTTCCCGAGATTCTTTGTTATTGGTTTCAGTTTTAAAAACGTATTTTTCTCATATGGGGACTTGGCAACTAATGGTTATGCAAAGAAACTAATTTCAATCACATAGCTAACAATTCTTAAAATATTTGACTGTTTTTTTATCCTAGTGAAGTCCTTTATTTCCTTTTATTTACACGGGAGCAAGTAATAAATTCATTTCTGCTAATGTTTATGTATAAAGGAAGATAACGTTTAACAATAAATTTTACAGATACGCAGAGAAAGATACGTGAATGGAATAAATCACAATTTTGTCAACGTCTTTAGATACATTTTATTTCCCATTTAAAAACATTAAATTATATCTTACACGATACAGACTTAAAGTGTTATCAGGCACGTTGTTTTCTTGGAGTGAAAGTTCTACAGAGCAAATTTTGAAGCCACACAATTACCTTCATATCGGAGGCCGTAGACCAGTTAACTTTTGCAAATGCTAAGTAAAGTTTTCATATTTTGTGATACAGGTATGAACCGGAGAGGTAAAGGACTAAACAGCTCGGTCAGCGGATATAGGGTGGAGGGATGAAGCGTCTAAAGCAGTGGCGGAGGAGCAATGCAGTGGAATCCATAAGGCTGACATGTCGACTCCCTTCAAGCCCTCACCCTCCAACCTACAAAGATTTTGGAAAAGGACCTTCTCAAAGCGCTAATAGATAGATAAGTTGTCTAATGGATAGGTAGAGTCAGAGAAAAAGGTTCAATGCCATAGCCGAGATTTGAACCACGGAACTGCCGATCTCTAGCCGGTTGCTCTGCCACTGAGCTACCATGGCAACATGCCGACTTAGCATTGAATTTATCAACTGACCGGCATGTTTCCCGGTAAACCACAAGGTGTCAGTTGAGAAATTTAATGCTATGCCGGCATTATGACATGGAACTCAGTGGCAGAGCAACCGGCTAGAGATCGGGAGATCCGTGGTTCAAATCCCGACTATTGCATTGAATTTTTCAGTCTGACTCTACCTATCCAACCCCTGTCCTACACACGGCTTGTGTGAAAAAACAATCAATCCAAGTTGTCTAATGGTTTATTTATCTTAAGAACACCTGGTATGTGTGTTTCCATTAGCACTTTGTTGACTGACTACTGTAGTTTATTTCATTGTCATTCAAACTGGGGTAGGACTGGGAAAGCCAACCAAGTATTTTTGCTCCAGAAGAAGGCTCTGAGAATAATAAAAAATTGTGATTCTCATCAACATTGTAGACTATTTTTAAAGAATTAGGAATTTTAGTTGTGGCATCTTTGTACGTATGTTTTCATGCTTCATTACTTTTTTCTGACATACATAACCATGATAAAAGGTAATGAAGGTGTATAAATAACATGGTACCTCCTAAATTTCGGTTACAGAAATCCCTTAAATCTCATCTTTATCGTTGAGTGAAATTGTATAATAAACTACCTTTAAATATAACACAAATTGTAAACGCAAATTCTTTTAAAATTAGTGTTAAAACAGAATTAAGCGACTTGATTTTTACAACCTGAAGACTATTTAAATATAGATTTATTTTAATGACATGCTGACGAATTTTATTGCATTGTATGTATGCCAAATAGTTAAATAAATTATTATTATTACTATTACTATTATTATTATCATTATATTTTTATTATTGTCAAATTGCTTATGTTATCATACAGATACTTCAAGAATCGTTATCTGTGAATGCTTATTTCAGATACAAGTTAAAGATGGCAAAAAGGAACAAAGAAGAAAAGTAAAACAGAAATAAATAAATATAAAGAATACAGATACATTATTTGACTAACTGAACGAATTTGATTTGGCTTCGCGCACTTTAGCCAGGAAAATACCCTACTTCATGTCCTCTTATCTCCCAAGAAAAGAAGCTGAAGGGGAATTTTAGAATTTGATTTTCATTTATATAAATTGGTTGTATATTAATTATAGTAGTAATAATATAAATGGCTTTTATAATACTTGGTTTCCTGCAAGATATAAAGAGAAGGCTTGCAGGCCCTATATGAACAATTCTTACTGAAAGGTGTGGATACCCCTTAGCCCAGGAGTCAGAGGTAGAGCAATGGACGTAGGTCCTTGTGGCCCTTTATCACTTACGTGACCCGAGAGGGAAGAATGAAGGACCCAAAGAGTGACCAGATTCGGGCGACGATGGGCGCAATCTTGGATGGAGTCCCTATCGGTTACAGCTGGAATGTTCTGACGAGCCACTATATATTGTGGATTTTCCAAGTTTCACAGATGTGTTTCATAAACGATTAACCAAACTAGTTTGTGCCTACTCTTGTTGCCACTTTTGACTGGGGCAAACCATACTGACTTAAAGTCAGAAAAGCTTAACCGTAAAATTAAATAATGATTATGCTTATTTACAAGTTTCTATGTAATCTCTACTTATATGACAAACATTTACGCTTTAAGTGAATTTTAAGTAAAACATGTTATTTAATAAAATGAATTAAAACAAAAACGTATTTTAAAGGTTTTTGTTTTAAAATGGTGTTAACTTAATTTCGAGGTTCTAAATGTGAAAATAAGCACTATATGAACACTTTCTATATTAAATAGGCGTGGAGTATTTTCAGACTCTAGTAAGATTTATTTGTAAATTTTATATAATAGTTTTGAATGCCTCTTTCTTTTACTTAGAGTTTGTTAGAGCTCATTAACACCGTAGTCAGGGCAGTATATTCCTAGCAAAATGCTAATAGTGTTTCTTGACACAAACGAGGTCTGAAAATTGTTCATCTACCTCTCAGTTGTCCGTTGTGTGTTAACTGTGTTTTCAGCCCACACTTGCAAACTTGTGGTTATTGTATAATATAATTTTTAGTCTTTAATGTGGAGCTGTTTTATAGCCCATTGTGAATTATGAAGAATATTAGTAAAGGCTGTTAAAAGGAATAAAGATAGCGGAAGAAATTTAGGAGGTGGTAAATGCAACGAAGCCTAAGTTAACTTGAAATTGTGAGTTTGAAAACAGAAAATTAACAAAGTGCTGAAATGGAAAACTATTAAGTTTCTGTCTGTAATTTGACGAAAAGAAGAGAGCAAAAGTTTTAGCAAAACAATAGAAACAATTAGTGTCTTACGTAAAATATTTGTACTAAACAACCTCATAAATTCATTTTTCGCTACGTATCAAATACTAATAACGCCTGGCTATACGCCTCACCCGCAGCACAACTACGAGAGAGTAGTTGCCGATCTTTATGTTTACAAACTTTAAACACAAGGTCGTTTAAAGTAGAAGTAAGTTAAGTACTGTAAACAAACTATTTATTTTCTGCAGTGTATACCATTACTGTCGGCAATATACTGTCATTTCTCTGGAAGCTTAGAAATCCCATTTCTTCAAAATGTGTGGATTTTCCAGTTGATGAAATTATCGTAGTTCAGTTTGCAATCCTCTAAGGAAGTGAGACGTTTCCATGCAGGGAATAGACGAATGTCGGATGGGGAAATATATGGAGAATACAGCAGTTGGGACATCATATCCCGCTGAAAATTACACAACTTTTGCCAGGTCATCTTAGTGTGTGGTCTGATGTTGTCGTGGTGAAAGATGACATTGTTTTCCCAACCCGGTCTTTTCTGTTTGAGGCGCTAACGAGGTTACAGGTTCGTGCCCGGGTGCAGGTTTTGCGTATTAGGAATGGTGTGGATTTATGGATGCTCTAGGTTAGGTCTTTTTACTAGCATGGAAACTCTTATCAGGGTGCGGTACGACCCAAGGCTTTATTCAGGCAGTCCAACCTTTATCTGCTGTCGAACTCATACGCATTTCACCTAAATTTTCTACTATGAAATTACACTTTACCCGAACGCGACTATTATTATTTATTAATTTTGATGCAGTTATCTCGTCCGTACTCTGGTCGATATTAAGATTATTTACTTCAATCGCAAACTAAAGGTAGCCTGTTCGACTCCACCATGGACTCTATCACATCTTCGTTGTGCGGAGGTACTTCGCCAAAGTGTCCTGACCAGTGTCGCCTGAACCGCGAGCATTGTTTTCTCTTCTGTTATATTCCCCTTGGGCAGTGTCTATTCATCCCTTCGGGTTAATGCACTAACCCCTAACGGTATCTTGTGCCACCAGCTCGTGACTTTTGAAATCTTTCTTCCCTTTCCATTTTCACTGTACATTTATATTTCCTCTTCTTGATATAATTTATACTATTAGCTAAGATTTATATTTCTCTTCTGAATAACTCTTTGCCCCGTGCCATGCCATATACTATCTCATGTTGCATAACTGTCTTGAGAAGGTCCAAAAGAGAACAGTATTTTTCGGAATTGATAGTCTCATTGTTCGGCAGAAATTCGTAGTACAGGATTTATTTTCAATCCCACAAAATGTATAGTATAACCTTTCTCGGATGCAGCCCTGATTCCTAATAATGATTTACTCTTTCGGATGTTTTCGTACAATCCACATACCAACCGTTCCAGAAAACGATGATCGTGTCTCAATAAGGCGACACATTTGGAAACGCGCTGAATCAAATTCCCTTCACTCAGTTCGTGAGGATTCCATTCATCACAAATTCTTAGGTAACCCAGTTTTTTCAAATAGCTCGAGCTAAATCTAGTTCCAATTCCAACACTAGAATTGTCATTCGTGGATTGCTGACTATCATTTCATTAATGTTTTTCCACGTCCGTAACCACTGGCCGTCCAGATCGAGGTTCGTCTTTTAGAGGGAAATACCCAGCTCGAAATCGACTAACCACTTTTGACGTGCGCGATTCGTTACTGTATCCCCGTAGACAGCACAAATTTTCTGTCGGCATTTGTGGGTGGTTTTACCTTTAGGATAGTAAAACAGCATCAAATGACGGAGATGTCCCTTTTTGTTTTCCATGATCGTAAAGACGAGTTCATGCTGTTCCATACAACATCAGTCATAAAGGCACACAGACATATCCACTAACCAGTCTGATTGGTTGTTGACCTCTAGGTAGGACGTAGGGGTGAAAAGGCATCTATGATAACTGGAGTGTACTGATGGTTCAGGATTTTCAGGAGCCTCAATACTTGGAACTATTCAAAATTTTATATTTGATCCGGTTAAAATAATAGTTATAGGCAAAATTAATGAAATTTCAACATTGAAAATTAAGAAGATACTAGCAATTAAAAACGTAAAGAAAACGGTAAACGTAAAGATCCAACCGGATCAAATCCACGTTTATGGAACTTGCGAGCAAAACGAACGAATTTATGACAACTGCACAAGTATTTACTCAATGTGCAATATACTCTTACTGAACTATAGAATAGGGCCTCAGTAGGGTTCTGATGAAGCAGTTAATTTCCATCAGTGTATGAGAAATAAACTTAAAAAATGCTCATTACCACTTATTCAGATAGTTTTGTTTGATTTTTATTCTAGATTTTACACCATAGATGGTTATATTAATGTACTATTTGCTGTTTGGTAAATAAAAGCAATCATTAAAACAAACAAAAAATATTGTGCTCCATTCACATGACTTTCTCCTACAAACTACCTATAAAAAATCTACATCATGCTAATCAATATAAACATTTGCATACATGGTATTAATAATTAGTTCCTTATACGAAGAAAATAAATAAGTGAATACAACAGGTTAAAGTGAGAGTCAAATTTATTAAAAGCTTTCCCTTATTAGATTGACATTGAAATTCACTTCTCTTTCAATGGCAAGGAGTAAAACAAATGAAAAATGAAAAATAAAACTGATGAGAACTTTCCGTTTTAGAAAAGTTTAAGTTTTTATTATTGAAACGAATAACAGGGTATATCTAGGTAATGGTTAGCTCTAAAAAATCCTGTATATGACAAATTATGGTTTTAACGAAATTTGCATTTTTGTTTATTAAGTTTGTTTCTTCCTCTTACGGTTTACTTACTATGTAAAAGTCATTTAAATGAAGCCATTCGGGGGCTACTCTGAAGAAATACTCGATAAACTAAAATTTAATCAAAGAGCCATCTTTAAGAATGCCAGAGTTTTGAAAATGTTTCATGTAAAGAGTAGTTTAGGGTGGGAAAATGTTCCTGAAAATCTTCGTGTCACATCCTTGGAAGATACCGAACACACACACATACACACATAGGAATATTCTTCTACATTTTCAGTGATATCATGGTATCACATAGTACTTAGTGTTAGAGAAAGGGATATTTATTCAGGTTAATTATACAAGTGTTTTATTCCTGAGCTCCACGTCGCCACTAATGCAAGACGTACAGGCGCCAAATATCTAGAATTAATACAGCCATAGTTAGTAGTGAACCACCAGCTTTGATCACATTCATTTCTAAGAAGCAGAGAAGAATCCATTATTGAGGAAGCGCGGGTACATAGTGTTTGTAAGAAATCACATAATTTGCTTTTCACTTTTGGGGTCTTAATTTCTAACTCGTAAGAGAAGGGAAGTGAAGGAGGGAAAAATTAATCCAAAAAGATGTCTCTGGCGGTATTAAGGACACGTCCCTTTGGGGTCGTTCTTTCTCATTTTAGGCGGAAACAAGCTTGCTTTGCCCATTACTGTTATCGTATCTCAGGCTCAGGCCGCTAGCGGCGCTCGTGTCGCCTAGCACATGGCAAGCGTGAAGAGAATTAATTCATTTTATTGATCATCTACGGTTCTTTATCGCCATACTGAGACACGAAACAAAGACTTGAAAAATATCGTCATCTTCTTTCTTCCTTCATCGCGTCAAATACCCAGATCTAAGGGGATGGTAATATAACGTATTGTGTTCTGTCTATTGTTACTTTTCTACCATGTACACTTGCGCGCATAAAAAGTGGCCCATTCCTGAAGATCACAAAAGTATTTTTTTCTGCTGTGCGTGATGTTTACAATGACTATTGTTCTGCTACCTGAGCGGCCCAAGATGTGCGATACACTATGACGGTCAGAATTTGGGGATTTGCTGCCTATTATTCTCTCAGCATCAGTTGTGATGTTACCAGCTGTACTTGTTTTGTTTTTCTTACAGTGAAATATAGAAAATATGGCGAATTCTTTCGCCGTTCTTGTTTCGCTGCATTAGTATTGTTCCAAACGGGTGTTGGAAAACAATGGATACCACAATGCTGAGTCATATTATAAATTGTATATTTAAGCTTTCGTAGGTTTTGAGATAAGGCAGTGAAGGATTTCTAACTGTTTGTGGAATACATTTCTCTCTTTTTACACGACATGTTTCAAGTTAAAGCAAGGCTCCTCCCAACCGTAGCACTTTTCCGTATGATTGGTTTGAAAAACAAGTGAGGTACACAAACATAAACAATAAATGATCCACACTTACATTGCGAAATGTAAGTGTGTATCGCATACAGTCTTTATGAACTATGATGAATGTTGTGATGGGTAGATGAGGAATGAACCAATTGCCACGTAATTCGGCCTTCTAGTGGAACTGTGAAGAACTATTGGTTGTTTTTGATACCTGCGCGGCCTGGAGTGAACAAAGTGAGAAGATAAACATGTGAGAAACGGAAGCATTTTATCGGAGTGGCTGTAAGACATTCTTTAGATAAGTTCGTATCTGAATCGTTATATGTCCAAACTTTATCACTCAAACTCATAACCAATGAACACAATTCGGGTCACGTATCAGGAGCGAAAAAAAGAGATGGGTAAGAGAAATATGTAAAGATAATGCATGACATTTCCTTGAAATCTCATGTGTTGCATTCACATGACTTTCTCTACATATGTCCAACAAATTATTGTTAAAAATCTTACGCTTCTATTTACTTTGCTAATTGAAAAAAAAAAAACATTAGCAGAAATAGTCTTATTACTTGCTTCCTTGTAAATAGAAGCGAAATAAAGGATTACCATAGGTTAAGCTGATAGTCTAAAGCTGGTTGCTCCTGTGTTTGTAAGGTCGGGAGTTGACAAATTTCTGTATGAGAATAGTACAAGTTTTTCAAAGCTGCAACCCAAAAAATGGGAATATATAAAAAACGATCAACTACACGAAAAAAATGTATATGACATAGATTATGTGTTTAAACGTGTTCCACATTTTTGTGAGGTAAGTTATTGTCCATGTCTTACGGTTTAGCACTTATGCAAAATTCCGTAAAATTGATGCAGAATAAACTAGTCTCAACAGGCTATTCCCAGAAAATTCAAGATATCCATTTTATTTGTCCGGTAAATATCTTTAATTAATGATATTTTAATCAAAATTAACATTTTCGAAATGTTTTCAATGTAAAGGGTGGTTTGATACAAACACGCACACACACACACACACACACACACTGGATCAACTGTTGGGAAAAGACATTAACGGTAACGGGACAAGTTTGGTAGTACAAACTTCTTATCCTCTTGTTTGCCCTCACCACACGGAGGACTTGCAAGCCTGGGGGGGGGGGGGTCAGAGGCTTGTTAAGAAACAGACGGGCTGTGTATTAGATAGAGTATTCAGGGATGGATGGATCAGGCAAATGTCTCTTATGGACGTGAGGAAATAGATCATATGAAATATAAGGGAAAGGACTGTTAGGAAAGATCATGGTGGAGCAGTTTTTGCAAAGTTTCTTACCTTCTTCTTGGAAAACATATTACTTACACCAAGTGGCCCAACTGCGCCGTATTCTACGTGTGCAGATATCCCTTCGTGCCTTAAGAGTAGTGAAACTTAACGGGGCTATTTGAAAGTTAAAATCGGGCAATCAGGGAGCTAGCGTGAGCGACCTTCGTTTTATCTCTCTTGCTTATCAGCGAAGACGATGCTATATTATTAATTTAAAAGGGGTAAAACGAAATTCACTCACTCCAGATCTCCACTGACTGGTTTTAACTTTAATGACCACGTTGAATTTAAAACGCAATATTATGCTCCACCATTTCAGTATCAAGGAGTCAGTCAGCTCTTCCTGAATTGAAGCTGTGTATCTCTAAAATGAGACGCGAAACCTCCAAAATTTCGTTGATTTGTTTTTGGTTTAGTTGCACAGTAAGGATGTACAACGCTGCGACTGAAGTATTGTTGAAATACAGAGAGCGCAATCACTGAAACTGTGGCTGGAATCTATGTTTGTGAGAATTATATACCTACTACTAAGTGGCATACTGCTGTTGCACAGTTAGGTTTCAAATTCCATAGACGAATTAGTTTCATTTACGGCTCCTGACATTTATTAAATCGTTGTATAATGCTATAGAGGATTTTTAATAGTATTCCTGTATATACTCCTCAACATTTATTTCAAAAAGGAATCGCTGATTTTTTTTTTATTTTTTTTTTTGTGGTGTCTAACGCCAGCTTTTACTGCTCTGTTACCGCAGGCGTTGACACTGGTAATACATGAAGATGGAGCCCCGGTGGAATGTGATGGCGGGGGATAACCGGAGAACTCGAAGCAAACCCTCCCCTGCGCCGCTTTGTCCACCAAAAATCTCACATGCCCGGGCCGTCTAGGTGAGAAGCGAGTGATCTGACCACTCGGCCATGGCGCAGCCGCGGAGTAGCTGATGTTTACTTAATATATGGGATAAAATAAGTGTACTAAAAGCATTATAAAAAGTATTAATATAAAAAACATCTTTTAAAGAAGAAAAAATGAATTCAGAAGTAATAATTTATGTGTTTCTTTTTAGCAAAACTATTGCAAATCATAACGAATATAATCTACCAACTTGCGAAGCGATCTATACACCTATTTGAGAAAAACTATGGAAAATGTCTGAAGTCCTCTTTTTTCTGGATGCCATTTGTATAAGCCGTAGGATACGAACAAAAGCTTATTTTACAACAAATGTTGATCTAGTCAAAATACATTTATGTAAGATACACTTTTTTGAGGAGATGGTAATCATAGGTAAACGGAAGGTTTGTAGCAAAAACGTGCACACATTGAAGTATAATCTGTTCTAAATGGTCTTTTCAAAACTGTGCAGATTATTATTCTAAATTTGTTGTATAAAAGTTTATACTTTTATTTGCAAAAGTACAAGACGGTTTATTTACTAGTCACATTATGAAAAAAAAAATTGTTTACTTTAAAGATTAGAACAATACATATAATGCCAGTACATGTTATGAAATACATTTTATTTCTGGGGTCACAAATCATTGAGTTATGCCACACTAGCGCCACCTTTTTGGTTAAATTCCTTTAACTCAAGAGCAGCTTCTATCCTCGGCACACATGTGCAAGTCCTCGGGGTGTAAGTTCTTTATACAGGTAGTAAAAGCCAACTAAAAATAAGTTCTTAATATAGACTCCAACCGATACACATAATCCAATCAGACAAACTATATATTACTATTAATTTATTAGATGAAAGGCAAAAGAATAAAATAGTATATAAAGGCTACAGTAAAAGGTTACAAATCAGCAGACCGTCAATGGGGATTCAATCTTAGAGTTCCCATTTTTGGTAGCTTGCAAAAGCAACAGTTTTCAATATTGCATCCATGGCTGAGTAAAAGTATTGAAGCAGCTCTGCTATCTGGTAACCCTGGTATGTGTGAAGTCTCCCCATACCTTTGTGTGGGTATTTTTGTGTCTTTTATAAGCCGCACCTTCCAAACAAATTCGCGGGCATGGCCATACACGCAAATTCTGTAACCACAGTTGCATACAGCAAAGGGTCTTTATGCCATCCCTCGCCTCCTAAAAAAGCCGTGTCTCCCTGCTATTTTCCAAATTACTAGCAATGCTTGTTAATGCGCCCTTCCCCCCTTTGACGCGAGGGTGCAAGAAGAGCCCTAACTAGTGCGCGATATTGGATTAACGCCCGCCGCGCATTGCAAAGAGTGCCGCTTGCGGTGACGCACGCGGAATGCAAAAATTTCCACCCGCAAACATGCACGTGTTGACGGTCTCACTTCCCGACTGTGTTTTCATCTCGCCCCCATATTTTGGAGACTGGGGGAGGAGGCAAATTCGATTCTGGAAGACTTGGAGCACGTTTCGCCGACGGTACGCATGTTACGTGATTGAGGTAGCCTTTTCGCCTGAACCTTAATGCAAACTCTTGTAAAAATGAAATAACTATTGGAGTAACACACTTTCACGTGCTAATTTGTATCTTAAGAAGTGCATTTTCAATTATATCTAATTAATTTATCAGCAAACTCTTTAATAGGATATCGCCTTCCGTGGAGTAGTTTTTACCGTACTCGTCTCTAGATTGCAATTCAATTGCGGAGGGTGATAGATTTTTTCGGACACAAACAAAATTAGTTTGGCTTCCTTTGGAAGGGAAGTAAAGCCGATGATCCCGAGTAATGTTTATTTGCACTAAAAGAGCCACATACCTTGAAAGAAGAAGGTTTCTGGGCAACATTTTCCGCCATTTGGTGTCCACAAGTCATGATTTAATCCTACAGTGCCATGTGTGGGCGACAGTAGATTCCGCGTCAGTTGCGAAATAGAAATTCAAGTCAGATCATGAAAACATCATAACGATTTCCTTTTCTCCACCCAGCAGATACAGGAAATAGTATTACTACTACTACTACTACTGCTACTACTACTACTACTACTACTACTACTACTACTACTACTACTACTTCTATTACTACGACTACTACTGCTAATTTAATAACAGCATCAATAGAGGTGAATGCTTAGAGAGATATTTTTTGGCACACATACACAAGATCAGTGTTTCAAATCACCAAACTGGTAAATTTGAGTGTTTATTTATTTATTTTTGTTACCTGTCACAAGATAAATACCAATTTTAATATTTCATTACCAAAATCAATGTTATCCGTTATATAAAGATTATGCATTTAATATTTCCTGGTCATTTTTCAGGCTATCAGATGGCACATCATAAAAAACGAACGTGTTTCATTCACATGGCTTTTTCTAATTGTTCAGCAAACAAATTATGTTACAAACGCTTATCTTTTGTCTACATCAGCCAATCAAAATAAATATTGGCTGCGCCAATTGCTCAGTAAGTTGTACGAAGGGTCCTGGGTTCGACTTCCGCTGGGAGTAATCAGCATTATTCCTGTGCTCTCCAGAGTCTGGAAGTATGGCTGTGAATGTGTGTGATCCAATTACTAAAATTTAATATGAACAGTACTACAGTACTATCGACTACAGTATACGAGTTAACACCATTGCCAATGAGCAATATGTTCTACAGGCAAATGCTGCCGATAGGACCTTGCATACAAAGGCGCCGTATAAATGAAACAAAATAACAATAGCAGA
Source organism: Hymenopus coronatus (assembly GCA_030762935.1). NCBI lineage: Eukaryota > Metazoa > Arthropoda > Insecta > Mantodea > Hymenopodidae > Hymenopus > Hymenopus coronatus. The sequence continues at coordinate 30,255,321 of CM060890.1, read as the reverse complement.
AATGGTTTTATTATTTAGATCCATAAAAATAGAAGGGAAATACACTCTGCTATAGCGACAGTCAAATCTTTTAAAAGCCGAAGATATGTGGTAGTCATTGAAATTAGGCTCTCTGTCCATGACCGGGAATAACAATAACGAGATATGAAACGGATCATCTTAACACCGATAGTACTGCAATCAAAGTTAGTTTGTTATACTACGCTGGAGTAAAAGCTGGGCCATATAATGAAGCTGTCTTAAATTAAACAAGATTTCCTAGAGCTCCACATATTGACGTATTCACCGGTTCTAACAAGAAGCACATTGGTATACATTTTTTCCGCAGTGGTATATATGCACTGAGACTATATTCCAAGAAATCATTATAATTCGTTGATAAAAAGTAATTAATTCAGTTATATTGATCTTTTCTCCGTAGGATGGAAAGGCAGAAGCTGAAGGAAAACTATATAAGTCGTAAAGGGGGTATGTTACTTTAAGAGAAGCTAAGCCTGCCTTACGTTTTACGTGGGAAATTAAAATCAGATGGAACATTTCACGTCCTGACAGTATAGCTTCGTAGCTCAGATGGAAGAACAGTGGCTTGATAAACAGAATGTTGGTGTTTCGGATCCTCTCCATGAAAATATTATTTTTCTTCCAATTATACCTTTCCAAAATGAGCTCGAAATTTCAATATATTTTACTATCGGAGTTTACAAGCAAATAAATATAAAGAAAATTGCTAGCCGTATTCAAGCAATGCAAAATTATAGTTCTTTTGTAATGCTCTACGTTTTACTTGATTCATTTATGTGTAAGTCAATTCTTTACCATTATTGTTTACTTTCATTTTAATACCAAACTTGGCGTGATACTTATTCCACTAGTTAGACACTGTGTTTATAGTTCCACAGCGCTATACTCTTGCTCAATGAGCACAATAATTTTCGTTTTGTTGTCCATGTCCTTTGTTCCTTTCATATATATATATCATAAAGATGTTCACATGTTAATTTCAACCAACCAATCCACGTAATGTTTTCTCGTACGCCCCTGATTTTCTTCGCTCCTACAATGAGAAACAACCTCTGCTCTTTGGTTAGGGAATGAGTGCCACAGTTTTGATATGAAACTAACAGGAGACGGACACATCTCGTGAGCGTCTTTCAGACGCTATATAAGTTCCGTTTCCCACTTCTTTGTGCTTACTTTTTAAATCCAATAACATGCCGGTAAATTGCGGAACAACTATAATAAGGGAATTCGTCAAACATTAAACAAAGAAAACACTATAGGGAACCAGAAGTATATCCACTGCTTTTTTTGTTTTTTTTTGTTTGTTTTTTTCTCGACTGTTACAAAGAAGACTCGTTTCTATTTGAAATGCAATGAGATTTTAAAACGCTAATAAATATTTTTACTTAATAACAATATTGATAAGATACGCATTTACAAATTGAGCACAAAATAAAACAGTAAAACAACACAAATTATATTACAATACAATCAACAAAATACGAATTTATTTGAAGTTGTCCGCGAGAGGCAGAGTATAGAACTGACTGCAATTTTGACCTAAGATAGAACAAAATCTCAAAATATGAAATGAAAAAATAGGTACTCTATCTTTAGATGTTTAGATTTACATGCTGAAGTATTGACAGTGTTTTACTGTGAAAAGAACTCAAACGCAGAAATAAAATATTTCATCGAAATAAATGGTCCAGAGAGCATCCATTATCCCTTGATTGCATTCAACCTTAGAGTGTATAGGTCAGTAAGAAAGAAGAATCCGAACGGTATAAAGCGAAAGTTGCTGATTATTACAAACGGTTTAGTTATGCATAACATCACAAATTTGAATGATCTTTTAAGATAGATTTTAATAAGTGTTACGCCACAGAAACGCTTTGAAATTGCCTGAAAAATGCATTTCAGGATAGACCTGTGTTCAGTCAGGTGAAATGGTACTGGGATAACGTCTGCGGCTTGAATTTTGGAGTTCCTGGATTCGATCGTGTTGACCGACTACTCAGACCCACGGAATTCTATGACCTTTATCGGGTCGAAAGTGACTACTTAACAGGTTTCTTTTCATTCTCCGAATTTCATGGAGGGACAAGTTCCATTATCATTTTGTTCATCATTTACTCCGTTGGTCCCTTTCAGGGTCGAAAGTATTCAGTGCGGCATGGTATTGAAGCCTTCGGGTTGTTGCCCTTTGGCAGCGTTGGGCGCTATGCAGGGTGTTATGAGCCAGTCTACCTTCAACTGTCGCGAAATCTCAATCTGATAGTTGCAAGAACCCTGTCTTTACAGTCCCGTTTCCCGGTCTCCGATCACCCGGTGTCTCCTCTCGCCTCATCCTACCCAACTTCAATAACAGGTTTTAGAGTCTCCTGTATCCAAAGAAAGTATTTTTTAGAAAAAGGCCCGTGTGAGTTCGTGAACACTGTAACTCAAAAACGAAAAGTTGATAAAATAACAAACTTATTCTCTAAGTTAAGCATTTTTCAAGAATGCCACACGAAGATTTTGAGAAATAATCTCCAACCCCAAACTACTCTTTACATTGATAAATTTCGAGACCTTTGAATTTCTCAAACATGGCTGTAACGCTTAATTAAAATACTTCAGGTTAAATATGTTTACATGACAAACAAAATGTATATATTGAATTTTCTAGGAATACTCTCTGAATACCTCTTTATTCTAGATTAATTGTGCTGAAATTTGCATAATTGGTAAACCGTAAGAGATATAAAAACAAGCCTATTAAACAAAACTATAGATCTAGTTGAAACATAATTTATGCTATATATATTATTTTCGTGAAGTGGACCATATCCAGGATATGATTTGTTATTTGTTTCAGTTTTTAAAATACACTTTTCTCATATAGACCTTTGTTAACTCCTGGCCATGCAAATAAGCGAATTTCAATCACATAGTAAGGAGCTATTAAACGACTTGACTATCGCTTTAGCCTAGTGTATTCCCCACTTCCCTTCTACTTACAAGGAAGGAGTTAATAAGATAATGTTTTCTAATGTTTAATTCGATTAGCTTGAAGTAGATGAATAAGCTTTTTAACAATAATTTGCTAAGAGAAAATCCTGCCTCGAGAAGTTGTGAACGAACAAACGTTTTAAACACTGAGGCAGTTGGTGGAGGAAAACTGACATACATGCTATTCTTGAAATGCTAATTATGGATCAATATCAGTATTGGCAGCATTGAATGTATACTTCACGAACATTCAAAGCTTCGAAAAATCTGTGCAAAATGGGTTTCGCGTTTTCTAACTAATGAAGAGAAGAAGATGGAGAAAGACACTGCTGAGCAAGTTTACACCTAAAGGTCTTAAATGTTTGACAGATGTTGCACTGGCCACGAAAATTGGTTTTGTTATTATACTACACCAAACAAAGCTTAGAATTGTGACTGGGTTAATGAGAATGAACCAAGATCATTCTTCGACCAGATGTTCCTTTTCGGAAGTGAATGTTCACTGTGCTCTTCAACTATAAAGGATCCTTAGTGGCTGACTCATGTCAGAAGTATTGACAATAAATAGAGAATTCCATGTTATACGATGTTTTCTTAAGTTTTGAATCCTGTGTTTGAAGATGAAATGGCGTCCAAAGATAGGAACTTCAAAGGTTAGTCGAGTTGCTTGACCATCACATGACTTAGCACGTGTGACCTCTGGCTGTTTCCTCGTGTTAAAACATAACTGGAAAACCTTTAATACAGGTGTAGGATCTTATTCAGGCTATAAAGTCAACTTGTCGACCATTCCTCAGTCTGGTATCGCCATGCGTTTTATAAGTGATTGATTACACGTCTGTGTGTGTGTGTATGTGTAGGTAGGTGGAGACAATTTTTAAGGATTGTAAGGATAATTTATTCTTATTTTGAAATTTAAAAGGACAATTGCAAACCTCGTATTACGTTTATTTTTATTTAATATATTTAGAGAAACTTTGCTAAACAAAATATGAGCTTTACAATCTCATTGTTCTATAAACAATTTCTTGGAAAATATTATTCCTGTTCATCCTGCTAATCAGGATAAGCATTAATAGAATGTATTATTACTTAGTTCCTTATAATTAGAAGGGATATAGAATAATAGACAAATGCTTAAAAGCTGTCGCTAAGCGATTGTAGTTGATTTCGCTTCTTGCTTGGAAAGAAGTAAAACACAAAAGGATCAGGGCTTACTTCCCGTCTTAGAGTACCAGAATTATATTAAAATGAAACTAAACAAGGAATACCTCGGAAACGGTTACCTCCACAACAAAAATGCAAAGGACAAAAGTGATGTGTTTTGACGATATCTACAGTCTTTGTGTAGTAAGTTTTTGTACCGTTTACCAGAATGCAAACTTCATTCAGGATGAAGAGGACTTCCGAGGCTACTCCCAGAAAATTCAAGATATGCATTTTATATATCATGTATCTTAAATATACGACATTTTAATCAAAATTGTTACACATTTTTGGGAAAATCAAAATTTTAGAAATGATTTCGATGTAATGAGTAATTCGGGGTGGAGAAATTTTCCTTAAAATTCTCGCATCCTTGTAAGATAGTAAACTTAAACACTAAGTTTGGTATTTTACCGACTTTTCGTTTTTGAGTTACCGTTTTTACAAGGCACACGTTACACACGGACCATTTTCTAAAAAAAATGTTGATATATCATGTGTATTTCCGGTAAAATTTTCATTTGGATTTTTGGGTGGAATGCAATAACTTCTATATACACTATGCACATTGTTCGTGTAGAGAAAATAAACATTGTGCGCATCATATGCAAACAGGCTTGATACAAACGATTTCTTAAGTTGCATTGCTAACTATCAGCTTTTTAACTAAGAAATAGTATTCAAATCCACAGAAGCTGTAAATTAGCTCTATGAAATTATAATATAAATCATTTGATATAAACATTTTAAATATGAAAACAAAATATTAACTGATACTGTGGATTACAGACAGTAAAATAAATTACCAAATGTGCAAATGTTTTCCAAGGTAAACAATACTATTATAATATATTATGTATTCGCTTGTAATAAACTGTTTGCTTTAGCTTTGGCTTTATGTCCTGCGGGTATTAGATTAACATGCAAACAGTAAGATCACGTCCAGCAAAATGTTATGTACGGTGCACATAAATATTATTACTATACTGATTATAACACACATTAGCACACTCTACGTTTATAATCGTGCAATAATGACTTTATCACTAATCACTACTCAAACTTGGATAGTGAAAGCTTTTAAAATGTTTAATTAATTAAAATTTGACTAACTTTATAATTGCATTTCTATAATAGTTACTTTCGATAAGTTCTTACCAACAAGTTAAAATATTCTATTGCATGACTTTCTATAGGTGTTCCACATACAAACTTTTATCACAAAAGATTATTCTTTTGTCTATATCAATATTAATTAAAATAAACAATATCAAAATTGGTCTTATTTGTTGATTCCTTATAAACAGAAAGATAATAAGGTAATACACAAGGCTAAAACGATAATTAAATTTTTTAAATTGTTGGTTACTATGTGAAACAATTGAAGTTTGGTGCGCTTAGCATGGTCAGCAGTAAAACAGGTGAAATGATAAAAAATCTTATCTGTTCCATTCATATGACTTTCTCTACATCTCTACAACAAATTATTGTTAAAAAGTTTCTGCCTCTTTTTACTTCGCGCTAATCGAGAACAAATTAGCAGAAATAGTTTTATTACTTGTTTCCTTGTAAGTAGAAGCGAAATAAGAAGGTACCATAGGTTAAAGTGATAGTCAAAAGCTGGTTGCTATGTGACTGAAGTTCCTTTGTATGGAGAGGAGTTGACAAATTCCTGTATGAGAAAAGTACAAGTTTTTCAAAGCTGAAACTAAAAAAGGAAATATCTTAAAAATGATCAACTCCACGAAAAAGAGGTAAATAATACAAATTGTGTGTTTTAACGTGTTTATTTTTTTTTTTGGTGCTAAGTTTTTGTCCATCTCTTACCGTTTAGCAATTATGTAAACTTACGCAAAATTCATCGAGAATAAAATAGTCTTCAGAGGCTATTCCCAGAAGATTCAAGATATACGTTTTATTTGGCAGGTAAATATCTTTAATATACGGCATTTTAATCAAAACCGTTAGAGGCATTTTTAAGAAAATCAAATAGTTCAAAGGCTTTCCATGTATAGGGTAGTTTGAGGTGGGAGGATTCTTCTAAACATCTTCGTGTCGCATTCCTGAAAGATACTAAACTCAAATACCAAGTATGGTACTTTATCGACTTTTCGTTTTTGAGTTATCGTGTTAATAGACACATGGATACATGGACACACTGACACACGGACACAGACATACTTTTTTCTGAAAATACTTTTCTTGGATACAGGGGACCCTAAAACATATATTTCCGGTGAAATCTCGGTATTGAATTTTATGGTGGAGTGTAATATCTTCTCTATACACTATTTACATAGTACATGTAGAGAAAGTAAAAAGGAGACATCCTGGTTATAAAAAGGTCCATCGTTTAAAATGGAAACTGATAACAAGGGATGTCTAGGAAAAAACCAAATGTACAAGAAAACATTGTGACAAAAGTAATGTGTTTTAACGAGGTCTACATTTCATTTGTGGCACATTTTTGTTATCTCCTGCGGTTTGCCAGTTTATTGCAAAAGTCAACCAAAATAAAGAGACCTCCAGGGGCTATTCCCAGAAAATTCAAGATATGCATTTATGATGACGTACAGTTTTAATATACAGTACTTTAATATGATTGTTAATGGCCATTTTTGAGAAAAACAAAGCTTTCAGTAATTTTTCCATATAAAGAAAATTTTCATATAAAATCTTTGGAAGATACTAAGTACAAATATCAAGTATGGTATTTAACGACCTTTTTGGTTTTGAGTTGTGCGTCCACAGAGACACACACATTCGAACCTGTTTCTAAAATACTTTTTTACTTTCTCTACACGTACTATGTACATCGTGTATAGAGAAGGTATTACAATACAGCCAAAATTCGATACCGAGATTTCACCAAAAGTACCTATTTTGGGTCCTCCTGAATCCAAAATAAGCATTTTCAGAAAAGATCCGTGTAAATGCGTGTGTGTGCCTGTGGACAGCATAGATTAAAAACGAAATACCAAACTAGGTTGTAGCGTTATTGAGCCCCACGTTTGGAAACCATATGCGCTGTTAATATGGTGTTGACGTTAGATGTTATATGCAGGGTTACCTCTTACACCACATTTAAGAAGCCTTATGCAATGAGTGCAGATTGGAATCGTTAACCAGACTCCCTCCCCTACCTATGAGTAGACCCACTTACCTGGTAAGGTGAATCTACTACCGGTGAGTTTGCCTCGGTGTCGCTCAGTCGGCAGGATAATTGACTCACTCGGGGTTGTAAAGCAAATGGGGGTAGGTCAGGAGTGGTCTTATAATAATTAAAAGTTGTATACTTTGCTTGAGTTTATTCCTTCCTAAAAGAAACGAGACAAACACATCTGCCTTATAATAATGTTCACTTATACATTTGTTACGATTCTAATAACATTAGTGAACACATATAATATATTAGTACTCGTAACTGGCTTTATGTCTAACTTTATGTGAAGTACTTAAGTTCAGCCCGACGAACAACAACATAACAGCTACAGACAACTTTCACGCACAGGTCAGAACAGATGAATTAGAACAGGTCTCCCGAGGTGCCTTCTTCAACTCTTTGTATACAAAAATTTCTGTCATGGCGGCCTTCTTCTGATTGGACAGAAAGGGTGCACAATTGACGTCAATATTACCCAAGAATCAATTTCCTTATCCCAGGATGCACTGTAAACCTCACGTGACAAGCCTAGTACAATGAAGAATTACCATCTTCCATATTTTTCAGTTCACCCCTACCTAGGTCAAGCGTACGTGACTTGACAAAAGAGTCCTCTCTGACAAAAGAGGTTCTCATCCCCATTGACTCTCTTGGCGTCAGTTTTCTTCTCCAACTGAATTTTCAGTTAACTACATATATTTATACTCTTTTAATTTTACATAGCTAAATAATGAATAACTAATAATAATTGTAAGAGAGGAGCTAATTAACGGTCTCAAGGTATTTAATTTTGGTATCTTCCAAGGCTGGGACATGAAGATTTTCACGAAAATCCCCCACCCCCAACTACCCGTTACATGGAATTTTTTCGAAAAGTTTGATTTTCTTAAAAATGACTCTTACAATTTTGATCAAATATCGTACATTAAATCGCCTGCGGTGCCAACAGTAGTTAAAGCGGGCGTTAAACACTACCAAAAAAAACTCGTACATTAAAGATATTTGCCTAAAAAATAAATGCATATCTTGAATTTTTTTGGAAATAGCCTCTGAAGACTACTGTATTCTGAGTCAATTTTACGGAATTTTGCATAACTACTAAACCGTAAGAGATGTACAAAAACTTACCACACAAAGAAATGAAAAGCACGTTAAAACGAACAATTTATGTGATAAACGCTGGTCGTATTTTAGGTTTTGTTTGTTTTTGGTTCCAGCTTTGAAAAACTTGTACTCCTGTCCATACAGTCAAAGGAACTTCAGTTACATAGCAACCAGCCCTTGACTATCACTTTAACCTATGGTACTCCCTTATTTCACTTCTACTTACAAGGAAGCAAGTAGCAAGACCATTTCTGCTAATTTTTTCTCGATTAGCATGAAGTAAATAGAAGCATAAGCTTTTTAACAATAATTTGTTACAGAGATGTACATAAATTCATGAGAATGGAACACATTAGATTTTTTAAGCCCAGGAATCTCAAAACATATATTTCCGGTGAAATCTCGACATCGAAGTTTTGGGTGGAATACAATACGTTCTATAGCTTATCCTAGCGTCGTCGTAGGGAACCCTTGTTTGGGACCGGCCATGTACAAGTCAGTATAAATAGTAACTTATATTTTGGAGACTATTAAAAATTTGGATCTGAATGGTTATTGAAGTACTGTATTTTACTGTCCAAATTTATTCTTATGATACAATTTTAGAAATATAATATTACTTGTTATACCCTCCAAAACTGTTCATTTTCAAAAGTTGTGACATTATTTCTCAAAATAGGAACCCTGTTTTTCTAAGTATATGATCGTTTCCTTTAATAGACCTTTTAAAGGCAGCACAACAATTTTGAAACAAATTTATAAACAATCGCATCTTGTGGATTATTTTGTGTACGGAAAAATGATAAGTAAAAGGTTGCGAAAAAGAACCATTTGATTGCATTAAAAGCAAGCGTATGTTAATTTATAATGTCAGTTAATTTTCCAAATGGAAACAAATTTTGATGACTTTCTCTACATCTCTATAACAAATTATAGATAAAAAGCTTAAAGCCCTATCTTCGTCATTCAAATCGAGATAAAGTTTAGCAGAAATTGTCTATTACTTGCTTGTTGAAGGGAACTAAGGGAAAACACTAGGCTACAGCGATTTTCAAATCTTTTAAAGCTGGTTGCTTTGTGACTGAAATTTGTTTCTCTGATGGTCAGAAGTTGAAAAACTCCCATTTAAGAAACATTTAAGTACTTTAAAATTGAAATCAATAACAAATAAGGAATTTCTCGAAAATGGTCAACTCCACGAAAAAATGTATATGACATGAATTATGTTTTTTTATGAGATCTACGTTTTTGTGAAATACTTTTTTTAGTCTGTCTCTAACGGCTTATAATCATAAAAATGTCATCCAAAATGAAAAGGTCTTCAGAGGCTAATCCCAGAAAATTGAAAATATACATTTTATTTGCCTTGTAAATATGTTTAATAAAGGGTATTTTAATCAAAATCGTTAGATATACTAAGTTTTTCGTTTTTGAGTTGTCGTATTCACTGAAACACGGACACAAACATTCGTTTCCATTGAGATCTGAGTATCTATTTTGGGTAGAATACAACAATCTTCGCTATAAACTAGATGCATAGTACGAATATGGAAAGAAAAAAGAGATATTTTCACTATTCTTAATCAAAATTTATAGATGTATTACCCATATGTCAACAATTGCACATGTTTAAAAATCTTAAGGCATATTCGCGTTCGAACTTCTCCTATATCAAATCAAATCTGTGGTCTAGTGTTAAAATGTTAGTCTCTAAATATAGGGGTCCCTAGTTTGATTCCAGGTTGGAGGATAGTAATGTTTCTTCATCCTGAATAATTCTCTATCCTCCCTAAGGTCTTGAAGTATTAAACAGAGTGTCAATGTGTCCAAACAATTTGAAAGAAAATAACTCAAATCATTAATACAAAGAGTAAAAGAGTAAATATCCTTGCCACGAGCAATTAATTGCTCCAAAGGCAAAGTCGTTGATAACACCTAGATGTAGAGAAGATCGTGTTGTCTAAGCTCAACTTTTTATTCTCTCTACTACGTGTAGTAAGTGGGCAAAGTATTCTAACTACGCCCTACGGCTGTAATCGCCCAATGTGTGTGTAGGCCTTACCCCGTAAGTCATAGTTGTTTGTTAGTATCCATTGTTGTGCGTCAGTTAGTGGACACCTGTGCCGGCAGCAATTACTTTTGACATCGCAGCTGTGACTGTTACACCAGTGAGAATGGACGCGTGTCCTGTCGGGAGGTTCTTTGACCTTGAGCTCGCATTGTTACGCGGAAGTGAATTTGTGATCACCTGCGATGTGCTGACAGCTTCTAGAAATTTCCTGTCATGTGACCAACATATATAAAAAGGTAACGAAGCTCTAAAGTTCAGTTTCCACTGTGAATGCATCGTATGGGTTCAACGGGAATTGTGTTAATACCTGTATTGTCGCTGCAATAAACTATATAGTCGACAATAACCTATACTCAGAAATGTTACGGAAAACAGTATTTTGAGTAGATTCTGATTATAATCAGTTGTGGAAGAAATAAAAAGTTGTTGGAGAAAACATTTTTTGTTATAGTAATGTATTCCAATAATCAATGTCGAGATTTTACCCGTAATATGTATTTTGAGATCCGCTGAATCCTAAAAGAGCACTTTTACTTTCTCTACTATGTACATAGCAGATAGAGAAGGTATTGCAGACCACCCAAAATTTTGATACGAAGATTTTACTAGAAATACACTTTTTCAGGCCCCTTGAATTGAAAAGTAATATTCTTAGAAGATGTCTATTTTAGAAGATGAACGTGTCTATCAAAGTATTTCTGAAAAGCAAAAATTCGGTTGTATACTAAATTTTGTATCTAAAAATACATGTTTGATTTCGAATTCGATAACTTTTTTGAGTCTGTTAACATAGTCTGTGACGATATAACTAACTTGCTAAAATATAACTATTACTTATTCTTCTTCAAGTGACTTTGTCCCTCACGTAACTCAGTTATGGTGAGTAAATCACAAGTATCTGGTTATTTTCGGCCTCTGCTTATACTCTATGTATGTGCATTTTTAAAGGAAACAAAAGAACAATAGAAGTTCCCTTCTGCTAAGATACCAAGAACGAAGTTATATATGTGTGTGTGTGTGTGTGTGTTTACAGATGTGTCAATTACCTCTATGTCTTCTACTCCCCCACTTCATGCAACTAGACTGCTGCCTGTTCCGTCTTCATATCTCCTTCTCGGCCTTCCCACTTCTCCCTTACCTTTTGGGGTACTTTGGAAAGCTATTTTTGGCAGTCGGATGTTTTCCATCCTTCTAATTATCTTGCTCTGTACTTATTGAGCTGAGCTGATATTCTTGCAAAAACTTATGTTTCTTTCTTCTTATTTCTTTATTCGTAATTCTGTCTTCACTCGTACATCCTTTCGTTTTCCTAAAATATTCATCTCATAGCTTTGCATTCTGCTTGTTGTTCCTTATGTAAGTATCCAATTTTAACATCTATAAAATAACATATATAGAAATTGCCATAGTGTTATAAAATTGCATCTTTATGTCAGGTTTTGTTTTTTTCTTAAAGGTGTTACGTATTGTTCCACAAAATGTCTGAATTCTGATTAATTTTTGTCTATTTTTTATGCTTTTTGTCACAGTTTATATCCTAAATAATTAAAGGGGAACTTCTGCAAGAACTTTGTCATGGATGACTCCCCCCCCCCCAGTTTACCATTATATAGTCTTCTCTTGTGATGTGTCTTCTTAGCTTCCGGAGAAGGCCACGTTATCTTGCATGGGATTGCCGACGTTTCCTCATCCTGCACAGGAACCCAGAAGAAGCTCACGGCAAGATGAGCGAAACGTCGGCATTCCCATGCAAGATAACGTGGTCTTCTCCGGAAGCTAAGAAGACACATCTAGACTCAGGTCGTGGAGCCTACGCATCCATTCTGTTGTAATATTTCCACATTATAATTTTCACGTGTTTAATCAAGTAATATACTGATCATTGTAATTATCTGTTTCTTGTATCATTACAGTATCGTTAGTAAAATATTTTAAGTATTTACCCGGGCTTTCCGTGCCCAGGTCGTTTACTATTAAATCAAGCCTAACTTGGGTTGTTAGACCGTTCATCTCTTATCAAGACGGCTCGGGTTCAATCACAAGCGACTGCGTGTGGGATTTGTGGCGGACAAAGTGCTGCAGGGTCGGGTTCTCCGGTTTCCCCCGCCATCTTACTCCACCGGTGCTCCATCATCTTTCCATTTATCGTCGTTTCCATAGTAGTAAAACGGACGTTAAGCACTATAAAAATATCCGTATCTCCTGATGGAGCTGTTCTAAGAAGGTATTACCAGCCCGTTGCACATACATCCCTATAGGATTACTTAAAAAAAGTATTCCGGGCTGATTATAATTCAATATATAAAAATAGTTCATTTGTTTTATCTGGATATGCTTGCAGTCACCTTTTCAGATCCAGGAGCCTGCATAACCTTGTAAATATTTAATAGGTTTGATAAACACAGAATTTATACTGTCTCCAAAAATCACTTCAAAATACAAACCATTGTAAATAACATAATATATGAGAAAGGAAGAAAGGAAAAGCAAATAAGCCTTATACTGGGCAAATAGGATGTTATAAAACGAGGGAATATGTCCTCCGTTTTCTTGTTCAACATACACAATTCTCACAATACTTCCATAGCATTTTGCAGAAGATGTTATGAAATATTTACAATTTATTGTTAGATAGCATATTTTAGTTGCTGTTGGGTTGTTGGATGTTGCAGAAAAACTCGTTCTTTAAGGTAAACTCACAACCAAATTTGGGTCGGATTGAGATCTGGAGTTGAGATTGGCCATTTTGTTGAAAAGTACCTACTGGTGGCACGAGCGCCAAAAATATACGTGATTGATTGTTTTGAAAGGGTGTAAATATGTGGCGGGGCACTATCTTACTTGAAGATAATATCATTGATTCAGTTGTATTCATAATTAGTGGCGAGACATTATTTGTAACTTACAAATTCTTATATCAGTAAGAATAAAATTGCTGGATAATGCTATATTCAACAAAACTATACTCGTGGTAACAGTGAACTGAAAAAAAAGAAATAAAACTAAACCCCATTGCTCGTCAGAATGTAATTTCGCTTGTTTCTATGCTATCTCAAAGTTTATAATGTTTATAGAGGTTTGAAGTGACTCTTTAAATATTCTATATATTAAATAAAAAGGCTGAAGCGTTAACCTTTGAGATCTACCCTGTTATACTATTTTGCAATACCAAACGTGGTTTACACAGAATAGAGTTTGAATGGCAGCATTTTTAACGTTTTGAATATCGTTTCGGTGATCCGAAAACGTGCGAACCGGCGCAGCCGCTAGAAAGGCGCAGCTGAAACCATGCACATTTTTAAAACTACTTATAAAGGCTCTACTTACCAATGTTATTAAAGAAGATGCTGAAACTGGCCACAGCCGATGTCCATAAATTTTTAGCACCTCTTTAGGAAACTATCCATCCCTCGCCATAGTTCACGTTGAGAAATGCTGCCGAATTCCTGAGGATATTTTGTTTTAATTGTTCCAAGATGTGTGGGTTTGTTTTGTACACTTTATGCTTTAAGGTACCCCAGAAATAGAAATTGCAGGGGGCTATGTCGGGATACCGCGGGGTCTACAAATCTCTACTAATACTTCTGTCCTGGAACTCACATCAATTGCTCTCATTGAAAGATTGCTTGTAAGAGCTGTTGCAATCTAGAAACATTAGCAGAAATAGTTTTATTACCTTCTTCCTTGTAAATAGAAAGGAAATAAGGGAATAGCATAGATTAAAGCGATAGTCAAAAGCTGGTTACTATGTGACTGAAGTTCCTTCATCTGTATGGACATGAGTTGATAGATTCCTGTATGAGAAAAGTTAAGATTTTCGACCCTGGAAACAAAAACAAGGAATATCTCAAAAACGATAAACTCCAAGAAAAAAATGCATACAGCATAAATTGTGTGTTTTAATGTGCTCTACATTTTTGTGTGGTAAGTTTTTGTCTATCTCATACGCTTTAGCAGTTATACCAAATTCCGGAAAATTCACTCAGAATAAAGTAGTCTTTAGAGGCCTTTCCCAGAAAATTGAAAATATACATTTTATTTGTCGGGTAAATATCTTTAATATACGATATTTTAATCAAAATCGTTAGAGCTATTTTTTAGAAAATCAAAAATTTCGAAAAAAGTTCCATGTAAAGGGTAGTTTGGGGTAGGGGTATTTTTTTTTTCAAAATCTTCGTGGCGCATCCCTGGAAGATTCTAAACTTAAATACCAAGTTTGGTATTTTACCGACTTTTTGTTTTTGAGTTATCGTGTTCACAGACACACGGACACACTGACACACGGAGACACACACACACATGGACCTTTTTCTGAAAATACTTTTTTTTAGATAAAGGGGATCCTAAAACATATATTTCCGGTGAAATCTCGGTATCGAATTTTTTGGTGGAGTGCAATACCTTCTCTATACACTATGTACATAGTTCGTATAGAGAAAGTAAAAAGGCAAATCTCACTACCTGTCTCTAAAAATAGGGGAGAAATTTGTATTCAAGCATGTATGGCCGTCAATTGTTCTCTTGAAAAGATTGGGCCTATAACTCTTTCTTCGCTAAAGGCGAAGTTTTGTCACCAATTTCATGAACAATATTAGGTTACTCAGCTCCAATAACGATTATTTTGTGTACTCACATATCCATGAAGCTGGGACCAAGCCTTGTCAATGAAAAATATTAAATGTTGGTCAATGTTGCCATTGTATACAGTATTGAGAGTCCACTCATAAAATGTTTTAACACATACAAATCATAAACAAATAAGCAAAAGAACAAAATAATAAAACATACTGATAATAGCTCAACCATACAAGATCACCGTCAGCGGAGAAAAACAAAGTGAGCACCGTGACCTTCTGTATAGTAGCTGTGCGTTAATGATGTTTCCGTGTGTGCAGTGGAATAACACCGCGCAGCGGTTCGGATGCATTTAGGTCACACGTTACCTAAACGAAATGTGTGATGCAATTATTTTAGAAGTACTTATTTCCATTGACGTTAATGAAAGAAATATTAATAATAACTCCATGGCACGACAGCTCACGGGGAGCCTTGGCCTACCGCCCGGCCGCTGCGTCCCCCATCTCGGTCCACTACAGACGTCATGGATGGGGTGCAGTATTGGAGGGTGAGACGTGGTCAGCGCCTCGAGCCCCTCCCGGCCGGTTAATGCGGTCCTCACGACCTGGAGCCGCTACTTCTCAATCAAGTAGCTCCTCAATTGGCCCCCCAGGAACCTCACGAGGCTGAGTGTACCCCGGTCCAGATCTCCCAGAGGGGGAAAAATCCCCATGCCGGTACTGGGGATCGAACCCAGGTCTCCCGCTTGGTAGGCAGCTGCGCTACCACCGCGCTAAGGAGACGACCAAAAGAAATATTAACATATGTAATTATATGTACAACACATTTCTCTTGTATGACATCTTTGATAAGTACATATTCGTATTATTAGGTACATCAAATGAAAGGAAAGTTCATGTAAACACTTTAGAGTTTTACATTGAACATTTATACTGGATCAAATACTTTAGACGCACTATTCGTTTATAATAGAAGTGCTCAATGATAGAAATGTTAGTATATGTTCGGATATGAACAGCACTCAATATTTTTCTCAATACATAAGCAATTTAATTGTTCCTCTCTTATGAACATTTGCTTTAAGCATTTCAATTCTGTTGGGAGTTGTGAGGCAGGGTTTATCTCTTGCCTCATCTCTTTTAATATCGAAATCCTGTACTTTGTGAAGCACGGAGTCAATATCTTACATTGACTCCTGCATCGTATTTTCGTTTTTCTTTCCAGACTCCGAACAAAACCCGTTGGTCACGTGGTGCGGGAGCTCTGATCGAGTTTGGTCTACGTATACGAGATAGGAAATACTAAGGAAGGGGAGAAAAAGAACGAAAATTGAATTTTATCTGTTGGTGACTCCGTTCTAGCCAATAGCCCCAGACTTTTTTTCTATCCAATTTCCCATTAAATTGCACTCGAAATCGAAGCTGGAGACTTTGGGTAACTGAACTGTACATCTCAAGTGCGCGCTTGTGTGCGTGCGTGTGTGAAGATTGATTGAGAGACAGCGAACGGCAGAGGTCACGGAAAATTAGAAATGAAGCATTGGAAAAACGAAAAGAGCATGCAGCTTTTCAAATGGGTCAACATCAAATCAATCCTCAGTTAACAATTTTAAATGATTTTGCACAGCTAAAAGGCAAAAATGCCTGCCTCTTGTATAGAGGAAGTTTGTATATCATATACCCGAAGCAGCTCAGTTTAAATTACCTAAAAATAACGCTTTACTTTCTCTATACGAACTATGTACATAATGTATAGAGAAGGTATTGCACTCCAGCAAAAAAATTCGATACCGAGATTTCACCGGAAATATATGTTTTAGGGTCCCCTATATCCTATATTTTCAGAAAAAAGTCCGTGTGTGGGTCCGTGTGTTCGTGTGTCTGTGAACACGATAACTCAAAAACGAAAAGTAACTGAAATACCAAACTTGATATTGAAGTTTAGTATCTTTCAGAGATGCGACAGAAGATTTTGAGAAAAATCCTCCCGCCCCAAACTACCCTTTATATGGAACTTTTTTTCGAAAACTTTGATTTTCTTAAAAATGGCTCTAACGATTTTGATTAAAATATCACATATTAAATATATTTACTTGACAAATAAAATGTATATCTTGAATTTTCTGGGAATAGCTTCTGAAGACCTGTCTATTCTGGATGAATTTTGCTTAATTTAGCATAACTACGAAACCGTAAGAGACAGACAAATACTTACTATACAAAAACTTAGGGCTTGTTAAAATACACAAGTTATGTCATATACATTTTTCTCATGAAGCTTACCGTTTTCGAGGTATTCATTGTTATTAGTTTCAGTTGTGAAGTACTTATACTTTTCTCAGACGGGAGTGTCCGTTTTTCATTTGTTCTACTCCTGGCCAAGAAAAAAAGCGATTTGTAGTGACAATCGCATAACGACAGCTTTAAAAACATTTGACAATTGGTTTAGTCTTTTCTTCTTCCTACTTATACGGAACTAAGTAATAAGAACATTGTGCTAATGAGTACCTCGATTAGCAAGGTGCAGAAAGTAGAATAATCTTATGTAAGAACTTTATAGAACAGCTAGAGAAAGTCATGTGAGTGTAACACATCAGATTTTTAGTCTTAACGAAGCGTGTTCTCTTTACAAAATTAAGGCAATGCATAAGTGAAATTTGATAAACAGCTAGAAAATGTTTTATTTCTTGTGTTTTACATATATAATATGTTTGTAAAACCTTTTGTATTAGACATTGAGATTTTAATAGCATTAATTAAAACCACAAACTGATAGAACAGATGGCAATTTTAAAAATTCTGTGTAGCGCACTAAAATAACATATTTTCTTCAATTTGTTTTTATTCCCCCCCCCCCATTTTAACACTCTCAAATACTGCTTGGACACAGTTTATAACTTATGAGCTTGAACTTTTGGGGACAGTTCAGTAACTATAGATTTAAAAATCAGATGTGTTGCATTCACATGTCTTTCTCTACATCTCTGCAACAAATTATTTTTAAAAAGTTTATGGTTCTATTAACTTAATGCTAATTGAGAAAAAATTAGCAGAAATAGTCTTACCACTTTCTTCCTTGTAAGAAGAAGGGAAATAATGGAGTACCAGAGGCTAAAGTGATAGTCAATAGCTGGTTGCTATGCGACTGATGTTCCTTTGTTTGTATGGACAGGAGTTGATAAATGCCTGTATGAGAGAACTTTTTCTAAGCTGAAACCAAAAACAAGGAATATCTAAAAAAAAAAAAAAAAAAAAAAAAAAAAAAAAAAAAAAAAAAACGATAAACTCCACGAAAAAAAGGTATATTACATAAATTATGTGTTTTAACCTGCTCTACATTTTTGTGCAGTAAGTTTTTGTCCATCCCTTACGGTTTAGCAGTTATGCCAAATTCCGTAAAATTGATGCAGAATAAAGTAGTCTACAGAGGCTACTCCCAGAAAAGTCGATATAATTTTATTTTTTCAGGTAAATATCTTTAATATACGATATTTTAATAAAAAGTGTTACAGTCATTTAAAAAAAAAACAATATTTTCGAAACAAATTACATGTAAAGGGTAGTTAGGGGTGGGGGATTTTCTTAAAAATCTTCGTGTCGCATCCTTGGAAGACACCAAACTTAAATACCAAGTTAGGTATTCAACGGTGTTTTCGTTTTGAGCTATACTGCCCACAGGCACACAGACACATACACGCACACACATACGGACCTTTTTCTGAAAATGCTTTTTTTTATTTAGGGGAACCCAAAACATGTATTTCCGGTATCGAATTTTTGGAGCAATACAATTCCTTCTCTATAGACTATGTATATAGTACGTTTAGAGAAAGTAAAAATTGCTGAGTGTTATTTAAGAAGTATTAAACATTTCATGTGAAATTGGTTCTTTTCTTTAACTCATATTGACAAAATTGAAAAATTCAAGCATCTGTTTACAAAATAAGTTTTAACTTAAAATAATAACTAAAGTTGAGAATTTCTGCTCGTTTATGTTTGTATATGCGCAATTAAAGAACGGGAGCTAATGATGTGATAAACAGTAGGGTCCAAGGATCATTCAATATTAACATATCAAAAATTATTTTAAACAAAAATAGTACATCTTAAAAATTTGACATTGCTCGTTAAATTGTTGTGCTACGTTCTGAGCAAATAGAAAAAATTTAGAAATTAGAACAAAACTGTATATTCTATGGATTTTTACAAATAAAAATGTCTTAAGCACAACTTTAATATTAGTGCCTCATACGGTACCCTTTCAGCGATTTCCTTTAAGTGTTATCTTACTACTTTCAATCATACCAAAATAACCGCTATTACTGTTTTAAAAATCTGATGTTTTACACTCACATGACTTTCTCTAGCTGCTCTACAAATGTTCTACAAAACAGCCTTCTTCTTTCTACACAATGCTAATCGAAATAAACACTAGCAGAAAGGTCTTATTATTGTTTCTTTATAACTAGAAGGGAACTAAGGTAAAGCACTAGGCTAAAGGGACAGTCAAATGTTTTAAAAGCTGTCGTTATGCGATTTTCATTGCAAATCGCTTCTTTGCTTGGCCAGGAGTAGCACAAAAGAAAGACGGATACTTCCTGACAGAGAAAAGTTTAAGTACCTCACAATTGAAACTAATAACAAGGAATATCTCAGAAACAGTTTCCTCCACAACAAAAACATAAAGGATATAAATTGTGTGTTTTGATGTGATGTACATTTATTGTCTAGTGGGTTTTGTCTATCTCTTACGGTTTAGCAGTTAAGCAAAATTCGGCAAAGTTCGTCCAGAATAAAGAGGTCTTCAGAGGCTATTCGAGATATACATTTTGTTTTGGATATACATAGTTTTAATATACAGGATTTTCATCAAAATTGTTAGAGCCATTTTTAAGAAAATTTAAAATTTCTAATTTTTTTCTATGTAAAGGGTAGTTTGTAGAGGGGGAATTATTTTGAAAATCTTTGTGTCGCATCCTTGGAAGATACTAAACCTAAATACCAAGTTTAGTATTTAACGGTCTTTTCGTTTTGGGTCTATGCTTTCCACAGACACACACACATACACACTAACACACACACACACACACACACACACACACACACACACACACACACACACACACCGGCACACCCACTGACTTTTGTTTTATTTTTTCGGACTCAGGGGACCCTAAAACATATATTTCTCCTGAAATCTCGACATCGAATTTTTGGGTGCATTACAATACCTTACAAGACAATGTACATAGGGATAAAGAAAGTAAAAAGAAATTGATGTTGCCCATTCATTTGGATGCAGATTGCCAGAGATAAATACCTGGATAAGAGAATATTTTGCAAATAGTCACACCATATTTGTATAATTATTTAGACAATACTGTAAGCAAATATTATCTGAATTAAACAGAATTCTCTTTTTATTTTTATTAGTAGTGTGACGCTATGCAGGACTGATGATTAAATGGATAGATACTGTTTGAATTGAAAATAGATTATCCTTTCTTAAGTTAACAGTGCAATTAAAAATCCTACCCTCCGTGGTAAGCACAGAACATAAACGAGATAATAATGGATACATTATAAACACAAACTAATTAAAGCACTAAATAGTTTAGAGTAGTAAATAAGTTCAATTTTTAAATTCCAGAACATTATGTGAGTGGTTTTAAATGCATCTTCTATCATTCATTCTATAAATAAAAAGAACATGTATACTAACATGACTTCCTTTACCCATTTTAAACAAATTGTTCTTAAAAAATCTGCTACTCCTATTTATTTCATGTTAATCTAGATATATCTTTAGGCGTGCTCTTTACTTTGTAGGTACCATTGTAAACAGGGCAGAAGTAAGCTTAGTGACACTCACTTCTTTTAAGAAGTTGTCACTACGTGATGTATTGAATTTCTATTTCCTTTGTGTGATCAGGAGAAAAAAAGATACAAAAAGGAATGAAAAGAAAACGATATTAAATAACTAATTAGAACACTGTAATCAAACCAATAGCAAGAAATATTAGGGAAATGATTAACTCCATAAAATATGCTTTTCTATAAATGGTATGCTTTAAATATATATACATTCTTTTTGCTGCAAGATTTTGTTCCCTACTATTTACAAGCTATGCAAAAGTAATTTAGAATGAATAGAAATTCCGAGGATTTTTCCATAAAATTCATCATATATATTCATTTGTTATAAAAATGTCTTAAACAGTGATGTATACCAAAATTCCATCTTGCATGATTATTTAAATAATAATTTTTGCTTTCTTTATGCATTAATAAAAACTAAGCTTGTATTGCATTTTTAAAAATATTCAAATAAAATCAAATTTTACAGTAAATGAGAATATACAAATAGATCTGTAATGTTATATTTCTAATTCCTCTAGCAAGAATGTGCACAGTAGATAAGGAAGGTATCATATTCCACCCAAAATTCTTTATCGATATTTCACCGGAAATACAGGTGTAGAAACCCTCCGAATCCAAAAAGCATTTTTAGAAACATATCCGTGTGTGTTTGTGGGCAGCATATGTCAAAAACGATTGTTAAAATACTGAACCTGAAGTTTAAGTTCAGTATGTTCCAAGAATTCGAAATGAAGATTTAAAATAAAATCCCCTACCATCAACATTTAATATTTTTTAAAATTTTGATTCTATCAACATGGTTGTAGCTCTTTGATAAAAATTCATATGTTAAGATATTTTCATGACAAACGAAATGTATATCTTGAATTTTATCCAAATAGCCTCCGAAGACCTCTTCATTTTAGATGAATTTTGTATAACCCTTAAACCATAAGAGATAGAGGAAAACTTACTACAGAAGCATGTAGAGCTCATTAAATCCCACAGTTTATTCACACAGATTTTGTTTACAGTTAACCATTTCCAATACATTCTTTGTTATTAGTTTCAATTTTTAAGTACTTAAAAACTTTCTCAAGTGGGAAGCTAAATTTCGTCTCATCTTCTTCGTTTAACTCCCGGGAACTGCAAAAGAGAACCGAATAGCGGTAGCTTTTAAAAGATTGTCCTTATTCCCTTCTGCTTACAAGGAAGCAAGTAATAAACACCATTTCTACTAATGTTTAACTCGATTAGCATGAAGTAGATAAATGAATAATCCTTTGTAAGAACATTTTTTTTGTAAAACAGCTAGAGAAAGTTCTGAGAATGGAACACATCACACCTGTTTTTATATTAGTCCAAATTAATGTAGAAAAATTATTATGTTTTGTACTACCCAAAACCCTTGAATTTTCAAAATTGGACCATTATTTCCAGAAATTATATAAATGTGTTTTTGAGTGGTAGTATAAAAATTTGGAAAATTTTGTTTTTATTTTTCAAAATTTAGTATTGTATTTTTCAAAATTGGATCATTATTTCCAGAAATTATATAACTAGTGTGTTTTTGAGTGGCACTATAAAAATTTGCAGAAAACATTGTGAGAAATTGCACTGTTTGAAACCTTTTTGAGTATAGGAAAGTGTTGTTAAACTGTTTGTAGGATATTAAGTTAGGAGTGCCTATTTATAAACATGCGCCTATTTATTTCTAGATCAGTGAATTTGTAGGTAAAATCGCCAAGTGGGGAAAAGATTATATTTTATTAAAACTTAGAATTCTTATAATCTTATTATGGAAACAATAATAATTCTTTTTTCATTATTTGTGGTCAAATTTCACAGACTTCAGTTGTTCAATACATTGTCATTCTTTGAAAATTATGTCGATTTTAAATAAAATCCAGCGATTTTAAGAAATAGTGTGGAATTTTAGGGGTTTTAATATACCGACAAATTCTTTAACATTTTTTTTTTCTATTATGAAATGTGTCTTGTAAGTATTTTACAATAGTTTATCTCGATTAAAATGAATAAGAGGAGAAAAGATTTCGCAAGAATAGTTTATATAACCTGAAATAAACAATAGAGAAAGTCAAGTGTAACATATAAGATTTTTTAATCCATTGCTACTTTATGGTAGGGAAATTTCACTCTTTATTTTTTATATTCGCTTTATTATCGAATAACACATGATGTGTGCTTAAGCGTGACTTGTAAGACGGACACCTCTGTCGTCATTACTCATGCAATTGAGAACAATTTGCAAAATGACCGATACTACTGTATTAAGCTATGGACAGTACCCGATTCGGAAACAATGCTTCGGTATTTACAGAGACAGGTGCCGAACTGTGACAAAATCAACAACTACCCTTATAAAAAAAAATAAAAAAAAGACAAGGCGAAGCATCCACATTAGCTGTTCTGAATTACAGCTATAATTACCATATTGATTAATGTAACTAATTCTTATGTATTAGTATGTATAATATGAAATATTAATAAAAAATTATATGAGCAAAAAAAAAAAAAAGAATGGAGACGGCCCACGTAAAAAAATGGTAAACTCCACGAAAAAAGTGTATATGAGATAACTTGTGTATAATAACAAGATCTACATTTTTTTGTTAAAATAAAAAGGGCTAGCCTCAGTATACTTAATACATTGCGCGTCTGTTTGTGGCGTGCAATACTCGAACTTGAGGCGCAAACCTAGACGGAACAAAGTGAGCCTTGCTGTATATGCAACCATCAAAACCTATGAGTGCTCCACTCAGTTCCTGTAGTTTAAACCGCCCAAGCACGCTCAAATTCTTCAAAGCAGCATGTTCGAATTAATATTTGGTGACTAGAATGGGTGACCTTGCTTTATTTATTGACGTCCTATCCAATATTGTGCCCTTAAACCTGAGTAAACCCTCATTTAAAACTATCCTATATAAGGATGATGCAATAGTTGTACATAGATCAAGTCAGCAACTTTTTTATTAATTCAATACACAATAATCGGAAATTAATTTGTAATTAGTTCTCAATTGGGGGTAGCGTCTCTAGTTAGATAATTCCTTTTATATGATACTGAGCAAGGAAAATGTTTTTTTTTTGTTATTAATTTTAAAATTTTGTTTATGTTTATAACGATTGATAACTTGTATCGTAATTATTTCAGGGTTCATAGCTAGTAATTAGTTTTCATAAACGTGGTTTAATTATTTTATGCGTTTGTTTGTATAAAATATATTTTGTAGAGAAATGTATAATTAGTACATGTATGAGGAACCGAAAGGTGCTCAGGCGCTTTCGTCTGTAATTGGCATTCGGGAGGTCCTGGTTCCCTAGCCGTCAACCGCGCTCTCTGGTTGTTAGTTTTTCCATGGTTTTCTTGGGGCCGCCTAGGCGAATGCTTTCCTTTCCTCTCATTCCTTCATTTCGTTTGCCTTTTTCATCTTTCAGCTGGATCTGGGCTTTGTTGCAGATGAGACGGTTCACTTGCTCCGAATAAATTCCCACTGGTTGCGCCGGTTGAGGCTAGCTGCAGCTGGAGAGGTATACTTCCAACAGCCTTCCGGCGCTTGTGCTGCCTCTAGTAACACTGTCAGGGACTCCCGTGCGTCTCTGCGCTTCGCTTTTGTGTGCGGCCAGGGATGATAGGCCGCAACAGATCAATACCTGCTCGCAGTTGCCGAGGTGTCCCCCACCGCTACCATACCCATACCTCAGACATACATGAGGAAAACCTAATAATTTGTGGTTATTTTTGCTCTCTCTACACGTACTATGTACATAGTGTATAGAGAAGGTATTGCACTCCACCCAAAAATTCGATACCAAGATTTCACCGGAAATATATATTTTATGGTCCCTTGTATCCAAAATAAAAAAGCGTTTTCAGAAAAAGGTCCGCGTTTGTGTGTGCGTGTGTCCGTGTGACTGAGAACACAATAACTCAAAAACGAAAAGTCGGTAAAGTACCAAATGTGGTATATATGTTTAGTATCTTCCAGGGATGCGACACGAAGATTTTGAGAAAAATCCCCCCACCCCAAACTACCCTTTACATGGAACTTTTTTCAAACATTTTGATTTTCTCAAAAATGGCCCTAACGATTTTGATTAAAATTTGGTAAATTAAAGATATTTACCTGACAAATAAAATGTATATCTTGAATTTTCTGGGAATAGCCTCTGAAGACTACTTTATTCGGGATGAAGTTTACGGAATTTTTCATAACTGCTAAACCATAAGAGATGGACAAAAACTTGCCACGCAAAACATGTAGAGCACGTTAAAACACACAATTTATTTTATATATGTTTTTTCGTGGAGTTATTCTTATTGAGTTATTCCTTGTTTTTGATTTCACCTTTAAAAACATACTTTACTCGTACAGGAATTTGTCAACTCCTGTCCATACAAACAAAGGAACTTCAATTACATAGCAACCAGCTTTTGACTATCCCTTTAACCCTTGGTACTCCCTTATTTCGCTTCTATTTACAAGAAAGCAAGTAATAAGATTAGGTCTGCTAATTTTTTCTCGATCAGCATGAAGTAATAGAAGCCTAAGCATTTTAATAATAATTTGTTGCAGAGATGAAGAGAAAGTCATGTGAATGAAACACATCATATTTTTCTTTTTATATAGAAACAATAACATTCGTATGCACCAAAAATATGTGGCAGACTGTCAGATTAACTACCATTTTCTCCGAAAGCCGTACAGAACTTCTACCTTGGCTGAATTATTGTGTAAAAGAGAGAGTTCATCTGGTAAATAATGGGTAAAGTCGAATGTAGTCTCGCGCTAAAAGAAAAGTTCGGTAACTACAACCCTCATCATTGAGTTATTGTGTTAAGGAGACAGTGCATTCAGTAAAGAGGAGCAAAGTAGAACGAATTTAGCTTGTCTTATTCTGAAAAGCAAACTTCGGTAGCAGCGACACACAGAACTTAACTTAGAGTGTGCTTATCATGGCATTAGTACATTCATATATTCATATCGAGCTTAAACTTCATATGGTAGTTTCAACCAGTTTACACTCAAAGCGTGCTCAAAGAATACATTTCAAGTGCTTCACATTTGCCGCAAATCCAAACAATTCACAATGATAAGGACTTCCAGGAAGAGAAAAGTGCAACTAAGGAACAAAATTGCACAGGCACGATAAGCCCCTCCCCCCTTCTCTCACTTGCGTAAGCTAAAGTAGACGTGAGATAAGCTGTGAGCGAGCGCGCACATGAGAAAAGAAAACAAATGAAAGAGAAGAGAGGACGGGACACAGAAACACTTTGCAAAGTGTCGAAGTCAGAATTTATAGCCGCGCGCCGTTTTTGGGGCTCGTCTAAGGGGATGGTTGGACCGTGCCCTTTCTGGTAATGGTGGTTGACAGTCGGAGTAAGTTATTACGGCTGTGGTCGCGAGGGATCTTCTCAAGTCATCATTCTTCTCGCGCCGGGGCACACTACATATACCAGGAACGCTTACACAATTGTAACCCTGAATCGATTATGTCCATCTTCGAGACGGTTTGCGTCATTCCAAAGGATGCTATCAAAACATCTTAAACATTCAAATGTATCTACTTATAAATTCAATTGCATTGCTGGGTTATGAGCAAACTTTCTTCTTAGAACCCATTCAATATTTTTACTTTCTCTAGCACGTATGTGCCTATTAGGAAGAGAAGGTATTGTAATACATCTAAAACTCTCCTACCGAAATTTCAGCAGAAATACATTTTTGAGGATCCCTTGAGTTCAAGAAAGCATTTTTAGAAAAACTTTGTCGTTGTGCATGCTCAAATAGGAAAATGTGGTTAAATACCGATCTTGTTTTTAGGTTCAGTATATTCCAAGGAGGCGGCACAAATATTTTTAGGAAAATCCCCACACCTCATACAACCCTGTACATCGAACATGTTTCCAAATGTTTGATTTTCCAAAAATAACTAAATTCATTTTGAATAAAACACCGTAATGTAATATATTGACATGGAACTTAAAATCTATATCCTGAAGTCCTCTTAATTATGGATGACTTTTACGTGGGTAACTGGAAAACTGAAAGATATAAGGTAAAACACACCACATATAAAATGCAGATGTGTTAAAATAGACAATTCACATCATATACATTTTTTAGAGTTAACCGTTTCCGAGATATTCATTGGCTATAAATATTTACACTTTTCTCAAACACTTTTCTTCTCAAATATTTTGTTTCATCTCTCTTTTGTTCCACTCCTGGTAATACGTAAGAAACTTAAATTGTTTCTCATAGCGACCAGCTTATACCATATTTGTTTGCTGGATTAGCCTGTGTATTGCAAAGAAGACCAATTCTGCTAACATTTATCTCGATTAGCATGATGTAGATAAAAGAATAATCTGTTGTATTTTTATAGTGTCTAACGCCTGCTTTTACTACTTGTGACACCGCAGGCGATGACACTGATTATATATGGAATGAAGATGGAGCATCGGTGGAATGTAATGGTGGAGGAATCCGGAGAATTCGGAAAAAACCCACCCCTGTGCAACTTTTTCCACCAAAAATCTCACATGTGGTCGCTTGGAGTCGAACTCGGGCCGAATCTTTTATAAGAATTATTTGTGGAACAGCTAGAGAAAGTCTTCTGAATGGAACACAAATGATTTTTGCTTTTTCTACTTAGTACACAGTACATAAGCAGAAAAGATATTACACTTTACTGAGATCTCACCGAAAATATACGTTTTAGACTACCCTATATCAAAAATCATTATTAGAAAACGGACTCTCAAAACGAAACGTAAATCCGTAAAATACCAAACTTGATTTTAAATTTAGTATCTTCCAAGAATACGACACGAAGATTTTGAAGAAAATCCCCCACATTAAAGTACCCTTTACATGGTAAATAGTTCTAAAATGTTGATATTTTTAAAAATAAATTCTAACGATTTTGATCAAAATGTCGTATATTAAAAATATTTACATGAGAAATAAAATGTATAATTGAAACTTTTTGGGGGAAAAAATCTCTGAAGACCATTTCATTCTGGACGACTTTTGCATAACTGGTATATCGTAAGAGCTGGACAAAACCTTACTAGAAAAAAGTGTAGATCTCGTTATAACACATAATTATGACATGCACATTTTTAGAGCTAACCATTTCTGATGTATTCCTTTTTATTTATTAGTTTTATAGTACTTCAACTTTTCTTAAACGGAAAATCTCCTTTTGTGTCATCTCCTTTGTTTTACTCCTGGTCATAGTTAACTTCTAAACAGAGTTAACCATTTCAGATATTTGTCATTGTTTTCTGTTTTAATTTATTTAAAATCTTCTCAAATAGGAAGTTATCTTTCATTTCATAAGCTTAGTTAAGGGTAGGGGATATTCTTGAAAATCTGCATGCCACATCCTTAGAAGATACTGAATTTAAATACCAAGTTTGCTATTTAATCAATTTTTCGTTTTTTAGTTTTCGCTGCCCAGACACATACACACACACACGCGCGCGCGCGCTGACTATGTTTCTTAAATGTTGTTTTTCCTTTCCTCAGGGGGGTTTGATAAAATGTATTTTCGGTAGAATCTCGATATCGAATTTCAAGGGTAGAATACAGTACATTCTGTATCTACATATAATATGCAATTTTATATTACGGGTTAGGTGAAGTAAAATTATTTTTCTATTCATTATCCTAAAAAGTGAATTTCTGTTGAAATTTCAGTATCAATTTTTGTGTATAGTTCAACATCTTTAACTATTGCTATAATAATGTACTGCGTAAAGAAGGTAAAACGTGTCCAAATTAATGGCACTAGTATACAAGCTCCAAAGGTACATAGAGAGAAATGTCTTCATAATGTAATTTTTAACCTGATTACATACTGTTTTGTACTGTTTTATGGTAGTGTAGTCTATTAATATTCAATACAACTTCAGCTATGTTTGCATTTAAGCCACTTTTGTCACAGGTTTAAAAACATGCAAATTGTGTCTACAGAAAGATTAGCGAATCTACTGGCTCTTTTCTTGTTAATTTTTAAATTAAGGCAAAACCGTGATAGCCAATTTAGCGAACAGGCAAAGGCACTCATGATGGAGCCTACGGCCGAAACGCAGGGTTTGTTTCATTACTTCATTAAAATACGTGGAACACTTTGATGGCCGACGTGTAGGTTGTCAAGTGTCGTAACTGGTAAGGGTATTAAATTCCCATGCGCGACATTTTTCCTCCACTAATACTACAAAATTTCCCCCGAGACTTTCCCTGCTGTCTATGATACGCGAGGGATACAAAACGCATCTGAAAAGCACTGTCACTCTGATTGCTTTATTCATTTACCTTTGAAATGAACTGACGGATTTTGTAACTCTCTTTCTCGTTGCTTCTACTACTATGCGAAACCATCACGCTACAGATTCATTTGTATTTACAGTGTTCTACATCTCGTGTAGCGTTTTTACTCTCTCTCGCTTCACACGCCTGCCATAAAAATAATTTTATTTCTGCGGTTGCGCTGCTGAGTGCGGCATTACTCGCTCCCCTTCCACACTGAAAGGGCGAGGGGGGGGGGAGAAAAACCGTCGGGACGTTGTGCCCCGGAAGGGCTAATGGCTAATTTCTGTTATGTACATATATATACTTTCAGCTGGTATATTTTAGTGTATTCTGGTAGGGTTAACACGCTAACCTCTTGAACAATGGGGCGGAATGCTGAGCAAAACATAGAGGAAATGGCGGAGAGAGCATGCGGATTACCCACAGCTTCTGGTCATCATAGAGGGTCGTAAACTGCAGACAGCTGCCCCTGCATCCAGGAGAAATTGTTGTATAATGTGAAGAATTTGTTGTTAAAAGCTAGATAGCAGAAGTCTTTGGGTAATTATGAACATCACATGTTTCAGGAAACTGGCAAATGTTACGCAGCACTTAACGCTCCATTAAGAAGCTTATAGCTAGACATACTACCCTTTATATCATAACCTTCCCACGCAAATCCTAACACAACCTAACCTAACCTCGTAGAAATCTTGAAACCCGGACCCTGAGGTTTGCTACGGCATGACAGCCTCCGCTCGCCTTATACTCGTTTTTCAAAAGACTTTGTAAATACAAGATTCATTCAGCTTATCTGAATTTTTGGCCTGATACTACACAGCAACTCCTTTAAAATGTACATAATTCCCCATTGATTCATATTTATACTTTAACATATGCTCTGCCAAGTATATATTTATTCATCCATGCCCAATAAGTAACTCAATAATTTGCTGTGAATAAAATCTAGCACACCAAAAATAACTTGGCTCATATTCAGTTTCAGAAGTAGCGACATCATGAGTGGCGTCTTTTACAATTCACGACTATTAACTAACTAAAAGCATATCACGAGATTAAACCCCTGAATAAATATTGGTCGTCATCAGCCGTGGTCTAGGCGTAACATGCCAGCCCCGAGTTCCCAAGGCCAGGGGTTCAAACCCTGGTTCAAACCCGGCGGAGAGCAGTGGGCGTAAAAACCCTTAGGATGGCATCCTTCGGAAGGGAAGTAAAGCCGTTAATCCTGTGTCGTAGATTTAAGCAACTTAAAAGAATATCGAGCCTGATAAAAAAACCTTCTGAGCAAAAACATTAAGCGAACTTTCACGCACAATATAGAATGGAATCTTGAGAACCAAGGCAGTAAAATAAAATTCAATTTCAATTTAATATTGGACACAGCTCGGCTTATACTATTGGGCAGAACAATTAAACTACGAGATATTTTACCATCTAGAGTAATGGAATTAGTGGGTCTATCTCGTAACACACGAAATTTCCTTTAAACGTTAATTATTCAAAAATCAAATACTTCCAAAACACACCCAAATAGTACTATGACTCACAATTGACAGTAAGTACAACCTAACTTTGAAAAAAAAATAATAAATCCATTTGGTAGGAAAAATAAAGTTTTTCCAGAATTTCTATAATAATAATAATAATAATAATAATAATAATAATAATAATAATAATAATAATATGAATCTCAAATGGTTCACTATGCACCACGTTTACAGTATTTTTCCAATTCAGCCCAGCCGAAACCTAGGTTTCTCTTTTGTACAAGGACTCAAGTAGAAGCTTAATTACGAATATTTAAAAACTTATGAACACCGCGACGATTACAGTATTTACTTCTCAATATAAACCTGAAACGGCCAGATTATGAAGCTCTACAACATTAATTAAGATAGTCAAAAGCTAGTTGCAATGTGACTGAAGTTCCTTTGTTTGTACGAACAGGTATTGACAAATTCCTGTAAGGGAAAAAGTATAAGTTTTTCAAAGCTGAAATCAAAAACAAGGAATATCTAAAAACGATCAATTCCACGAAAAAATGTATATTACATAAAATGTATGTTTTAACGTGCTCTACATTTTTTGTGTGGTAAGTTTTTGTCCATCTCTTACGGTTTAGCGACTACGCAAAATTCCGTAAAATTGATCCAGAACAAAGTAGTTTTTAGAGGCTATTCCCAGAAAAATCAAGATATACATTTTATTTGTCATGTATATATCTTTAATATACGGCATTTTAATCAAAATCGTTACACCCATTTTTAAGAAATTCAAAATTTTCGAGAAAAGTTCCATGTAAAGGGTAGTTGGGGGTGGGGAGATTTTCTTGAAAATTTTTGTGTCACATGCTTGGAAGATACTAAACTTAAATACCAAGTTTGGTATTCAACGGGGTTTTTGTTTTTGAGCTTACTGTCCACAGACACACACGCACACACAACATGTGCCTTTTTCTGAAAATGCTTTTTTTTTGGATTCAAGGGGATCCAAAACCTGTATTTCCGATGAAATCTCGGTATCGAATTTTTGGTGCCTTCTCTATACACCATGGACGTAGTACGTGTAGAGAAAGTAAAAGTAGATAGCTCAAGAGAGAATGTTATGTGTTCACGATATATTAAGATTTGTTTGTTTGTTCGTTTGGTTCCACTTCGAGCAATCTCAGGGACATTGAAAACACCATACAGTTATAAGCTATGCAGCATAACTAATAGCACACTCAACACCAGTGGTTGTTTATAAATAGGTGTTATAGTAATGCGTATGACTTTGTGTGGGTATAAACACATTGTTTCTCTGTGTCAAATTCCCTAAAAATATTCTATGTCCTAAAAGTGAGTAGAAAGTAGACAAAGTATACTGTTCTTAAGATATTTCAATTAAGAAGATATTTTTTGTTTCTTAAGCCAAAATTAGCAGAGCTAAGTTACGACAGCATGAATATCTGTTTATTCCAGCTGAGATCGTTGTCTATTAATCAAGTAATAGGTATCAGTAACTATTTGCATTTAGCTTCTTTATATTCTAAGTACTGATTAGGTTTTCACAATGTTTTCCAGTTAGACGAGATACTCTCATATATGTCCCAGATTTAAAATGTTAATAAAATAATAGTGATCATATTATCTGTCTAATTGAGTCAGAAGTAGCTATTACCACCTCCGGAGCTTTTGACGCACCCATCCCAAGTAAAACATGTTCTTTTATAGATTGAACTATTGCGAGAAGCAATAAAATCATGGCATACTATCCGTTAGGCCCATGCGCAGTTATATTATCAAGCTAAAATACAGATATAGATAAATCCGCTAAATTGGCGAGGTCCCTCAGACGCGCCCTAGTACGCTAGGGTTTAAGCTCCACAGTTGAGCTGTTTAGGGCCCGGTATTTTGCCAGGATACTAACCCGCGTCATTTGTTAGTCTTATATTGGAGGTAGATGCTATGCGCGTTGCTTGGCGTGAAAGCTTGTGGGCCCATATCGTGGAGGAGAATCTTAACTCTCCAACCATGGCTCCTAAAAATAATACACACTTGAAAAATAAAAATAAAAGAAGAAAAAAAAAAAGGCATCCAGCCTTGACACTTAATGATTTGACTGTCGCTTAGCCTAGTGTATTCCTTTATTCTTTCGTGTCTACAAGGATACGTTGTAAAACATATTCTGGAATTATGTGAAGTAGTTAGAAATATACGGTTTTAATAATTTTTTGTTGAAAAAAAAATTAAAAAAAAAAGTTCTGCAGAATTTAATTGTTAACATTTGAAAACTCCTCAGTAATTCCAAAGGACACAAACAACATAAAATGTTATAGAATTAATACTTTTCTAGAATCATCTAAAAAACTTTGACATAAAGATAATGCAAATTTCTTAAAAAAAATAAATAAAAAGGCTTCAACATGAATATTTCGATACTTAGACGGATCGTACTCAAAATTTCACTCCATTTGACCTTCAAGAAAGATTTATTTTTGAAGTATTTTTATTAAAAAAAAAAAATACTAGCCACAAACGCTACCGTCAGTATAGATATTTCTCTCCCCCCCCCCACACCTCGATGCTAAATCTCCACTGATTCTACAGTAGATCGCTCTAAGAAATACTTTCCGCGCAACTCGTCATTAATATGCATTCGTTATGTGATAACTGCGTAGTTTCTGTAAACTAACATGTAACAGCGAAGAGTAGCACATTGTAACGGCATCATTAAACGCGCATTATAAAAGTAACGAGGTAAAGAAAAGGTACCCTTAGACTGAGTAAAAAAAAAAAACTCATATATATATAATTATATATAAACGAATATTTTATGAATTAAAATGGTTTTATAATGTGTATATGGTGAAATTCTGCATAAAACTGGATTTATAATGAAAAAGCTTGGTTACGTTTCTAGCGGACTATTGATATGCAAGAACGTCATATGTCGTTCTTGTCAGAACTACCGGGTCGTGAGAACCCGTAAGAATAATTCACCGGTTAGTGTGACTGTAGTAGTTGGTGGAGAAGTATGTTTCTGTGGGTTCATTTTTTTATCTGTTTCTGTAGGCGAAACCAAATTTTTCAAATTTAGCGTGAGGTTACGTTCGAATCGGTTAAGATTAGTGTGAGTATATACATTTTTGTTTGTAATTTTCTATTGTGGTAGTATTTGGCGGGGAAATATGTTTCTGAACATTATAAAACTATTTATTATTTATATAGTACTCATTTATATATATATATATATAACATATATAATAATATATATAATTATGTGGTAAATATCCGTCATATACGCAAAATACCAACCGTTCCCGCATGCGCACGAATTTGTCCTTAATACAAAAACAAAGTTTCACCACCAAAAAAACCCTTTGAAATCGTCACCACAAGTACAAGATCAATCAATCGCACTTAGTTTCATTCGATTTCTCGAGGGACCCATTTTGTGCATAAGTATCCGATGTAATAAATAAGCTCCCGCTTTAAGATCATAGCGCACATATTCACATTGGATTCATCATTCACTTATAAATAACACATCCTTCACTAGTTCACTTCACTTTGTTGGAGGAAAACAAAGGAATTGCTGATCCGAGCTCTCGGTGATACTAGACCATGTTCTCTATAATAACTGCGCTAAAAGTTCCGAATATGGTTCCACTGGCCCATTGAACTAACTCAATGACTACGTTGTTTCTCACAGATTTTCACTCAATCTTACACTGAACTGCTGTCAAAATTATCGATTAACAATTGACGACACCACTTTCGAAATGCTATGTTTCGTCCTTAATGTTACACTACTCTAAAATGTACTCGCTACTCTCTCGGCTTTGTTCTGACCTTCTGACAACGTCTACAACCTCTTATACTAAGCAAAATAACTGACTTTCTGATGGATCAAGAATAGCAACTTTACTTTGTCCAATTTTCTTACTAGTGCTTTTGAGAATGTCAGAGGATTCGAGAGAAAAGAGACATTTCTTTATCGCTACTTCTTGTTTACAATATCCCCCACTTAAAGAGAATATTTTCATCAACTGTTATATTTAAGTTTAATTATTATTTACGGTTTTATTTGTACACGTATGTCGCTCTTACTCTAATTATTAAGCCGGCTTAAAGCTTTTCTTTTCTCTTTTTTAATTCCTTTTTCCTCTTTTTTCATTTTCCTAACATTTACTTTGTTTTTCTGTTTGATTGTCGTTTAGTTTTCAAACACACATACATATACACAGTAGGTAAGTGAAGGATGAATTGGATTGGTAAGTGGTGAGGGATGAATTGAGTAAAATTAAACAATGGCCCTTCCTGCCAAAAAAAAAAAAAAAAAAAAAAAAATTGCCCATCCATACGCCCATGCCCAAGTCGGGACTCGAGCCCTCAATCCCCTGCGAGGCACTTTAGCGCACACGGCCATGAGGACCGGCAAAACATACTGGAGAAGAGATAGTGTTTAACGTCCGCTTTAACTACTTGTGGTACCGCAGGCGGACGCTGATGATACATAAATGAAAATGGAGCACCGGTGGAGTGTGATGGTGGGGGAAACTGGAGAACCGGAGAAAACCCGCCCCTGCGCCACTTTGTCCATCACAAATCTGACATGTGGTCGCTTAGGATTGAGCCCGTCTAACCACTCGGCCACGGGAGGTATAGGGGAGGCGTGATCTGGTCCTGGTTATTGAAATCGTCGTTATCAAACAAATATTATTCTTTCAAGACATCACAACCGAAACAGTTCAAATAGCCGTGAGTATTAGGCGATAGGTAATAGACTGGCCACCATTGAAAGCCAAACGTCGGGAGTTTGAATCCCAACAACTGCAGAAAAATATGCGCGGAAGGCCAAGTAAAATAACCCGTGTAACCCTTTTGGAAACTGACGGGGTTGTAGTTGACTACAGTTACATAAATATTGTTCTTTTTTATTAAAAAAAATATCTACAATTTTACTAAAAACATTTAATAGTTTTTACAACCTAAAATTACTTCTATTTAATGGTTAAAGGTTAGTTTAATAAGAAATTAATCTTAGAGTACAAACCCTATTTCTATAGTAGCGCTTAAAACAGGCGAGGCTGACAAGCAATAAATGGTTAAAGGAGTATCACAAGCCCTATTCTTACCCTTATCCACCAGTTGAATTTCTTTTTCAGACTCCCTGACTTATTTAAGAATTCCCGCAACAATTTTGTAAATGTTTCCGATACTGAAAAGAGAATGAACATTCTGCCGTAATACCAGATTAAATTTTCAAACTATCCCGGCAGAGAAGACGATATCTATATTTCGTTGGACTTCTTGAGCCTTAATAAATATTCTACTTGATGTGATTTCTTTAAAAAAATGTAATATTTTCTGTTAACGACGATTTCAATAACCTGGGTCCTGCATGTCTGGAATTTGGTCGCATGCTTAAAAGCTATCGGTCTGGACCGGATTTAACCCACAACGTTCTGATCAGAATGCCAGCACCTAACCAATAGAGCAACCCGCGGGAAAAAACTTCATCAAATTTTACTCTCTCTTACGTATATTAACTAGGAGATATTATATTTTACTCAAAATTTTAATGTCGAGATTTCACCGGAAATATAACTTTGAGGTCCCCTGAATACATGTTTTTTTTTTGTTTTTTTTTTTTTTAATTTTCAGTGTGTACTACTGTGCGTGTGATTCTTTTTTTTATAGTGTTTAATGCCCGCCTTTACTATTATGGCACCGCAGGCGATGACACTGATATATGGAATGAAGATTGAGCATCGATGGAATACGATGGTGCGGAAAACCGGAGTACCCGGAGAAAAGCCGCTCCTGCGCTGCTTTGTCCACCACAAATCTCTCATGTGGTTACTTGGGATTGAACTCGGGCCGTCCAGGTGCCCGTGCACGTGAGTTTGTCTGTGAACAGCATAACTTAAAAACGACAAGTCGGTTAAATATAAATTGGCTTTAAATTCAGCATCTTCAAAGGATGTCAGACGAAGATTCTCACAAAAACAAAAACAAAAAAAAAAAACACAAACATTAATAAACAGATCCAACAATTATGATTTAACAAATGTCTTTAAGATGTTTTCTTGACAAAAGAAATATACATCTTGAAATCCAGGATAACTTTGTACAACTGCCAAACCGTAAGATATCCAGAATATTAGCTTATTTTAGCTTGTTAGCCTATTCCTCAATGTCTCTTAATATTAAAGGTCCCTAAAGTTGCCTTCTTTCTGCATATCTGGTAAACCCTAGGAGATAGACAAAACCTTACTGCATAAAAATATAGATATCGTTATAGCACACAATTCAGGTCGTATACAGTGTTCTTATAGAATTAAACATTTCAGAGATGTTCCCTGTTATTGGCTAAAATTTTAAAATAGTTAAGCTTTTCTCTAACGGGAAGTCCTCGTCCGTTTCATATCGCTTTTGTATTTACTCCTGGTCGCGGAAACAGAAACGAATTTTAATGACAATCACATGGCGACAACTTTAGGAAGAGTCGACAATCGCTTTAGCTTAGTGTATTCTCTTATTCCTCTTCTGCTTATAAGGAACTAAGAGATAAACTAATGATTTATCTTTATTAGCATGATGTAGATAAAAGTTAATCTTTTGTAAAATATCTTGTTTGCATAAGAGATATAGAAATTCATGTGAATGAACACATCAGATTTTTAACATAAGTGACCCAATTCTCGTGTAAAATGAATTAATAACTCTTGTATCAATTCACAGGGAGTGAGTTTATTATTTGAATACTTAGAAATATTGCTAAAGAGATCCGCATGTCCGCAATATGTCGCAATGCGCATCAGGGCGCACTTAGTTGTCCAGTCGATGTTAATCTTTCAATATTCTGTGGAGAAGGAACTTCGGACGCTATCACGCAGTGAGGGTTTGGAATCATCTGTTTATGAACATATAATTAAGGTGAAATTGTGGTACTTCATGTTTCCTACGCAATACTTTTATTACTATTACTATTAGTATTACTATTACTATTACTATCATTCGGTATCTAATATTTACATATTTAAACTACATTATGATTTCTAGCTAATTATTCGGTTTTGCCAAATTTTTCTCCATTGCTAGCATGTGTGTTAACCTATGTTAATTCTGTCTCCTTCCTTATTGCACTATTCTGAGCATGCAGTTGAAACATATGCCAAACAAATCGGTAGTTGCTGTTTAATTTCTCTTAAAATGATTAGATTAGAGGCAAAATAAGAGCAGGTTTAAAAACGTTACTTTGTGATCATAATTTAGTGCCACAATTTTGCTTTTTATTTTCCACGAGCTGACCGTTGCTAAGCGTATTCTGGAGGATCTGGATTTGATGGAGACGGCCACTCTAACCATGGGTTTTTTTTTTGTGGTTTTCATCGGTTGCTTAGCCGAATGCTGGGGTGATTTTTCTTCAACCACGAATTTGCTTTCCCCTTATTTCCTATCATTTTACTACCTCTTTCTTGTTTCAGGTGGGCTTAGTTGGCTTCGGATACATGGTGCAGATGCTTGTTCGTTGAAAATTCTTCTCGGCAGTTCTTCTGAGCCTCTTCAAAAGGTCAATTCCCCAAGTTCTGCCAGAGGAAAGCCTTCTGTGAGCAGCCCGCTGGTGTATGTGTGTGTATGTGTGGTTCATAAAATTTCGACCTCTGCACGTCTCTGTAACCGGCCTGTTTGCGACCTATAACCTCGTGATATTTCTTTACTTCATTTGTTCCTCCTGGGAGTGGTAGGCACAAAATATCAACGTTGAATCAAAGTGCAAGGTTTTATCTCCGTTCCCTGCTCATAATCACAGCAAATACCTTGTTATACCAATTTGGAACACTTCGTGAAATAACTGCGGAACGCGCCACTAATGCGCCTCTAGCACCATCAAATGATTTTACATGTTCTCTTCAGTTGTAATAATGTTTCACGTTGAAATAGTCATTGTCACCAGCTCTAATAACTAGTCACTAGCCATAACAAAGTAGGTACTATTTGTAAGGAGGCTATGCTTGGCACCAAACATACTGTCAATATTCAGGTTTCCTACGAAACGAGAAAGGTAAATACAATAACTTGAAATAAACTACGAGGAGTTTGTTTTGAAGCTTATTTTATACATTTTATCTAAGTATTAAATTGTGTAGTTCGGGTTCTGTTAATTATTATTGAGTGATTTATGTGGAACTGACACCTTTCTTTAATTATGCCGTTGGAAATTCATTCAATGACCCACTTTTAGCACCAAATTAAGCAGAATGTTCTGGAGTTTCGATTCCTTGTCACTAAATGCGCAGATGTTTATGTTTTATTCCTAATTGCATTGTTGGCAGCTGTTTCGACATTTTTTTCTTGTAGTCAATGTGAAAATGCAGTACGATGTAGAGCTGAGTCAAGGATATTTTCTGTAACTTGGCGCTACATGTCATACATCAAATGAATCCATGAACCTAATTGCAAGTTCTTTAACAACCGAATAGTTTCCAGGAATCTGTGGCCACCGAGATCTCCGGATTTGACATCGCCGGACTTCTTTCTTTGGAGCTACTTAAGAGACAGGATTTACGCCACACGTCCCCAGACATTAGACGATCTGAAGCACAACACCACAAAGGAGATTCAAGATGTTGAACAACAGAGTCCTCCAACGAGTGGCCAGTAACATGGAACGACGTGTTGAGTTGTGCCTTATACAGGATGGAGGACATTTTCAGCATTTGCTATAGAGGTAAATAATCTCCCAAAATTTCTCTACAATGTAGGTATAATAAGTTTTCGTTAGCATAACACGTTTTGAAACGATTAATGAAAGAAATGTGTCAGCTCTATATAAATCATCCTGTATTACAGAGGTGCTCAATTGATTAATAAATGTAGAACATCCAATTTAGTCGAGCTTGGATTAGCTGTTTAGGCGTTAGCCTTCTGAAACCAAGATCGCGGTTAAAATCCAACCAGATCAATGGTTTTTAAATGTATTTAAAAGCGATAGCCCCATATCAGTAGATTTACTAGCCTATTAAAGAACTGCTGCTAGGCAAATTCCAGCACAACTGATGCTCTATTATGGTCATGATAATTTATAACGTAGCTAAATTATAAATTAAAAAAGAGTTGATTTAGACGACATATATAATAAATGTGAACCCCCAAAAATGTATGTTTCATATAAGAGATGTGCCAAACACTTCCAACCCACAGACTTTGTCATCCGAATTTAATTACCTAAGCTTAGGTGTCCTTGCTTTATTAGTTCAATAAATTATTGGAAAGTAGAAAATATGTTAAATTCATACAAATGTTCTAGCAACCGCTACTTACTAAATTAATGTTTTTACAGACTAAAAATATGTTACAACTTTATTAGTTTTCCTAGACAATTATTCAGTAACATGCACAGTGTGAAACTCGCCAAAAAAATGCAATCATTCAGCAATTAATGCAGAATGCCGGAGCAGAAAACAAAACCGGCAATGACCAAGGCTTATACATATTTAGAAAGAACAAACAGCAACGGAATGGACCACACAAGTTGCACGGAGGGGAAGACATGGAGGAGGATTGTGGAGCAAGAGACGATTAAAATGGGGAAAACCTAGAAGGAAATCAAAGCATTGGTAAGTCGACCCTCATTAGAGACGTTTCACAAATGCGCTTCCAATAGATTCAAGAAGATGACGTCTAACAAGGGCTCATGTTGCAGATTGATCTGCAATTCTTTTGTGTCAATACATAGAAAACAAAAATACCCCTGACCTAACTTTTCTCTCATAGGGTCTCTTCACCGGAACAAAACACACTGACCTTTTTCTAAAAAGTGTTTTTTTGGATTCAGGAGTCCTCAGAACATGCATTTTATTTGAAATATCGGCATTGAATATTTTGGTGAAATACAATACTTTACATTGGAGAAAGTTAAAAGCTGATGTATTCCATTCACATGAGTATCTCGACATCTCTATAAAATATTATTGTTAAAAAGGTTATTCTTCTTTTCTACTTCATACTCATCGAGATAAACATTACAAGAAATGCTTCCTTGTAAACAGAAGGAAAATAATGGAATACACCAGGCTAAAACGATAGTCAAATGTTTTAAAAGCTGGTTGCCATATGGATGAAATCCGTTTCTTTACATTGCCAGGATTTGAAAAATTCCCGTATGTGAAATGTGTAAGTATTTTAAAACTAAAACTAATAAGAAGGAAATTCTCAAAAATGGTCAACTCCAAGAAAAAAAATGTGTACAACATAATATTTGAAATCTACGTTAGTAAGTTTCTGTATTTCTCATACGATTTGCTAGTTATGCAAAATACAGCAAAATCCATCCAGAAAAATTAGGTTTTAGAGGCTACTCCCAGAATATTCAAGATATACATTTTATTTGGGATGTAAATATCTTTAATACACGGGATTTTAATCAAAATCGTTAGGGCAATTTTTGAAAAAATCAAAATTTTTAAAAATCTTTTAGTGGGGGTATTTTCTTGAAAACCATCGTGTCACCTCTGCAAGGTACTAAATGTGGTATTTAAAGGGCTTTTCGTTTTTGAGCTATGCAGTCCACAGACACACCTGGACCTTTTTCTAAAATGTTTTTTTCGGACTCAGGGACCCCAAAACATATATTTCCGGTGAATTCGTGATATCCAATTTTGGGTGAAACACAGTACCTTCTTTATCCACTATGTGCATTGTACATGCAGGCTAGAGAAAGTAAAAATTATAATCAGTGAGGATAGCGTTTTTGAGCTATGCAGTCCACAGACACACACGGACCTTTTTCTAAAAATGTTTTCGGAGTCAGGGACCCCAAAACATAAATTTTCGGGAAATCGCGACATAGAATTTTTGGGTGGAATACAATACCCCCAATATCCACTATTTGCATTGTACATGCGGGCTAGAGAAAGTAAAAACTGTAATCAGTGAGGATAGCGTCTAGTGGCACACAGCGCGGAAAGCGTTACAGCAGAATACCAACCAGAATCTGCACATTCATTCCAATGAAGACAAACTGTTCACTAACCTCCAAGCACAGCCGCTTGAATTGACGTAAAAATTATAACTAGTTAAAGATATACACATGTCCACCTCTACCGTGGAGGAAACTTTCTCAGGATACATTTACACAGCGAATACTAAAGAAGATAGTTCCATCGCCGCATGCCGCGCCCGGCAACCCCTAGCCTGATCCTTCAATCCTCAAACATGATAAGGAAATTTACAGGAAATGGGAGACAAGAAAATCGCCGCATAACGACGGGAGAATAACTGCGCACTAACAAAGCTAAATGAAATTGAGAAGATATCTGCTGGAAAAATTTACCGCTTACAAGAGATGCTTAGAAATGCCTTTACGAAGTAAAGTTGCCAAGTTGTCGGATACACACCTTAACATGTCTATATCTATATTTGTTATTTCGGCGGGATGTTCATCCGAGATCCTGGATAGTATACACGATTGTAAAAATGTGACCCATTCCCCTAGAATTCAATAGTTTTTTTTTATTTCCTCTAACACGTATGTATAACGTGCATAGTACATAAAGAAGAAATTGTATTCCACCAAAACTTTAATACCGAGGTTTTGCTGGAAATATGTTTTGAGGCCTATGAATTCAATAAATAAAGTTTTAGAAAAAAAGTCCGTACGTGTGTTGCTTTCAATTTTAAAATGCATAGGCTTTTCTCAAACCCGATGGCCTCAATCGTGTCATATCTCCTTTCTTTACTCCTAGGAATGAATATCAATGACATCATATAGGCCACTTTAGCCTGGTGTATTCCTTTATTTCCCTTCTACTTATAAGGAACTAAGTTTTATCTTGAATAGTACGAAGTGAAAAGAAGAATAAGCTTTTGTAAAACAAGAAAGTCATGTAATTGGAACACATCAGACTTTTCTCTAAGATTTCCGCATTCAGGTTAGCAAACTTTGACCGCTCTCAGCCGGTATAAGCTCTCTGTATATACATATATGTCTTGGAAATCAAAGGCACACACTAACAAATGAACGATGTTAAATGATCGTAGTGAAATGTAGGTGTGGGTGGCACACTGTGAGCATCGCTACGATTTGTACACGACAAAATACCGCTGCCCTCGTAGTTC
The DNA here is from genome assembly GCA_030762935.1 of Hymenopus coronatus. Classification (NCBI taxonomy): domain Eukaryota; kingdom Metazoa; phylum Arthropoda; class Insecta; order Mantodea; family Hymenopodidae; genus Hymenopus; species Hymenopus coronatus. Next base: position 30,212,395 of record CM060890.1, on the reverse strand, counting down.
AGTCGGTAGAGCACCTTGTTTGCTGTGCAAAAGGAACAGGTTCGTTTCCTGTCTAGAGAGCGAGCATTGTCCATTTCCTCCGTAGAGTCTAGAAATATGAGAGCGTCAAAGCGTGTGTGTCATATAGATTACGCACAAAGACCAACCTTTTCTAGATGAAGTCGTTCCTACTTGTGCAAATAAGAATTTTCTGTTGATGTTTTTACTTTCTCTATACATACTATGTACATAGTGAATAGAGAAGCTATTATAGTGCACCCAAAAATTCCATACCGAGATTTCACCGGAAATACATGTTTTGGGTCCCCCTAAATCCGAAAAAGAACATTTTTTTCAAAAAAGGACCGTGTGTGTGCGTGTGTGTGTGTAGACAGCATAATTCAAAAACGAAAAGACCGGTAAATATCAAGCTTAGTATTTAAGTTTCGTATCTTGCAAGAATGTGATACCAAGATTTTCAAGAAAATTCCCCCCAACTAACCCTTTATATATATAGATCTTTTTTAAAAAAATTTAATTTTCTCAAAAATGGCTCTAACGATTTTGATTAAAATATCGTATATTAAATATATTTACATGACATGTGAAATATCATTGTTTGTTAGATATTCCTTTTTTTGGTTTCAGCTTTGAAAACCTTATACTTTTCACATCTAGGAATTTGTCAACCCTTGACCTTACAAACAAAGAAACTTCAGTCACATAGCAACCAGCTTTTGACTGACACTTTAATCTATGGTACCCCCTTATTTCGTTCCTACTTACAAGGAAGCAAGTAATAAGACTATTTCAGCTACTTTTTTTCAATTAGCATGAAGTAAATAGAAGCATAAGCTTTTTAGCAATAATTTGTTGTAGAGATGTAGAGAAAGTCATGTGAATGGAATGCATCAGATTCTTTTTCTCTTTCCTCAGATAATAATACCGTTTGACCTCTTTGCTTGTCCAGCATTTGGTGAACAAGTATCATTTATGTATGGCCTGAGTTTTGCGGGCTATGCTGCTGGCACAATATCACTGAGTAACCGATTTCTTGTGATTGCATGAATTATTGGCAGCAAAGCAAATGGTCAAGAAGGTCTACATTCATTGAGGCACGAATAATACGGATTATGCTTCCCTTTTTACTTTCTCCACACGTACTATATACATAGTGTATAGAGAAGGTATTACACTCCACCGAAAAATTCGATACCGAGATTTCACCGGAAATATATATATTTTTAGGGCCCCTTATATCCAAAAAAAGCATTTTCACAAAACATCCCGAGTGTGTATGTGTGTGTGCGTGTGTCCGTGTGTCTGTGAACACGATAACTAAAAAACGAAAAGTCGGTAAAATACCAAACGTGGTATTTAAATTTAGTATCTTCCAGGGATGCGACACGAAGATTTTTAGAAAAAGCCCTCCAACCCAAACTACCTTTACATGGAACTTTTTTCGAAACTTTTGATATTCTAAAAAATGGCACTATCGATTTTGATTAAAATATCGTATATTAAAGATATTTACCTGACAAATAAAATGTATATTTTTAATTTTCTGGGAATAGCCTCTGAAGACTACTTTATTCTGAATGAATTTTACGGAATTTTGCATAGCTGCTAAACCGTAAGAGATAGATAAAAACTTACCCCACAAGAAATGTAGAGCACGATAAAACACACAATTTATGCTGTGTACATTTTTTCGTGGAGTTGATTGTTCTTTAGATATTCCTTGTTTTTTGTTTCACCTTTAAAAACTTACACTTTTCTCATGCAGGAGTTTCTCACTCCTGTCCATACAAGCAAAGGAACTTCAGTGACATAGCAACCAATTTTTACTTTCTCTATATGTGATATGTACATAGTGTATAGAGAAGGTATTGCACTCCACCCAAATATTCGATACCGAGATTACACCGGAAATATATGTTTTAGGATCCCCTGTATCCAAAAAAAGCATTTTCACAAAACAGTGCGTGTGTGTGTGTGTGTGTGTGTGTCCGTGTGCCCGTATGTCAGTGTGGCCGTATGTCCGTGTGTCTGTGAACACGATAACTCAAAAACGAAATGTCGGTAAAATACCAAACTTGGCATTTAAGTTTAGTATCTTCCAGGGATGCGACACGAAGATTTTCAGAAAAATCCCCCCACCCCTAACTAACCTTTACATGGAAATTATTTCGAAAATTTTGATTTTCGTAAAAAGGTCTCTAACGATTTGGATTAAAATATCATATATTAAAGATATTTTACCTGACAAACAAAATGTATATCTTTACTTTTCTGAGAATTCTCTGAAGACTACTTTATTCTGGACGAATTTTACGAAATTTTGCAAAACTGCTAAACCGCAAGACTTAGATAAAACTTACTACACAAGAAATGTAGAGCACGTTAAAATACAGAATTTATGTTATATACATTTTTTGTGGGAATTCAAAATCTTCTCGGGCTTCTAGCCAGGTAAAAACTTGGCTTGACACCAACGTTTCGAAGAAGTGCATCTGATGGGTGAACTGATGGGTTCACCCTGAAGACGAGGATGATGCACTTCTTCGAAACGTTGGTGTCAAGCCAAGTTTTTACCTGGCTAGAAGCCCGAGAAGATTTTGAATTAACACGTCGCCAGGAAAGCTTCAGTTCTTATTTTTTGTGGGGTTTATCGTTTTTGAGATATTCCTTGATGTTGGTTTCAGCTATGATAACTTATTTTTCTCATATAGAAATTTGTCAAGTGCTGTTCTTACACACAAAGGAACTTCAGTCATATAGCAACCAGCTTCTGTCTATTACTTTAACCTATTGTACTCCCTTACTTCGCTTCTACTTACAAGGAGGCAAGTAATAAGACTACTTCTGCTAATTTTTTTCTCGATTAGTCTAAAGTAAATAGAGGCATACGCTCTTTTAAAATAATTTGTTGCAAGATATAGAGAAATTCATGTGAATGGAACACATCAGATTTTTGACTATGAATTTAACCTATGGTACTCCCTTATTTCGCGTCTACTTACAAGGACGCAAGTTTGAAGACTAATTATGCTAATTTTTATTCGATTACCATTAAGTAAATAGATACACAAGCTTTTTAACCATAATTTGTTACAGAGAAGTAGAGAAAGTTATGTGAATGGAACACAGTGACATTGCAACCAAGTTTTGACTATGACTTTAACCTATGGTGCTTCCTTATTTTGCTCCTACTTACAAGTAAGCAAGTTTGAAGACTATTTCTTCTAATTACCTTCTCTACACGTACTATGTACATAGTGTATAGAGACGGTAATGCACTCCACCAAAAATTTTGATACCGAGATTTCACCGGAAATATATGTTTTAGGGTCCCCTGCATCCAAAAAAAGTATTTTCAGAAAAAGTATTTTCAGAAAAATTTCCGTGTGTGTGTGTGTCCGTGTGTCAGTGTGTCCATGTGTCCCTGTGTCCGTGTGTCTGTGAACACGATAACTCAAAAACGGAAAGTTGGTAAAATACCAAACTTGGTATTTAAGTTTAGTATCTTCCAGGGATGCGACACGAAGATTTTGAGGAATATCCCCCCACCCTAAACTACCCTTTACATGGAACTTTTTACGAAAATTTTGATTTTCTGAGAAATGACTCTAAGGATTTTTATTGAAATATGTACATTAAAGATATTTACCTGACAAATAAATTGTATATTTTGAATTTTCTGGGAATAGCCTCTGAAGACTACTTTATTCTGAGTGAGTTTTACAGAATTTTACATAACCGCTAAACCGTAAGAGATAGACAAAAACTTACTGCACAAAAAATGTAGAGCACATTAAAACACACATTTTATGTTGTATACATTTTTTTCTTGAAGCAGATTGTTTTTGAGATATTCCTTGTTTTTGATTTCAGCTTTGAAAAGCTTAAATTTTCTCATACAGCAATTTGTCAACTCCTGTCCATACAAATAAAGGAAGTCCATTTCCATGGCAACCAGCTGTTGACTATCACTTTAACCTATGGTATTCCCTTATTTCTCTTCTACTTACAAGGAAGAAAGCAATGACTGTTTCTGCTAGTTTTTTCTCGATTATCATGAAGTAAATAAAAGCATAAACTTTTTGACAATACTTTGTTACAGACATGTAGAGAAAGTCATGTAAATGGAACACATCAGATTTTATTTTACTCGATTAGCATAAATTAAATAGACGCACAAGCTTTTTAAACATAATTTGTTGCAGAGAAGTAGTGAAAGTTATGTGAATGGAACACATCAGATTTTTCTTTTACTAATGAACCAGTTGTATCCAGCTTTTCCAAAGGCTTTGGAAAGCCAGGAACTTGACAACTCGTACTCAGCTGCTTCCTATCCTACAAACTGCATTACTGGTATCTAACGATATCCAGCACGAAGTTGTACACTTACTACAATAGGTTTATTCTACTTATTAATCTTAAGTAGACACAATTGACAAAACAGACACAATCTACTCACAATAGACTCAGGCTATCGAATTGCAGACTGCATTTCAACGTTTATAACACAACAACCATGACCAGTGCGCGAGATGGTGCAATCGTATCCGCATACTTACTTTTATTGCCTTGATACTGCGTTCCACCGTTTGGTTTCTTGTACTACTGTGGCTACAATCCGTGCCAAAATTTTGACTATTCTCTGTGAGTTTGATCCGACGATGCGCAGTTGATTTCACCCATATCGTTTTCTATGGCTAGATTTTCGTGTTTCGTTGGCTTGTACGCACCGTGCCCTTTTATGGACGGTAGCTCATACTATTAAATAGTTGTTACGGGCTACGATCAGATCAGTTTAAACACCTATGTGGAATAGGTGAGATAGCCTTTTACTTTCTCTATATTTGCTATGTACATAGTGTATAGAGAAGGTATTGTATTGCACCCAAAAATTCGGTACCGAGATTTCACCGGAAATATATGTTTTGAGAATCCCTTAATCCAAAAAAATACATTTTTAGAAAGATGTCCGCGTGTGTGTATGTGTGTATCTGTCTGTCTGTCTGTCTGTCTGTGTGTGTGCCTGTGGGCAGCATAGCTCAAAAACGAAAGGCCCGTTAAGGCCCAAACTTTGTATTTAAGTTTGGTATCCTCCAAAGATACGAAACGAAAATTTTCAAGAAAATCCCCCCACCCCCAACTACCCTTTACATGGAACTTTTTTCGAAAATTTTGATTTTCTAAAAAATGTCTCTAACGATTTTGATTAAAATATCGTATATTAAAGATATTTACCTGACAAATAAAATGTATATCTTGAATTTTCTGGGAATAACCTTTGCAGACTATTTATTCTGAATGGATTTTACGGAATTATGTATAACTGCTAAACCGTTAAAGATAGACAAAAACTTACTACACAGAAAATGTAGCTCACGATTACACACACAGCTTATGTCATATACATTTTTTGCGTGGAGTTGATCATTTTTAAGATATTCCTGGTTTTTCGTTTCAGCTCCGAGAAACATACTTTTCTCATACAGGAATTTGTTAACTCCTGTCCATACAAGCAAAGGAACTTCAGTTACATAGCAACCAGCTTTTGGCTATCATTTTAACCTATGGTACTCCCTCATTTCGCTTCTAATTACAAGGAAGCAAATAATAAGACTATTTCTGCTAATTTTTCTCGATTAGCATGAAGTAAATAAAAGCATAAGCTTTTTAACTACAATTTGTTGCAGAGATTAGAGAATGTCATGTGAATGGAGCACATCAGATTTTTTCTCGATTAGCATGATGTAAAAGGAAGCACAAGCTTTTTGACAATAATTTGTTACAGAGACGTAGAGAAAGTCATGTGAATGGAACACATCAATTTTTTTTAGCTCCTTTGACCAGGTTGGTCATACCGGACGATGAATGAAATTGGTGGAATGATGCTCAAGTGATATCGGGGTCCATGGTGCTTAAAGTTACTCGACATTCGTCTTCTCAGGATAAGGGGAATTCCCGAAAAAAACTTTATCCAGGTAACTCACCCTAAGCGAGATTCGAAGTCACGACCTGTTGAATGTGAGGCAGACACGCATGACCACACTACCCATACGGGCACTATGAGCTAGTTTTCTTTACCAATAGAAAAGGCTGTGACTTCTTAGTCCATTGTTCTCTTTTTGGTTTTAACAAGACTTGCAGTAAATACCAACTACCGTTACTAATATACGAGTAATTACTACTTAATAATAATAATAATAATAATAATAATAATAATAGAGGTTTTATTGCAGTTATCCTAGACAAACACCTAAGAAAAAAAATAGTTCTGGCCCGTGCCTAGTCGATCAGCACGACAGACGAACGTGCACAAGCGCGCAAGACGAAGTGGAATCATCAGCCGATCCGGGATCAGAGCATATATACCATGATACTGAGCGAGATGAATTCGCGGTGAAGTGTGAGACTCCCATTCGGACTGGATAATACAGGGTGCTTCAGTGGAACGTTCAACACTTTGAATTTATATTACTCTGTTATATAAATATGTTATAATTACATATTTATAGCCTTGCAAAACTTTACAAAGACAGGAGTTTCGATTTTAAGTTTCCTAAAATTCCTAGGGAGAAAGATTCCAGGAAACCGCAAAGGAACATTGGCCGCCTTTCCCTATTTATTAACATATTTGTTTTAACAAACAGCCATTAAAGATATAACTGATTTTTACTGTTGTTGCATTTTGCTTTTACAATAGCAAATTTGAAAATTACATCTAGCGATAAAATCCGCATGGTTGTCCCACGTAACAAGGGCTTTTTAAAATAATAAGAATTTAGACGTACACAAAACATATTCACCCCACAATTTTTCCCAAGCCGAAACTAGGCCCACTTTTGCCTACCCTTACAGGATACGCAACGAAACTTCACTGTGCTCTTAAAGACCATCTGTCCCTCGGCGAATTTCGAGCTAGACTTGAGAATTGTCTCTGACGGTGACACGCCGTAGAGCGGAATGAATGAGTAGTTCAAGTCTTTCCCACTAGGTCGTCTACATGTCACTATAAAGATTTTGGGGTGGTTTTGTTTATCCCATAAATAGGTGACGTCAGAGGAGGAAACCATATATGGCGTAAAGCGTTCAGCATAAATTCAAAACTTATAACACAATGTAATCTATGTAATATTTAAAAGCAATTAGACAAATAGAAGTAGGAAAACAATGGAGGAAATCTGCCTCATCTAAATAAACATTGTGGATTTTGTGAAGAAGGGAGTAATTCTGAGTGACAAAAATGTTTTTGTGCTTGTAAAATGTAATCCAGTGAAATGTAGAAATAAATAATTTTAAAAAATTACCTACATATGTATAAAATCGAAACTCCTGACTTTGTGAAGCATTTGAAAAGCTATAATTATGTAATCGTAACATATTTATATAACAGAGTTACATAAATTCAAAGTGTGGAACATTCCACTGAAGCACCCTGTCTTATCCAATCCGAATGGGAGCTTCACACTTTACCGCGAATTCATCTATCTCTGTAAGGATGATCCCATATCGGCTGATGATGCCCGCTTCTGTCTTGCTCGCTTGTACACGTTCGTCTGTCTTACCGATCGACCAGGCACGGGCCACAACCGTTATTATTCTTATGGCAGGAAGCATTGTGTGTTCAGTTTGAATGGTCTCCCACTAAACGTATGGGGCCGCGCCGTGGTCGAGTGGTTAGACCGCTCGCCTCTCACCTAGATGGCCCGGCTTGGATCCGAAGTGAATGCATGTGAGATTTGTGGTGGACAAAGCGGTGCAGGGGCCGGTTTTCTCCGTGTTCTCTGGTTTCCCCCAAAACCACATTCCATCGGTGCTCCATCTTCATTCCAGTGTCATCGCCTGCGGTGCCACAAATAGTAAACACTACCCAAGAAAAACTAAATATATAATATAATTCATGGAACTTTGTGATTTGAGCAGTTTTTAGGGTACTCGTAAACTTAATAGAGGAAATACGCATTTAAGATGATGTATCGGTGAGTTTGGAAATGCCACAGTCTGTAAGCTATTTTGTTTTAAATGTATACCATTTATTGTACACAATAATGGTGATATTTTGTTATGTATCAAAATTATATCTTGCATGGTTATTCAAATAGTTTTTATTTTCTAATTCCATTATTTCAATAAAAATTATCCACAAGATGCAATCTTAAGAATGTTAATATAGAATATCCAATTTTATAGAACATGAACTTATAAATAGGTTGTCATATCGGATAGGTAGAGTCAGACTGAAAGATGCAATGCCATAGCCATGATTTGAACCACGGATCTCCCGATCTCTAGCCGGTTACTCTGCCACTGAGCTAACATGGCATTGAATTTCTCAACCGACTCGCATTTTTTCCGGTAAACCACAAGGTGACCTCAAATTATTTTGAGATGACAACCCCAATGACGACTTACAATGCTGTAAGTACTTTAGACCCAGGATTCACAGTATGGCCAACTATTATGGTCAATTTGTTTGGAATAATTGTTTTTCTTTTTTGCACATAGCCGCATGAAGAACAGGAGTTGGATAGGTAGAGTCACCACCACCACCGTTACACTGCTGCTGCCGCTACAATAATTGAAATTGGACCCAAAATAAATCTATCATCTGCCTTTTGAGCGTGTTCCGTCCCTGAGAAGTGGAAATTCTTTTTATAAAAAAGAATGTGTAATAGCACGAAGAAGTAAACAAGATATGCCACACTGCCCTTGGCGAACATGACGAAAGGGAGAGAAATCTATTTCGCTAAGTACATTGTTATTTCCTTTCTTTCTTTTCTATTTTTAGTGCTTTCCAACGCCGCGACGCTTCCATTTCGGTTGAAACGGGTCTAGGTGGCAGCACCAGACAGCTGGCCATTTTACGACGCGATGTAAAAACCAAGCGTTGCTTGGAAATTACAGCGTCAAGATCTCATAAAGTTAGCTAAAGGAAATGGTGTCTGGATTTTTTTTTCTGTTTCTCTCGCTCTGATCCAGAGTGTGTTCTAGAGTGGAGGTTAAAAATGTTTGGAGTTACTGTTTTACGTGACTTTGTAAGCCTTAGCTCAATGTAGGGGATCGATGTGAGAACTGCATGCTCTGGTAATTTCTATACTACAGAAGAAACCACTGAATGCCTGTAAATAAAGGAGAGTTTGAAGTCTAACTGATATATCAAAATGTGTTGTTTATAAAATCATGTCACATTCACGTGAAATCATCAAGTCCAATTATTTTATTTTTAATTATCTTCCAAACTGTTGTTAATTAAGCTTATCTCTCCCTCTACGATGTGTCTAATACGCAAAAGAAGGCATTACTCCATCCCAAAATTAGCTATTGAGATTTATCTCAAAATAAATAAGTGCACATAAGTGTGTGCTAGAGAGAGAGAAAAAAAGAGAGAGCAGATCAACAACCAACCTTAAACTTAGTGTTACAGCTCAGTATCTTCCAAAGATCCAATCTGAAGATCTTCAACTCTTTTTGGGAATAATTCACTTTATTCTGATGATTGTCTGTGGCTATTTTTACTTAAATATGATATTAAGATATTTATGTGACAGATAGCATCTAAATCTTGAATTTTTGTGAAAAGCCTATGAAGTCATCTTCTTTCATAAGAAAGGTGGTATAAATTGGATTTAACGGTAAATCCTAAGAAATAGATAAGTGTATATTGCCCAAAAATAATAACATCTGTTTAAAATACATTTTATTTATAGTTTATTTTCGGAGACATTGTTATCGACTTCAATGTTTCAATAACTTGATATCTTTTGAAGTGATGTTAGAACTCAGTTTCTGGCAATATCACGAAGAAAGGATGAGTTAAATAGGCAATGTATAGCGTTGCGCCTTTAAACGGTACACTATCGTAGCAATGTATGCACACGCTTTCAGTTAAAGCCGAATTTGTAATGAAAGTAGTCTTGCATAATATTTATCTGCATGGTTGTTATTAAGTAGCGTTTCGAAATATAGTTTGTAAAATTTATATAAAAATGTTTACGTATCACGTATTACTGATTTTCTCTACCTATTCCTCAACAAATTTCTATTCTTTAAAATGTTTTCATTTAGATAAACGTTTGTACATGCGCTTTTGTTGCATATTTTCTTGTAGATATAACGAAAGAAGGGGATTATACAAAGCTAAACCGATAGCATATTTCTTTTAAAAGCTGGTTCTTATGTGGTTTGTAATTCCATGCTCTTGCCTGATCAGGAGAAATAAAAATAAATCAGAAAAATATAATATTTTTAAAAATATGAAACTAATAGCAAAAAATATATCGGAAATGGTTAACTGCACAAGAAATGTTGCACACAAATTGTGTGTTTTAGCGAAATACACACTTTTTTGTATACTAAGATGTTTTACGGTTTACCAGCTATGCAAAAGCATCTCGAGGTCTTCAAAGCTAATCCCAGAAAATTCAAGATGTGTATTTTATTTGTCATGAAAATATTTTAAACATGCGGTATTTTGTTAAATGGTTAGAGCTATTTTAAGAAAATAAAAACTTTTTTTAAAAAATTGCCTATGTAAAGAATAGTTTGAGGTGGGTGATTCCTTAAACCTTTCGAGTTGTATCCTTGAAAGATTCTGAACTTAAATTAAAAAAAAAAAAATCTTGCCTGAGGTATGATTTTCTGTATCACTTATTTTTTTAATTATACTAAGTTCAGAGTTTATAGCTCGTTCTCATAGATATTACATTACTGCATACATCTAATACATATGTATTTTATTAGAAACAAATAGAATTTGAATTGTGAAAATAAAAAATAGCTAATGAGAAGCATAGTGTTGATTCTTGATTTAACACGTTTTAAAATACCAAGGTTTGTATTTATCTGACCCATCTTTTTGGAACTGTCCTACACACACAAACACACACATAAACATACCGAATGGAACGTAAAATAGCGTAAGCAAATAAAAATATAATTCTGGTTGAGCATGTGTTGGGGTATTTATGTGCACCACACACACACACACACACATACACAACTGAATTTTTAACAAGATGCTTTTGATTTCAAAGTTTTTCAAATTTGTATTTTCGATATCTAATTTTTGGCACAATGGGCTAAAAAAGAAAGCTTTCTAAAAGATGCTCATTTCACAGCTGACATTTCCACTCAAGTTAAGAAGTTATTCTCTCACACAGCGATGTAGCACCCTGTAACACATGCGACTCGCATTCGGGAGATTTCGGGTTCGATGCCCAGAGACAAACCCACTTTGACCATGAACTTTTGGTGGTTTCCCAAGGTCGATAGGTAAATGCTGGGGTTATTCATCTTTTTCCTTAAACATTTCCTTTATGCCACCTAGAGGGCCCTACCAGAGGCCACGACAGGGAACTAGGGCTTTGGGTAGGCCCGGGTGGCATCGGAAGCATGAAAAATCCAGTCTAACCTTGCGTTTGTCCTCATCCGTATATGGTCCTCTTTGGGAGTCTCTCCAATGGTTGCCGGTGTTCCTTCTGTTCGTCTGATTCTTTGCCTTGTTATTTTCTCTCTCTCTCTCTCTCTCTCTCTCTCTCTCTCTCTCTCTCTCTCTCTAAGCGCCCATAGTGTAACAGTGTGTATGCAGTATGTTTACTCAGTAAAAATTAAAACATAAACAGTCGGTATAACTGCGTATATTGTTTAAGATTGTTACGCCTTTATAATAACCAAAAATTCACACTAAAACATCCATAATTGTCTAGCCGATAAGGAAATATACGAGCATTTGTCATATTCCATCCTATAGCTATATTTACTACCTAATATTCATCCAACGATTAAATCAAGCAATCTTTTGATCTAATCGCCCGAAAAGTCTTCCATATAAAGGATACATTGCAGTGAAGTATTTTGTTGAAAATATTCGTGTCACATCCTGGAAGATGCTGAATTTAATTGCTAGTTTGGTTTATTGGTAACCAACTTTTAGAGAAATATCCGTGTGTGTGTGTGAGAGCAGTAGTACTCATAAACAAAAAGTCCATTACGTATTAAACTAGGTATTTAAGTTGACTACTTCCAAGAATGCGTCACGAAGATTTATAAGAAAACCCCTTCTACTCTATCCTTTACATTTAACACTTTTTGTAAGCTCTGATTTTCTCAAAAACGGCTCTAAAGCTTTTGAGTAAAATACCATACGTTTAAGATATTTTCATGAACTACAAAGTCTATATTTTGAACTTTCTGGTAATAGTCTCTGAATGACTTTTGTGTAAGGGGTAAACCTTAAGAGATAAAGAAAAATTCAACACAAATATTATGGATATTTTTAAACCACATAAAGCACTATGCCATATACATTTTTGTAGAGCTAAGAGTTTTCCTAGATATTCCTTGTTTTTGGTTTCAATTTTAAACTACTTAAACTCTTTCTCAAACGGGAAGTCGTATAGCTTTTATTACTTCTTTTGTTTTATTTCTAGCCAAGTAAAGAAAACCGAATTTCAAATAGCGTAGCTTTTAAAAGGTGTGAAATAAGATATTTATTCGGCCCTACGTTGAAGTGACAATTTGAAGAGCTCGGGGCACAAAAAATGTTAATAACAGTTCTATATTCTGTGGAATTATAGGATGAGTTTTTTTTTTCGTTACAAGAGTTTCTGTAGGTACGACGTAGGTTTCGATCTCCTGTCGTTTATTACTCTATGTTGAACATGGATAAGAGTTTGCATTCAACGTTTAAGCAGCCTCATCCAATAAGGACTAAGTTATTTGAATGTATATTTTCGCCGTGTGTTTTAAGTTTATAAATATTCTCAACAAAAACTAATTAGTAGTTCTTGTTTGATATAAACATGAAATTTTTGCAATATATTGGGCATCGAGGTGCATGGAAAATAATTGCAAGAGGTGAGTATAAGGATGACAATATACGTCGTTTATTCCTACGTAGTAACTCAACAGCAAATTGTAACTACACTTTTGTGATTCTTCTTGTTATAGGAATATTATAATTTCCCGAATAATGATTACATAATACTCTTTTTTTTTCTTTTTTTTTTTTTTAGCTGAACGTCTTTTAACCTAGTTGGTCATATCGGACGATGAATGAAATTGGTGAAATGAAGCTCAAATGATCTCGTGGTCCATGGAGCTTAAAGTCATTCGTCTTCTCAGGATAAGGGAAAACCCCGAACAAACCTCTTCCGGGTAACTCACCCTAAGCGAGTTTCGAACTTGCAGCCTGTTGAATATGAGGCAGACACGCTACCACCACACTACCCAGGCGGGCCGTAATACTCTTGTATTACATAATTAATTTAGATTGTTAATTTGAAATAATACGGAGACATCAAGGCTTGCTTACGATTCGGAACAGTGAACTCGATTTTCTAGTATACAGAATCGTGAAGAATTATGAACTGCAATATATATTTTTACTTTCTCTAGTCCCATATATACTATGTACATAGGGATAGAGAAATATTGTATTCCACCCAAAAATTCGATACCGAAATTTCACCGGAAATACATGTTTTAGGACCTCCTGTATCCAAAAAAAGCATTTTCAAAAAAAGGTCTGTGTGTGTGTGTGTGTGTCCGTGTGTCTTTGAACACGATAACTCAAAAACGAAAAGTAGCTAAAATACCAAACTTGGTATTTAAGTTCAGCATCTTACAGGGATGCGACACGAAGATTTTGAGAAAAATCCCCCAACCCCAAACTATCCTTTACATGGAACTTTTTTCGAAAATTTTGATTTTCTTAAAAATGGCTTTAACGATTTTGATTAAAATATCAAATATTAAAGATATTTACCTAACAAATAAAATGTATATCTTAAATTTTCTGGAAATAGCTTCTGAAGACCTGTTTATTCTGAATGAATTGTACTTCATTTGGCATAACTAGTTAACCGCAAGAGATAGACAAAAACTTACTATAGAAAAAAATTAGGCCTTGTTAAAATACACAAGTTATGTCATATACATTTTTCTCGTAGAGCTTACCGTTTTCCAGATATTCATTGTTATTAGTTTCAGTTGTAAAGTGCTTATACTTTTCTCAGGCGGGAGTGTCCGTTTTTCATTTGTTCTACTCCTGGCCAAGAAAAGAAGCGATTTGTAATGACAATCGCATAGCGACAGCTTTTAAAAAATTTGACTATTGGTTTAGCCTAGTGTATTCCCTTATTTTCTTCCTACTTATACGGAACTAAATAATAAGAACATTGTGCTAATGAGTACCTCGATTAGCAAGGTGCAGAAAGAAGAAGAATCTTATGTATGAAGTTTGTAGAACAGCTAGAGAAAGGCATGTGAGTGTAACACATCAGATTTATATTTACTGTGTTCATACGGTTCCAAATTGGAATAATACTCGTCTATATGTTAAGAAAGACTTTTTTGTTTTAATCATATGAACATTTTCTTATATCACAGCATTGAAACAAGCCGCATTTGGGCGATAATTAAATTAAAAATTAGTTTTAATTTAAACCCTAAGAGATTTCTGCGCTTAAATAATAGCTCTCCTAACGCCATATAATTATTTATCGTCCGTATTAATGGTTAAATACTATTTCCATATAAAGAGGACTAAGCGAATAAAATATAGAGATTGCAAGTGTATTATATATTTATAAAACTGTTCTTTAATGTAAATTTAACATTAAATAAACAGCGCATATATCATTAATATCGATAAGTAACATTAATGTCGATAAATAAAAATGATTTGATTATCTCATTAGCCTAGTTATTTCCCTTTAGCTTACACGGAAGTAAATGGTAGGATAATTTCTGCCAATATTTATCTGGATAAGCATGATGTAGGTAAATGTATAATCGTTTGTAAGAATAATTTGTTTATAGAACAGTTAGATAAAGTCATGTGAATGGAAAACGTCTGATTTTTTTAATCTATAAGCTCCAAGACGTGTATTTTCAGTGAAATCTACTGATTGGAATGTACTTCTAATATTAAGCATTCAAAATGAAGAAAGTAATAAGACCTTCGTAAAGTATAATTCTCTGTTTTTATTTTGGTAGTAATTATTCGTAGTGGTAATACGACGGTGGCAGAGCAGCAAGTGACAGCAGCAGCAGGAGACCCGTATGGCATTTTATCCTGCAGGAGTCGTGGTGGCGATAGGGTCCTAGGGAAGCGGTATATTACATTGCAAGGGGCAGAGGCTGGAGTGTTCATTCTGTATTCGTCTGTCATCGCCAGCGTCAGCCCAAGGGCGTGAGAGGGAGAACTTGAAGAACACAGCGCTGTGTTTAAAGCGAGGCCGTATGTGACGCTATGCATACCCAAGTTAATACCATGTGCGTTGAGGGCTTTGTAATGAAATACTGCGTATACCTCCACTCCCAGCAATATCCGTTCACTGCAGACACCAGATGTCTTAAAAATACATAACCAACTGTAGAAGATTTAAAATTTCACAGTTGACTCATTTAATGCAACGCCAATGATCCATTTGAGAAATTTGACCAAAAATTGTGAAAATTAAAACATGTTTCATAACAAAATAATATGAATTCTTCCACTTTCAAGGATTAAACCCTATTTGTTTTGTTCCGGCTCCAATTATTAAAGCTGCTGTATCCATGTTTTCCGTGGACATCACTGGGCTCTTTTACCACTTCTCGGTTGATAGCTGAAACGTTTCCATGGCATTCTTTTGGAATCTATGCTACAACATGTTCACATCATCTCCTATATTCTTCTATTTTATCTGTAAGACTAAATATTTCCAGTTCTCTACGAATATCTTCACTTCGTTTTGTCCATTAATGTATATCTTGCCACAAATCGTAAATATTTAATTTCTGCAGCTTCTATTCTTTTGAGTGTTTGTTTACTCAGAATCCATATTTCTGGGCTATACAATAATGCAGGTATAGCCAATAATTTACCAAATCTAGATGTGCTTCCATTCTTCCGTTCTTTCCCAATGTTCTTATCAGGGTGTAATTTATTATTTATGTCTTTTTCTCTATTACATCTAGATAATTAGATTTAGATTACTTTTACTTGTTCTAGTGTTCTTTTATTCACTGCTATTTTTATTTTTTGTATTTCTTTGCCACACAGGACCATAACTTTTGTTTTTATTGTAGACTTTTGCAATCGTGTTTAGTGAGCCCGCCTGGTCGGAATTGGGGATGGGTGAGTCTGGGGAATAAATTATGTCTACTTTCACGTACCTTCACCTCACTTTCATCCCTCTGCTTGTCTCTGGAGCATGAGATCTCGAACGTCGTACTTCTCAGGGCGCGGTGCACATCCCGTTCACGTAAGCTGTAAGTTTATTTTGGGATTTGGGTTTTCCACATACAGACACTGTGAACACTTACAATTTCCAATAATCACTGTTTATGTTGATCCTTATTGAGACCGGCAGTCAGTTGCCAGGGCAGAGCCACATATTTAAGATCTATGTTTCTGGGCGAAACTCCGCGAATATAAAAATACTAGTTTCCATTTAGAAATGCTGTTACCGTAGCGTGGTGAACGTGTTTTAACACTGCACTCACTTTTGTAAGCGACAACTGCCCTGTTCTACCTCAGCACTGTTCTGCCGAGTACTGCCCCAGACATGCATACAACGTCCAGGTATGCAGGTAAAACCCTGTTATTATCAGTCGATCACACCTGCACCTGGCGAGGCGTGAAAATTGTTGGTCTGACCATTTCCTGTCCTTTGCAGGACTCCTTATTTACTGCATTTCCATCTTTATGTTCCATGGCACACTCGCCCAAATATAAACTTTTGGTTTTCCCCTCTAACCATATAATCATGTGTTTCACTTAAATAATAGTATTTAATATCATTAATTTAATTATATTAATTATTATCTTCGAATATTAATTCTAGTTATTATCATATTTTTCTGATTGATAAAAACGGGTTCATTAGTTTAAAAATAGTTCTCTGAGGAAGCCATTATAGCCTGATCACCAGCAAATATAAGTGTACTTACAGGGATTTTACTATTAAAACTATTTAAGTCAGTTGCCATTTCCTAATAACTACGTCTATAATATGAATTTTAAACTGTGAAATCATACATGTATAATTTTTGACTTAGCACACTTTAACTAACAATTAACTAAACGATAAATAGACAAGCATAATCTTATTAACAGACATGTCCAACTTTAAACTCGGTTTTCTCGCTAATCTTTGTCAAACACTTTACCATAGCCAATCGTTTATCAATTTCTATCAAAGGCTTTGCACTCCTTTCAAAATAGACTAAAAAAATGGTCATAACATTTTTACCTTCTCTAGCTCGTATATATGAAGCGTATTCCAAAACTAAGGTCGGATGAACAATATGTCACAGACGATTCCTTGAATGACGTTTCACGCCTGCAGCGCTGTCTATCAACTCCTTGGGAACATTTAGCAGTGTTGGTGTGCCGCAGTGGGCGCTTGCCTGTTGATGACAGCAGATCGAAGTGGCCGCGACAAATGTAGCTCCTGCCAGTTGCGAAGTGCGCGGTGGTGCTGGCAAAGGATCGTCAACTGCGGACATCCATCTTGAGTTATGTCTAGGTTGTGCTCGACACTGGTGTTGAGAATTTCGAAATGACCGCACAAATGTGCACATGAACACATGCGATCCAAAATCGACGCCGCGGGAAACTGTCATCTCGCATCATCCTCCTGCACGATAACACACGCCCACATAACACTGCCCAAATCAAAGAGAAAGTTTAAGAGTTTCTTTGGGAATTCCTTGACCACTCTACGTACAGTCTTGTTCTTGCACCAAGCCACTATTTGCTTTTCCTACATTTGAAACGGTGTTCTTGTTGGACAATGATTTAACCGACGACGAACTCAAAACGAGCGCTACCAAATGGTTCAGGTCCCAGAAGGCAGACTTCTCTGCCAAGGGGTTAAAGAAGCTGGTGCAGCGTTACAGAAAGTGCATAGATGTGAACGGCGAAAATGAAGGAAAATTAATTAATTATGTAGTCTTATATTCCTGTCAAAATAAATTGTCCCGAGAGCGAGGTTTTTATTATGACCAAACGGACCTTAGTTTTGGAATACGCTTCGTACAAATGAACTTAGTAGCTACAGAAGGTGAGTTTGTTTCACCCAGAAATATGCTAACAAGATTTCATCGGAAATCATTGTTTTCAAATCCCATGATTAAAAAAAATTATAAAAATATTCCTTTCAAAATGCCTCTAACGATTTTGATTAAAATGCCATATATTCATTTATTTTATGACAAACGAAGTGTATTATGTTGAATTTTCTTGGAATAGTCTCTAAGGATCTCTTTTATATGATACTTAATTTGAACAATTTTTAAAATGCATACTATAGCTTATTTTCATTATAAAATTGAATTCATATATATTATACTGCATATAATTATTCAAATAATACTTTACACTGTAATTAGCTAAAATATTATATGGCAAAAATATCACTAATATTAATAATCAGGTATAACCTTTAGTAAAAGATCTTGCATACTGTGGTTTTTCAAATTTCAGAATATATTGCCTTAAATTTTAACACATCAATAATATTTCACATTACTTATACATATTTTCAGCATATTTTAAACAAATTCCAGAGGTTTTTTTTTCACTGTTTGGAAAATTGCTTAATGTGATGCAATTAAAATTTAAATATTTAGTAGTATACAAATAAACTGCAGATATGTCTTCTTCATTAGTTAGGAGAAATAATTATATGAGAATTCAATTTTTTTGTTTAAAATTTTCACCATATGGATGTTATTATTTAATAATATCGCAACTAAGTATGCCAACAAAAATTCATATCATCATTTTTATCCTTTGATTACAAGGAGGTGTGCAAGTTTTCATTAATTTGTTCCGAAAACTGAATCAAATTGTATAATTTGAAGATGAGAATGTGGTGAAAAATGAAAATCCGAGAAAAGTGAGTTAATAAATAATATCTCTAAAATAATAGTGCTTCTAAATGTGATAACGCACTCCTTTATCTTTTTTTGCCTTTCCGTGCAGTGAAAAATTATGGAAAAGAACGAATGTGACTTGCTGAGTTACAAAAACTTAAAAAAAAAAACAAAAAAAAACAATAAACAAAACAAAAACAGAACATTCCAAGCAGGAGCATGGAAACAAGAGGACCAAGATAATTTTAAGATAGCAACCAATGGGAAGATAGCGCAGCTGCCTACCAAGCGGGAGACCTGGGTTCGATCCCCAGTACCGGCGTGGGGATTTTTCCCCCGCTGGGAGACCTGGACCGGGGTGCACTCAGCCTCGTGAGGTCCCTGGGGGGGCCAATTGAGGAGCTACTTGATGGAGAAGTAGCGGCTCCAGGTCGTGAGGACCGCATTAACCGGCCGGGAGGGGCTCGAGGCGCTGACCACGTCTCACCCTCCAATACTGCACCCCATCCATGACGTCTGTAGTGGACCGAGATGGGGGACGCAGCGGCCGGGCGGTAGGCCAAGGTTCCCCGTGAGCTGTCGTGCCATGGAGTTATAGTTATAACCAATGGGAAGAAGGAAGAGAGGATCATTATGAGACGGATTGTCGTCCAGGTGATTAAATTGTTTAGGTTAATTAGTAAATAAGATATCATGTATTTATTATATATTGGTTGTTCAGAGAGATTGTTCCTGGAGAGTTCAAACTTAAACCCAAGAGTTCTCAAGCGATGAATTCCGTTGTTTACGCTATTTCTTTGTATATTGCAAGAGGGGAAAGATGCTATTGTGTGGTCACGTCTCCTCAAGTGAAAGTGAAAGTGACATATAAACCGGGGAACCACCAGGAAATTTAGGTCAAGAATTACGTGAAAGACGCATTGACCAATTAGAATTAATCACGTCACGGCAGAAGCGCAGCCCAAGCCACTTTCGGTGTCAAAAATGGTCCAATGAGATTACAAGTTAAGAGTTTTGCGCATGGGTAGAATTTGCTATAAATATAGAGTGACAATTTTCACGCAGTTGGAATTTAACTACACGCAGAATCTATGATGCTCGAAACAAGAATCCTCGTACCTATAGTAAAGTTATTACAGTGGTTCACACAGTTGAAATAAATGTCACGCATAACCTGCGACGCCGGAAACAAGGAAGCCACGACGGAAATTTAAAGTGTCTACAATTATTCTGCACGTTACAGTTGTGCTCGTCGCCGCGTAAAGTTTAGTTACCTTCATGCGCGTTACGCCCTTGTTCGAGGGAAATTATCGGAGCTCAATCGTGCCAGGAACATTCTCGGGAACGCTTGTGAAGAGAAATAAACCTCGACTGAACGAAAAGTGCCGACATTATTTTAAGTTAATTCCCGTACCACTTCCTGGAAATCACCGTAGCTAAATACCTGAGCTAGATATAAATAGGTCTCATTTGCTCGTCGCTGAGTCCACCAACAGCCGAGGAGCATCGAGAACCGACTTTAGCAGCTGCAACGCCGGAGAAAAGACCAGTCGTCACTGCGCAGCCCAGCACCACCAGGTACGTCACCAGTTCCCGCCTCAATTATCACTATAATAGGAAAAATGTATGGTAAGATTTAGGGCAATCCGAAATCCACGAGAAATTGATTAGAACAGCGGAATGTGGAATACAAAAACGGCAAACTCTAAATAAGTACGGAAAACGCCGCAGAAGAAGAAAAAGAAGACATTTCTTGATCATATCTTGAGGGGTGTTTCACCTTTATATGAGCAATACTTATAGTTTTTACTTCAATTTTATACTTCAATTTTAATTTAGATTTACAGGTAGACCAATTCCCTCTATGACATTCTTTAAAACTATATGGACAAAAGAAGGATTGTAGGTTTGATAACACTAAAATTCGTATTTATGAATTTTGGAAAATGAAATGGCGTTTTATTTATGGACGCTCTTTAACTGCTGTGGTTCTCAGTGTCCCATTCAATACAAGGCGTAAAAGACAGCTTAATTTTGCTCACAGGCCCCTCTATCAAGTTTGAGGTTCTTTTTCGTCCCGTAAATCTACGACACGGGACCGACGGCTTTACTTCCCTTCCGAAGGAAGCCATGCTATGCGAGAAAAATCGTCCTCCACCGGGTTGGAACCCGCGATCTTGGGTATATGAAGTTAGTGTGGTAACCATTACATTATGGAGGGCAACATTTTTAGTCCTTTCTCAGAGATTATTAGGCGTATGTTGTGTTTCTCAACGCCCTTGTGTTTTATAAGGATTGCTTATAAAACCTAGTACGGTCAACTGCATATCTATTGGTATTTGATTGGAATTATCTTGATAACTAAAGCATTTTTCACTTTCCCATAGATGGTAAATTGTGTTTTTCTTTCTATCCAGCCCCTTCCACGTCTTTCTACGGTTAATTTTTAACAAAGCCCAAGAAACAGACATGGAGTATGGTAAATGTTATATCCCAGTGAAACTAGGTGGCGGTTGGAAATAACTTCTCTAATAAACTCTACTCTGGTTTGGGTAAACAAGCAGAATGGAAATTTCCAGTGTCAAAACGACTTATGGGAAGAGTGGTTGAGAAGGACTTATACACACTGAAACATATGCCAAATATTTGTGTCAAACTTCCTTCTAAAACAGTTATAAATGAAGTCTAAAAACTATTAGTCTGTAGTCTAAAACTATTAATTGCTATTAATTGTTTACATATGTTTGTGAATATAAAAAGAAACTTTGTTCCACAAGCATTTAAATATAATAATAATAATAATAATAATAATAATAATAATAATAATAACAATATTATTATTATTATTATTATTATTATTATTATCTGAACGGTATTCTGCAAAACCGCAGATAGCACATAGGCTGTGATACATTACCCTTATGTTTTTGCTTGTCGTAAGCAGACCAAGGAATTCTCAAGCAGCTGACTTCAGGTCATTATGGCTCGTTTCCTCCAATCTAAAAACTGAACTGAACTGAAAATTGAACTTAATAGTTTTTAGTTCGAATCACATGATCACGAACTGTGCCATTGTTTATTATGGAAGTGCTTTTCTGCGGCCGAAAACTTAGCAAACTGTACTGAACTCACAGGTGAATCTCTCCTTTCTCGTTTGTCATTAGAATTTTTAAGTTTTCCACTAGAAATCTAGGCGGTGAAAATTACGGTAGATGTCGTTTTTGCAACATGTTATTGGATTACTTGTCGTGTCACATTCATGAAAAATTCTATCTTAAATATCCAGTTTAGAATTTCATGATTTTATTGCTTTTAGTTTTCTGTTCATAGACATACACATATACACATACACACACATCAACATATTCTCTTCAACCCAAATCAATAAACTTAATTGAATTTAAACCAATTATTATAAGCGTCTTGTTCAGATCCATTTACATTTTATATATATATATAGATTAAACAAAGTGTTACATCCTTTTCTCAAAATGTCTTACTGAAATTTCTTATTCAGTGACCTCAAAAAATATATTTTCGATTAAATTTAATTCATCGAAGTTTTGAGTGAGATACAATACCTGCTCTATTTATGCGCATAGTACTGGCAAAATCGTAAATTAAATGTGTGAGAGAGATAGAGGAAGATATAAGAGAGAGAATAAATAACGAAAAGTTGGATTAATAGTTAACTTGATAAATAGAGTTCAGCATCCTTAATACAGTACACTCTAAAATACCGTATATTAAAGACATTTACATTCCAAATAAAATTTATATCTTAAAATTTCTGGGAATAGCCTCTGAAGACCTCCTTATTCCAGATGAATTTTGCCGAATTTTGCTTAACTGTTAAACCGTAAGAGGGAGACAAAAACAAAAAAATATAGATCTCGTCAAAGCACTCAATTTATGTCCTTTACGTTTTTGTTGTGGAAGTAATCGTTTCCGAGATATTCCTTGCTATTGGTTTCAATCGTAAAATACTTCTTATACTTTTTTCAGGCAGAAAGTGACCATTTTATTTTGTTGTACTCCTGGCCAAGCAATAAAGCAATTTGCAATGACAATCGCATTGCGACAGGTTTTAAAACATGTTACTATCGCTTTAGCCTGTTCTCTTGGTTCTTCCATTAAAACAGTACTAAGTAAAAAGACCGTTTTGTGAATGCTTATATCGATTCCCGTGGTCTAGAAGGAAGAATAAACTTTCGTACCAAGTTTGTAGAACAGCAAGAGAAAGTCATGTGAGTGTAACGCATCAGATTTTATAACTATATGAAATATTGAGTGCCTTGTGGTCATCGTCGAATTCAGCCTAGGTATTTAAGACATGTTGTCTGAAAGTTGTTGTTTTTTTACTTTCTCTACACATACTATGTACATAGTATATAGAGAAGGTATTGCACTCCACCCAAAAATCCGCTACGCAAATACCTGTTTTAGGGTCCCCTGTATCCAAAACCATTTTCAGAAAAAGGTCCGTGCGTGTCTGTCAACACACAAGCAATTTTTATTAACAGGGGAATTATAATAAGATTATTTCATGTTCTATTTTTTATGAATTAAAATATTTCATAAATATTGGTTTTTACAAAGTAACTCAAAAACGAAAAGTCGGTAAAATACCAAACTTGGTATTTAAGTTTACTATCTTCCAGGGATGCAACACGAAGATTTTGAAAAAAAAAAATCTGCCATCCCAGACTACCCTTTACATGGAATAAATTACAAAAATTTTGATTTTCTTTAAAATGGCTGTAACGATTTTGATTAAAATACCGAAAATGAAAGACATTTATATGGTAAATAAAATGTATATCTTGAATATTCTGGAAATAGCCTCTAAAGACCTCTTTATTCTGAATGAATTTTGTTTAATTTTGCGTAACTGGTAAACCGTAATATATAGGCAACAAGTTGAATGAATGTATGAATGACTGAATGAATGAATGAATGAATAAGTGTATTTATTGACATAGCAATATCATACATAGAAGTTCAACAGTCGCACGGGTCCATAGACCGTACGTGCTTTTGTAATACACATTACAAGCAATATTAAAACAACAACAATAACAAAGAATTAAAAGAGTAAACACGAAAATAAAAAGACAAAGGAAATACACAGTCAAATACAATATTAAACAACCATAAAGAATGAAGAGTGAACCCGAAAATAAAAATACAAAGATATTCAAATATAGCAATTTAAATTTACAGCACAGAGTACGCCTTCATAAATGCACCCTCTTATAATAGATAATTACACTTAAAAGACATATATACACATAATATATACCCATATATAAAACCATAGCACAACAGTGACCTAAGTATGACATAATATGTATGTATGTAGAACATTGTAGTCACTTTTGTTTAGTTGATCTTATTCCTCCCCCCCCCTTCTCTATTGGCAGCCTCCTCAGATCTCAGCTGTCTTGCCTTAAGAATAAATTTACCTAGCCCGTCCATGTTTTCCGTGCCTGCCAGTAGCGTCCAACATGCTTCTAGCCCTACATTCGCAGTGGTAAAAAATCGCGGCAAATATTTTTCCCGCCATTCCTCCGTACCCCTACATCTTGCCAAGATGTGAGTCCACGACTCTTCCTCCTCGCAAATGGGACAGATTCTCGTACCATTCTCGTCAGAAATTTTCGTGCTCCTGCATGCTCCTAGTCTAATCCACGGGAGCCCCTCTCTAATGAGTTTGGTACCTGTTTTGATGTATTGCTCCATACCCCACTCCGATTTCAACCCAGACTGTACTTCTAATGACACCTTCTCTGTGCATTGCGCAATTATTTACTGTCTGTCAATATCACAGAGGCGGTTCTTAATTTTTCTCCAAATACTTCGCCTGTTTTCCTGCCCCGCCATCCAAATGTCTCCCATCCCAATGGTTTCCAAACCGTTCTTTAATTTTGATGCCCACGTCGAATTACCTTCCATTCGCAACTGTTCACGGTAGCAGACTGTCCTAATTAGAGATTGGTTTCCGTGAACGATTCTCATCCAATATTTAACTGCTCTGATTTTGCACTCTATCGTTTCACTATGTGCCCCGAATTCCCTCATTATTCCGCAGTTTGCCGTACCCCTCCCTACACCCAAAATTCCTTTCAAAAATTGGGTCCTCACTTGATCCAGATTCTCTGTTTGTTCCCACCCTCATATTTCTCCTTCGTATGTCATCGTGGATCTAACTGTCGCTCCGTATACAGTTTCCATTAAGGTTATGGATATATTCGGTGTTCTGTAGCGTATCCGGACAGCTTCCGCCGCTTTCACCCTTGCCTTGTGTTTCGTGATGTCAATGTGTTTTGTCCATTTTCCGTTCATTGTAAATGTGAGTCCTAAGTACACAAAAGATTTAACATTGTCCAGTATCTGTCCTGCATATGTCCAAGTCTCCTCCCTGCTATAAACACAACCCTTTTTGAAAGTCATTACCTTAGTCTTATTCACATTAACTGTAAGTATCCATTCATCGCAATACTTCTTAAGTTTGTCCAGTCCACGTTGCAATCCGTTTACTGTCGTAGAGCACAATACTAAATCGTATGCGTATAAAAGTGTTGGGATCTGCAAATCCGCTACTACTAGTGCTTGGATATTCTCAGCTATCATTGTATCAGTAATATCATCCACAAAGAGATTAAACAGCAAGGGAGATAAAATACAACCCTGCCTCACTCCCCTATAGCTTCGGCAGCTCTCGGACACTCTGTTTCTGTCGTACTTCACACAGAATTCGAAATTTTTATACATTGCCTGCAATGCTCTAACCATTTTACTACAACAATTGTAGATCACGTTACAACACATAAGTTATGTCATATACGTTTTTTTCGTAGAATTGCCATTTCTGAGATATTCCATGTTATTTGTTTCGCATCTAAAATAATTAAATTTTTTCATCCCTGCATGGAAACGGATTTCATCCATATGGCAACCAGTGTTTAAAAGATTTAACTATTGCTTTAGCCTAGTGTATTCCCTTATTTACCTTCTACTTTCAAGGAAGCAAGTAATTAAGACAATTTCTGCTAATGTTTATCTCGATTATCATGAAATATATAGAAGAATAAACGTTTTAACACTAAGTTTTCACAGAGATGTACAGAAAGTCAAGTGATTGTAACACATCAGACTTTTAATCGTTGTCATACAGACAATTTTTTTTTTTTTTGTTTCATTTATATAGCCCCCTTTAACATCTAAGGTCATATCGGGGGCTTTGCATTTGAAACAACTCGTTCTTTACGTTGGTTTAAATCATTTAATTTTTCTCAAATACACACACATTCACTCTCACATACATACTTCCAGATAGGGAATAGGGAATAGGGGGCTAGGGAATAAATCTGGCAAAAGAAAAATTCCCCGCACCGGCCGGGAATCGAACCTGGGACCTCCAGGTGAGAAGTCAGCTCGCTGACCACTCGACCACGGATGCCATACAGACATTGTCTATATGCAATTAGAGGATTTATTTGTATATTGTTGATTATAATAGCATAAGTATAAAAGTTTTGCTGTAGGTAAATATCTTTAAATGGGCAACTATCTTCCTCTAAATCTTCAATGTGTATATATTTATATTGTATGCGCTTTATTAATTCATAGCGTTTCTAGTTCCATTTACTTACCTTATTACTTTCTCTACGTTGTACAATTTTTATACGGGGATTTCAACGGAAATACACGTTTCAGCGTCTCGGTATCCAAAAAAAGCATTTTAAAAGATAGTGTGTGTGCATGTGTATGAAGACGTAACTCAAAAACGAATAGTTGATTAAGTATCAATTATGATATTTAAGTTCAGCACCTTCAAAGATGCAACACGGTTTTCAAGAAAATTCCAACCGCAAACTTATTTTTTCCTCAAAAATGCCTCTAACGATTTTGATTGAAATACTTTATACTATATTTACGTGATAAAATAAAATGTATACTTTGGATTTCCTAGAAATAAACTCTGAAGCGCACTTCAATCTCAGTGGAATCTCTATAACGTAAAACCGTAAGTGATAAACAAAAAACTTCTAAACAAAAATGAAGATCTCTTGAAAACCCACACTTCATGTCAGATACACTTTCTTGTTTTTGTTTTGGAGTTAGCCATTTCCCATACATTCCTTGTTTATATTTAAACTTTAAAATAATTATACTTTTCTCAACTAGGAAGTAGTCATCATTTTTCTTTTGTTTCAATACTTGTCATGGAAAGAGAATCGAATTTCAATGTCAATCCTATACTAACAGTTTTTAAGGGACACTGCATATTTCTGCATAGATTTATCGTATTTATATGATTGTATATTCATATAAATATATACGAATGTGAATACCAAATTTAACTGAAATAGGATGAATACTTTGCAATATATAATTATTTATTAAATTTAATTAAGTAAACATATTGAATAATCATGTTGTCCTACACGCCACAAAATTTGAGAAAATTTTGAAAAATGTTAAACAGGGATATTTCAGTAATATTTATTACTGATTTGTTATATTGTTTTAAAGGTTAGAATTTTAATTTTTGAAATTAATCTTTTTTCATACTTTTTTTTGAAATATTACTATATTGGGGCAAGAATAATTTTCTCCATTGTAATATTACAGTAGATACTTCTCTACATTCCGGGAAATTTTATTTTCATTAAAATAAAGACCGAGACTCGCAGAACATTTTCAAAGTGTGAAAATGTAGTTTTAAGAAAAAATTATTTAATGAAATAGTATGCTAAAAAACTCTGTGTTATAAGATCTTTAAATAGATGTAGGGCCCGAAACAGGAGCACGACATCTAAATTTTGATACTTTTTAGACATCCAAATAGTTCAAACAATTATTTGTAATAAAAAACTAATTTCGAGTTTTGACCGATTGCAGTAAAAATAATACTCTCGAAGTGCCTTAAAAGATATGACCATCGCTTTAAATAAGTGTGTTTCCTCATTTATCTTCCACCTAAAGGAAATAACTTATGATACCATTTATACTAATGTTTATTTCGATTAGCATGAAGAATATAGAAGAATACAGATTGTATGCAGTGCATGTAGAGATTGAATTGAAATCCAGTTTTATTTATTAACGCTCTTTAACTGCTGTGTTTCTCGGCTTCCCATCGTATGTTGGGCGTGAAATATTGCTTAATTTTGCTCATATGCCTCTTGTTCTGGCTTTATGTGCCGTAAATCTACGGCACGGGACCAACCGCTCTATTTCCCTTCCGAAGGAAGCCATGCTAAACACTTTTACGCCCGAAAAAATCCATTGCCCTTTTCTTTTTTTTTTTAAATGCAGTTCCGGATGCTTGTCAGGACCTCGGCACTGTATTCCTTTTTCCTCTTTGTTGTAGTTTTCCACATTTCCTTAGTTGACCTATTAATGTTTAACGTTTTCCTTTTACATATACATACACAGACATATACACATTTACAAACACAGAAACACCCATGCCCAAGGCGGCATTCCAACCCACGATCCCGTGCGCCACGAAGCACCAAAGCGAGGCACTTTAGCTAGCGCGGCCACGGGGACCGGTATTGTTCAGGACTCCAGCCTGGAACTGAACCCGGGACCTCAGGGTGAGAAGTCAGCTCACTTACTACCCGATCATGGAGGTAGTCCCTAGCCCTTCGAAGGGTTTGAACCCGCGACCTTGGTGAACCAGAAGCTAGCATGTTACATCAAGACCACGGAGGACGACAAAAAATACATTAGATTTTTATTCCCTTGTGGTTTGTGTGTTTGTTTTATGATCCAGCAACAGTTTCGAAGGCAACCTAGGTTGTACCTTATGCTTTAGTCCGTATAAAACGCGTAGGTTCGGACTTTGCGTTCCTCTCCGGTCCATTTGGCGGTTGTTTTTATCAGTTGTTGGGCGCACTTCTCGCCCGCGCCGGACGCACTTGCCGCTCCGTTGAGCTCGAACGGTTTGTAAGAGACCTCTAGTTCCGTTATCCTTATGCATGTGACAAACTTTTTCTCGTGATACCAGCCATTTGAAATCGAGCGAGCGAAGCATACCATGTGATATATGCGAGACAGTGTAGCGGTCACAGTGCACCGTGCATTAACATTCGGGTCATGAGGGAGACGGGCAGGCCAGACAGCGAAGAACCCAACATATGCACGCACACACTTAGGGTAAACGTTCCAGCCCATGGGCCCAAAACAAATGTGAACCGACTGCTTTGGTGGTCACCTCTCTTGCGTAAAAACCTGCTCTAGCATCTATAGAGTACAAAGAGAGAAGGAGAGGAGAGAGTTGTCATTCAAATGCTATAAATAAGTAAAGATTTGATGTGTTCCATTTTCTACCTCTCTGCAACAAATTATTGTTAAAAAGATTATTCTTCTATTTACTTTATGCTAATCGAGAAAAAATTAGCAGAAATGGTCTTATTATTTGCTTCTTTGTAAGTAGAAGCGAAACAAGGGAGAACCATAGGTTAAAGTGAAGTCAAAAGGTGGTTGCTATGAGACTGAAGCTCCTTTGTTTGTATGGACACGAGTTGACAAATTCCTATATGAGAAAAGTGTAAGTTTTTCCAAGCTGAAACCAAAAACAAGGAATATCTAAAAATCGATCAACTCCATGAAAAAAAAAATATATATTACATAAATTGTGTGTTTTAACGTGATCTACATTTTTTGGTAGTAAATGTGTGTCTAACTCTTACGTTTTACCACTTATGCAAAATTCAATAAAAATCATCTAGAATAAAGTGGTCTTTTAAGGCTATACATACATATATAAGAGATTTGAATTAAAATCGTTAGAGCCAATTTTAAGAAAATCAAAATTTTTGAAATTTTTTCCATATAAAGAATAGTTTGAGGTGGAGGGACTTACTTTAAAATCTTCGTGTCACATCCTTAGAAGATAGCAAACTTAAATACCAAGTTTGGTTTTTAACCGTCTTTTCGTTTTGAGCTATACTACCCACATACACTCAGACAGACAAACAGACACACACACGGACATTTTTCTAAAAATGATTTTTTTTGGATTCAGAGGTTCTCAAAACATATATTTCCGGTGAAATCTTGGTATCGAATTTTTGGGTGTAATACAATACCTTCTTTACACACTATGTACATAGTGCATATAGAGAAAGTAAAAAGGCATTTTCAGAAATAGGTTCGTGTGTGTGTCTGTGGACAGCATAGCTCAAAAACGAAAAGGCCGTTGAATACGAAACTTGGTATTTAAGTTTGATATGTTCCAAACATGCGAAACGAAGATTGTCAAAAAAATTCCCCCACTCCTAACTACCCTTTACATGGAATTGTTTCGAGAATTTTGATTTTCTTAAAAATGGCTCTATCGATTTTGATTAAAATATTGTATATCAAAGATATTTATCGGACAAATAAAACGTATATCTTGAATTTTCTGGGAATAACCTCTGAAGACTACTTTATTCTGCATGAATTTTACGCAATTTTGCATAACTGCTAAACCGTATGAGATACACAAAACCTTACCACACAAGAATGTAGAGCACATTAAATCACACAATTTATGTTATATACATATTTTTCGTGGAGTTGATTGTTTCTGAGATGTCCCTTTTTTTTTGGTTTCAGCTTTAAAAAACTTACTTATCTCATACCGGAGTTTGTCAATTCCTGTCCAAACAAACAAAGGAACTTCAGTCACATAGCAACCAGTTTTTGATTATCACTTTAACTTATGATACTCCCTTATTTCGCTTCTACTTACAAGGGAGTAAGTAATAAGACTATTTCTGCCGATTTTTTTCTCGATTTGGATGAAGTAAATAGAAGAATAAGCTTATTAGCAATAATTTGTTACCTAGATGCAGAGAAAGAGGCATGTGAATGGAACACATCAGATTTTTAAATGTAGAATTCAAAAGACAGAATAGCAATATTCATGCTGAATGGAATGTTATGGAACAAGAATATAACTTTAGAAACCAAATTACTGATACATAAATAATAATTAGAAGTGGGTTAACTTATGGAGCGGAAACTTGGACACTGAATAGGAATTTAAATTTAAAATTATTTCTACCGAAATGGTCTGTTTCGTTATATCTTTTCGATATTCTAAATTAGAAAAAATCTCTAACAAACCTTGAAAGTTCAAAATTTAATTTTAGATTTTATAAGGTACAAACAGCTAGAATGGTACAAACAAGTCTGTAGAATGCAGAGATAAGATTACGAATAAATTTTAGAATGGAACCCACCTGGAAGAGGAAGACGTGGTCGACCTAGACTTAAGTGGATGAAGAATATTGAAAGAGGAATGATGGAATTAGATCTAGAGAGATTTAACTGGGAGGATGGAGAAGAGTGGAGGAAAAAGCTTGAACTTTGGATACAGGAATATGTTTTTACACTGTATACCTGTTTATAAATTAACCTTTTTATTTTCTCTAACATGTACAGAGTAGTTAGACAAGGTATTTCACCCAACATATCTATATGCGATTTCACCGGAAATCATGAATAAACACATTATTTTCTCTAGCATATAAGTACAATGTACATAGTAGGTAGAGTAAGTAATGTATTCCACCCATAAGTTTGATACCGAAATTTCACCGAAAATACTAGTTTGGAGCTCCGTTGAATCAAAACAAAATAATTTTTACATTCTCAACGTGTACTATGTACATTGTAGTTAGATAAGATATTGTTTTCAATTAAATGTCGAAATTTCAATGGGAAATATGTTTTAAGGTCCCCTGAATAGCATAGTATTTTTAAAAAAAGTTCAGTGTGTTTGTCTGTCCGTCTGTCTGTGTTAAATTTACCTGTTTGTTAAACATCCTGCCAGCTGCCAAGATCATAGC
The DNA here is from genome assembly GCA_030762935.1 of Hymenopus coronatus. Taxonomy (NCBI): domain Eukaryota; kingdom Metazoa; phylum Arthropoda; class Insecta; order Mantodea; family Hymenopodidae; genus Hymenopus; species Hymenopus coronatus. Next base: position 30,180,680 of record CM060890.1, on the reverse strand, counting down.
GCCGTCGTTGTGCCAGAATTTCATCCGGCAGGAGCTGTTTAATATGCCAGTAAATCTACTGATATGAGACTCTTAACTTTTAAGCACACTTAAAAACCATTGATATGGAATAGGCGACCTTGAGACCAAAGGTCAGCGCCTAAGCAATTGAGCTACCCAGACCGACTGTATCGTGTGTGTGTGTGTGTGTGTTTATGTGTGTGTGTGTGTGTGTGTGTGTGTACGCGTGTGGTGTGAGTGAACAGCAAAGCTCAATAACGAAAAGTAAGTTAAATATTAAACTTGATATGTCAGTTCAACATCTTCCAAGGATACGATACGAAGATATACAAGAATATCCCATCACCACAAACTACCCTTTACGTAGAACATTTTATTCATATTTAATGTTCTAAAATTTAGTATATTAAAATATTTACATGGTAAATGAAATGTATGTCCTGAATTTAACGGAAATAGACCCTGAAGTCCTGTTCATACAAAGTTCCTTTTGCAAATCGGTAAACCGTAAGAGATAGACCAAAACTTACTAAACAAAAATGCAGACTTCGTTAAAACACACACTTTATGTCATACACATTTTTATTTTTTCAGAGCTAACAATTTCTGAGGCATTATTTGCTACTGATTTCAATTTTAAATTACTTTTCTCAAACGGGAAGTCCTTTATCATTTCAATATTCTTTTGTTTTACTCCTAGCTATGTAAAGAGAATCGAAGGCAATTGCAGAGCGAAAAGTTTTAAAAGATTTGACAGTCGCTTTAGCCTTAAGGAGGAACTAGAAAGTGATAAGACCTTTTCCTTAATGTTTGTCTTGATTAATATAATATAGATAATTTTGCAGAACAGATGAAGAAAGCCCTGTAAATGGAAAGCATTAGTTGTTTTAGTAACATTTTCGCGCGTGTGTATGTGTGTGTCTTATCTGTCTGTGTGTGCCTTTGGACAGCATAACTCAAATACGAAAAGTCAGTTAAATACTGAGCTTGATATATAGCTTCAGCATCTTCCAGGAATGCGAAACGATGATTTTAAAGATCTTTACATGTCTATCTCTTACGATTTTCCAGTTCTGCAAAAGTCATCCAGAATAAAGAGGACTTCACAGAATATTCCCAAAAAGGGCAAGATACACATTTTTTGTCATATACCTACCTAAATATTTTAAATATACAGAATTTTAATTGGAAACGTTAGAGCTATTATTGGAAAATCGGAAATGCCGCAAAGCGTTTCCTGTGTTTGAGGATTTTTGCTGAAAATCTTCCTGTCATATCCTTGGAACATAATACTGTTACTTAAATGCTAAATTTGGTATTTAAGTTTTTGTTTGTGAGTTATACTGTCCGCACGCGCGCGCGCTCACACACACCGAGTGGTTAGATCATTCTCCTCTCACGTAGACGGCCCAGGTTCGATCCAAGCGACCGCATGTGGGAGTTGTGAACAAAGCGGCGCAGGGGCGGGTTTTGTGCTGGTCCTCCGGTTTCTCACTCTATTGCATTCCACCGGTGCTTCATCTTTATTCTGTATATTATCAGTGTCATCGCCTGCGCTGACTTTGTAGTAAAAGCGGGCGTAAAGACTATCAAAAAATACAAGCACACTGACTCTTTCTAATCTTTTTACTTTCTCTATGCGTACTATGTACATAGTGTATAGAGAAGGTATTGCACTCCACCCAAAAATTCTATGCCGAGATTTCACCGAAAATATATGTTTTAGGGTCCCCTGGATCCAAAAAAAGTATTTTCAGAAAAAGGTCAATGTGTGTGTGTCCGTGTGTCTGTGAACACGATAACTCAAAAACGAAAAGTTGGTAAAATACCAAACTTGGTATTTAAGTTTAGTATCTTCCAGGGATGCGACACGAAGATTTTGAGAAAATTCCCCCCACCCCAAATTACCCTTTACATGGAACTTTTTTCGAAAATTTTGATTTTCTAAAAAATGGCTCTAACAATTTTGATTAAAATTTACCTGACAAATAAGATGTATATTTTCAATTTTCTGGGAATAGCCTCTGAAGACTGCTTTATTCTGGGTCAATTTTACGGAATTTTGCATAAGTGCTAAACCGTAAGAGAGAGACAAAAACTTACCACACAACAAATGTAGAGCACCTTAAAACACACAATATATGTTAATATACATTTTTTTCATGGAGTTGCTTTTTGAGATATTCCTTGTTTTTTGCTTTAGCTATAAAAAACTTGTACTTTTCTCATACAAGACTTTGTAAACTCGCGTCCATACAGACAAAGGAACTTCGGTTACATAGCAACCAGCTTTTGACTGTCACTGTAACCTATGGCACTCTCTTATTTCGCTTCCACTAACAAGGAAGCAAGGAATAAGACTATTTCTGCTAATTTTTACTCCATTAGATGAAGTAAATAGAATAATTTGTTGCAGAGATGTAGAGAAAGTCATGTGAATAGAACACATCAGATTTTTTATTTTTTGGTCTTCCAAATATGTACTTCCAGTAAACTCTTGGTGTCCAATTTTTGGTAATTGCAATTTCAAAATAAACGACAGTTGTAATTCAAAATTTCCTTCTGTGTTATTTCTTTTTCGTAACTGCAGTTAGAGTCGATAGAAAAAAGATCTCACTTCTCATAAATCAACCAATCAGCACGCCACCACATGAATTCCAATTTGCAAAGGGATAAGCGAAATTATGTATTACATCCATTTATAATTACTGTCTAAGTGCTCAAATCTACATACATGTAAAACAAACAAATACGTCTTGACTCCTGCAATGATTTTTGCACTAACATTCCTCGTAATGAGATTATTAATTATGGCGTTCCAACTGGAAACAAAACTTTCAGTTGACTTGCAACAATAATTGGTGTAAACATTATTTTCAGTTCCGCATCAATATAAGCTTTAGCTTTAGCTTTCTCGTTATATGTAGAAAACGTTCAGGACATTCGTTTTATAGTAATTATATAAATTTTTGTGCCTTTAAATCTACGATTTAAAGTATCAAATTTTCTTCATGTGGTATTATAAGTGTTTTAAGGTTTTAAAATGTATAGTACAAAACCTTAAATTGCTTTTTCGACATCCTAACTTTAATCCTAACGTTAAATCTCATGTAGCATAAAAAATCATAAGCATTATTTTGCACTCGCGTGCAAATTGGTAATAAATTGCGTGGCGTCTAGTAGAAGCAGTTTAATTTAAATAAACTTCATAAATTTAAATAGTATATTTGAGGGAAATAGCTTTAATGTAGAGCACTTCATATATGTTCCTTTCAGGATATCGATATTTTTCCTTTCTCTAATACTTATGTACAGTTTCACGGTAGGTAGAGAAGGTATTGTATTCCACCCAAATATTATTACTGAGATTTTACCGGAAGTATATGTTTTGAGGACTAATGAATCCAAAAAGAAGCCTTTCTAGAAAAAGGGCCTTGTGTGTGTCTCTGTGTATCTATATCTGTTCCTCTGGACAGCATAACTCAAAACAAAAAAAAAAACCCATAAAATACGGAACTTGGTATTTAGTTCAGTAACTACAAGAATACAACACGAAAGCTTTCAGGAAAGTCCACCAACTCCAAACCAGACATACATGGAACATTTTTATAAGGGTTCAATTTTCTAGAAAATGACTCCAACGGTTTTGATTGCCGTGTGTTAAAGACATTTATGTGGCAATTAAAGTACATTTCCTGATTTTCTTGGCAATATCACCTGAACTCCTCTTCATTCTGAATGACCTTTTGATATCTGGCAAAGCGTAAGAGATAGACGAAGACGTACTCACAAAAATATATATCTCATTACAGCACTCAATCAGTATATGTTATACATTTTTTGCAGCGTTAACTATATCCGAGACATTTCGTGCTATTGGCTTTCATTTTAAAATACAACTTTTCTCTAGCCGGAGTCTAGAGTCTCTCATCATATCCCTTTTTTTTTACTCCTGGCTATGCTTTGAGAACTGAACTTCAGTAACACATTTGAAAGTTCTGCCTTCGTCTTAAAAGGAAGTAAGTTATAAGACTATTTCTTGGATAGGTAGAGTCAGACTGAAAAATGCAATGCTATGGCCGAGATTTGAACCACGGGTCACCCGATCTCTGGTCAGTTGCTCTGCCACTGAGCTACCACGGCAACATGCCGGTATTCACTCTGACTCTACCTATCCAACTCCTGTCCTACTCACGGCTTGTGTGAAAAAACCATTAAACCAACACTATTTCTTGCTTGTATTGATTAGCATGATGTAGATAAATAATAATGTTTTGAAGGATCAGATTGGTGTTTGCAGAAGAGATACAGAAAGTCATTTAAATAGAAGGTAATACATATGTTTCTAAATATGTGCTATCTCAAAATGCTTTCTCTTATATTTAAAGACCAAAATAGTTATTTTAAGAAGTTTCCATTATATTATCTACCACCTATAACGGTCAGTTTACTATAAACGAGTCATTTAAAGTCATCTCAGTTATTACATAACCTGAAAGAACAGAACTAAGCGGTAATTACATATTTAAACGCAATTAGAATGTATTAAGAATAGTTGAGAATTGTTCTTAAACTGTGGCTTCTTAATCTTTGCTTCTTTATTTCTTTTTGTGAGCCATTAATAAAAAAAGAAATCTGAAAATTTTTAGATGTGGCGTATTATAATACTTATAATTTTAGGGTAATAGCTGAAAGTAATTTTGAGAGCGTCCAATCTTTCGGACATGACCACTATATCATCTTTAAGGCCTAAGTCCATTAAGTCCAAAGTTTGAAAGTATCAAAACATGGTAAGTAGTTGGTTGATTGTGATGACACTATCGTCAGTAATCAAAGCAGAAAGTTTCCATTGTTTAACATTACTATATTTTCCAACTCTATAGTAAATTTAATGTAATGTATGTAGTTGTAAATAATACTACAAGCTTACATATATCCGCTTGCTACTATGGTAGTAAAGCCGGGCGTTAAATACTCTCAAAAAATAAAATCTGATGTGTTACATTCACATAAATTACTCTACATCTCTGCAATAAATTATTTTTAAAAAGCTTATGCTTCCATTTACTTCATACTAATTGAGAAAAAAATTAGCAGAAATAGTTTTATTACTTACTTCCTTGTAAGTAGAAACGAAATACGGTAGTACGATAGGTTAAAGTGACAGTCAAAGCTGGTTGCTATGTGACTGAAGTTCCTTTGTTTGTATGGATAGGAGTTGACAAATTCTTGTATGAGAAAAGTATAAGTGTTTCAAAGCTCAAACTAAAAGCAAGGAATATCTTAAAAACGATCAACTCCACGAAAAAATGCGTATAACATAAAGTGTGTGTTTTAACGTGCTCTACAGTTTTAGTTTGGCAGATTTTTGTCCATCTCTTACGGTTAAGCATTTATACAACGTTCCGAAAATTCATCCAGAATAAAGTAGTCTTCAGAGGCTATTCCCAGAAAATTCAAGATATACGTTTTATTTGTCAGGTAAATATTTTAATATACCATATTTTAATCAGAATTGTTAGAGTCATAATTTTCGAAAAAAGTTCCATGTAGTTGGGGGTGGGGAGATTTTTGTCAAAATCTTAGCGTCGCATCCCTGGAAGATACTAAACTTAAATACCAAGTTTGGTGTTTTACCGACTTTTCGTTTTTGAGTTATCGTGTTCATAGATACACGAACACACACACACATACACACGGACCTTTCGCTGTAAATGTTTTTTGTTTTTGGATACAGGGGACCGTAAAACATATATCCGATGAAATCTCGGTATCAAATTTTTGGGTGGAGTGCGATACCTTCTCTATACACTATGTACATGGTACGTATAGAGAAAGTAACAAGCATATAGAGCAAACCAATGTTTTAAAATATTCTTTAAATTAAATTTTGAGATAAATTTGATAATTTTGGGACAATACTCTTTAGTTCTTTTTTACTCAATGTCTCCAATACTCTACATATTATGTGCTCCACTATATCACGTAATGTGGTGCTCTTATAATCATTCCTAGCATTTTTGGAGTAAATGCCATTTCTGGAGGGCTTTTCGTGCCGGGTAAATTTGTGACGGCGTATTTTATCTACGTTTATTGCCGGCTCCTTCAACCTTCGAATATTATCGCCTTAAAATGTACTAACTCACTGCATAAGCTACTTTTCTTCAAGTTTATCTTTCTCTCTATTGCTATATATACTCTAACAGTTTTCCTGATAATAGTTTTTCAAATTCGATTTCCTTAAGTTCTTTTTCCAAATTAATATATGCAGACATAGAGATATATAATATATAAGGGTATTATATATATACATAGTTAATGCAAAGTAGTAAATAATTTTCTTAAGGAGAGCACTGAATTTCTATCGGTAAATATTATATGGAACACCTTCCACAATAGCTACAGCACGGCACTAAAATTGGTTACTAAGGTGCTGTGGTTTTGGAATGTCCATCATGAATATTATATGGATTAAATGATATGGCAGCATAGTGCACTGGGCCGGAATGACTTCTCTAGGACAACCATTGTAGGACCTATCTGCTGTTGGGAGCGGTCATTTGAATTAAACTATTTTAGACCGTTATTTATTTTAGATGGTAATTTCAGTATTATATCTGAGCTAGTTTTAGTAGCTAAATTTTATTAATAAAACCGGGTATGCGAGATAGATTTTCCTGCTTATATGGATTTATTATTTCCAAAGGCTTGAAATGTTTCGGTTTCTCTCGCACCTCAGTTGGTTTTTAACTCAAAAGTTATCTTTAACGGCCACGTCGTGGTTGAGTGGTTAGACCACTCGCATCTCACCTAGATGGCCAGGGTTCAATCCCAAGCGACCGCATGTGAGATTTGTAGTGGAAAGCGGCGTTGGGACGGGCTTTCTCCGGGTTCTCCGGTTTCCCCCGCCATCGCATTCCACCGGTGCTCCATCTTCATTCATGTATCATCAGTGTCACCACCTGCCTGCTATTAGTGGTTAAAGCGGGCGTTAAACACTACCAAAAAGTTCTCTTTAGGTTTCATATTTTTCATTCATCTACCACATAATTTAGAGCAAAATGTAATTAATCAGTATTTTTGCTTTCGTCGTAAATAAATAATAATCCTCAACAATACTGTCAGTTTCTGAAGAATAATTTTCTTCAGGGAAAATGTGAAATTATTTTGATTAAGGAACTCCTTGTTAGCTGTTTGTATTCATGGCTCTGTACTTCCTTTGCAACTACCTATTCGTCCTTCTGAGACGTTGCACTTTTTGACGCATCCAGTAAATCTGAGACATCGAATCAATCGGCCTTTTTAATTTGAACATTCGCTTGGTAGAGCATCAGAACAAATCTACGTTATAGAACACATTTTAAACGTACGCATTAGAACATCGGTGTTCTCCAGTAATAATTGAGAACTCTCTTGAGGAAAGTTGATGTTATCAATAGTATTTGTTGGGTTTAAGACCTCATTCATTGAGTTAGATCCTAGCAGTAAATTAGTGTGCTTGCTGTGTGTGCTTTCTGAAGTGCATATTTTTCATTAGTTTTCTGCTCTTAATGTGAAATACCTTTGCTTTGCAAATAGCTATCATTTCGAACTCTAAAATAGATTGGTTTCCAAATATCAGTCGAACGCTGCTTTAGCGTAGACATTAGTTGCTTGAAATTGCATTTCTCTTTACTCTTCGTTATCTCTAAATTATTTTTATATTGTAAATTATGTTTTTAATTTATTATTCATATTTCCTCTGGCTAATTGGCTTCCTCGGTGGAGCAAATGTCCTTACAGGGCGCGAATGGTAAAAGGAACTATTTCAGAAATAACACAGTTGTAACTTTTAATTTAAGTAGTTTATTTAAACGGTTATTAAAGATTTATAGTTTATTTATATTTCTATGCGATCATAGCTGAAATTGTTCACTTACACATGAAACTTAGATTTCGCGTGCCACATTTCTTACGTAATACCAAAATACCGGGGGAGAACAAACTAAACGCACTTCTAAATAAACGAACCTCACTGGACAGTAAATGAACTCCGACTGTGTTGTACAATAACTGAGAACTTACTGAACTGAGAATTCACGTCTCCGTAGAATATACTATATCGACTACACCTGTTCTGCCTAAGCATTAAAACTATGCTCTTATTGGCTAGTAATCCCGCTCTCAATAGCGTCTCTTCTTATGAGGCAGTAAAAACTATCGTATCCCACTTAGGCTGCTAGCTCCCCACTAACTTTCACAGTTTTATCTCACCACCCGTTCTAAGACTTGCGTAGCATTTCAACTCAAGGACACTCATTTATACGTTTTCCCAAGCTCCATGGCGATTGAGCACAAAAACTTTGTGAATTATACCTATTTTATGATATTTACAGTTTCACCCGTATCTTCTTTCTTGTAGCTAAGCTTAGCTAACTTCCTCTAATAATATAACCTTATTTCTTGATTAGATACATTTATTTACTTTATCTTCCTTGTTAACTATTTACACCTTCTTGTAGTCATAAACTCGAAATAAGCCTGTAACTAAATAGACTGAAAATATATTGTGTAGCTCACATCTAAATACTGTCACTTGTAAGGTTTATCCTTTGGATTTTGATACTTTAATTTAATGTTGGGCCATAATTGTTTTAAGAAACGTTCTCGTGTTCCAACATCATATGTTTTGCGATAAATTATATTTTTCTCTTACGTTTCATCTCCCTCTATTCCGGAAATAAAAGCTTTATGGTGAAATGCAGCTGATGTTAGGATTGTAACTGATAACCGCGAAAGAAGTAAACGAAAATGTTGTCTTGACAAGTTCATTTTTACTTTCTCTATACGTACTATGTACATAGTGTATAGAGAAGGTATTGTATTGCACCCAGTAAATCAATAACGAGATTTCAACGGAAATACGTGTTTTGAGACTCCCTGAATCCAAAAAAAAAGCATTTTTAGAAAAATGTCCGCGCGCAGCACAGCTCAAAAACGAAAATATCATTGAATACCAACCTTGGTATTTAAGTTTAGTATATCCCAAGGATGCAATACGACCCCTTACATGGAGCTTTTTTCGAAATTTTTTATTTTCTCAAAAATGGCTCTAACGATTTTGATTAAAATATCGTATATTAAAGATATTTAGCTGACAAAATACATATCTTAAATTTTCTGGGAATAGTCTCTGAAGACTACTTTACTCTGGATAAATTTTACGGAATTTGGCATAAGTGGTAATCCGTTAGAGATAGACAAAAATTGCCACACAAAAAAATGTAGATCAGGATAAACACAAGTTATATCATATACATTTTTTCGTGGAATTGATCATTTTTTCGATATTCCTTGTCTTTAGTTTCAACTTTGAAAAACTTATATCTTCATCATACAGGAGTTTGCCAACTCCTGTCCATACAAACAAAGGAACTTCAGTCACATAGCAACCAGTTTTTGACTATCACTTTAGCCTATGGAACTCCCTTATTTCCCTTCTACTTTCATGGAAGCAAATAATAAGACTATTTCGGCTAATTTTTTTGTTTTCGATTGACTTGAAGTAAATAAAAGCATAAGCTTTCTAACAATAATTTGTTACAAAGGTACGGAGAAATTCATTTGAATGAAACACATGAGATTTTTTTTTTTATTTTTCGCGGACATTCTTTGCTTTGTTTTTTACATTTAATCTTGTATTGTCCTTCGGAAGTTTTTAAAAATTGTTTTTCATTTACATGTAAGTGTTTATTGAAGTTTTTGTTTTTTGTCATTCCATCTATTTCTTTTAAAGCGACATTTTGCTCATTAATTGCACAAACAAATATTTTAATATTTTACGTAAAACGTTTTTACTTTCTCTAGCCCGTATGTACCATGTACATAGTAATAGAGAAGTATTGTATTCCACACAAAAATTCGATGTCGAGATTTCACAGGAAACATATTTTTAGGACCCCCTGAATCCAAAAAAAATAATTTTCAGAAACCGGTCCGTGTGTGCGTGTCTGTGTGTGCGTGTGTGTGTCTGTGTGTATGTCTGTGTGGGTCTGTGGACAGCCTAGCTCAAAAACGAAAAGACGGTTAAATACCAAACTTGGTATTTAAGTTTGGTATCTTCCAAGGATGCGACACGAAGATTTTCAAGAAAATCGCCCCACCCTTAACTACCCTTTACATGGAAAAACTTTCAAACATTTTGCTTTTCTTAAAAATGGCTCTAACGATTTTGATTAAAATACGACATATTAAAGCCGTATCTAACACAAAAAAACTATATATCTTGAATTTTATGGGAATAATTTCTAAAGACCTGTTTATTCTGGATGAATTTTGCTTAATTTAGTATAACTAGTAAACTGTAAGAGATGGTCAATAACTTACTTTTCAAAAAAAAACGTAGATCTTAATAAAACACACAAGTTATGTCATATACATTTTTTTCGTGGATCTTACCGTTTTCGAGGTATTCCTTGTCATAAGTTTCAATTGTTGAGTACCTATACTTTTCTCAGACGGAAGTGTCCGTTTTCTTTTGTTCTACTCCTGGCCAAGCAAAGAAGCGTTTTGCAATGACAATCGCATAACGACAGCTTTTGAAACATTTGACTGTCACTTTAGCGTAGTGCATTAGAATGGTGTTAAAAGAAGAATTATCTTTTGTAAGAAGTTTGTGGAGGAACTAGAGAAAGTCATGTGAGTGTACAGATTTTTTGTTAAGCATATTGTTAATTTTATAGCTTGTAAAGTGTACATTTGGAAAAGAACTACGATCTCCAAAAAGTATCCTTTGAACAGACCGTTTAGTAATAGGAATGCTGAATTAGTTTTCTAGGAAAGGAACACATAAACACTTTTATTTTATTAGTGGCGTTGTGTAAAGTTTACGCTACTTCAAAGTATATACTACAGGTTTATAGGACTGGAGATAATCCTGTTTTCTCTTATACTAACAACAACTCATGCAATGAAACTATTAATGCCTCAATGTTTACTATTATCTCATCATCATTATCAATATCCTATGCAGTGATCGGAATACTGTTTCTTCTCTTTTCCTCTCCTCTACTGTTCTTTTTAGAGGCGTGCTATGTACAAGCAGATGAACTCGCCTGCGGTACCATAAATAGTTAAAGCGGGTATTAATACTATTCAAAAAATGCCTCCTTAGAGCTACCAAGTGGCGTAACTGTCCTGCATTTCACATGTACAGATATCCCTTACTGTGTTAAATGTACCTACGGTGACGGTGAGGGGTCGGGTTCATTGAGAGGGGTAAATCAAAGGACGGTCACGTACTTTCCCGCTTGCAATTTTAACTTGAAATAACCCGTTGAGTTCTGGTCTCTTTTAATGCACGAATATACATTCGGTCATCTGGTATAGTTCAGTACAAAATAAAACAAAATCTGGAGTTTGAAAATCGGCAGGAACTTCAACGTATAAGGAGAGTCACATTAGAATAAAAAGTATAAACCTACAACTTTTGTAACACTTAAAGCTTTACTATTGAAGCATACTAGGTTAAAACTAGGTATGCACGAAAATTAAGCGATACTAGACATGTTACCGATTTGTTCTTGGAGCCTCGAATGGATCAGAAATAAAAACTCTACTTTTTGCATTCATGAGACATTCTTTTCCCAGTCATCAACAAACTATTCTTTCAAAAGCGTAATCTTGTGTTCATATCTTTCTATCTACATACACATCGAGATAACCATTTCACAAGAGCCGTGAAAAAGTCTACTTTTCCGAATCCCAACAGAGGCCCGCAGATGTCCCTAAAATTCCAAGTTTGAACACCCGTGCACCATTAGAGAGGAGCATGGCGCTGCATCCAAGACAACCGAAACACTTCTTTCTAGCGTGACGTCCCGAGGAGAATTCTTTTATAGTGCAAGCAACTGCGCGATCTATTTGGAACCGCTGACACTGCAATCCTGAAAGAATTTCTAAAACATGAAAGGGAAACGAGATGAGAGGGAATGATGGAACGGACGATGTGGTAGGGGAAACTAACCCAGCATTCGCCTTTTCAACCAGAAGGAATCCAAATGTGATGAGACACCTTTCAACCATCACTACTCTAGAAAACAAAATTACACATTAGCAGCTTTTTTGTTGGAAACTAATGAATTCTGAAAACTACAACAAATGCTAACACGACATAATTAGGTTAGATTATTATATAGAATTTAAATTGATCTACATCTGTAATGTTTTAGAGTAGTTATATCAGTAAATCATGCACAAGTTCATTTATCAAAGCGCATAGGTGTCCCTGCAGCCTTTCTAATCCTTTTTAGTGTTAAATAAAGTCTTAGAAAATGGGGGGCATAAATTTAAATGTCAATTCTCTGCATCCCTTTGTTGATTTGTTTTTGTTTCCCATTTTTAACCCTCCTATTTATTTTAGGTTTCCTTTCTCGTTGATTTATACACTTAATCCTTCATTCACAGCAGCATGAACATAGCAAAATAATAATCTGTAAATCTTCAAAAAAAATTTTGGTACATCCTATTGAGCGGGTCATTTTATACGGCCTCTTATTTTGACTTAGCAAGTGGTGTGTAACGTCCTTTTGACTCTAAGCAATAATGCTTTGAACTTTGGTGCTTCTCGTAACTTTCATTCAAAATATTAATGGATTCACAGTCTATGTAATTGTTTTTGAAGTGCTTAGAGTGTATTTAATTGTCTTGCTATATTTTATGAGGGGCATATGCTGCTAATAAACTCTTGGCTAGCATTTTTTTATGTTTTATTTATTTGTTTATTTTTTGCTCAACAAATTATGTTTAAATTTTTATTGTGAATTTAATAAAGGCTAAATATAACAACGTGAATATATTAAATGAAATACAATAAATAGCGCTAATAATATAACTTGTGTAATTACTCATTACTACAGCTTAAATTTTCAAAAATGAAAATTAACGACCTCAATTGTTTTTTAAATGAATATCCTCTGGTTTTGTGCCCATTAGGCAAATTAAGAAACTCTATCTTCAGTAATAAAATGACCAAAGTGGCTATACTTAACATATATCGGAACTGCCTCGACTGTCCTCGAGACTCGTCTCTTTGCTTCTTACATGAGAGAAGACCTGATGTTTATACAGTAAATTTTCCCTTCACGTCTCGTCCCGCGAATATACCCATTGTAACACGTCGAGCAGTCATGCTGATCCTACCTGAGAAGATAGAGCACATCACATTGTGCACAGAATCGAATTTTATCTCAATAAACCCATTTTATGCCGAAACAATAGGCTAAAATGCCTACAACCAATAATAAGAAATAAATTCTTCATTATTTATACATTTTATAGAGATTCTTTCTTCAAAAATATTAGGGTCTTCATAACCTAAGTGACACACGTATATACATATTCAAGTGCGGATAAATTATCTTGTCTTTTCCGTTGTAATATTTACGTTATTGGTGTGAGCTCATGCAATAATATAACGGCTTATAAAACATAATGATTACAAATGTTGTTGTTCATATAACAATGTATACTGTCTTAATGCAGATAATTAAATCTGGTATACCCGAGTTCGACTGTTTTGAGTATAAGTGATGCCGTCAACACATATCCTAAGTTTGAGTATTTCTTAGTATGTGGGTAAGAAATGTGCAATGAGAGTGCAAACAAAAGAATATAATGCTTAAGGGCATTGCCGTAGCGATGTTTCATAGCTTGTCAATGTGTAAAAGCTGTCCTCCGGATATTGACATGGAAACGTATCTAATGTTCATTTGAAGGGGTACCAAAAGTAATTAAATTAGAACGCACGAACAAAGAGAATGTCAGAGTAATTTAAGATGGGATGTTAGGCTATTGTAAAAATGACGATGTAAGTTTTATTCGCTACCACTAAACTTGTTTTTCATAGAAACATACGTGTTTATTTTTGCCCATTTTACATTATAGTGCCTATAAATTCCTATTTTTTAGAAAATAACTTTTTATTTTTAATCATCCTCCAGGTCTAGAGGTGACAGGCTATCGTCTGGTTCTTAAGGTCGTGGCTTCAAATCCGGTGAAGGGTGATGCATTTTGGGGGGGGGGTTTAAAACTGCTTAGTATGGCTACCTTTGGAACGGAAATAAGGCCGTTGGTCCATAAAGAGGTCTCTGAAAAAAATAAAATGGAACGCTGAGAACCACAGAAGCTAAAGAGTGTCCATAAATAACACTCAATTTAATTACATTGCATTTTATTGAAAATAAAAATAGCTGAAAATACACGCAATCACAAAATTGGAAAGGTCGTTTTAGTGCACAAAAATGTACTGTGTGTTTGGAGACACGATCTAAAAGTGGAACATTTGGAAGACAAGTCTGTAATTGTGTCTAACATTTTTATTCATTGGAAAACATCTATTGTAATTTTTAGAAGATGATTTTTAGTTAGGTAGATTTAAGTAAAAAATGCACTCATAATAAAATAATAACTTAATAGCATACATTTATTTTATTTATATTAAGATCTTATCAAGTAAGATTTATTTAACATTATTCGTATAAACTAACACCTTTATTTATACAAAGTATAATAACTTACACGAGAAATTAAAAAGGGTCAGAATAATAAATACATAAGATGTGTATTCCAATCGTTTTTAAACACTTATTATACACTTACATATTTCACTGGTAATGACTGGCAAAAACTTGGTCTATGTTCAAAGTAGAGGTATGACAAGTGTAATATTGTTCATATAGTGTTTCAGTTGGGCATATTAATATACTATTTACATTTACTAGACAGGTGCCTTATAAATACAGCATGATTTAAAGATTTTACCTCAGTTGGTAACAAGAGATATCCCCGCCTTTGTTGTGTGGTAGTAATGGTCTGTCTCACGTTTAAGATGTTCCGAGTTGGAACCTCGGTTAGGGTTAATTACTCGGATAGGTTTTTTTCTGGGAATTTTCCTTATCCTGAGAACACGAATGTCTGAGCTAATCTAAGTTTTATGGCCACGTTCTCATTTGAGCACCATTTCACCCATTTCATCCAACGTCCGAAGTTAGACTGAACTAAAGAGAGAAAGAGAGAGAGAGAGAGAGAGAGAGAGAGAGAGAGAAAGAGTGTGAGAGAAATCCAAAGTGTGTTCATAATTCTCATCTATTGCCTGTTTTTGGAATGAGTGCATATACGATCTTTCTGCCTTATTTGCCCGCCTATTTTACATTTTTTGTGCTATTTTAAACTGCCTAATTTGAACTTTTTAAGTGCCTAACGTCTGCTTTCTAGCGATATCCATTTCCTGTTTATAGACATTTTCTTAATAATTTGTTAAACATTAATATATAAGTTTTTTTTTTTTTTTTTTTTTTTTTTTTTTTTTGCAGAATTACTTGTTTTTAAGCAGATAATATTTTAGTAATAGACGCTCTTCTTAATATTGGTCGTCCAAGGAAGACATTGTCTAAATCAAATAAATATTGCACCTTTACACTATTACCAAGCTGCTAAGTTCAGTATGTGGAAAGTCAATATATATTCATATATATACTCCCTTCAGTCAACTGATTTAATATTTGCAGGTAGTGCTAGGCGGGTTATGGCTACTCAATAGTGTAAGCCTTTAACGCAGCTTCACTGACAGGACATAATTCTGTCACCTTGAATGTCTTTATTTACATTTTGTGGGTATAGATTCCTATTGTTTGAATGTATGCTTGAAATATAGTGGGCATCAAAGGCTTTTGATAGGATCAATTGTGGCCATATACCTCCAAGCCACTTTTCCCATCCTTTATTTAAGCCACCTAGTGTTTTAAATCTAACTCCTCACATGAAGATCCTCAATGAGTTTAAACAGGACATCTTCATTATGTTATGGGATTCCATGATTCCAAGAGCCCCTTAATCCTTCCATTAAGGTAGTTCTTTCTGAACGACAACAATTTAATGAAGCCGAATCCAAATGAAAAAGGTTCTCAAATCTTATTAGATTTTTTTGATAATGCGAAACGCCCGCTTTTACTACTATGACACCGCAGGCGATGATACTGATGATACATGAACTGAAGATGGAGCACCGGTGGAATGCGATGGCGCTGGAAAACGGGAAACCCGAAGAACACCCACCCCACGCCACTTTGTCAATCACAAATCCCACATACGATCGTTTGGAATTAAACCGGATAGCCTCGGTGAGAGGCGAGTAGTTTAACTAAAATATAATATAAATAATAATATTAAGATTATATATAAAATAATTTATTATAAAACTTATAACAAATTACAGAAACTGTCTATTTATTATTTTATACTTTGTTCGCTTCTTTGTATTATTATTATTATTATTATTATTATTATTATTATTGTGTGTTATAGATTTATACAATAGTTAAAACTATTTGGTTTTTCGGCCACGGTGCGGCCATCTTACTAGAGAAACAAAGAAGGTTGGGTCTTGGTACCATGGTAATCTGTAACAAATCGGAGTCATCCTCTTTAAACTTATTGAGGATCTTCATACTACCAGTTACATCACCAGGTTTAAACAGTAACTTTCTTTGCAGTCTGAGAGCACTAGAATTCCTCACTAAAATATGGAAAGGAACCAATGAAAGCTGTTCTCATCGTTGTGAAATGAAGGGATGAGTCGCTTACCATTACAGTACCAAAAGAGTTTAGCCTCGATTAGCACATAAGTACCCTACCAACCCTACCATTGGTCTTGGCGTCGAGTGAAAACCACGGAGAAACCCCAGGGCGAGAGTCCACAGTTGCCGGGATCGAGCCCTGGGCCTCCTGAATACCAGTAACCGTCTGAGTAACCTAGCTTGAATACACACAAGTTGTGCCAATGTTAGTAATAATAATAATAATAATAGTAATAATAATAATAAGATAATATTATTTGCGTCAAATGGCAGCGGATCTTCCAAACCTTCTTCCAAACCTTTGCCGAGTTACGAATACATCTCTTTCCCTCGGTCTGTCTGAACTCTTTGTCTCTTTCTCTGTTTCCAGAGCAAAAGCTAATTCCTAAAGCTAACGCAACTGGTACACATACCCTAATGTTGTACTGTTCGGATCTCTAAAACACAGGAGTAGTTATGCATATACATACATACATACAGTAGCAGCATCTCTTGACAGAATGCGAACAAGTTTTCCCTTAACTATGAAATATTCCAAGAGTTTTATGTCCCGTAATAAATATAACAATTTCTGCACTGTCAGAGGGAACTAACTTGTATGTGCTTTGCTCTCCGTCATGAGGTTTCAAGTATCTGGTTATGGTACTGTGTGTTTTCAAAGATAACATGAGGACCAAGGGAAAGACAGAGGGAGGTTGGAGGCAGTCCTATTGATCTTGATTTTCAACAGCGTCTGAAGGGACGAGTTTGTTCCGCTGAGCAGGAGAAGAAACAACACATCCACAACAAGTTCTGCATCTAGGACGTAGGTAAATCAAATAAGGCAGCACTGGACCGCAAAGAAATGTCAACAAGCATTGTTTCTTTGACTTTTATGTTATATATTGCGTGTGAAGAACGAATGGGATGGTACTCAGTGCTGCGCCTGAGTTAGTTTTTCATATCCGAAACCCGTTGCTAACGATTATTCGTTTATTTGTTTGCAGGTTTGTGTATGTACCTCCTTCAGTTTATAGTTCCGTTGTGACATTAGTCATTCGAGGTGGGGGACATTTGCTCATAGATATTTCCCTACATTTACAACCGAGCCAGGTAGCTCAGGCGTTTCGTCTTGGACTGGCATTCGGGATGTCATGGGATCGGTTCTCCGCGGCCGACCTCTCTGACCCATGTGTTTTTCGGGGGGTTTCCCGGACCACTAGTCGAAGGCTAGAGAGAATTCTTCATTCCCCCCAACTTCTTGTCCCCTTATTTCATCTTCATTTCATCCCAACCGGTCTCTCTCAGGGTTGTAAGTGTCGGCGAAGACTGCGGTAGAGGCGCCATTTCGTGGAGGTGACTGGGCACTGGAAATACAGCTCTCGGCGGCGGGATGGCGTTAGTGATTGTCTGCGGTTGTCTGTCCGGGGCTGAGCCACAGGCTCCTGGAGCCCCCTGAGTCGAGATGCTTGTGAACTACACGGCTACAGTGCGAAATATCCCGCCGTAACGCACGCGCACACACACATCCTAATGAATGGTCATCGATGGAACCTAGGTTGTTTTCGGCTTTTCGAAAGCAACTGAATATACTTATCAATACACACCTGCATACGACATGAGCATATTCATATAATTTATCTAAATGTCTATCTATAATTTATCTCTCATTCATTCTTATACAAATTATCGTATAAAAGCTAAGTTCCTTGTAAATCCAGATAAATCTTCAAATGTTAATTTGTTTCACTGTAGAATACAGGACGTAAAGGGATAGTCTGATTTTTAAAGCCTGTGTTGTCATATAATGACTTTGAAATTCCAAGCTCTTTGCAAAAATGAGAAAAAGAGAAAAGTAATTACTTCCCAGTTGCAAAAGTGTATTTAAAAATCTGACATGTTCCATTCACATGACTTATACTATATCTCTATAACAAATTATTCTTAAAAAACGTATTCTTCTATCTACTTTGTGCTAATGGAGACATATTTTTACAGAAATGGTCGTGCAGTTCCTTATAAGTAGAAGAAGAATATAGACTAGGCCGGAAAGGATTCCGCACAACAATCATCATTGACTTATTGTACGTCTGACCCCAGAAGTATAGGATGAGAAGAGAGTAATTACAGCGGACAGCTGAAACCGCATGACGGAAGGTAGCCCCCATGGAGGTCCCGCGCCTCAGATGTGAGCAAACGTCCCTAAGTCTACAGACGACTTCCAACGCCATCCTGCCGCCGAGAGATGGATTGCCAAAGCGCAGTCACCTCCACGAGAGGGCGTCACCACCGACACTGACTACCCTGAAAGAGACTGATTGAATAATCTGGAGATGAAATTAAGGGAAAGGAAATACGTGGGACTGAAGAAACCTCGCCAGCATTCTCTAATGGCCGGGAAAAAACCCAAAGAGGTCGGCCATGAGTAACCGATTCCTTAACCTCCCGAATTGCAGTGCCAGACGAAAAGTCTGAGCCACCTGGCTCGGTAACACTAGACTAAAGCTATAGTCAAATCTTTTCAACAAATGTTGCTATGTGTTTGAAATACGTTATCTTTGCTTAGTCGCAAGTTGACATATTCCTGTATGAGACAGCATTTTAAATTGAAATCAATAACAAGGAATATCTAGAAAGTAACCTACTACATAAAAATTTGTATATGACATAAATTTAATAATGTCTACATTTTTAGTGTGGTAACTTTTTGTTAATTCTTGTTTTACCAGTTAGGCAAAAGTAATTTGGAATGAAGACGGCTTCAGAGCATATTGCCGGAACATTTTAGTTATGCATTTTATTTGTCATTTTTCCAGATTACACAAAATTCAGAGCAAATTAACAGGAATTCCCACCTTGTGACGCAACACAAGCATTAGGGCGAAACCAACCTGACTGGACACATCTATTAAGCGAAAAAGAAAACAAACCTGTATTATTTCTAGTCTGAACATGAATTCATCATTCTAATAATAGCTACTCCCTGACAACAGCTACTCTCCATCTACAACTATCTAGATTAGGGTTAGAGGTAGTGTGTTTTCGGAGGGAGCTCGTAGGTTCTTCCCTGGGAAGGGAGAGATGAGAGGACAACGAGCGGTAGGAGCCAGACGGCGATCTGTACATCCTAGCTGAGAGACGGAGAAGGTTCCACAGATGCATCTTATTTCCTATTACCCTGCGCCGAAACCCCATCGCTGACACTTCAAATCCTGAAACTGATCAACCGCGGTGAAGAATTAAATTATTGTTGGAACGATATGGAGGGCAGAAATTCCAAGGAATGAGAGGAACCACACCAGCATTCATCTGATGTCATAGGGAAACCCCCGCAAAAAAACTATGGATCTGTGGGCTGTCGGCGAGAATCGAACCCGGAATGTACCGAATGCGAGTTGCACGCGTTGCAGCGGTACCACCTCGCGTAGTATTTCCATTTTAACCATGAAATAGGAAATAATTTTTTCCCCAAGCACGTAAGTAAACTATGTAGATAAATTATTTCTAAGTTGAATCCTGGCGTTTGTTTAGGTTTTAAAGCTTATTCTTATATAGATTGTCAATGCTTTCCTTTCTAGCTTACTTAATATACATGCAATAAAATAATTAAACACATATGAAAAGGACAAGCAATTAATAATAAAATAATAATATTAAATATAAAAGGTATCATTAAATGGTTTAAAAAATTAACAATAACGTTGCAGGATCATAAACTTGGACGTTTATAAGGGTTTGGGTAAAAGATAATAGTGTCTATGAAGCAAAAGCTAAAAATTAGATGACATCAGGATCAGGCCCATGATGATCAGCTTGTCACTGTTTCACCAAAACTTCATTTTATGAGATGTTTTTTCACTTATCTATATAGCTACTGTATGGCTGTATACAACTTTTCAAAACTTCTGTTGCATCAATTCAATTAACTAAAATTAAAATATCAGCATTGAAACTCTGACCACAAAATGGCATATCTCAACTTTTCAGAAATTATTCATATACTCCTGGCACTTTCTACTTCTACCCGAACCATGGGAGGGAGGAATGAGCGTAGAGATCTGAAGGGCGACTGATCCGAATAAACGATGATGGTCTCTAACAATTCCGGACTGAACGAATCTGAGGCGGTCCATACCCTGCCTCACCGCCCCAAATAACCGGGGAACCCCGAAGACCTCTAGAGCAGCCTGTAAAACTGATGCTGCAACGACAGAAGGGATGACGCCTATTCCAAGCGCATACCCTCTGACCAGCCGCCTGGCTCATAGCCCTGAAACAGAAGACAGGAAATAAGTGGTAGAAGATAAACTATTCTAGTATTTAGATAGGTAAAGTTAGACTGAAAAATCCAATGCCATTGCCGGGATTTGAACCACGGATCTCCCGATCTCTAGCTGGTTGCTTTGTCACTGAGCCACCGTAGAAATATGCCGGCATAGCATTGAATTCCTCAACTGACTCGTATGTTTCCCGGTAAACCACAAGGTGATCTCAAATTATTTTGAGATGACAACCCCAATGGCGACTTACAATGCTGTAAGTACTTAATGTCTCAGGATTTATAGTATAGCCAACTATTATGGTCATTTTGTATTGGATTTAATTGTTTTTCACACAAGTCGTGTGTGGGACAGGAATTGGGTAGGTAGGGTTAGACTGAATAATTTAATGCCATAGCCGGGTTTTAAAACAGGGATCTACCGATCTTTAGCCGGTTGCTCTGCCACTGAGCTACCGTGGCAATATGCCACGTAGAAACTTATTAATGTTTTCAATCGTTCAATTGTAAATGACATCTTGTTTAATCAGTAATTTACTAGCGCACATATATGTATACTCTGCTCTGATATAGGCATGCTGCTAATCAGAAAACGAATATATCTAATGCAACTAGAGGACTGGGCCATGGAAAACAAGTTAGATCACCCGTCTGTCACCAAGATTCCAGATGACCTCATGTGGGATTTGAAGGTGGACAAAACAGAGCAGGGGCGGGTTTTCTCCGGCTTCTCTTTCTCCAGATTCCCCCGCCATCGCATTCCACCGGTGCTCCATCTTCAATCTATGTATCATCAGTGTCTGCAGTACCTATGCAGTAAAAGCGGACGTTTAATGCTATAAAAATAATAAAAATGGAAAGCTATAAGAGCGTATAATTCATTCAACTATCGTTGTTAAAACGTTTTGAAATAAAAACATTGTTTTAATTCCTCATTCGATACATCAGGTAAGGTGTGTTATATATTCATCAAATTAGATAGGAGCAGTATGCTCTTGGTATCTCAAATCTTGACGGCAATAAAATCATCTACTTTCATCAAAATGATGATACAGGACGAAAGTGTCTCCCTAAAAGCTGGAGTGTGTGGATGAGAATCGCTATTTTCTACAGCAGAAAGGAGACAGAAATACAGGAGAAAGGCGGAGAGTGCAGTTACCGTAAAGATAACTTTGCCTATTATGAAAACCCCGGCGTTACGACGTCGTAGGATTAGCATAGTGGTATAATTTCCCCCATTCGATGTCGAACCAGCGTTTCATGGACCTTAGAGATGAACTCGGCTCGGCTTTACGAGGAAAGTAGGGGACGGATTATGGACCAACGACTGATTTGCCTTCTAAATATCTCCAATTTCCGACCAAATTCAGAAAGAGTTAAGTGTTTTGTTTTCTGAATGAATGTGCTTTGGATGGTGATGTACACAGTAAAATATTGTGCTTGTGAGTTTGTTTCATACAAAGCTAAGGCATCATTGTTCTGCTGGATAAATTCAGAAGCAACTTTTTAACTTTTGGTGCATTTGTGTAAGTTTATCAAAACAGCGTGTGGTTATCATGGGAATGAAAGAAGAATGAAAAGCTCGATTTGTTTATTTGCGTGACTTTCTTTACCTATTCTACAACAAATTAGTCCTTCAAAAGCGTATTATTCGATCTAATTCATGCTAATAAAGATAAACATTAACGTATTCTATTATTCCCTTGTAGGTATTAGGAAATAAAGCAATAAACTAGGCTAAAACAGTATTCAAATCTTTCAATATCTGATGGTTATATGATGACCTTAAAATTCGTTTTATTTGTATACACAGGATAACAAGAAAAATGAATGACGGCATCCCATTTGGGAAAAACAAAAGTATTGGGAAATTTAAAGCAATAACAGGTAATGTGTTTGAAATGGTTAATCTCACGAAAAATATAACCGCCATTAACTGTGTTTTTTAACTGATGTACACATTTTCACCTAGGTTGTGAGATTTTGTTTACCCTTACGGTTTACAACTTATGCAACTTTTATTCAGAGGCTATTCCAAAAATTAAAGGAATAAATGTTATTCGTCATAAAAATATCTTTAACATTGTTAGGGCCATCTTTGAGAAAATCACAATTTTCTAAAATTGTCCCACATAAGGCTAACTTGGGGTGGGGAGATTTTCTTCAAAATCTTTGTGTCGCTAATTGGAAGATGCTGAACTTGAATATCATGTTAAGTACGTAGTGGGTTTTTCATTTCTTAATTATGCTGTTACACACTTTGGCTTTTTTTTTTTTGTTTCAAAAAATGCATTCTAATAATTTTTCCGCATTCATTATTAGTTGATTTGTCGCAAAGATAAGCTAACCAGAGCAGGCTGAAGTAAGAATTTATCCTTTATACTTCCTTCCATTTGATAAAAAGTATGTGTTGTTTTAATTTTATTCGGATAAATTTTGCGCCTTTGATTCTGCAATAAAATATTAATGGCTCTAATAATGTGGCTCTACATTTTTCTTGAGGTAAGCTTCTATAAGCTATAAAAACCTCACCTTAAGCAAACAGAATAAATAGCATTTGCAAAAATGTCACACTTTCCATTGGCATATGTAAATAATGTAATATTTGCATCTAATATTATTTGCTTTCATTTATGTTTATTCACTCTGCTATCACTATTGTTTCCAATGAGCTTAAGTAACCAGATTTTATTTCCAATGTTATAGAATTTTAATTAAAAATATTCCATATATGTCATATAGACAGATAGTAATTTGGTAAGTGCTAACTGTGCTAATACAGCTTGGATATACAAGATGTTACTGTCACAATACTGAAACGAGTTACAATTTATAAATATGAGTATATTCTGCTTCTATTAGTTTATTATAAATCACAGTTGACTGTTAATACGAGAATTAAACGAGGTTAACTTTTTTTCAACACAAACTCCAGCAGTGGATTGGAAGAAACAAATATAACATATTGGAAAGGAATATAATATATGTAAATACATATTTTCATATAAATGCGAAAGATAAGATTACCAATCATAAAAAGCTGTGTTAATTTGGTAATTAACTTCTCCCTTTAGCACATAGATTTTCAATTAACTACTCGCATTCGCATAAATATATCAATGATAGAGTTGTAAATATAATACATTTCCAATTCGACTCGCCTGAGTCAGAAAATTTGAGTGTACTCAACAAAGAGCTTGAATTCTGGCTAGGGGAGGAGGTTAACAGCCAATATGTTACTCGAAGGTCATAACACAAAACTTGTGTCCCACCATTTCATTTCCAACACCTGATTCAACCGCGACGATAGATTGTCCTCAATGTTGCTTTGTATTTCATGATGGAGAAGAGTCCTGTGAATTGTGAGTAAATCGCTGCTTGTTTGGCGCGCAACCAAGCTGCAGCAGCCTAGGGAAACGCTAGAGATATAGGAAGGTGAGTCTCTTAGGCGGACATTTCAAATGAAAGTTCAAAAGCTCTTGCGAGTATTTTATGCTCCCAACTGAAATTGGGTCTCCGCAACCTAAGCAGTGCACCGCCCTAGGCCATGCGCGGTAATAATAATAATAATAATAATAATAATAATAATAATAATAATAATAATAATAATAATAATAATATATTCACAGAAATAAAAACTTTATTTAATTAAATACAATGATGTAAATATAATGAGACTCAGGTTAACAGGTAGCTACATCATAATCACAAAGAAGTATAAACTCTGTTTTTCTAGCTCGATATCCTTTGTGTCAATAATTATATTCAGTTTATATCTCTTCAAAACCCTAAATTCAAATTCTTGTAATAATTTAATGTGGCTGGCTTAGAACAAGGCAAAGTAGAATTTAATACTTTATCCAATGTTAAAAAAAACTTGTGCACTGTTCTAAGAAAAGAAAATTTGGTGAAGTCTTCCCCTTGTAATTGTAGCTTAGGATATTTACGTTCTTCCACGGTATTCACAATATTCTTTACACACACACAAAACGTTCCACACGAAAACACAGATATAATTTATAGTTAAACTACGTTATTTACAATGATAGTAGGTTTTTTTCTTTGCATAATTTGTTAAAATATTGACTCTAGCTTTCAACACGTCCCTAGATTTCATCACTATTTTACCTTTACTGTCACACATCAAGCTAACAGCACTTTTTGGTTGAAGTTTACCTCGTAAGCCATAATGAACCTTGAATAAGTGAAATGGCTGAAATAATTATGAAATGCGCGAGGGATTACCCAACATTCGTCTTCTCAGAACAAGGAAAACTCCCCGAAAAAAAGCATTCCTATCGGAGAAACGTATCCTCACTAAGATTCTATTGAATATGAGATAGACTCGCTACCTCAAGCGTTTGCAGAATTGTTCATCTTATTGCTCATTGTCCATCTAACTACTCCTTTATCGTATGAATGCACTTGTGGGAAGAGCTACACCGAATAGAATTAAACCTAGCCTTATTTAGTTCAACCATTCATATTTTCACTTTCTCTAGCACAAATGTACAATGTCCATAGTTGATAGTGAAAATATTTTGCTCCTTTCAAAAAAAATTTAAAGAGATTTTATCGGAAATACATGCTTTAAGAACCCCTAATCCAAAAAAAAAAAAAAAAAAAAACATGTTTAGAAAAAATGTCAGCGAGTGTTTGTGTCTGTGGGCAGCATAGCTAAAAAATACAAAGTTCGTTAAATGCCAAACTTGGTCTTTCTAGGGTGCGACATTAAGCTCTCACCCACATCCCACCACACCTTACATGGAACATTTTTTTATTATTTTATTTTTTTAAAAAAAGGACTTTACAAGTTTTTATTAAAATAATATATGTTCAAGATAATTTAATGAAAAAAGAAACATATATCTTGAATTTTCTGGGAATAGCATCTAAAGACTTTTCATTTTTTAAGACTTTTGTGTAACTGGAAAACTGTAAGAGACAGACAAAAACTTATTCCATAAAAGTATAGATACGATTACAACACGAAATTTATGTCCTATACACTTTTTCGTAGAGTTACCCGTTTCTAGGGTATTATTTGTTATTGGCTTTAATTTTAAACTATTTAACTTTCCTCAAACGGAGTGATATTTCCTTTCATCTCTGTTTTGTTTTACTAGTAGCCTTGCAAAGAGAACCAAATTTCAGTTGTTTCACATTGCGACAATTTTTAAAAGATTCTTCCGTTTCCTCCTTCCACAGCTCCAACCACACTGTTCGTAACCACTTTCGTTACGTTACGCCAGAACCAAGCTCACAGTATAACTTGCCTGAGGGAAGTAATACACAATTTTGTTGCGACCTGCTGGGAATGAGCAGAATCATATATCCTCCGCTGTCTTTTTAGCAAGCCATCGTGGGAGAGAGAAAAAAAGTCAATTCTGGTCAGAACTTCGCCGTGGGACGCTCTTCTATTCCATAAGTACAGCAAAGCTTGCTGCATAGCTGCCTAGGGTAGGCAAACGTGAGGATTCTTCCGACTTGGGTAAAATTTGGTATATTATACTTTTGGTAAGACAAAATTTTGTAATTGTGGAAACTCACTTTTGCTCGGAATAATCAGAAGTTTAATTCATACCTAAATTTTCACCAGAATTTTGTTTCATTGCTTGTAGCTTATGTGTAGCTTAAGTGTAACTTATGTGTAATTTATGAGCCGGATTTACAAACTACAATTTAAAATGTAATATTCATATATGACCATTTCATAAAGAAAGGTTATTCAAAATAAATATAATGAAACTCTGTTAGTATTTTTTTTTAAAATTTCCTAGAAATTTTCCCAAGGCCTTTAGGAAACTTGTTTTTGTAAGGATTCGCTCTGGGAGCTTTGTACAAAATAGTGCCTAGGCTTACTACAGTACAAGATTTTACTGTATCTTTAACTTAGTGTATTCCTTTATTTTCCTTCTACTTACAAGGAAGTAAGTAATAAAATACATTCTGGTAATATTTATTTCAATTACCATGGTGGAGTTAAATGAATAATCCTTTAGAAGAACACTTTGTTTGAGGAACAGCTAGATAAAGTCGTGTAAATGCAACACATCCGATTTTTTTACTGTACCTTACTAGTAAACACATTTCATACTATGTTTAATTATCATATTTTTAAAAAATGCACAGATAATCAGTACTTCTGTTATAGTGTGCTTTGTTTCCCGCGTAACGCGGGATTAATGACGTTATGTGTTTACAATAGGTTTGGTTCATAGAGAGGAATGATAACAAGTAAAAACACCGAGCGGGAAGGCTCAGGCGGTTGCGTCTGTCGTCCACAATTCGAGAGTTTCTGCGTTCAACTACGGTAGCCTGGCCAAACTGCTGGGGTTTCCCATAATCGCCAGACTGGATATTTAACACCAAATGAGCCAAAATTCCACCTTCAGTCCAACAAAATAGATTGTATTCGCTATTGCGCTGCCATCTATCCATCATGGTGAATCAGAACGGTATACCGACCCCATCTGCTTGTTGCGGAGTAAGTGCTACGATGTAGGAGTTGGAACCTTGAAAAGATAACTGCTCTTTGCCATCCGATTATAAATGGGCATGAGACATTGAAAAACCAATGTACACCGTATACCGTCAACGAGGCACTGTACCGAACAGGTCCCATGCAATATGAGCAAGTTACTAAAGCGTTGTAAAATAAGAGCATATTAAAAAAGTGAAGTCAGTTCGGAAGGTACAGTCAGACAGAAAAGATCAATGCCACAGCCGGGATTTTAACTTCGGATCTCCTGGTTATAGCCGATTGCTCTAACCACTGACTGAGCTACCATGGCAACTTGCCAATATAACATTAAATTATCCAAATGCCTACTTGAGGTAGATATCCACAAGGAGATCTCAAATTATTTTGAGATAACATTCCTCAATTGTGGCTTACAATGAGTAACTACTTTAGGTCCGGGCTTCATAGTTTAACCAACTATAAGGTCAAATAGTGTTAATGTGTTAGACAGAGGTTGGAAAGGGGTGTGTGTACGTTACAAAGAGGCATTCCACTCTGAAGCCATGGGCTTATTGCACTTCAGACCCTTGGAGGAAGGATAAGAAGAGTATAATTTTAGAGGGCGGCCAACATCCTGACCGGGAGAGGACCGTTGTGGAGGTTCCGAACAGTTCACAAGAAGTTCTTCACCCCGACGCGGAGAGCAGCAGCAGCCTGTGGCTCGATCTCAAACAGATCACCTTGGTCCGCAGTCAATCACTAGTGTCATCTCGCCGCCTAAAGCTGTATTTCCAGAGCAGTCACCTCCACCAATTGGCGCCTCTGCTGCAGTCCTCGTCGACACTTACAACCCTGAAAGAGATAATTTGAGATGAAACTAGGATGATGAAGGGACAGGTAGGTTGGGAGAAACCCAACTCGGGAACCCAACCCCCCCAAAAAAAAAACATAGGTCAAACAGGTAGGCCGCAGGGAACCGATCCCACGACCTCCCAAAGCTAGTCCCAGGCGAAACGCCTGAGGCATCTTAGTCAGACTGAAAAGTCTAGTGCCATAGCAGGGATTTGAACCACGGATCCATAGCCAGTTGCTTTAACCACTGAGAGTATTACAATGTCCCAATACAGCATAAATTGCCCAACTTATATGTTTCCCGGGAAACAACAAAGAGATCTCAAATGCTGTGTATAGGTTCAAATCCTGGCTATGGAACTGAATGTTTCAGTCTGACTATGCCTTTCCAACTCCTGTCGTCCTACATACGCTTAAGTGCAAAAGCAATCATAGACAATGATGTCAGTTTATTGCCTAATTTGGAAGACAAAACAAAGCTTAAATAAGCATTTCCATAGCATTCGAAGATTGCTGTTTTATTAGCCTTTGTACTCTTCGTCTGTTCGTCACAAAAGGATGACTTTTACCTTAGGACCAACGCTTTCAAAGAACATTAAGAGCTGCAAATACCCTGTAATCTTATTCACGTAGTGCCATCTAGAGTAAAAATTGGTTCTCGACGGATATATGAACATGTCCATGTTAAGTACTAGGACGTGTGGGACACGCTTGCTTGCACTCTGAATTACAGTGTTTTTGTGGCCAGAAAGCCTTTCCCAGTGAGAAAGTCTCCAGAGCAATTTCATTATTTGCTTTCTCTCCCTCTTTCATTCCGAATGGAGTACAGATTGCTAGTGGACCGCCTACCATCTCCCAGACCGCAGTGATGTCACAGTTTATTCCTGTTTATTTACGTTCCCAACGAACTTCCGCATCCTTTTACTTTGTTTCTCTTGGAAGGATCTTCACAAGAGTAAACACGTTGTACTTGATCAGAGTATTCTCTTTTATTCCGGATGTACGCCGACTTGATGCCACAAGGGAAGGAAAGAAGAGCATTTAGGGTTAGACGCTTCTTTGGAAGCACCCTTTGATTCTCCTCCGGATTTATCTATTTTGCAAACAGGATGTGAAGTTTTCAAGACCATAAATAACTAAAGGAAGCTAATACGCTGAACACACCTGTGTTTAATGGAATTCAAATATATTTACGATATTTATTTATAAATCGTATTATTACAATGTAAAACATTTCAGTACCCATTACTTCAGATACACTGTATCAGTACTTTATAAATTCGACTCAATATGCTCTTTTTTTTCTTCTTTTTTTCACTTAAGCCCTGTGTAGGACACAAGTTGGATACACTGAAACATGCAATACTATAGTCGGATTTGAACCACGGATCTTCCGGTCTCTAGCAGGTTGCTCTAACCACTAAGCTACCATTACAATATCCCAGCACATCATTAATTTCCCTAACTGAATCACGTGTATCCCGGTAAACCACAAAGTGATCTCAAATTATTTTGAGATGACATACGCCAATGACGACTTACAATTTCGTACTATGTCCTTAAGTGACTTACAATGCTTTAAGTCCCGAACTTCACAGTTCAACCAACTAGTTGGGAATTTTTATGAAAAAGTTGAGGTATTCAATGCTGCACTAGCATGTTGCAATGGCAGCTCTGGGTTAAAACAGCCGGAAAGCGGCCGGGAGATCTGTGGTTCAATTCCTGGCTAGAGTTTGCTTTTTCTATTGGACTCCACCTATCAAACTTTTGTACTGCACATGGATTGTATGAAAAAAACAATTAACATTAATTGACTTAATTAAACCATGAAGCTCAGGACTTAAAATGCTCACGACTTTGTAAGTTTCCATTGTGGTTTGTATCTTAAAATAACTTCAGATCACTTTTGGTTTACCGGGAAACATGCGGATCAGTTGGAGAAGTTAATGCTGTGCTAGCATGTTCATGGTAGTTCAGCGGTTAAAGAAACCGGCTAGAAACCTGGATATCTGTGATTCAAATTTCGCCTATAGCATTGCATTTTTCAATCTACCTCTACCTATCCAAATCGTTTAAATAATAAATGAATGATTTAGAAGCCATATCGGACGTTTAAGGTAAACTCTTTCCTTTCATAAAGAAAACTTCCGGCGTGGTATTAACATTCCTCTTCAGTCTCAGTGTATATGGGTCTTAAGAATTCTCGGTAGTTGTATGTCAAGTTTATAAACAATATTTGTATCTCAAAATTGGTTTTATGTTTCTCAAAAATATTTAACATAATTAAATGAAACTTTGGCACTGAATACAGCAAACTTCTCCAAACACAACCCGTGTAAAACTACAGATGTATGCAGAATATTAATATTACACATACCGGGTGGAAGGGATTACGCATTTTCTATCTTATGTTTTTGTCTTTGACCATTTCCTACTTAGATATTTTAGTTTTGTCGAAAACAATAGACAGACAAGCTGCAGGTTGTGTGGGTGTCACTTTCAGAACATAAACAAACACGCCTCACTGCTGTCAACACAGCAGTGTAGGCCAATCAGAATGCCAGTTACACTTATTATCTCCCAAAACATTACACCACCCTGTGTCGTGTTTGTAAGCGACCGACGTGTTTAAATCCAGAAGTCGTTTCAGATCCCTGACCAACGTCAACGCAACGTTGTTGAGTTACTTCGCGTCTAACAAAGCTACTCGGATTATTCCTTTAATTCATTTAAGTGATTAATTATTACTAAACTCTGTGTGATATCCCATAATTACTACCGAAACTAACGTCAGAAATACGTTACTCTACTCATCTTACAAGCAATAATCTATTACATTCGTACAGTCTTGTGGAATTACGCATCCAATTTGGAACAAAAATCATTTATTTTTTTTCGAAATCGGCTGGACAAAAAACAAAATGTCATTAAACTTTTTGTTTGTAATGCTTCTATTAAGCACATATCAGAAGGAATGTAATACGTTTCCTTGCATCGGCTATATCATAAATAATATAATGTTCTATAAAGTATTACTGGAAGCAGTATCTTCAGGGCATTTTTCTCTAAATCTACATACTCGTTTTCAAAGAATGGTGTGTGCTGTAATGCATGTCATGCTTGACAATTTCTATATTTCTTTCTCATATTCATAAGCAATTTCTGAATGGAGAATTCATACTAAGCTGTACATATATGTTTTTAATAAATTATATGACCGTGCGGAATAATTTTAGCTGCAATATCCCATAGACTGAAAAACAACCAGTAAGAATGTCATCCTTCTTTCTTAAGGGTTACACAAAGTATGCCTAATTCAGTAATTATTTCAAGAATGTATCACATTTATTTATGATGTAACATTAATTATTAACATACATAGATAACTTTACATGGATAGTATTTGTAAAATATTGCTTTATTGAGTAACAACTTTTATTTCTTATGTTCAAATAATTTCCGCTAAGCCTAAAGCAGAACTTACAGCTGCCCATTGTCCTTAATGAGAGAAGAGTGTTAAAACCATTTTGACCCTTCTCTCTATACTCCACACATATAAACAGACAGGAGACACTTGAAGTCTCAGTGCATACATTGTTATTTAAGGGACTAAGAGTACTTGCGAAGTAAATTCATTATAAAAACATCGTACTCTCACCTGAGAACTGCATTGGTTTCTATAATGTTTAAACTTTCATTTTACAGCAGGCTGACGCAGATTGGGTGTCTGCCAAGCAGTGAGTAACTCACTGTATGCTGCAGTATGCTGGGAAACCTATCTTCATGGCTGAAGGAAGTGCTGGAAAGAAGTGATAGAAGCGTCAGTACATGTACTATAATTTCCCTCCAATCGGATCGAGTGTGCTTAAGCACTCAAGTGCGTAGAGTAACAACAACCTGTTCTGTAGTACATATCCTTACCCACTACACGAAAACTCTCATTGAACGAGCCAACTGTCATATTGTTAAACAGAATGAGGATCTATGCAAAGAGGAAAGCGGTAGATTATATAGAGCTGGTATAATGATACAACAATTATGATGTGACATTATTAATAAATTAAATAAAACTGTGACGAGTAATAGTGCATTACTTTGTAATGCTGAATAGCTTTATATGAAGCACTTTGTAATGATTAATGGTTCTTTGTGACTATACGCTAATGATTTGAATATAAGTTGTGCGGTTCTACAAGGGACGAGTTCAATAAGTTCTTAGAAAAATATATAAAAACAAATTATATCAGTATTTTTTGTAATTTTTCAACATTTTTTTCATGTCCTTTTAGCTTGATACACTTTTCCCTGCGGTTCTTCAACTGTTTTAAGATTTCCAAAAAGTAGGATTTCGGAAAGTCCTCAAGATAGGCTTTGCAGGCCAGTAATAAACAAATGAAACGAAAGGTAACTTCCCATTTGAGAAAAGTTACGTAGTTTAAAATTGAAACCAATGACCAGGAATATCGAAAACGGTCACATGATCGCGTATATTCTCCATTGACAGCAAACGTGGCACCCATTTTGTTGAGAACGTTGTCAGACCTAATGTTTTGTGCAAAATTGAGAACACTGTATCTT
The DNA here is from genome assembly GCA_030762935.1 of Hymenopus coronatus. Taxonomy (NCBI): domain Eukaryota; kingdom Metazoa; phylum Arthropoda; class Insecta; order Mantodea; family Hymenopodidae; genus Hymenopus; species Hymenopus coronatus. The sequence continues at coordinate 30,147,916 of CM060890.1, read as the reverse complement.
GTGATATGCCTGTGCCATCTACTATTTCGCGAACTTTGATTCGTCCATCATTCAAAACCATATCCTGAATTTTGTATTTTCAGAGGAAACCACTTTACTGAACGTCCGGACCAATGTTCATTATTTGTGGATGTACGGCCACGTTTAAATGCATTTATCCAATTATAAATTGTTGGAAACGCAGGAGTAGATGTGCCAAGAACTTCATCCCATTTGTCTTTTATCTATTTCGGTGTTAAGCCATTTAAATAGAAATGTTATTCACCCTACGAAACTCATTTTCTTTTTATTCGTCTAAGCAAAAGATTGTTGATTCAATCACCTATGGAAACGAAACCACGTGATTGATATAGCTGAAACTTTATCTGCCATCTAGTAAGAGACGGTAGTTACTAAATGCAAACTTTTTCGATGCTAAGAATGTCATTTCCTGGATTTTTTAAGGATTTATTGAACGCCCCTAGTATGCTTAGCTCTACGATGTTCCTCGCTAAGTTGCAGTCAGGAGCTGCAAAGACTCTTCTTGCTCAACTTACGGTGTGGCATCGGAGATAAGAACTTCTTATTATTATATGAATAATAGTCTCCTTCCGTGATGCAGTGGCTAGCTGCCAACCTCTAATACCCAAGGGTGTGGGTTCAAACCCAAAGAAGTGTGATGGACGTAAAAATCCTTAGCATAGCTGCCTTCGGAAGGAAAGTAAAGCCGTTGATCCCGCGTAGGTATTGTTTATTACTTTATTTACCACGTATATGTGTATAAACAAATAAATAAAATCTACAATACCATATCTTAATTTCTAAAACCAGGCCTACCATGCATCCCAAATCTTTTTTTCCTTACAATGAAAATTTGGAAATAATCTATATTACGTACGGAAAATTACATAATAAATAGAGAATGTATTGTATTCCACCCAAAAATTCGGTAACGAGATTTCACCCTAATGAGGGCTTCTGAATCCAAAAGAACAATTTAAGAAAAAGGCCTACATGCGTGTATCTATGTGTGCGGTATGTATGTCTGTGGAAAATATAAATCAAAAACGAAAAATCGGTTTATTACCAAACTAGTTCAGCATCTTCCAAGGATGCGACACGAATATTTTCAAGAAAATTCTTTCACTCCAGTTACTCTTTACATGGAACATTTTGCAAAAATGTTGATTATCTCAAAAAGGGTTCTAATGCATTTAATTAAATTATCCTATATTTGATATATTTTATTACAAACAGAATCTATATGTTGACCTTTCTGAAAATAGTCTGCACGTTTGTATAAGTGGTAAACCGTTAGACGCAGACAAAAGCTTACTGCATAAAGTGTGGATCTCACTAACATAAATTATGATATATGACAACTTATATTCATATATTATATTCTTTGCTATTAACTTCAATTATAAACCACCTAAAATGTTCTTAAATAGATATTCCATTGTTTCATACTCCAATGTTGTACTACTCATCTTGAAAAGAGAGCTTAATTTCAATTATAAACACATAGTGACAGCTTTTAAAAGATTTGACTAACGCTTTAACCTACTGCATTTCTTTATTCTCCTTCTACTTATAAGGAACTAAGTAATAAGATCATTTCTGGTAACGTTTATCTCGATTAGCATTATGCAGATAACATTATGTGAATGGAACGCATAAGATATTTTTAGTTAAAAAAAAACCCATGCCATTAAGAAAATGTCCCTGGGTTAAATTCACCACATTCACGTCCATAAGTAGTGATTTATGCTATTTGTGGGCGGTGAGTTGATTCCTCATCACCATGTGAAAATGGCTGCGAACTTGGGGACTACAAATTCCCTGATGATTGACCGTCTCCGTGGTCGAGTGGTCAGCGAGCTGACTTCTCACCCGGAGGTCGCGTGTTCGATTCCCTGCTGGGGTGGGGAATTTTTCTTTAGCTGGAATTATTCCCTATCCCCCATAGGGTCTGGAAGTATGAATGTGAGAGTGAATGTGCGTGTGTTTAGTAATATAAAGTTTAACCTAATGTTCTGAACCTACAGTTTCACAAGTGAAAGCCCCCGATATGACCATTGATGTTAAAGGGGGCTTTACAAATGAAGCAATAAAAAAAAAAATCCCCTGATCAAGAAACTACTGTTATGTTGGGAACTTGAACTATAAAGTAAATAATAAGACGCTTTTCTATTTTTAACGAGATAATTCATCTTGAATGATCTTGAGGAGAGCTGATTGCTCCAATAAATCACAGTTTGTTAGTGTACAAAGCCGCACATAATTGCGATCCCCATAATAGTCGATCTAGCTCTACGACACAAAAGGGATTGAATGTCTTGTAGCATGAATATCCGTGCTTAGCAGTAAATTGTATTAATATTCATAAATTTTAGATCTGTTAAATAAACATCTGACATACGAATTTCTCTACCTCCTCTGTAAACAAACTCTTCTTACAAAAGGTTCATCTATCTCTATAATGCTAAACGAGACAAACATTAGCACAATATCTCTTAATACTCGTTTCCTTCTTAGGGAAAGTTAAATGAGGGGATATTCTGAACTAAAGCTATAGTCAAATATTTTAAAAACTGGCCGCTAAAACTAACTAATTGAAGCTGGAATCGCTTTTCATGGCCAATAGTAAAACAAAATGAAACGAAAGCTAACTTTACGTTTGCGAAAAGTTACGTAGTTTAAACTTGAAACTAATGTCCACGACTCTATAATGTGTGTAGGCATAATGTAGATAATAGAATAATCTTTTGTAAGAAAAGTTTGTTTGCACAACAGCTAGAGAAAGTCAGGCTAATGGAAAACATCAGAGTTTTATATAACATTAAATATGTATTTATCTTGTAGTAAATCCTTCAAAATACTTGTGCCTAAATCTACCATAAATCAGTCCTCCGTGTTCTTTGCAGTTCGTCGGTACTTTTAATCACCCTAGGAGTCCGATTATTACAATCTACATCTTTACACCTTTACATATGTAACGATTACTGACGTAAATTACTAATAGTCCTCAAACGGTAAGCATACCGTTTCAAGCTAACCAACGCTCCTCTGGAGAAGGGTCTCCAAATAACTGAATTATAAGCTCAATTAAAAAAATTCCATCTGTTGTGGAAACAACAAAATATACTAAATACGAAAATTACTATTTAAGTTTATTATCTTCCAAGAATGCGACAGGAAGATTTTGATGAATAACCCTCCCCTCCATACACACAAACTACCCTTACATGGAAAAACTTTCGAAAATTTTTATTTTTTCAAAATGGAGCTAAAGATTTTATTTATATTACCGTATATTAGATATATTTACATTTATATCTTAATTTTTTTTAGAATTGCCTGAGAAGACCTCTTTATTCTGAATGAGCTTTGCTGGATTTTGCCAAAGTAGGAAACCCTAAGACATAAATGACCCAAATGTAGATCTACTTAAAAACACAATAGATGTCATACTTTATTTCGTGAAGGTGGCCAATTTTGAGATATTATTATATCTAATATTATTATATTATTATATTATGTTATTATATTATTGGTTGCAGTTTTAAAATACTTAAAATTTTTCACATAAGGGAATTTGTCACTCCTTGCAACACAAAGAAATGGAGTTCATCCACTTGGCAACCAGCTTTTAGAGGATTTAACCACCGTTATAACTTAGGGTACCCTATTATTTCCCTTCCACTTACAAGAGAGCATTTCTGCTAAGGCTTATCTCAGTTTTCATGAAGTAGAAAGAAGCGTAAGCTTTTTAACAATAATTTTACAGAATTTTAGAAAAAGATCCATGTGTGTTTCCATGTGCCTGCGAACGTGATTCCTGAACAATGTAAAAGAGGTAAAATACCAAACTTGTTATTTAAATTTAAAATATTCCAAGAATGCGACAAGATTTTGATGAAAATCCCACCACTCCAAACTGCACTATATGGAACATTTTTATTTTCTCAAACATGCTTCTAACAATTTTGATTAAAATACTCTATATTAAGGATGTATACATGAGACATAAAATGTGTATTTTGAATTTTCTGGGAACACCCTATGAAAATCTCTTCTTTCTGGGTGAATTTTATTACATTTTGCAGGTTACAATAGATAGACAAAAACTTAGCTCACCGAATTTTTTTTTTTGTGTATTTGACCATTTTTGAGATATTCCATTTTGGTTTCAGTTTTCTCATACGGGAATGTATCAACTCCTGGCAATGCAACTAAACGGATTTCAACCACAAAACAATCGAGTTTTAAAAGTTTTGATTATCGCTTTACCTCAGTGCAACTACTCCCTTATTTCCTCCCTGCTTATAAGGAAGCAAGCAATAAGACCCTTTCTGCTAATGCTTATCTCTGTTAGCATGAAATAGATAGAAGAATAAGTGTTTCAACAATAATTTGTTACAGAAATGTAGAGAAAGTGAGATTTTTATAAATATAAGCATCGGCAGCACTCGCATGACCTGCATATGGGCCTGGGTTCACCTTTAAAAGCAACATGAACTAAAGGTCAGGGTGAAAATTAAAACTTATGATATTTTTGTGTGCTTTACTTTGTTTACATGAGAGACGCCACTAGGCTACGTGTATGCTCTTACTCACCTTGATGTGCATACATCCATCCATGCTCCTTAGGGAGCTCATACACATGATTACACAAAGGCTCGGATATTTGAAAATATGGACTTCATGTTATCTTGTTCCGGATTAAAACTTAAGGTGTTGCATCTCTGAAATTAGAAAAATCCAAATATGTAACCCTGAAATTGACACCTGTCATTACAATAATACTAATACTGATATTCTGGGTTGTATGTTTATTAAAATATTTATTTCTAGCGTCTAAGTAGAATGTGATTAATAAAAATGAGCCTTTAAATGCATTTATAAGATTATTCACATACAAAAATCTAGATTTACAAAATATGAGTTTACAAAGAGATATGTTATTTTATACTTTTACTTTCTCTACACGTACTATTTACGTAGTGTATAGGGAAGGTATTGCATTCCACCCAAAATTCCAATGTCTGTGAACCGATAACTCAAAAACGAAAAGTTGGTAAAATACCAAACTTGGTAGTTAACTTTAGTATCTACCATAAATGCGACAAGAAGATTTTGAGAAATATTCCCCCACCCGAAACTACCCTTTACATGGATAAAATTTTGAATATTTTGGTATTCTCAAAAATTGCTCTAATGATTTTGATTAAAATACCGTGTATTACAGATATTTATATGAAAATAAAATGTATATCTTGAATTTTCTGGAAATAGGCTATAAAAACCTCTTTACTCTGAATGAGTTTTACATAAACCTTAAGGGATAGACAAAAACTTACTACACAAAAAATGTATATTATTATAAAACACATAAATTATGTCATATTCCTTTTTTCGTGGTATTGACGACTTCTGAGATATTCCCTATTATTTGTTTCGGATTCAAAATAAAAGATGTAAACTCATGTCCCTGCATAGAAATGGATTTCAACCACATGAAAAACAGATTTTAAAGATTTAAATATGGTTTTAACCTAGTGTATACCCTTATTTCCCTTCTACTTACAAGGAAGCAAGTAATTAAGACAATTTCTGCCAATGTTTATCTCGATTACCATAAAGTAGATAGAATAACATGTCTTTTAACTCTAATTTGATACAGCGATAATATAACACATCAGATTTTTTTTATATATTATTCTAATTGGTATAGAGATATATTACTTTTGGTGCTCTCTAAAATCCTTGAATTTTAACAATTTAATAATTTTTTTCAGAGATGGAGCATTATTTCAAAAATCTTATGTGCTCTATTTACATAATCTTCTCTGTCTGTTGCATATACATTTTATTCTTAAAAATTATTATTCCTTTATCTACGTCATGCTAATGGAGATAAATATTACCAGAATTGATCTGATTACTTGTTTCCGTGTAAGTAGAAGGGAAATAAGGGAATACATTCGGCAAAAGTAAAATCCAGGATAGTCAAATCTTTTAAAAACTAACCACTGTGTGAACCAATTGAGGATCGGTCCGCTTTGCATGACAAATGCTAGGTAGTTTAAAATTGAAATTAGTAACAATGAATGTCTCGAAAACGGTCATCTCTACAAGAAACACTTACATATACGACATAAATTAACTTTTTTAAAATTGTGTTTTAACTATATATACATTTTTGTGTAGTACGTTTTTGTCTATATCTTACAGTTTAACCGTTATGCAAAGTTCTACAAAACTCATCTAAAATTAAGAGCGTTCAGAGCTACTCCCAGAAAATTCAAAATATTCATTTTATTTGTGACATAAATATCTCTAATATAGGGTACTTTAATCGTTAGAGCCAGTTTTGAGAAAAACAAAATTTTCAAAGTGTAGTAGACTGTATTTTGTAGTGGGCTGGGGGGAGGGTTCTTTAAAATCTTCGTGGTGCATTCTTGGAAGATATTAAACGTAACTGCCAAGTTTGGATTTAAGTATTTTCGTTTTTGAGCTGTGTGGTCCACAGACCATAGAGCTTTTTCTAAAATTGTTTTTTTTTTCGGAATCAGGGCATTCAAAACATACATATATTTCCAGTGAAATCTTGACATCGAATTTGGGATGGAATATCTAAAGTACCTTCTCTATCTATGTACATTGTATGTACTTGCATACATGCTAGAGAATGTAAAACGTTTCCGAGAAAATAAATTGATAGACGTGCGCCTAGCTTTCATTGGCAGTTAAAGTTTCCCAAGTGGTAAAACCTATAAATTTTATTAATGCTTATAATTCAGATCATTTTATTATGCAATAAATTATTTTTAATTCCTAATAATTTTTGATAAAATTTCACAGATGCATTAGGGCCGCGCAGTGGCGGAGTGATCAGACCATTCTCCTCTCACCTAGACGGCCCGGGTTCGATCCCAAGCGACAACATGTGAGATTTGTGGTGGACAAAGTGGTGCAGGGGCGGGTTTTTTTCCGGGTTCTCCAGTTTCCCCCGCCATCTCATTCCACCGGGGCTCCATCTTCATGTATCATCAGTGTCATCGCCTGCGGTGCCAGAGCAGTTAAACACTACAAAAAATATGATTAGTTGAAGAGGTATTGGTACACATATAAAGGATTACATAAAGTATAAATCACATTTAAGCCCTGTGTGTGAGTATATGTGACGGTTTGGCAATAAATTACAATTTTAATGTTAAAAAAGTCCGATGTTTTCTATTCACGTGACGTTAGCTACCTATAAACAAACCATGTTCTTACAAAAGGTTATTCTATCTACACTATGCTAATCGAGATAAAATATATCAGAATTATTTTCATTATTTCTTTAGCGAGATAAAGAAAAACATATACTAAAATAATAATACATGTTTTAAAATCTGTTGCTATACAATTGTCATTAAAATTCGGTTCTCCTTACGTAACCAGGAGTGAAACAAAAGAGATTTAAAAGTATGACACCTTTCTATTTGAGAAAAGTTTAAGTATTTTAAAATTGATTCGAATAACAGCTAATATTTCGGAAATGGTTAACTCTACAAAATATATTTATGATAAATTGCGTGTTTTAAAGAGATCCACATCGTTATAATTTCACTTTTTTGTCTATTGTTACAGTTTACCAGTTGTACAAAATCATGCAGAATGAAAGGGTATTTTGAGACTAATGCCGAAAAAATTGTAAGATATACATGAAAGAGCCTCCCTTCGTTATTCAAGCATTTGTTTAGGAAATTGCTTATTACACTCAGCAATTTCCTCTGAGAAATGACAGGAATTTTTTAATCAATGTTAGTTTTAAGTTTTTCTAAAATGAATGAATATGTTTTATACTCTTTCGCTTTTAATGCCTCCCCCTCAGAGATAAAAATCGCACTGGGTTAAATCATGAGAACGCGGGGGCACATATAAGTCATACATAATTTTTACTTTCTGTACTCGTAATATGTACATAGTGTATAGTCAAGGCATTGCACTCCACCCAAAAATTCGGTACCGAGATTTCACTGGAAATATATGTTTTATGGTCCCCTGTATCCAAATAACGCATTTTCATAAAAAGAAAGTCCGTGTGTGCGTCCGTGTGTCTGTGAACACGATAACTCAAAAACGAAAAAACTTGGTATTTTGGTTTAGTATCTTCCAGGAATGCGACACGAAGATTTTGAGAAAAACCCCTCCACCCCAAACTATCCTTTTCATGGAAAATTTTGATTCATCAAAAATAACTAACGATTTTGATTAGAATATCGTATATGAAATATATTTTCCTGACAAATAAAATGTATATTTTGAATTTTCTGGAGACTACTTTATTCTGGATAAATTTTACGGAATTATGATAGTTGCTAAACCGTAAAAGATGGACAAAAAGTGATCACAAAAAAAAAAAGTGTTGACCATGTTAAAACACACAATTTATGTTACATACATTTTTCTCATGGAGTTTATCGTTTTTTGAGTTATTCCTGGTTGTTGATTTCACCTTTAAAAACACACTTTTCTCACACAGGAATATGTCAACTCCTATTCATACAAACAAAGGAGCTTCAGTCATTTAGCTACCAGCTTTTGACCATCACTTAAACCTATGGTACTCCCTTATTTCCCTTCTACCTACGAGGAAGCAAGTAATAAGACTATTCTGCTAATTTTTTCTCGATTAGCATGAAGTAATTAGAAGCATAAGGTTTTTAATAATATTTTGTTACCCAGATATAGAGAAAGTCATGTGAATGGAACACATCAGAATTTTAGGGAATACAATGCTTATGTTGTCCCATTTCCACTTACAAAATTTTCTCTCAATACACTGTATTCCGTCCCTTAACAAACACATGCTACTTGTGCTAGATTAAACGCTCACTTTTTTTTTTAAATACAGTACCGGAGTCTGATCGGGACTCCGGTACCGTATACCCAACTTTTATTACCCTTTTTTTTTTAACCTTGTTTTGCTGTATTATTACTGGATTGCTGTTTTCTTACTTTTACAACACACACACATATACACAAACATATAACACCCCTGCCCAAGGCGGGACTCGAACCCACGATCCCCAGCGCTACGAAGCACCAAAGCGAGATGCCTTGGCGAGCGCGGCCATGGGGACCGGCAATCACTGAAGTCCTGCGTAGCAGAGGGAAAATATTCTCCCCGCCAGCACTGACGGCCAGTCCCACGGTTGCATCAACCATTGCTCATCAAGTACTTAGGGCTGAGAGGACAGTGTATTTATTTGTTGGGAATGTGTTATATGATCAACTTACATAAAACAAAATTTAATTTGCTCTAAATATGTTTGATTTATAATAGAGTAATGGATTTTTTACAAGGGTTCAGAAATAGTTATCTTAGCATTTTATTGCTAGAAAACCCCTGTTACTATAACAGACCAACAAACTTCATTCCTTAAGGCGACCTATCAACTGAAACCTAAATAAATAGATAATGAAAATCATGTTGCTGAAATGCTATTAGTGCAAATGTGGTTGCCAATTGTTCTATACCTATCGTCGATATTTAGAAAGGTTCCTTTATTTGGGCCAAATGTATTCTAAAATATAATGCTACAGTTACAATTTACACATTTTAAAATTATCAGTGTTTGCGTTGTAATACAATTGGTAAACATTCTATTGGAAAGAAAGAGAGAAATTCTGACTTGATGTGTAATTATGTTATTATGATTTTAAGTTAGAATAATTTTTACTTTCTCTAGACCGTATTCACAATGTGCATAGTGGAAAGAGAAAGAGAAGAATTCGATTTCAAGATTTCATTGGAAATATATGTTTTGAGGTCTCCTGAGTCCGAAAAAAGCACTTTTGGAAAAGGTCAGTCTGTGGACAGTATAGCTCAAAACCGAAATCATCGATAAATACGAAACTTGATATTTATCTTTAGTATCTTCCAAGAAAGGGACACAATATTTACAATAACCCCCCCCCCCGCTTTACATTTAAAAAAATGTCAACATTTGGTTTTCTCAAAACTGGCTGTAACGATTTTAATTAAAATCCTTTATATTTAAGATATTTACATGTCAAATAAAATACATACCTTGATTTTTCTAGGATTAGCTTCTGAAGATTCTAGATACACTTTTCTGAATTTTGCATAACTGGTAAGAGATAGACAAAATTTATTACAAAAAATATAAATTTCCTTATAACCCACAATTTAGTCATACACTTTTCGTGCAGTTGACCGTTTTGAGGAGTTCCTTGTTATTGGTTTCAGTTTTAAAATACTAAACATTTTGCATACATTTTACTTGTCTACTGCCAACCACGCAAAGAAACGGAATTCAATCCTATAGCAACCACAATTTAAACGTTGATTGTCGATTTATCTTAGTGTATTCACTTATTTGCCTTCTGCTTATAAGTAAATAAATGTTAAGATCGTTTTATTTTTATCTCGATTATCATTAGGTAGATAGAAGAATAGGCTTATTAACAATAATTTGTTACAGAGAAGTAGAGAAAGTCATGTGAATGGAACGGAGTTCTTTTCATGGAACCAAAGGATTAAAGTGGTCACTTTGAATTTATTAAAAATACAAGGAATTCATTTGGGTGACATTTCTCGAATACAATCATTACTTTCCTTAGTTACGTTTACATTTTTCATGAAATATCCAGAACCTTAGTAGATGCACCGTCTGCGCTACACTACGATGCTTACTGAAACTCTAACATGTATGTACGCCACAACACACAAATATGTTTAAAAGGGTGTGGATTAATTTATCTCCTGATTTAATATGTTAGCCCCTCTCAGCTAACAAAGCTAAAATTCCCAAGCTTAAACCAGTATCGGACACTTCAGCCAGGAAAATAAAACCAATATATTTGTAGTAATACTCAGTTATTCCCATTTTAATATTAAATTAGATAAGTATGTATGTATGTATATATATATATATATATATTTGTTAATACAAAGTGTGTGTTATTCGCTTTTTAGTTAGTAAAATAGAGAAGACGAAGAGTCATTCAATTTGGAGTATATTTTGTGACATTTCTAGGATTATGAAAATTTTAAAAGTTTTTTCATACACCTGTATGCCTGCCGTTTTCTGTTTTACCTATTTGAAGTAACTTGAAGATAGCTTACCTTAATTCCGTAGTCACTTCGAATGACATCCATTTTATTGCTAATAATGTAATTATAATGTGAATTCTGGGAAACATTGAAATGCTGGAAGTTCTTAAGTATTCTGACAGAGCCATCTTCTGCAGCAGTGGTTCTCACGTTCAACTTGGTATGTGAGTCATCGCAATTGCAGCCCTTGGTCTGTAAATAAAAACAGGATGTGCCGCCTTAAACTGTATATGCGTGGAAACCTTGAACAAATTATTTGCAGAAAAGAATTAAAGCTTTATTTGTATACAATTTTCCAGTCAATTAACACATTTATTACAGTATGAAAAAGTAAATATGATATTAGTTGAGCAAATATCTTCCTGTTTCAAAGACTTCAATATCTGCTTGACAAATGACGTAGTTGTGCGTTCACTGACCTCTACAGTAAAAAAAAATCGGATGTGCTCCATTCACATGACTTTCTCTATATCTCTGCAATAAGCTATTTTTAAAAAGCTTATGCTTGATTTACTTCATGCTAATTAAGAAAAAAAAAAAAAAATTAGCAGAAATAGTCTTATTTCTTGCTTCCTTGTAAGTAGAAGCGAAATAAGGGAGTACCACAGGTTAAAGTGATAGTCAAAATCTGGTTGTTATGTGACTGAAGTTCCTTTGTCTGTATGGACACGAGTTCACAAAGTCCTGTATGAGAAAAATATAAGTTTTATAGCTTAAACCAAAAACAAGGAATATCTCAAAATCAATCAACTCCTCGAAAAAAAATGTATACAACATATTGTGTGTTTTAATGTGCTCTACATTTTTGTGTGGTAAATTTTTGTCTCTCTCTTACGGTTTAGCACTTATGCAAAATTCCGTAAAATTCACTCAGAATAAAGCAGTCTTCAGAGGCTATTCCCAGAAATATACATTTTATTTGTCAGGTAAATATTTTTAATATACGATATTTTAATCAAAATCGTTAGAGCCATTTTTTAGAAAATCAAAATTTTCGAAAAAAGTTCCACGTAAAGGCTAGTTTGGAGTGGGGGGAATCTTCTCAAAATCTTCGTGTCGCATCCCTGGAAGATACTAAACTTAAATACCAAGTTTGGTATTTTACCGACTTTTCTTTTTTGAGTAATCGTGTTCACAGACACACGGACACACACGGACCTTTTTCTAAAAATACTTTTTTTGGATACAGGGGACCCTAAAACATATATTTCTGGTGAAATCTCGGTATCGAATTTTTTGGTGGAGTGCAATACATTCTCTATACACTATGTACATAGTGCGTATAGAGAAAGTAACAAAATGCTCTTTTTTTCGTTATTTCCAAAACACCACTTGGTACATACATGTTGCACAGAGAAAGAATAAGGAAGGCGAATGTGGAGAATATGATACAAGGGAGGCTAGAGAGGAAAAGGGAGAGTAGCAAAATGTTGCCTAGAGATTACCAGTTAAAAGTGCTAATTCAAGAGGAGTTGTTGATATATTTAGTAGTTAGGGAGGTTAGTAGGTAGGTATTTATTTCACTTCAATAATTCCATGGTTTATGTAATACCTAAATTCTATCCGTACATTTTACCTTTTACATCTAATTTTCTCACTTCATTGAGTTGCTGCATTTCTAAGGACACACAGATCCAACACCACGGTTACCTAGTTATCGGTCCTATTTACTTCTTCCTTTCACTGATCCACAATTCTTCCTATTCCTTATTTCTAATTTTTTTTCATCCATATGCTTCATACTACCTTAAATAATTACCTATAATTATTAAATTTCCTTTTGATTTAACTCTTAACATCCTTTTACCTATAATTTCATTTGGTAAACTAGACCATGGAATAAATGACATCCTATACAACCTGTTCAGCTTCTACAATGTGCTAGTTCACTGATGGTCTCTCGGTTTATACCTGGCACAAATTTGGTTACATTATAACACCCATGCGTGCTTGATTTAACTTGCTCAGATGCTTCGTGGAGCATGTGATCTGATTAACGTAGTGAAGAGTAATTATAACTGGGCACGCTGTCACCCAAGGAACAATTCCGCTCATGAAAACACGGATAGGGTTTCCAGCTCTTAAATATGGCAGCTTTACATAGCTCAAAATAGAATATATATAAAAAGCTAAGAGGTAGGAAATAAAGGAGAACTTGTCGCGCAATATCACCACGGAAAATCTATTGTAGCTGAGATCCCCAGGGAGAAGGGATGAAGCGAGATAACCATAGGGGGGCACAGGTCGTAGGCAGAGAGATCACAGGGAGCGCGGAAGTCCCTTAACGTTACAAGCCCGATGAGCTGGCTTACTATAGAAGGAGCCAGAGGGGGCGCAAAAGCAACCCATCGACCTGGTAACCATCACAGGGAAGTACGCTTTCCACTGAGAATGTATCCATGCCATCTGTCCGCACCGCCATACACTACGTTCTAGAAGCACAATAATAAAACAAAAATCTGCCACATCATACCCTGGCACCTAATTTCTTATACCAGGACATATATTCAAATTCTTTATTATATATTTTTACATTTAAAACATGTCCTATATCCATTATTTTACAGATAAATTGATCTAATAATGCTAGATATTACTCACTAAAACATTTTTAAAATATCCAAAATAACTTTAAATAACAATTATATATGTTCATAGTTCGAAATAAAATATATTAACTTACTCTCATTTCAAACAGAATGGTATAGAGATATTTTATTATATAGTCCATTAAATATTTTGTTATATTTAAAAAATTGTATTTGTTTATTTTAATTTACGCAATTTGAAACCTTAAAAATCTTATACGCAAAATTTAATAACAAATTAACAATTATCTCTATCATTAATTTTCTATTAACCTTTTCCTGTTTTTTTTTTTTTTTGTTTTTTTGTTTTTTTGTAATATTTTCTTTTATTTTTTTAGAGCGTTTTATGTTTAAATTAAAATAAAGCTTCAAAGCTTTAAGCTCCTTCGGCGTAAGGAGCACTATAAAGCCGCCAACATTACAAGGCAAATTGTCCACGCCACCACGAGAAAAGCGACCACTGCGCGACCCCAAAACCGAGAGCAGCATTCAAAAAGCATATGCATCTGCGCGCAATCTGCCAGCACTGCCAGACATCACGAGACCAGAGACACGCACGTATAAGATGAGATGCAAAAGACATGGAAGGCGATGGTGGAAAGGAAGTCATGGAGAACAAGTATCCCAGCATTCGCCTAATTGAGAAGGGCGAATCACGAGAAACCCCAAGTCAGAATACGTGGTCCGGGAATTCAAATGTGGGTCACACACAGCGCCAGTTCTCTGGGTGTGCAGGATGTATCTGAAACAGCAATGAGTATGGAGAATCTGAATAATAACGTTTTAATACATATATTATATAAATAACATAAGTGTGTAGTTTTTCATTCACTATTTTAATATTTATCGGCATTGAAGATATTATTCAAAGTTGAAAAAAGCTGCAATGTTGGTAAGACCATGAGTATTAACTACGCTTTTGATACAAAGCAGTCATTTTTGTTTGCTTGTTTTGTAACGATGCTGTAAATTACCAATCCGTCAGAAGTTCCTTTACAACCAGTAAAATTATTAACATGAGGCTATCGCTTTTAAGTACACTTAAAAATCATCAACCGGGGCCGGGTTTGAACCCGCAACCTCAGAATGCCAACGCCTAACCTACTGAGCTATTCAGATAGACTTTGAATTTTATGTAACCGTATAATGATAAAGTGTTGCGGCAGTTATTCAGAGCATGTTATAATAACATATGTAAATATATTAAACCATACATTTCCCGAATATTGCTCGTGATAAGGATATTTATTTCTTTACTGTTTTTATATTGGGGTACCTTTAAATTGCCCCAAACACATCCACACTCATTTATACTTCTTGAGGGGAGGATAGGGAATAATTTTGGCAAAAGAAAAATGCCAGTGTTATTAACTGGACAAACCCTGGAAGAAGAAATCTAGGAAGGGCACGCTTGACATGGATGAATGTTGGAGAAGTGCAACAGGAAGAAAAGACAACCACCGAAAAGGGAAAGCCTCTTAAGTAAAAGCAAGTAAAAACTCACAGCTTCCATCCGGGAATCAAATCCGGGACCTCACACAGCAAGCAGAACTAAGGACCAGACATCTCTTCCGTTTACCATTCCTGCACAATTTGTCCAGAATAAAGAGATTATAGAGGCTAATCCCAGAAAATTTAGGTATACATTTCGTTTGTCATATAGATATCTTTAATACACGGTTAGAGCCATTTTGAGAAAAACAACCTTTTCTATGTAAGAAGTAGTTAGGGGGGGGGGTATTTTCTTGAAAATCTTCGTAAAATCCTGGGGGCATACTAAACTTAAATTCCAAATTTGATATTTAACGGTCCTTTCTTTGTTATATATATGCTTTTTATACGGACGTTTTTCTAAAACGATTTTTGACTCAGGGGACCTCCAAATATATATATATATATTAATATTACGTGTAGAGAAAGTAAAATACAATTAATTAAAGTTTTTGTAGGAATAGTTTGTATCAGAATAGGTAGAGAAAGTCATTACCGTGCGATGCTAAGCTTTTCCAAGAAATCAAAAATATTATCCGACATAGACAGGACACTTGTCGGAGGGGACTCGGCACCAAACCTGCAGTCATTGTACCTACGTCTCAAGAGGGAGGAATAAGGTGAGAGGATACACCGGCCGTCGGAACCAGGAGTGATGTCACAGCAATGACACGTTCCTTATAGTTTTCAGCTTGAAGTACCCCGACAGTCGGACAGGTAGACCGGGGCCTCCCGTCCCACATAGGGTCCAACGTCCCCACCATGAGCGGCATGCCGGCGTCCAGCTGAAATCAGGGAACGGAGACATTCAGAACATCCTTTTTTCCTTCTACGCTGCTTCCAGTACCATCGCCAACACTTTAACTTAGAAAGAAGCCAACAGTACGAAGGATTAAGGAAATGACATGGAGCGATGGGAAATTCGGATTCGCATGGCGACTTGGGGAGATGCCCGAAAAGAAACAATGCATCAAGTAGTTCGGCCTCAAGAAGTGAAACCGAGCCTTTTGAGTGCGGGCCACAGACGTAACCTTCTGTGCCATACCGTTCGGTCAAAGCATCATTCTTGAGGAATCCCTATTTAATTTTAAATTTATGATTGATGCAAAATCTCAGTTTCAATTTTCAACATTTACTGTAGTCCTTTTGGAGGATTATAGGAATGTTATACCAATCTTATGTTCACAGACTGTGCCTGAATATCACACCCGCTTTGTCTTGTATTCGCTCACTTAATCAAGAACAATAGGATGTAGACGGTGACACAAAACGTCGAGTAAGATTTTCTCTTCAAAACGTTCTGCTACGTGGAAGATCAACGAGGATCCACCTCTCTCTCATTAACATATTGTTATAATCGCTCAATTTATTACCTACCATTGTGTTAATTTGTTTTGTTCCGTTCCTCGTTCTCCTCCACTATTTCGCTTTGCCGGTTTTGCTCCTCGCTTCTGCAGTACCGCGCCGTCCCTTTTTACCTCTGCTTTTCCCACTCCAATCTTTTTTTCTTCCTCGACATTTGGAGGGGTTTCCCATGTGAATTAACGAAGGAAAACCCTGTTTACTTTTGCCCCTCCCTTGTGGAATCTGCGTCTCCATCGATGAAATTCAATTACGAGGTCCCATAATGAAGGAGCGCGCAAGAAAAGGAATTATCCGTGGTCTACCCACCCAGAGGTTTGTGTTTCTTTGGGGAAGGAAAAAATAAACTAATACGGAAGGAAAATATCCCGACCAAGAAGGCTAAAATACGACTGCGTGACATTACCGACATTGATCCTTATGTTGACGCAAGCCACAGTTTGTGACAGACGTGAAATAGTATTTCAATTAGCCGTAATAGGTTAGTTATTTCATTATGCTTCCTTAATAATCAAGAATAACAAAACACTTCTATGTTACCAAGAGAACCAGAAGCATGAAGTCTAAATAGGTATTTAAAATTATGGTACGATATTTAAAAACCCCCATTTGTAACACAGGGCCTTTCTCTATTAAGGGTACTGAGAAAGTTCAAAGTTTTATATTTTTCTATAGATTTTTCTATACTCTTTGCTCTGATTGCGTTGCTATTATATTAATATAAATACATATAAATTAATATGAATAAAACATATACATACATATTCATTAAAATATATACAATATCTTGTTTTCATTTTATACCTCAACATGATATAAAATAATTAATAAGTGTTATTTTGTAAGCTATCCCACATATCTCAAAATCTGAGAAAGTTCGTTGACATTATTTTTATATTGGCGTAAAAGTTTACGTGTTGATATTTTATATTTTTAACTGTAATTACTGAATTATGATGTACTAAAAAGTTTAGAAATGTTTATATTTTAAATTAATAATTTTTATAAAAATGTATTTTCAAAAATTTAAATTGGTGTTAATATAATTTTACGGTCTGCAATAAGTACTTCTGCAAATTCTGGAATATTGTAGTTGTATTTAAACAAAAGTTAAGAGTCGTGAAACATATTGCAAATTTGAAAATGTAGTTCTGAGAAAAACATAGTTTTATAAAATAATATGTTATCAAACAGGTGTACACTCATTAAATGATTGCAGAGCCTCAAAAGTTTATTTTCCATGGATCCCCAAGATTCCAAAAAGCGATTTTATATTTTTTGATGGAATGCAATAAAATTTTCACTACCGTTGTCTCTTAAGTAGATGTTCAAGGCATTTCTTATACTCTATCTGCCTACTAGAGCATCACAGCCCGATTTTGAGCCTTGGTCTCCTGTAATGTTTCTCGATCAATTGAATTTTTACTCTCTCAATCGCACTATGTACATAGTGAATAGAGAAAGTATTGCACTCCACCAAAAAATTTGATACCGAGATTTCACCGGAAATATATGTTTTAGGGTCCCCTTTATCTAAAAAAAGCATTTTCACAAAAAGGTCCGTATGTGTGTGTGTGTGTTTGTGTCCGTGTGTCCGTGTGTCTGTGAACACGATAACTCAAAAATGAAAAGTCGGTAAAATACCAAACTTGGTATTTAAGTTTAGTATCTTCCAGGGATGCGACACGAAGATTTTGAGAAAAATCCTCCCACCCCAAACTACCCTTTACATGGAACATTTTTCGAAAATTTTTTATTTTCTAAAAATGGCTCTAACGATTTTGATTAAAATATCATATATCAAAGATATTTACCTGACAAATAAAATGTATATTTTGAATTTTCTGGGAATAGCCTCTGAAGACTACTTTATTCTGGATGAATTTTGCATAAATAAGAGATGGACAAAAACTTAACACACAAAAAATGTAGATCACGTTAAAACACACAATTTATGTTATATACATTTTTATCGTGGAGTTAATCGTTTTTGAGATACTCCTTTTTCTTGGTTTCAGCTTTGAAAAACGTATACTTTTCTCATACAGGAATTTGTCAACTCCTGTCCACACAAACAAAGGAACATCAGTCACATAGCAAGCAGCTTTTGGCTTTCACTTTAACCTATGGTATTCCCTTATTTCGCTAGTATTTTCAATAAGGCAAGGAATAAGACTATTTCTGTTAATTTTCCTCGATTAACATGAAATAAACAAAAGATAAGCTTATTAAAAATAATTTGTTACAGAGAGATAGAGAAAGTCATGTGAATGGAACACATCAGATTTTTAATTAGTGAGTTCCTCTCTATGCTCAATTAGTAACGAAGAATCAACGCATCTTCCATAAATAACACCATAGGACGGAATCAGGACTTGCGGTCGTAAAACTGACAGAACTTATCAAGGGCTTTCTCTTTCAAACTATGGGATACTTTGTCGTGCAAATAAATATTAGTTTCCTTCCAAACGAAGGCACAGATACTATGGATTTTTTTTGTCAAAAAATCTGATGTGTTACACTCACATGTCTTTCTCTAGCCGTTCTACAAGCTTCTTACATAAGATTATTCTTCTTTCTGCACCTTGTTGATGGAGGTATTCAGCACAATGTTTTTATTACTTAGTTCCTTTTAAGTAGGAAGAAAATAAGGGAATACACTAGGCTAAATCGATAGTCAAATGTTTTAAAAGCTGTCGTTATGCGATTGTCATTACAAATCGCTTCTTTTCTTGGCCAGGAGTAGAACAAAAGAAAAACGGACGCTCTCGTCTGAGAAAAATATAACTACTTCACAACTGAAACTAATAACAATGAATACCTCGAAAACGGAAAGCTCCACGAAAAAAATGTGAATGACGTAAATTGTGTATTCTAACTAGGCCTACATTTTTTGTATAGTAAGTTTTTGTCTATCTCTTACGGTTTATTAGCTATGCCAAATTAAGCAAAATTCATCCAAAATAAACAGGTCTTTAGAAGATATTCCCAGAAAATTCATTATATACATTTTATTTGTCAGGTAAATATCCTTAAAATACGACGTTTTAATCAAAATCGTTAGAGCCATTTTTGAGAAAATCAAATTTTTTTAAAAAAGTTCCATGTAAAGGGTAGTTGGGGTGGAGGGATTTTTTTCAAAATCTTCGTGTCGCATCCCTGGAAGATACAAAACTTAAATACCAAGTTTGGTATTTTATCGACTTTTCGTTTTTGAGTTATCGTGTTCACAGACACACGGACACACACACAAACACAAACACGGACCTTTTTGTGAAAATGCTTTTTTTGGATATTGGGGACCCAAAAGCATATTTCCGGTGAAATATCGGTATCGAATTTTTGGGTGGAGTGCAATACCTTCTCTATACACTATGTACATAGAGCGCATAGAGAAAGTAAAAATCGGATGTGTTACACTCACATGACTTTCTCTATATCTCAGTAAATGATTATTGTTAATAATCTTATCTTTTATTAATTTGATGCTAATCGAGAAAAATTAGCAGAAATAGTCTTATTTCTTGCTTTATTGTAAGTAGAAGCGAAATAAGGGAGTACCATAGGTTAAAGTGAAAGCCAAAAGCTGTGTGCTATGTGACTGATGTTCCTTTGTTTGTATGGACAGGAGTTGACTAATTCCTGTATGTGAAAAGTTTTTCAAAGCTGAAACCAACAAAAAGGAATATCTCAAAAAGGATCAACTCCACGAAAAAAATGTATATAACATAAATAATGTGTTTTAACGTCCTCTACATTTTTTGTGTGTTAAGTTTTTTTCCATCTCTTACGGTTTTGTAGTTATGAAAAAAATCATCCAGAATAAAGCAGTCTTCAGAGGCCATTCCCAGAAAATTCAAGATATACATTTTATTTCTCAGGTAAATAACTTTAATATACGATATTTTAATAAAAATCGTTAGAGCCATTTTTTAGAAAATAAAAATTTTCGAAAATAGTTCCATGTAAAGGGTAGTTTGGGGTGGGGGGATTTTTCTCAAAATCTTCCTGTCGCATCCCTGGAAGATATTAAACTTAAATACCAAGTTTGGTATTTTGCCGACTTTTCGTTTTTGAGTTATCGTGTTCACAGACACACGGACACACGGACACACACACACGTACCTTTTTCTGAAAATACTTTTTTTGGTTACAGGGGACCCTAAAACATATATTTCCGGTGAAATTTCGGTATCGAATTTTTTGGTGGAGTGCAATACATTCTCTATACACTATGTACATAGTATAGAGATTCTCGACGTATGGCTTCCTTGGGAAGGGAAGTAAAGCCGTTGATATTGTGTAATGTTTGTTTGAATGTAAAAGAACTCCAAACCTTGAAATAAAAGATTCTTGGTTTAAAATTGCAATGCTTCACGCACGTGAGTCGTGATTCCGTTCTATAGAGCCATCTATGTTCGATGAGGTGAATCTCGTCACCATGTGGTGTACTAGCCATCTAGATATCCCCCGATCAAGTAAACACTGTAGTGATGGTCCAATAAACGCCGACAAGGTATGATGAAAATTGAAGAATTTAACTGCAATGGTTTTCAGCGGCCTGGATTGTATCGGGTTTAAAGGTTTGAGATTACTTCAAATGCTGTAAATCTAGGACACGAGACCGCCGGCTTTACCTACCTTCCGAAAGAAGAAATCTAAGGATTTTTATGCCCAAAAAATCCAGCGCGCCGGCCGGTTTTGAACCACGACCTTGGGAACAAGACGCTCTAATGTTATCACTACACCAGAGGACGAATAAAACAGCGGGTCCCTATGGCCGCATTCGCTAAGTGCCTCGCTTTGGTGCTTCGTGGCGCAGGTGATCGTGGGTCGACTTCAGCCTTGGACATGACTGTTATATGCTTGTAAAATGTGTATATGTGTGTGTGTGTGTGTGTATTAGAGGCAAAAATCAAACAATAATCAAACAGAAAACAAGGCAAGTGTTAAGAAAATGAAAAAGAAAAAGAGAAAAGGGAAAACTGTGCTGGAGTCCCGATAAGACTCCTGAATGACTATTAAAAAAAACAAAAAACCTTCCTTGATTCTATGCTGCCTTCTACTCAGTTTTATCAAAAATGAAACAAACAGTTTCGTTGAAATAGTTGAACTGTAATCTTAAGGAGCTTTGGAAAATATTTTTATAACCAGTGTGTCAGAATGTAAATATTTTTGTAAAATATGTTCCATTTTAAGTGAAGGAAATTCTACAGTTGAAGTCGTCCGTTTGACCAAGAGCTTAGATGTCTGTTACAAATAGAACATAGATTGAGAAGTAGATTAATTATTTAATCTCATTTTCATGTTTTAAAGAAAAAATTATATTCAGAATGGTAACGATTAGAAAATTACGTGATAGAATTCTTGCACTGAAAGTTGTTTGCTGAACATTTGTTTGCGATAAGGACCGTCCAGTAAGTTTTTAAATGAAGTCAGCAGGGATTAATGAAACAACGAAAGAGATATAGAGATATCTGTTTTATAATTATTTGGTAGTAGCTTACCTTCTTAAGTGAAAGTACTTTCGCAATTATTGTTTCGTGAAACCCTCTTTAGTGGATTGAATAAAGTTCATCCGACATGAGATGAGTGTTTTAGTCTTTGTATTGCATGAAATGTTGCTTGCCATTTTCCTCTTTTAGTCTGCCCGGCATGTAATAGTCATGCCGTTATAGCTGACATTTAAGAACATAATAAATGTGACTGTCAAGTTTCAACTTCGGGTTAGAGCCTGTTGTCAGTCCTGGCTTCCAGCGTACATCACTGAACACTGGATATTCATAGCATGGAAATCTCTGTGGCTTAATCCCATAATAAATTTTAAACAGATTTTAGAACTATTACTATTTTTTATTCTTTTCAGATAAACCTCTTATAACGTTTAGTTATATTTTGGCTACCGAGTGAGATGGCGCTGCAGTAACGTGTATGACTCGCTTTTGATCGCTATCGACTGCGCACTATACCTTGGGATTTATCGTGATTCTTCTCTGTCACTTGAACATAAGCTGGGGTGCTTATTCTCCACCATTTCCGTTCTATAATTTTCCTTCATGTCATTTCCTTGTCATCTTCAGGTGTGTGTGCCTCTGGCCTCGTGATGTGTTGCAGTGCAGGTGCATGGTGCAGGGATGAATGCGTTTTGTAACTTGTTCTCGGCATTGAGGCGACATTGCTATTGCTGTCCTCCCGGGGTGGTGACAGTAGCCTTGCCGAACGCCCGGAACCTGTGGTGTTGGCGGCTGCCTTGTGCTTCTGGCTCCGAGATTAACAGTTTGGGACTTCCGCGTGGCTCTGTAGCCGGCACGCGTCATCTCAACTCCATCCCTTCCTCCTGGAGGGTGTTAACGCTCAATAGCTCAACATATGCGTAGGATGTCCCCTACAGTCTAGCTTTTACCTTAATTTTTATATTTGGGCTAGTGTCCAGACATTGATAAAGGCACTCTTAATAAACTCTATGTTTTTGTAAGGTGTTAAAGAGTATTTTGAATGTGCAAAATAGTACAGTGTTACATTTAAAACAATTCCGTAAAATATGATATTTGAAGGTCATTTCCTTCCATTTCTAATATTTAACACATTCATCTTAATTTTAAATAACTCTCTTTCGTGCTTTAACGGAAGTAGGTGTGGAAATTTGCTAATCCGTTATACAGAATTCAGTTATGGACATGTTGAAATTATATATACAAGCTGTTAAGTGTATGAAAACGCAGATTTCAAGAGTAATGTCCTGACGAGCTGAAACATAAGTCCCGGTACCATTTTCCTCTAAAAGGCGTGGTTGAATAAATAAAAATAAAATGGGTCAAAAGTTTAATACGAATATACGATAAAATATCGCACCTCCACTATTTTATCATTTATTTCTGCAATTAGAATAGCGAGGTATAACTACAAAAATGAGTCAATTAAGTTTTCTATCATCGTTGCTAAAATGATTCGTTTAGCCACTAAATGATAATAAAAAATTGGATTGCAGTGTGTCCACTGAAATAAAGCGGTTATGCGCCTGAAAACTGTACCATATTGGTTGTTATGTATAGAGTGGAAGATCAGGAGTATGGGCAGAAGAGTTGTGCCTCTACACCGTGTACAACAGCTGGTTCTATCAGTGCTTCAGATGGTTAAAGGTATTCAGAACTATGACAATCTTTAGAGATCAAGGATATCTAGATATGCTTCTTGCTTATGACAATGCTCAGTCCATTACATTAGTATTTCTGGGGACATTTGTACGGTAGGGTTTACCATTGCGAGGTTGCTTCCATTAATAATCTTTACACACATGTGTTTGAATTAGCCATAGAGATTGGGCAGGGTGTAGAAGGTCTACCGAGGCAAAGAAGATGCAATGCATTCATAGAATCTAATGGAGCATAACCTGAGCATCTGCTGTAAATGTGCATAACATTGTTGATATTGCAGGTATTGGTCATTAATAAAGTTCCTATTTAGCAAAGATGTGGTTTTCGTTTAATTATTCCACGATACACCTGAATGAGGTGCTTCCATAACTAACATTTTAATTTACTTCATCTTTAATCACGAGACTAAATGCTATGCGTAGCCTCTTACGCAGCTTTTAGATCAGGTTTCGTGAATACCTCTCGCTAGTGGCAGTAGCTGATATTAGACACACAAGCCTGTGGCGAACCGGAATTCAAACACAGACCAAAACAAAACATTTAGCCTAACCGCAAACCAAAACAAAACATTCGAGTCTTAAATCCTACTCTGTCGATAATGTATTTAATATGTTCAATTATCTTCGCTACCTTCCAATATAGACGAAGTTTTTATAAGAGTTTACTATTCATCATATTTGGATCTCCCAGAATGCAAAATCTGCAATCATACCCGTAACATACCCCTATATTATGCACATGAAATATGTGCTATAGATATAACTAAAGTTTAAGCTTATTTTCTATTTGATTTGGTTAGAGGCGTTTTGATGCTGTTTCACTCTTTAACTGATTTTTAATGCATAAAACTAGACGAAGTTCTGACACCCCTGAAGTTCCTTCTGTTTTGCTCTCAGTGTCTCGCTGCGTCCCTTCCTTCCGAAACTTCGGCCCTCCCCAACCCATCCTTCCTTCGGTAAGAGGATTACTTGTCTTGTAAAATTATGTGTTAAGTGTTATTTAGTAAGGGATGGGGGAGTTTGTCTGGCGGTACATGCAAATTACTGCTCGCACGTTTATAGACACATACAAAGTTACGCCCAGTAACTACCAATATACCGCCTGCAAGTTAACTGCCGCAGTTTCCCACCCTTTATCTCCCCGGTCTCTCAAACGACTGACAAATACAACGTCGTATACAGAATTAGTGTCCACGTGCACGATCTCTGGAACATTAACTTGATCTGACTTTGTGATGCGACATCTCAGGAAGTCAAATGGAGTCGGAAATCTGAGTCTTGCTTTACTACATTAAGTTTATTACTTCCGTTCTTCGAGTCCTTCCTACATTGATTATTATTAATAAACCTCAACATGAAGGTGGAATCTTTCAATAAATAAAACCTTCCTATTGATATAGATTATTACTGAAGTAGCATATGAAGACATTAGCGCAAAAATGTCTAGCCCTCACTTTTTACTTTCCGTAGCGTATATGTACAATATATACAGTAAGTAGAGAAGATATTGCATTTCATCGGAAATATATTTTTTGAGACCACCTGAATTCAAAAAAAAGATCCTTTAGAAAGAGATCAGAGTAGGTTTGTGTGTTTGAGTGTGTGTGACTGTGTATAGTATAACTCAGAAACGAAAAGTCCGTTAGAGACCAAACTGCGTATTTAAGTTTAGTGTCTCCAAAGGATGCGAACGAAGTCTTTCAATAAAATCTCCCTACTACAAACTGCCCTTTACATGGTAAACGTTTTGAAAACTGTGACTTTCTCAAAAATAGCTGTAATTATTTTGATTAAAATACCATTAGATATATTTAAATTAGAAGAAAAGAAAGGAAAATGTGTATCTTGGATTTCCTCAGAATAGCCTCTAAAATCCTCT
Organism: Hymenopus coronatus; assembly: GCA_030762935.1. Taxonomy (NCBI): domain Eukaryota; kingdom Metazoa; phylum Arthropoda; class Insecta; order Mantodea; family Hymenopodidae; genus Hymenopus; species Hymenopus coronatus. Next base: position 30,122,330 of record CM060890.1, on the reverse strand, counting down.
TACAATAGAATGGCTTTTGCATGACATGTAAACAATAAGAGCTAGACAAGAAACATACTACACAAAAATGAAGATATTACGAAACACATAATTTATGTCCTTACATTTTTTTTTAATGGTTTCATTTGTATAGCCCCCTTTAACATCAATGTTCATATCGGAGACTTTGTCTTGTGAAACTGTAGGTTCAGAATATTAGGTTGATAAACTTTATATTACTAAACACACGCATATTCACTCTCACATTCATGCTTCCAGACTCTATGGGGGACAGGGAATAATTCTGGTTAAAGAAAAGTGCCTGCCCCAGACGAGAATCGAACACGGGGCCTTGGGTAAGAAGTCAGTTCGCTGACCACTCGACTATGGAACCAGTCTTCTTAGAGTTTTGTTATAGCGCTAACCGTTATGAGATATGATTTTTAATTCTTTATGTTTTAAAATATGTTTTTCTCATAGAGGAAGTCATCCCTCTTTCTTTTGTTTTACTTCGGGCCATGAAAAGAAATGAATTTCAATGAAAGTCATATAGCGGCAACTTTCAAAAAAGTTGTCTATCATTTTAGCATAGTGTATTTCTACTAATAAGGAACTAAGTAATGCGACTATCCTGCTAATGCATGGGACAGAAGGAAGAAGAAGAAGAATTTCTTATAAGAAGTTTTTTTATAGTACAGGTAGCGAAACTCTTGTGAATGGAACTTATCAGATTATTTACAATGGAAAAAAGAGTTTTTACTTATTTATTAAAATCTAAAGACATTTAGCTGGGCTTTCGGCGGTTTTGGATTTCCTTCTTTCAATTCATACATATAACTTGGTGGCTATAAATTTGGTAGAGAATGCAGAAGCTTTTGTTGTCTTTTCTTGTGATTGGTAATGTTGACAAATTTCTATTGTATAAGCTTTTCTTTAGACTATTTATATCACAATTCGTGATTTCTATCTATATTTATGACAGATTTAAATGGGAAGTTTTAAGGGTCCGAGCTAGATGGCCAATGGAGCTGATTGCGAAGATATTTATGAGTGAATTTATATGGGAAAATTTTACATTATATTGGAGTGTATTTAAGAGTCACGATTCTTTTGTTCGATTTTAAGAATTGAAAGTAGTATTACTTTCTCTACACGTACTATGTAAATAATGTATAAAGAAGGTATTGCATTCCACCCAAAAATTTCATACCGAGATTTCACCGGAAATACATGTTTTGGGTCCCCCTAGATCCAGAAGAAGCATTTTCATAAAAAAGTCCATGTGTGTGCGTGTGTGTGTGTCTGTGTGTGTTTGTGGACAGCATATCTCAAAAACGAAAAGACCGTTAAATACCAAACTTGGTATTTAAGATTGTGATCTTCCAAAGATCCACACGAAGAGTTTCAAGAAAATTCCCCCAACTCCAACTACCGTTTACATAGAACTTTCTTCGAAATTGTTGATTTTCTTAAAAATGACTCTAACGATTTTGATTAAAATATCGATATTAAAGATATTTACCTGACAATTAAAATGTATATAATGAATTTTCTGGGTATAGCCTCTGAAGACTACTTTATTCTGGATCAATTTTACGGCATTTTGTATAACTGCTAAACCGTAAGAGATGGACAAAAACTTACCACACAAAAAATGTAGAGCACTTTGAATCACACAATTGATGTTATATATACTTTTTTTTCGTGAATTTGGTCGTATTTAGATATTCCTTGTTTTTGGTTTCAGCTTGGAAAAACTTGTACTTTTCTCATACAGGGATTTGTCAACTCGTGTCCATACAAACCAAGGAACTTCAGTCACATAGCAACCAGCTTTTGACTATCACTTGAACTTATGTTACTCCCTTATTTCGCTTCCACTGATAAGGAACGTGGCCGAGTACTCAGACCACTCGCCTCTCACCTAGATGGCCTGGGTTCTATCCCAAGTGACCGCATGTGAGATTTGTGGTGGACAAAGCGGCACAGGAGTGGGTTTTCTCTGGGTTCTACGGTTTCCCCCGCCACCTCATTCCACCGGGGCTCCATCTTCAGTATCATCAGTGTCATCGCCTGCGGTGCCACAGACGTAAAAGCGGGCGTTAAACACTACAAAAAATACGTATAAGGAAGCTAATTTTTTCTCAAGCATGAAGTAAATAAAAGCATAAATTTTTTAACAATAATTTGTTGCAGAGATGTAGAGAACGAAACACATCAGATTTTTTTTACAATGTTTCTGAATCGTAAGGGTTAATGAGTGGGGAATTCTTTTGTTATACGAATTTGCTCAATTTGTTGAATTATTATAAAGATTGGGCTAATAGCTCTTATATTGTACTTGTTTTGAGAGTCATTTAATAGTTGATAAAAGTAAAGTCAAGATTAAAAGCATTTCTAGATCACTAGGTGAAAAGCTGTATTACCGGTGAAATTTACGCACTTATAGATAGATATTTACATTTGTTTCTTATGGCTTCCTTCCATATACTTCCATGTTCTATATAGTGGGTTGAACTCAAGGCATTTTAGATGCTAATTAATAAAAAAAGAAGGGTGAATGAAACATTGAAAGAAAGAAAAAAAAAAGAAAAAAAGTAAGATCTGGTCTTCATATTCGTGAACTCGGTTTCAGCTAATGAAATTAGCATTCGTGGATATAAGGATATTTCACTCACACTATGTTGGAAATGGTTCTGTTGCCAAGTTATAAACATTGAGAGTGAATTTAACTTGAGAATTTTGTTTGGTTTTTACATTTAACGCCTCATTTTTGGGTGTGATTTAAAGTTGTATTATGGGGTTTCATTTTTTTCGTTTTTGAGAACATATAGATTTTTCGGGGTGATTCCTGATCACTGGGTGGGCTTTACTTCTTTCTGATTGAGATTGGATTTATATTCTTGTAATTATAATTTCATTTTTTGGTTGGGCTATTTCCTTTCTGATTTAGTTTTTTTTATAGGTAGTTTTCTGGATTTTTTCCTACTTTGGTATTAGTATGGGACTTATTATTCTTCATTTGTAAATATTTACCTAATTATATTCACTGAAGCCACTTATTTAATTAATTTCGTATCTTGGCAAAGGGGCGATTCCCTTCTTAATGATATTTTTCCAGATCACAAGCTTTGAATGTAAGACTAAGCAAATTTTCTTGAGCTGGAAATTGTGCATATTCTACCACGCATTACATATGCCTAAGCTTGGAATGGATTATAGTTAGAAAAATCTGATGTGTTACACTCACATGACTTTCTCTATTTACTCTACAAACAAACATTTTACAAAAGATAATTCTTCTTTCAACATGAGATGGCTTGTCGCCCAGGTGAATAAGCGCATGGTCTATATTTTAATTGATTAAATTGTTTAGGTTAATTACTAAGTAAAATATCATGTATTTATTGTATATCGGATGTTCAGTGAGATTGTTCCTGGAAAGCGTTTCTAACTTCAACCCGAAAGTTCTCAAGCGACGAATTCAGTTGTTTACGATATTCCTTTGTATATTGCAAGAGGGGAAGGCGCTATTATGTAGTCACGTCTCCGAAAGAGAAAGTGGAGGTGACATATAAACAGAGGAACCACGAGGAAAGTTAGTTAAGAAAGACACATTGATCAATTAGAATTAATCACGTCACGGCAGTAGCTCACGCCAAGCTATTTTCTGCGCCAAAAATGGGTCAATGAGATTGCAAGTTGAGAGTTTTGCGCGTGGGTAGAATTTGCTATAAATGTAGAGTATTCGCCTAATTTTCAGGCAGTTGAAATGTAACTATACGAGGAACCTGCGACACCCTAAACAAGAATATGCGCAAATTAGCAAAGTTATTATACTGATTGAGGCAGTTGAATTGTAACTCCGCGCGGAACCTGTAGCACCCAATTCAAGAATCCGCGCAAAATAGCAAAGGTTGTATTGTGATTCAGGCAGTTGTAATGTAACTACACGCGGGCCCTGTGACGCCCAAAATAAGAATCCGCGCAAAATAGTAAATTTATTATTGTGATTCACGCAGTTGAAATGTAATGTCACCCGGAACCTGCGACGGCGGAAACAAGGAAGCCACGGTAGAAAGTTAAAGGGTCTACAATTATTCTTCAAGTAACAGTTGCATTTGTCGCCGCGTAAATTCTAGTTATCTCTGTGCGCATTACGCCCTTGTTCGAGGGAAATTACTGCAACACAATCACGCCAGGAATTTTCTCGGGAACGCTTGTGAAGGGAAACAAACCTTTGACTGTACGAAAAGTGCCGACGCTTATTTTAAGTTAATTTCCCTTGAGATCATCACCACACTAGGTATAAATAAATAGGTCTCAATTGCTCGTCGCTGAGTCCATAATAAGCCGAGGAGTGTTGAGAATCCACTTCGCACTGCAACGTCGGAGTGAGGACCAGTCGTCGCTGCGCAGCCCAGCACCAAAAGGTACGTCCACCAGTTCCCGCCACAAACACCACACTAATCCAGATAAATATTAGTATAATTTTATTACTTAGTTCCTTATACGTAGACTAAGGGAATGCACTAGGCCAAAGCGATGTCGCCCTTCGGGGTGTAATGGTTATCATGCTAAATTCATATATCCCAGGTCGCGGGTTCAAACTTGGCGGAGGACGATGGATTTTTTCGGGCGTAAAAATCCTTAACATGGCTTCCATCGGAAGGGAAGTAAAGCCGTTGGTCCCGTGTCGTAGATTTACGGCACGTAAAAGAACCTCAAGCCTGATAGAGAGGCCTCTTAGCAAAATTAAGCGGTCTTTCACGCTCAGAATAGAATCGGACCCTGAGAACCACAGCAGTTAGCGTCCATAAATAACAAACATTTCCATGTCTAAAGTGATAGTCAAATGTTTTAAAAGCTGTCGGTATGCGATTTTCATTACAAACCGCTTCTTTGCTTGGCCAGGAGTAGAACAAAAGAACAACTGACACTCCCGTCTGAGAAAATTAAGTACTTCATAATTGAAACTAATAACAGGGAATACCTCTAAAACTAAAAGCTCCAGGATAAAAATGTATATGACACTTGTGTATTTTAACAAGACCTACATTTTCTGTATGGTAAGTTTTTGTCTCTCTCTTATGGTTTACTAGTTATGCAAAATTAAGCAAAATTCATCCAGAATAAACATGAAGCTATTCCTAGAAAAATCAAGATATACATTTTATTCGTGATAGAAATGGCTTTAATATGTGGCATTTTAATGAAAATCGTTAGAACTATTTTTGAGAAAAACATAATTTTCTAAAATGTTTCCATATAAAGGGTATTTAGGAGTGGGGGTGTCTTCTTGAAAATCTTCGTGTCGCATCCTTGGAAAATACCATAATCAAAATACCTAGTTTGGTATTTAACCGTCTCTTCGTTTTTGAGCTATGCTGTCCACAGACACACACAAAGACATTCACACACACACACACGGACATTTTTCTAAAAATGCTTTTTTAGGATTCAGGTGGTCTCTAAACATGTCTTTTCGGTGAAATCTCGGTATCGAATTTTTGTGTGTAATGCAATACCTTCTCTATATACTATGTACATAGTAGGTACAGAGAAAGTAAAAAGAGTGCAATTCTGGGTTTCTTAATTACTTTAGTAAATTCATATAGAGTCTTTACTCCTTTATTGCGGTTGTATTTTCCCTCATGATTGTCAGGCAGTTGATGAAAATAAAAGAAATCAAATATGTCTATATATTTAGAGGGGATGTATGTACATGTATGAGTTAAAATCAGTTTGGTTATATAAGACTTACTAGCATTTTGCCTAAATATTGGTGTTGAACATTGAGATAGTTTTCAGCCTCTGGTGGAAAATTCTGCTTTTAATATGTAATAGTTCCTGGCTTAATAATTAGAATGTATATTGCGAGCATTGCTGTTTAAAAAGGGAATTGCCATTGATGGCCTATGTTATTGTGTACTCCAGCCAAGTTGTTATAATTTTCTCCCAGAATAAATTCAGTTTGGAGCCAGCGTCTGGTGGTTTATTTAAAGTGTACCTTTTCGTCTGGTTGTGTTCCCTTTTCCTCAGATATATTTATTTTTCACTTTTCTTACCAGCCTCAAGGAAATATCTCGTAGTCTTTGATTTTCGAGATACCTTCACTGTGTGGTGCTGTGCTGTGTGCAATGGTTGTGCGGTGATTGCAACTCACCAACGTATTAGTTAATAATGTAGTATATGCAATTAGAGTTAGAATAGAGCATTCACCCCAAACTTATTTTTATGCAGTGTCCAAAGTATTTTAATTTATGTTATTATACCTATGAAATAAAACATAACTATAACACTAATATTCCTTGTTCTGAATGAAGTTACGTTAGGATACATACATATATATATTAATTAGTATTAAGAAAAACATCAATGAAAATTAAATTTAGATTTATGATATTAGTGTTGATTAGAAACTGCCCTCGAAAACTTGTACCTATTTGAATCAATCAAAATCAACTAAATAAACAGGGACTCATCTTTATGAACACCTTTCTTCACCAGGCATAGATGAAAAATGGAAGCACTGAACTGAACAATTCTACCACATTTTTTTAGTTTTGGCCCCTCTATGTCCTTGGATTTTCGTTCTTACTGCTATTGATATACAGTTGCAAGAAATAAAAGTCGTTGTATTTACTTCAATTAAGTATTTTTTGGTGTTAGATCTTCCACAAGTATTTAGATTTGTCCCAAACAAGACTGTTTTTACGTACTGTCTTTAAATGTACAAATACTAATACTTTTCTTGGGATATTTTCTGGCCTTTTATAACTATCTGGCTGGCATATAAAACAATTGTTCACGTAACGGTAATATTACAGTTAGATATAACCTCATTTTATAGACTGTAAAATATTTTGGAAAAGGTGAGGAAGAAGCTTCAAAGATTGATCTAAATCGCAAGTAATTGAATTATTCATTTATAAATTGCAGAAACAAAGGATATACGGCATTTACTTTCTCTCGGGGGTTGATTAATCAATGGTTTTATTTTAGTATTGGCTGACTCAGTTTGATGTGAAGCAATAGTAGGCAATATGGCCTAATGACCTATTACTGCAGGAGCTTCTATTGTGATGTACTGGAAACTCAAAGAGGATGTTCAAATTAAGCTTCGTTCTATTAGGCGAAGATTTGCATTAGCCCTTCACGTACTTGCACAACATAACAGGTGCTAAAGTTACATTTCCTGCAAGAATTTTGTGTATTAGGTGATATCTGGGGAGGTAATTCACGGAAAACATGATCTCAAATAGCTTCAGAGAAAGTGATTCTTGAGAATAAAAATAATTTTGGGGCCACTCTTTCAATTTACTTATTTTTATATCTGTAGGCTTCTCCTCTTCTTAGTAATTGCCTATTAAAGGTGACCCATAAATCAGATGGCACAAAGTCGAAGAACAGTTACAACAACATTCAACCTGGTTGATTTTGTACCAAATAATTGTAATAGTAGTTAACATTAAATGTATTGTTTATTATTTAATTTTATTGGGTTTTAAGCACTGAACATATCATAAGAAAAGTATTATCTACATATTCAGTAAAACCCCGTGATTACGCTCCTTATTATAATACCTTGTTAATGCTCCCATTCATTATATTCTATTTGTAAAATCCCTGGACGTGCAATATTAATACTGCATGATTTTACCCCCTTTAACGCTTTCAAACCCCGCTATTTGCACCTTTTAGGACCAAAAACTATAACAAATATTGTAAATAAATTGCGAAATTTTGAATATTTTAAAAATACGACAAGAAAATAGTTTAACTGGACTCGAGCGCTTTACCTAGAAAACCTTTATGGTCAGCAGCATCTGGCTGTAACAGTATCTTTCTTGAAAGGAAATTATACTTTGGAAAGGCATCTTGTCAAAGTTTTTTATCTTTTACTGTGTTGCTTTATATGGTAAGTAGAAATAGACAGCAACACGTTCCACACGGTAGTTGGCCATTCTTAACTGCCTAATCACAATCTCTGATTTCAAAGGTTTATCTCGTTTCCTAACACCCGCTCGGAACAAACCGAAAGTCAGCGAAACGAGGACGATGAAATATTTCAACATATTTTCCATATTTCACTGCCAGACAACAAGTAAAACGGTAACAACTCAATTACAACTGATACTGAGAGAGTGATAGGCAGTGAAGGATGACTGCGACAGGGTTTTCCACCGCTCGTGCCGTCATTAATCCATTCCATCTTCTAGGCCTGTCAGGTGGCAGAAAAATGGTTATGTTTCAACATAAACCTCAGTATAATAAGTCTTTCTTTGAATTCTGTGCAGTGTGTAGCATTGTACAGTACTAAAAAATGAAAAAATCGTGAGTGTAATAATTAGCCGTAAGAGTACACGGTAATCAACAATCAAAGATTTTTTCATAAGAAATTATCTCTTGTTCTTCATTTTACACTGTACTCCACCCAAATAATCAGAATCATTTATTATATTGTATTGCCTATTGAATTGTGTCAAAATTGTTTTTTCATGCCTACAAAATTATATCCCATGTGTAGCACTATTGCGCGTTTAGGCCACAGTCTCTTGAAGAGCGTTATTACGGGGCTTTACTGTGCTTAAAAATTTCATTTAAGGTCAAATTGGAACCTCGTTGATAATTCACATACATTTCATTCCACTACATTACAAACACCAAGAAAAAATATATATCTTCCTCATTACTCACGTTACAAACATCCGACAGATAACCAAGCATTCTTCAAGTTGTAGGTTTAACAATCGCAAGTTCTTCCTTGGGGTCCTTTCTTTTTTATTTTGCTTCCGCACGCGTGGAATTGGTTTTACACCGCTCCACCGACCCCCATGAATTATTCCCCTCCGTACAGAAACGTCCCCGGTCTCTACAGGACAGTACAAATAAAGCATTACTCCTGGTGCCCGAGCTGGCGAATTTAATACGTGCTCCTGAAAAACAGATCTGGGCCCTTGTTTTACTGCTTCCTTTTGTTTATTCATTTGCTTTGTCGTTACCTACGAAACGGGATTATTTGCTGCGTGCAACACTTGAAATGGTTTATAAATCTACAGTGCCTTTTAATATTTATTATGCAGAGATAGATCGTACTGTTATTATAGCTGCTGAAACAGGTGTGGTGATCTAATGAAATAAGAGGAAACCCACATCTTATTAGGCTCAAAGGTATAATTCAATGCAATGAATTAATCAATTTTAATGGAATCTTAACATTTGAATATGCTTCTTTTACAGTGTTAGTTTTCGCCTGTTATGAACATTTACTTGAATTACCGTGATATTAAATTGCAGCAGAGTGGGACAGAACTCTATAATAGAAACCTAAACATCTGTTGTGTACAATTCACATCACGTTCCCTACCTATTCTGTAAAACAATTGTTTTACAAAATTTATTCTTGTATATTTCATGCTAATCAAGATAAAGATTACTAGAAATGGTTCTGTTATTTGTTATTTTTATAATCAGAAGGGAAATAAAGGAATACACTAGTCTAAAACGATATTCAAATTTATAAAGAACTGTCACTATGTTATTAAAATGTGATTCTCTTTACATGGGTAAGAATTAAATAAAAGGAAAACGAACGACAATTAAAACTAATAAAAAATAATATCTCAGAAACCGTTAACTGTACAGAAAGTCAATAGCATTACATAGCATTAAAACATAATTTATGTCATATACATGTTTTGTAAAGATAACTGTTTCTTAGATATACGTCCTTTGTTATTGGCTTTAATTTTAAACTGCTTAAATTTTTCTTTAACAGGAAATCACCTATCGTATCATACTTCATTTGTTGTACTCCTGCCACACAAAGACAACATAATTTCAATTGTTTCACATAGCGATAGGTTTTAAAGAATTTGACTATTACGTTAGCTTAATGTATTTCCTTGTTTCCTTTCTACTTAAAAGGAAGCAAGTAATAAGGCGATTTCTGTTGATGTTTATGTCGATTGCATGATGAAGATAAATGAATAATCCTTTATAAGGATAGTTTTTCTGCAGAATAGGTAGAGAAAGTCATGTGAAGGGATCACAAATGATTTTTGATGGAATTAAAGCATGGAGCTTAGGAAAACAGTTTAATGAACAATAACAGTTAATGAAATAGAGTTTATGAGATTCATAGCGGGATACACCAAATGAGATCATAAACGTAATGAAAATATAATGAAGAGATTATCAGAACTATGAAAAGACGTAATGAAGAAACCTTTTACTGATTACATAAATTACCACCAGAACAAATATATAAATATATTACATCCTATGTGCACAAATTACATAAATCCGTATTGTTTTATCGTCAGATATATTTAGATCCCAAAGAAGCATTGATATTGGGAGATCGTAACAGGTCATAAGGCCTATTAGTATGAGACCGTTAGTCGGCCTCGCTACTATTATTACTATTATACCTACTATTATTCCTATTAATTATGGATTATTTAATGTAATTAAAAGTGTAATAAGCTAGCTTATAGCAAGTACAGCTCAAAGATATTTACCAAACTCGGCCACTGCATAAGGGAAACTCTTTGTGAGGAAGAATGCTATTTTAAGTCTCCTACTCTTGTGCATGTGCGTGCAATAGGAAATTAAGTGAAAAGTGATTTCGGGGGAGGCCTGGATACTTGAGAAGTGAATTTTTTCTCCATTGTATTGAGGCGGTCACAAGGTGTTTATGATGCATTTTGGGTAAGCATAAATGCATTATGGGACACATAGACGCCAAGTTCGCGGTATTTCTGACCAATGAAAATTAATCAGCCATGACACAGGTTTTACTATATAAGTAACAGACTGCAGGCTGTTGGGGCAGTCACTATCAATTTTGGGGTCACATACGGGTAATTGCTATTAAGTTGGGGACACTCACCACCTAGTTTAAGGCGCGCGAACAAATTGTAAAGTTGTTGCATAGTGTGAAACTTAATTTTTACTTTCTCTGCACGTACTATGTACATTTTTCATTTTTAAATTATGTTATTTATAGTCAAACATACATCACACACACGCACACATAGACATAGACGCACTTAACACACAAATAAAAATATGAAATGTTTCATTTCCATGCTTTCTCTGCCTATTCAGCATCAGATTATTCCTACAAAAGCCCAGACACGGCGGATGAGGAGCTCCACGTATAAAGGGAAGAGCTCTGGATGCGGGGTTTTAATGATAAGCTTATGAACCGTCCTTATCACCGTGGTGGTGATAGTTTGAACTGCTGTCTCTAGGGTGGGTATGTCGGTGATCTAAGGTTGGGTGGAATTAATGCGTTTAGGCATTCACAGTCAATTTCTCTGGAATGACCTAAGTAGTCATAGCTGGCAACCCTGTTGTTGAATTCTGCCTACGGAACAAAATGTGAGATGAAAGGGGTAGTGCTTTGTGATCGTAAAGTCATTGACAGACGGTAGTCAGCAACCATGAGAATGGTGTGCGTGTGTGCGAGATCTGGTAGGCTCGTAGTGAGCCTAGGTGTTGTTGCTGTACACCTACCCTGGTAAGGGTTTAACCACAGGAATGAGGTGAAGGTTTCGGGTGATGATGTTATGGAGGTAGCGCTAGATAGGCTCCTCGAACGGTTGCATTTTCGGGAGCAGCATCCTTGCCTCTGCTACGCTGATGTTTAATTTGAGAAAAATTGTTTTTGTTGGATAATCTTGATTGACCACTCCCAATGATAGGAGTACTTAGTTCAGCTATTTTTCGGTTGGCTGGTTTGAAACTGTTGTTACCGGGGGTGCCGGCAAGCGATACGGGGAACCCGAAATTGCCTCTTTCGGCGTTCAGTGGCGAAGTATTCACCCAGCGATCTGACGAGTGCGTTCTCATGTTCGCCCAATCTGGCGCAAAATTTCAGAGCCCGGCGCCTAATGACATCTTCCACATATGGGAGGGCCGAAGCTTCATGTAATAGCCTCAAAGGGAAACGCCGACATACAAAATATATGTACCGGAGTCCTCTATTCAGTATCCGCTGTAACCAGAGAAGCCAGGAGTCTGCTGCCATGGTGTAGATCATCAGGGGGCGAATGGCGTGCTCGGACACCTTATCTAGAATTAGAAGATATCTGTGTCGAGCGGGATCGCTTTCGGGAGGTCCTTGTTCTTCAAACCCCATGTGTCGAACAACCTTTCTGGTGTTTTTCGTGGTTTCTCTCAGTTGCCAAGATAAACACTAGATTGGACATTTAATATCGCGAACCAAAATTTCACCTTCAGTATAAAATAATAGCAAAACTGAAAATAGATATTAATTGAGATTGCGCTGCCATATATCCACATGTAGTGTAAGCAGTAGACTGGATTGCAACCCTAACACTGTTATCCAGCCCCTGATTGTTGGGAGGAAATGTGACTTAGAAGGCTAGCTGTACTTTTTTAACTACAGATAGGGCTATTTAACTTTAAATTGATTTTTGTTTATAGATGTTCTTTAACTGCTCCCATTATATATTGGATGCGAAAGAGTGCTTAATTTTGCTCAGATGTCTCTTTATTAGGTTTGAGGTTCTTTTACATAAATATACGACACGGGACCAACGACTTTGTTTCCATTCTGTAGGAAACCATGCTAAGGATTTTTACTCCCTAAAAAAGTCCATCATCCACCTCCGGTTTGAACCCGCGACTTTGGGAACTAGAGGATAGCATGATACCACGGAGTACAATTGGCACTATCTGACTACTGGGCTGTACAGCCTTCCAACACTATCTGTTTGGCGCTAATGAATATGAATGTAATGAAATAGAATAAAAAAATATATATGTGAAAGCCTGCATGTATATTGCGAACACATATGCCAAGTAGAGGCAGGTTTTGGGGCTTCTGTTGAACAAGTTCCATGCGCCTTATTATGCCTCAGCTCGATTAAGAGTAAAATTACTTTCTCAGAGTAGCAGCTGAGCATAAGCAGTGTTTGAGAGATAGAAGTTTAAACAGAATACACCGATGGAAAGTAGAGGGCAATTCTCTGCTATCTGATAGCTAAAATTTCTCTAAGTTTGTTTAAAAATGTATATATGCATATAATTAGACATATGGCTTAAAAATAAAATATATCTTCATGGGACTAGAATCCTAGTGCTTAGTGCAAGAAAATATTGTTGTTATTTAAAATGCAACAAAATTCAAATGTGCATGTTACCCGGTATTTTGAGGTAGAAGAAGGTTTGTAAACTTCTTTTATTCGGTATAAAGTTTCAGAAAGGTGATAACAAAACAGTTTCCACAACAAATTATACAAATAAACCTACATATCATATTTATCAGACATAAATTAATTTATTAAATAATTAATAAATGAATTTATTATTAATTAATTTAATAATGTACCTATATATTAATAAATATATACAGGATGGAGAAAATGATATGTATTAGAATATTGCATAAAACATAAAAGTACCTCATATTGTCCGCTTGCTAATAGCATTGTCACATAAATTTCAGGATCTAATGTTTCTTGAAGGACTTATGTCTCAGCTGTGCTAACATCCATCATACAACGGTTAGCTTCTGTATTTAGTACAGCTCGCACAATGTCGGCCTGCATTCACGTGACTCGCAGAGAGACATACTCAGTCGCAAACTTTCCATTACACAAAGAATGAATTTACATATGCTGAATTAGCTGATATACATGCTGCGAGAGACTATATCTTCGGTGATTTCTAAATCGGTGCCTTCCCAAAACACGAACGTTCCTTCCAGCTAATAGACGGATCTGTGATACAGATTAATTCCCTCTTTGAAGCTTTTTAAATGTTGAGAAGTAATTTTAACTTGCTACGTTTGTAAGAGTAATGAGGGTGATTTTGTAATTAATAATGGAAGTTCAAATGCTTACGTATCGGTTTGAGTTTATATACTTGTTCAATAAAACTAAACTGAAATACAGCACAATTATTGTGTTAAGAATTTTTAAGTTAAACTCCGAATACATTGTGAATCCTAATCATATAGTATTGTATAAAATCAAAAACATATAGTCACTTAAACTGAAGTTAAGTGTGATCGAATTTCATCACTCCCACGTTAATCCGGCAGAGCACAGGGTAAAGGGCAGGGTAAGGTCAACCGTGTGACCTTTTAGGTACGTAAGCAATCATTAAAGTCTGAAAAAGGGAATTATACCGTTCTAAAAATATCCTGAAATTTTCTTTGTGAACACAACTTTAGAAAATAGCGAAGAAACATACAAATACTCAATCATCACATAATTCACAAACGCGGATACAAATATTTCAATTTATTCACCTCTCACACTGTGTATATATTTAAGATCTCTTTGACTTTATTTTAGTACTAAACAATAAATAAGGTTTTCCAAAGTTTTAAGATTGTAACTCTAAAGGCAATAAGTTTCCTAGTAAAATTACTGGTGTAAGGCGCAAAATTATAGTAGGTGTATCATTTATTGTTTCAATTTTTGTATTCTGATTTTATTATGCACCTGCTAAGTCACAGATGTGCCTTAGATCCGCTTTGTTCCCCTCAGTAGCTCTTTTCCATTTAGACAGACGAAAGTAGATTGCTTTCCAGAGTGAAGAGTCTGTTTTCTGACCTCTTAGGTAATCCAATGCTTTAAAAATTGTGTTTGGGCAAGCGTGATTATTTTGAGAGGATAGCATATTGTGTCATTTTTCCTAAACATTTTCCTCACAAATTGATCATGTTCACAAGTCTGGGATTCGATTTCCAGCTGGAACAGAGGAATCAAAAGAAGGACACATCTTCAAAAATGAGCACGACAAACAAATATATTAAAGTTATATTTCATTTCTGGTGCGAATTATGTATTGTACGCTTAATATACTATTTAAAGTTGACTGAGATATTTGTCTAACCAAATTAGAAATCTAAGGTGTTCCATCCAAATTTTTTCTCTACATCTCGCTAACAAATTAGTGTTCAAAAGTTTATTCTTCTATTCTGCTTCTTGCTAATTGAAATAAGCATTAGCAGAAATGGTTCTTACTTTTTGCTTCCTTGTAGAAAGGAAATAAGGGAGTACACTAGGTTAAAGTGATAGTCAAGTTTCTTAAAGCTATGAGATTTGAATACATACCTTTGCATGAACAGAAGCTGACAAATTACTGCATGTGAAAAGTTAAAGTATTTTAAACCTGAATCCAATAACTAGGAATATCACGGCAATGTCAATTCCGAAAAAAGGGCATACGACATAAATTGTGCGTTCTAATTAGAGCTTTATTTTTTGTTTAGCAAGCCTTTGTCTACCTCTTAAGGTTTACCAGTTATGCAACACACAGCAAAATTCATCCCTAAGTAAAAGGTTTACAAAAAATTCAAAAATACATGTTATTTTTTATATCTTTAATAAACGGTATTTTAGCCAACATCGTTAGAGCCAGTTGACAGTTTTAAGTGGCAGGATTCCCTTGAAATTCCCATGTCACATCATTGAAAAATACACAACTTAAATTCCAAATTTGATATTTTACCGACTTTTTTTTTTTTGAGTTATCGTGTTCGACAAGCAAACACAGGGGATTGAGTACTGGGAAGCCTAAAACCTATATTTTTGGTAAAACCTCGGTATCGTATTATCGGGTGGAATGAAATACCTTCTCAATACACTATGATACGAAGTGATAACCAGTAGTTTGTACAGCATTTAATTAAATTAGAACTGCATTAATTACAAGAGCACCTAACACTGAGAATATAATTATCATTCCTTCAGTTTTATTAATTGGTTCGAATATTACAGATTGTTTTGGCTTTTTTCAGCCTCACTGGGGGCACTCTAGCTTCTCTGGGAAACCGCAGCGCAACTTGAATAAGATACTTCAAAATGAGACGCAAACGCACACGTAACGCTGCATAAGCGCAAGAGCGAGGGAATACCATTTGCAATGCAGTCGTAAGCGTGACGCAGGATGTTTGTAAGGGTTTCTAGATCTGTAAATTGTGTACATGCAGATATCTTCCAAGAGCTCAGCAAGTTTCAAATGAAATAATATAACCAAAAATACGACATAAAACACTCACTCACTCTTTTAACAAATAAATAGGTTATGAGCATTACATACTAACAAGTGGCGCTGGGGGCAGTAACGTCACAATATTTGTTTATTCAAAATATTGAAAACAACGCAAGCATGGCGACTGCAGAAAATGATAAAACTGCACATTTAATGAATTGTAAATTATCTCCTTGTGCCTTATGATTTACGAGATCAAGAAATCTAGACGCAGATGGTGGGTTCATTCATTGAATCAAAGGAGAATTAGCAAGAAGGCTGCCATAACATTTGAGGGAAATTAGATATGCCGTGGCACGGCCAAATAGAAGAGCATGTATGTACAGAAGACCATGTAAAATCTCGTATTGTGATTGTCCTTTGTTGAACAGTGTACAATACATAGAGGAAGTAATGCAGGATAAGGATAAACACAAGCATACGTTTGTAACTTGCTAACTCTTGCGATACATTGCATTGCGTATCATGTTGCGTTTGTCTGTTTGAATGCTTACACCTCATTGGGCATTACAGCCGCTGCATTTTTAACTTAAAATTTCCCCGCATAGTAGGAAAAGTAGATTGATGTAATCTTGAGGCTTGTTTTCAATGCTTTCGTAAGCCACAATCTCATGCAACAATGGATGAGGGTGAAGAGAACATTGAGAATCACTACCACACAAACGAAAAGTGCAAGAAGAGCTTGCAAACGAGAAAATGCATTCTGTGTGTTATTTAATATGGGTTCATACCTTCTTCCTTTGCTTCATATGCGTAAAGTGCCTTCATTCGTAAAAACTGGCTCTCTCGGAACATTCTGGAAATTCTCTCCCACCCCTAAGGAACAAAAGGGGGAAAAAGAAGAAATTTGCACTTGCAGGCAACATGATTGCTTAAACGGACTAATCTGCATATCTTCTACAGAGTATATCCAAAACGTGTTTCATTAAGCGTAATCCAAAACTCCGCAAATCCTCCTTGCGGAAGTTTAACCATCTTCTCACTTATTACCACAGCACTTTGTTTGCTTTCGTTCCTCGCTAACGCACATGTGGAATGCGTATTTCCCTCCTGTTTCTCTTGGTTTAATTTAGTCTTGCCCTAATCCCTCGTGGAGAGGCTACCAGACTGTTAAATCCCTGAGCTTCAATTTGCCAGTTGCACAACTTGGTCATCAGCAAGTAGTACTACTGTTCTCTTAGGTACAAACATGCTCTGTGGCTTTTTGGAGGGGAAACTTGTGCGTCCCTTTCGATCGTCGTCCTTGCAAATTGTATTCAGTTATAACTTTGACTAACTCCGTTTCGAAGTGGCTTTTAAAACAATTGTTTGGCTTGTGTAACTTTCTATCTGGGTTGGCTCTATCAGAAAGCTCTTCTGGTAAAATGTGTAGTGTTTTAAGGCAGCACAGAGGTCAAACAAACAATGAAATGAAGTATTTCATAACAACGATGAAGATTACTTGTAAATTTTATACAAAAATAAACCCCTTTTACATTCTCTACTGCGTATATAGTAATGTATTACATTCCACAAAAATTATCTACTAAAAATTTACAGCAAATGCATGTTATGAAGTCCCCTTAATTAAAAAAGCTATTTAGAAAAAACTCAGTGTGTGTGTGGCTGTGAAAGGCATATTTCAAAGACGAACTTTCGAATAAATACTAAACTTGATATTTATGTTCAGCTTCTTAAAAGGATAGGACTGCAAGGTTTTCGAGTTAATCCCCCAACCAAACTACCCTTTACATGCAACATTTCTGGGAACTTTTTTTGTGTCAAAAATTAAAATATCATATGTTTAAGATCTTTTAAGGACAATTGAAATGAATATATATCTTAATTTTATTTTATTGGGGGGAGGTTGAATAACCTCTTATTTCTGGATCACTTTTGCATAACTCCTAAACCGAAAACATCTTACTACTCGGAAAATGTTGATCTCCTTAAAGCACACAATTTATGTCACGCACATTTTCTGTGGGTTAGCCATTTCTGAGATGTCCCTTATTATTGCTTTAAATTTGGCAATATCTACTTATGTTCTTCTCAAACGGGAAATTGTCGTTCAATTTTTTGTTTTCTTATCCAGGCCATGCAAAAAGAATTAGCTTCAATAGTATCACATAGTGACCGGGTTTTAAAAGATCTGATTATCGCTTTAGCTTAGTGGACTTCTTTACTTCCATTGTACCTAAAAGGAAATAAGTAAAAACTCAATTTCAGTTCGCGTTTATCTCGATTAGTAGATAGAAGAATGAATTATGTAGAAGGATAACTTTTTTATGGGAACAGTTTGTTGGAAAATAGATAAAGAAAATTGTATGAATGGAATATATTAGATTTTTAACTTTAAATTTCCGCCTGAACAAGCATAGTAGTAAACAATGAAATTAATTCAGTTTCATATTTACGCTGTACTAAATATATAGAAACTATCTAATTAATATTCAATACCAGATCAATGTAAATTAAATTCTATGATGACTAAACGTGGAGCAAAGAGGATGAGTGGCCCAATTAAATGAAGATGACAAAGGAATCATGCCCAAAAGGTGCTCTAAACCTGCGTTAAATACATTACCTGATAAGAAAATGAGGTACTAAATATCAATTTTATCAGCTGAGTTCAAAATAAGTAGTTTCCGGTAAAATCGCAATAGGGCGCCCGATTTAAAATCCTGGCATTTAAAGCTGACATTCAATTTTTTTTTTTTTAGACAGAGTTTCCATGAATCGCTTTTGTATACTAAATTTCGAGTCATAAAAGGCTAATTCAATCGTAGCTAGAAAAACGCAGTGTCTTTGCTGTTCTTTCCTACTTCCGCTACCGCGTACAGCCTCACATAACTGGTGGTAAAATATCAACACTGAAATTTCACCGGAAATATGTGGCTCTTAGAAAAAGACGTTCCGAGTATCTGTGTGCGTGTGTATGTGTTTCTGTGAACAACATAGCTCAAAATCGAAAAGTCAGATAAATGTCTAACTTGGAATTTGATTTCGGTATCTTCCTAATATGTGACAAGAATATTTTAAAGAAAATCCTCCACTCAAATCTACTTTTATATGGAATATTTGTTTAGTGTTTTATTTTCTCAAAATGGCTGTAGCGATTTTAATTAAAACCCACATAATAAGTATATTTACAACACAGATAGAATGCAAATCTTTAATTTTCTGAGAAAATCTTGTGTAATATTCTTCATTTCGAGAAAATGTTTGTATTATCTTGTATAACTGGTAAAATTTAAAGGATAAAAAAACCTTTTGCATATATATTAGAGCAATAATTTATTTAAAATATCTTATTTATGGCAAAAATGAATTCCGTGATATCCGTTACAAATGGTCTGAATTTGTCAATTATTTGTTATTCTATTTAAATCCTGCAGATATTCAGCTATATCACGTAATTGCACGGAAAAACCATGTATCATTATGCCAATATAAGCGTTGTTTGTTACGTTTTGTTTCCAAATAGTGATTAAAGTTCTTAAGAATTTTATTAACAATTAAATTCCATAGGGGATGTATTTCGATTAAAATGAGGTAGATAGGGAAATAAGATTTCTTAATAACATACCCATTGAGGATTAATAAAGAATTGATAGTCTTGTGAATGTAACACATATTTTATTTAGTTATACCAGGTGTGCATGCAACTCTTCGTGTGTTTAAAGAGTTGTAGACCTCAGCGGAACAAATCCAAATAAGCACTCGTCAGTTGCGGGTTTAGCCGAGGAACCTGCGTTCTACTCCACTTACATATCAGCGGAAACGGTGAAGGAGTCGCGTTCATTGAAAGGAGTTCCCAGTTTGTACTATCCGTGATTTCGTATACTAGAACAGTGCAAAGAGATCGAAAGGTTAATCTGTTTTTCACTTCAGTTACAGGGCTTTTATTTTTGAGATTATAAAGCGGCATTTTGTATTGAAAAGTAATTAAAAGTTGTTATTTCATCTCTGAGTATCCGAGAATAGTCAGTTTTGTAATATTTTCGGATTTTAATATTAGAGACTAGACCACCATTAATGTTAAATCAAAACATTATGGAGGCATAACAAAAAACATGCATGAGATCACGTATTGTTTGGAAGCATTATTGTTATTATTATTATTATTATTATTATTATTAGTAGTAGTAGTAGTAGTAGTAGTAGTAGTAGTAGTAGTAGTAGTAGTAGTAGTAGTAGTAGTAGTAGTAGTAGTATTACCATTATTATTGTTATTATTACTATTATTAGTAGCAATGGGGGTAGTGGTAGTAGTAGTAGTAGTAGTAATTATTCTTTATTATTATATAATGAAAAAATGCAGATGCGAAAACAAAGTGTTTTACTACCTTATTATTACTCTGCGTTTAAGCAGAGTAAATCAGAACATGAAGACTTGAATATTCATAGTCTTACAGTCTGCTAAGTTAAGTTCTGTGTCAATATATGGTAAAAAGTAATGGATGTTTCTTTAAAGGACATTAGATTCTACATTTTCACATGCTACAAACTAGGTGAAAGAAAAAATAATCCAAGAGACCTGTTAGTTGCAGATGATGTTCAAGTGTGTTTATTTGATAACATTGAAAAATGGATTCGATCATTTGAAGCTGAGCAAGAAACTTTGAAAGACAGTGCAGCTGTGAACGAAAGAAAATTCAAAGAGTACTTTGACATATTAATGTTGTATGGAGGTCGGGATTAGTGTTGGCAGCATTGACTGTATACTCCACAAACATTTAAAGCTATGAAAAATCTGTCCAAAATGGGTTCACAATCTTTAACCAATGAAGAGAACAAGAGGAGAAAAGAATGTGCAAGAGGACTGGAGAGCATGTTTCCACCTAATAGCACCAAACGTTTAACAGATTATGTACTGGTGATGAAGGTTGGTTTTCTTAGTATACCACACAAAATAAAGCTCTGAATAAATATCGACTTGGTAAATGAGAATAACTTAAGACGTTTTTAGACAAGATTTTCGTTCTCGGAAATGAATGTTCGCCGTATTCTTCAACTATGAAGAACCATTAGTTGTTGAATGCATGCCAATGAATGGAGAATACAATATCCCTTATGCTTTTAATCATTTTTCTGAAGAGCTGAGACAGCATCATCCAAAGACAGGAACTTCAAGGCTGTTGCGTTTTTATGACAATGCGTCTCCTCACAGAACAGCAAAAAATGTGAGGAAACTGGAACCTACTCCAGTACAAGTTCTGAACCATTCACCCTACAGTCCTGCCCTTGCAGTGTGCGACTTATGACCGTTTCCTTGATAAATCTTGAATTGCTGGAAAACCTTTTAATCATTCAGGATCCTTCTCAGGCTATAAATCCAGACTATTGACAATACCTTAGTTTGAGTATCGTAGTGCTTTTTATAAGTGGTTGCACCGTCCACAACTGTGTGTGGAGAGAGATGGAGATCACTTAGAAGAATTGAGAGAATAATTTTTTAAATTTCATCCTTAGTTTGGACTTTAATATGACACTTGCAAAACCTTTTGAATGATCTCGTAGATTTTCGCGCACTAATAACCTCTTGCATACGTATTACGTATCTGCCATCTATCCAAGTTGTTTTCGTTTGGCGGATAAGTTTGCTGATAAACTCTACATTTTTAAAACGTCTACTTCGTGACTTTCACATATCTGATTCGCTAAATGTTAAGCTCCTCTAATATAATTCTATGAACTGGATGTGGCTAATTCTCTGCGTCTTAAATTTCCTTCATTATGTCTCTTCTCTTTGTATAGAGTTTTGCGCTAAGCAATTGTGTTAACCAATCCACATCCAGAATTCTTTACAACAGACGCAATGACCAGAGATGACTGGAGGAAGCAGATTAAGCCTGAGGCATGTAGTAACCAGACTTGCTGTCCGTGGATTTCACTTCCTTCAACAAGAACTTCCATCAATGTTATGAATACTACGTGAGCTCCTTTGTGGGAAATAATGGGAAAAATACCACGTACTACAGTGTAAAAACCGCAAAGAGTCATTGACGAAGTTTTGTAACAGTGGAAATTGAACATTAAACTTGCACATTGTGCGCCCTTCATCACCATCATCATCATCATCATAATAATAATAATTATTATTATTATTATTACTACTAATAATAATAATGTTACAGATCTCATATGGACTTTTTTTCTGCAATATATGGAGAGAGAAAAAAAAAAACAACATCGCTGCTACGTTGTGATGCCTGATTGCTCTAGGTGGGCGTGTAACGTGCTTGGTTGCTCTGATTCTGCTGGACCAACAGATGATCCCGCCTTTGATACCCATCAGATGATAATAACTCAACAAAAGTTAGGTAGGCAGTATGAAAAAAACTCTGTTGGCAGTACTGCGCCTCCCGCGTGCTCTAGTAGCTATAGCCTATTCAGCCTTAAGTTGATCCTCGCCAAAACAAAACCCAGGCGGCCAGTGCACCGTTATAATGTAGCCTTCCGCCATTCGCGCCAGAAATGCTGTCATACTTTCACGACCACTCGGCGCGTACACGTAGCATATTGTAATGTAAAACGAACAGAGCCCTTGTTCCCACAACTTAAACAGTGACAATAATATTCTGCTAGGTATAATGGTGATAATATTGATAGCCATAACAAAATAAATAGCTACATATGTAATACTTAACACTAAAAAAAACATGAGCAAAAAAATAAATATTATGTAGGCAATAACTTACATTTATTCGCTCTTCGGAAGAGGCTCTATTCCCTCCAGATCTGAATCGTCATCTGAAATGCTCGTGCTGCAGATTTCCTCTCAAAGGTTGTTAACCAGGTTATCAATAATGATTTCACTTAAACTATCCATCTCCCAAAACAACGCTTCTTCTTTTGTTACATGTGGCACTTTATTAACTGTTGGCGGCTCATTTTTAAAAAAGAAATTTTGCGCCTCTACAATTGCATTCCTCACAAAATCATCACATTCTTGCATCGTATATTTTACTTTTTCTTTCTGAGCACTGTTTATATTTGTAGCCTTAACTGGTGAACTCAGAAGTTAATTTCATCACTTCTTTCATGGGAAGTGTTGGATATTTCTCACAAAACTTACCATAAATGTTCAACACTATAGTTTTTTCACCACTAGTCAACGGTTTACCAGCCTTATGCTTTATGTAACTCGAAAGTTGCAAGAGAAAACTCCCGGCGACCCTCCTCCATGATTCTAAGCAGTAGCGACCGTGTAAACAACATTACGGAAATCAGGTGACTCATACGAACAGCATGTTGGGACATGTACCTCTGTTTAATAGTACAAATTGGCGTCAATTTAACTCTTTGTTATTTGTATAGAATATTGTACAATTTAAGAATAAATTCATTCTGTAATATAGATTGTTAGCATGGGATTACATTCTTGCGCGCACTGCTACTGTGTTGTACCGCAGTACACTGGCCACGTGGATACGTTTAGGCGCAGATCAACCTAAGAAGGAATGGAAAATAATTGTTGTGTTCATTTCTATTTTTAGCTGCGAGCAGCAGAATGTAATGTATTGATATGAAATTATAAAATTGTATACCCTGTAATGTAGCAGAGAATCTTAATCTTAGCATGTGTTTTTCACAGGACTAGATACTTTATAAATTATAAGAAATATTTCAACTGAAATATATCTATTTATTTTTCTTGAAATGTTACGTAGTGTGAAGATCAATTTCTAACTTTTCTTAAAAAGTTGGAATCACAAAATCATTCTGAGGAGATAAGCGATTTGCAAAATTGGATGAGTGATATAAGTAATTACAGCTTGCAATATTACTATACTGGACTTACAGCTTTGTAAGTTATTAATTTGATTGTTAATTGTGTTTAAAAGTAAGTTAACCGGATGCTACTCTGTGTATGATTATCGATGTTTTGATCTATTGTTTTCTCGTTATTTTCATGCAAACATGAACATAGAATTACATAATTTTCTTTACAATTACGGTGCAATGTATTGTATTAAATTTGATTTTCAGTTACACAATATATATCCTAATTTAAATAATTCCAATTTTTAGTTTCTAAATTATATATAGTTTGTTTTACTTAATAGATTTGTAACTCAACGTCCAGTTTGCTTTTACCATTTAAACCCTTTGTTTACATCCGAAGCTACAGGATAACTCAACGACAACAATCGCAGTTCAACCAATTCGGTAAAAGTAATGATGCCGAAAATGGAAAACATTACATACAATACATTTCTTGTAAGCACATTCTAGTGACTTCTTTAGCTTACATGCTTTGTCAGCATTCTCTCTGTAAAAAAATATTACATTTGTTTTAATACATCTCACAATAACATGATACCTTCACACATTAATAGTTTCACGAAACTATAGCGACACAATCTTTCTTTTCTGCGTTTTCACATAGTTTTCTCGTAATACCTTTCCTGTTTTGACGTCATGAAACATTTTCTTTGGCATGTTTCTTTTTTTTCACTTGTTATTAAGGTTACAGCACTACATTACAGCTTCCTCACACAATCAATATGCATTTCACGAGAATTGTTACACATGGTTAAGTCCCTGCAGTCCATCTATTGTTATTGAACTTTTAGCTCGTTTTTACAGATCCATTTAGGCACTTAATGTCTTATATCTAAAGAAAATGCTTAAAACTAAGACCATCTGAATATATACAGTATTTAATTAAAATGGATTACACAATTGCTTAGCAATTTATATTATATTTAATTTCTGTATATACCACTTACCTCATATTCTTACGTTATTAATGGACATTAATAATGTGTTTGCTTTTTTACTGTTAAATTACAGCAGGAATTTATTTATTAATTCGGTTTAGTAAAGCTTTTCCTGGATGATTATTGAAATGTTTGTTGGTAATTTCTATTAAATTACTTATTAACCCAAATAATTTATATATTTATTAAACTCTATAGAGTCTTCTTGTCCCACTAAAGACAATTTTATCAATTAAGTCTACAAAAGCATAAATTTATTTAATTTAAATATATAATACAAACTTAATTATTAAGTGCAATAAATTTCGCCATATTATAATAAAATCCTGAGAAACCTGTATCAATGGATACCTAACAAGCACCTAGCAGTAACCGTGAAAGTGCCACAGTTCTAAGAGTAGGTAACACCAATAACAAACCTTGCCCTCTAATGAAAACATTCACAGAATAGTCAAGTTTTTTTAATGCCAATATCTCAACATTTTAGATGACAAAAGCCCATATATAAGGTTATACTTTGATGAAAATCATCGCTGAATGAAACTTGCGTTTCTCAAAGGTTTCCAGCCAAATGTTTGCCTTGAATGCATGATTTTCATTACCTAAGCTATTAATAAATTTGAAAGTAGAAATTAACTAAATAAATGGAAAGTCGATTTAAGAGATGGAAAATGGCTGGAGAAACTGTTTTCTTTAATTTTGTTTATTTATTTATTTATTTATTTATTTGGCTTGGATTACCGCGTGATGCGACTTGACATAATTAGAAAAAAAAAATGAACTGAGAAGAGATAAAAATTAAAGAGAAAGAGAATTTTGGCAGGATATATTTCTGTAGGTTCCTCTTCGCCCCTCAACAACTCAACATACTGGGACTTGCGCTTCCGTTTAGTCTGGCAGTAACCATTAAATGAACTGCCTATAAAGCGGACACTTGGCGCAGCCTAATCGCGACCAATTTGCCCAAAGATCGAATACCAATTTCCCGTAGACCCTCTTCTCTTTCCATCTTTCCTCTAAAGAGTCAATTTAAAGACGGAGATGAGCCCTTTACTGAATATAAAACGTCTCATTAAATCTAAGAAACTTCTCCACTGAGTGGAAATTTGAAAAACAAAATTAATTCTGGAGTATTTACATTGATTCAATCGAAGGGTCTTCACATTCATAGCGGAAATGATGAGAGCTTTCCTGTGTTGAATTTACGTTAACAGGCACAAGTTGTACACGTAACCAAAACAGAGAATACCTTCCATGTTTAACAAGGTCAAAAACTGACAGCAATATAAATAAAAATCTGGTATGTTCCATTCACGCGACTTTCTCTGCATCTACCTAAAAATTTATTGTTAAAACGGTTGTTTTTCCACTTACTTCATGTTAACCGAAATAAGCATTAGTAGAAATAGCCTTGTGCTAGGTTCTTTGTAAGTAGAAGAGCATACACTAGCTAAAACGATAGTCAAATCTTAAAAAAAAAAAAAAAAAAAAAAACGGTTTCCATATGAATGAAATCCATTTCTTTGCATGAGCTGCAGTTGAAAATGTCCCGTATGAGAAAAGTTTCAAGTATTACAAAACTGAAATCAATAACAAGAAATGTCTCGGAAAATATCAATTCCACAAAACACAAGCATATTATATAAATTGTGCGTTTTGACAAGATTTACATGTTTGTGTAGTAAGTGTTTGTCTATCTGTTACGGTATGCGGGCAGCCAAAATTCAACAACATTCATTTAGAATTTATTAACAAGTACACATATTTAGTATACGATATTTTAATTTTTGAGAAAATCAAAAGTTTTGAAAATTCTTCCATGTAAAGGGTAGTTTTGGATGGGGGGGGGGTTCATTAAAATCTTCCGTCGCCTCCTTGGAAGCTACACGCGCGCGCACACACACACACACGCACACACAGACAAAACCTTTTCTAAAAATATCTTTTATGAAACAATGTATTTCCGGTGAGATCTCGAATTTTTGGGTCTATTACAATACCTTTTCTACCTATATATCATGAAGAATGTAGAGAAAGTAAACATGAAGGAGGGAATAAATAACTGAATTTCGTTTAATGGCAATTACAAATTACTAAAATCAAGTTAAACAGATTAGCATTTCAAGAATATCTATATTGTGAAATTACGTCGACCGATTCTCTGCCAATAGTGAATAGTATTAACTAAACTCCAAAAAATTGTTAATACTTATAGCTTTGGGTAGTAAATCGAACCTTATGATCTTTTAAAGGAAAGTATCCAATAAGCATAATACTTAGCATGTAACGGTAAAAAACAGCTCGAACAAAGATTTGAAAAGGCATAAGAAATTTGCGATGTTAATCAATTTAAGATTCCAATTGTATTTAAATTTTGAGAAATTGATTATTAAAGGAGCGTGATTGAAAGACCGAAACTTCACTTTTTACTTGGCAAAATTTAAAGATAATAATAAAAATATATGAGAGTAATTTGAATTTCATAACCTTAATAGAAAAACATTAATGACAGGGAAAATAAATTATTGGTATTTAGATTGTTTATCCTAAAGTAAAATATTTTAGTAAAAGACAAAAACACCCGGACATGCTCCCTGGGTATCTGAGTAGTCAGATCACTGCTTCTCTTTATGCTCATGTGTCCGTGCCTTAACGACCTTCACCATCTGTTTCGGTATCGACATGTTGAAAATTTGATACGGAAAGGTTTTTCAAAAGAAAAAAATGACTTTCTGTTCAAATTACTGTTATAAAAAATTATTCCCTCATGTACATCGTGGTAATTGGGATAAACGTTAGCAGAAATGGCAGAATCAGTTCCAACTAAATATAAGGGAAATAAGGTGATACGCTAGGCCAAAACGATTGTCAAGTCCCTTAAAACGCAGGTTGTTATGTGAAACAATTACCTGACTAGGAACAGCAAGAGAGATGAAACGAAAAATTACCTCTGGCTTGAGAAAACTTTAAGTAGCTTGAAATTGAAACCAAAAACAAGGAATAACTCGGAAATGGTTAACCCTACAAAAATCTATCAAGGGCGTTCAATATGTCCTTAGAAAAGTCCTTTTTTTTATTTTTCAACATAATCTCCTTTTAGCTCGATACACTTTTCCCAGCGTTTCTCTGCTTTAAGCCTTCCAAAGAGTAGGATTTCTGAAGGTCCTCAAAATGAGAATGTGGTTGGGAGATAATCTGTTCGTTAGACCTGAATAGTTTTCCGCCGAGCTACTTTTTCAAGTTTGGAAATTAAAAAAGTCACTGGGCACCAAATCAGGTGAATACGGTGGATGAATTCGAATCTTAATTCTACAATTTTTGCCATTGAAACTCCTCAGGTGTGCACCCTTGCTTTGTCTTGATGGTTAAGAATCTTTTTCTTTGCCAGATAAAGGCGTTGTTTTTTTTTTTTTTTTATTTTTTTTTTTTATTTCTATGTTCAATCGGTGCATTAACGATGCATAATACTCTCCATTTATCGTTCTTCCTTTCTGCAGGTAATCGATGTAGGTGATTGCACGCGATTTAATATATTTATCGACACAGCTGCTATTGGCGTTATTTGACCTTATTGAGGAATAGAAGTCTCAACGCATTCAGCACACTTAAATCTGCTGAACTGCACCATCCCTACTGCTGTAACGAGCCACTTAACAGCGATTTAAAATGATGTTCACCAACCACCCAAATATTGCTATTAATGCCTTAGTCTTCAATTGTTAAATTTAGCAAAGTGACTTCATGAAGAATATTTTCCGATAAGCCAGACGTAGAGCAGCCTGGTATGTAATGGTGTCGCCAGGATGAAGAACCAAAGTGAAGTTGTTGAAGGCAGCTGTCGTATTCCCGAAGTCAGAAGTCTCAACTCAAAATTACCTTGCGAGAGTCCTGAGGGAAAGGTGCACAACACCATTGTGTCGATGAGTCCATTCCAAGCAAGATAGACACCGGGAATGAGGTACAAGTTATTGAACATCCTATGTATATGATATAATGCTTTTAACGAGATCTACATTTTATGTGGTAAGTTTTTGTCTCTCTCTTATGATTTACCAGTTATGAAAAAGTCATCCTGACTGAAGAGGTCTTCAGAGGCACTCCCAAAAAATTTAAGACATACATTTTATTTCTCATGTACATGTCTTTATATATGATGTTTTTATTAGGGGAAATTGGTTTATTAAATAGAATAATTGGATGAAATGAATAGTTGCATTATTTTTAATAATAATTTCGGTTTTTAGAGATGCTTATAAAATTTTTGAGAAAATCAATATTTTCGAAAATGTACGGGGTTTTTCTTGAAAATCTTCGTGTCGTATCCACGAGAGATACCAAACTTAAATACTATGCAGTTTAAAGACAAAACACAAACACACACACACATACACACGCACACACACACACACACACACTCACTTGCGCGCGCACATGTTTCTAAGAATGCATTGTTGGATTCAGGTCTCAAAACACGTATTTCCGATGAAATATCGGTTTCGAATTTTGGTTGGCGTACAATATCTGCTCTATATACTATATACATACGTTGGAGACAGCAAAAAAAAAGTCTTATGTCTTCCACTCACATGAGATTCTCTACATCTCTGTAACAAGTTATTGTTAAAGAGCTTAATCTTCCACATTCTTCATGATAATCGACATAAACATTAGCGGAAATGGTTTTTATTACTTGCTTCCTTGTAAATAGAAGGGAAATAAAGGGAGACACTAGGCTAAAGCCATAGCCAAACCCTTTACCAACTGAGGTTGAAAATCTGGCCAAGAGTTTACAATTGTCGTATGAGAAAAGTTCAAGTATTTGAAATCTGAAACAAATAACAAGGAATATCTCAGAAGTAGTCAATGCAACGAAATAAAACGTAAATGACATAAATTGGGAGCTTTAACGTGATGTACATTTTTTGTGTAGTAAGTTTTTGTTTGCCAGTTACTAAAATTCAGCAATATTCATTAAGAATAAAGAAGTCTTTAGAAGATATTCCCAGAAAAGTCAAGATATACATTTTATTTGCCATATAAACATCTTTAATATACGCTATTTTAATCAACAATTTTGATAAAATCAAAATTTTCAAAACGTTGTCCATGTAAATAGTAGTTTGAGGTGGGGGGGATTTTTCTCAAAATTTTCGTGTCGCATCCCTGGAGGATACTAAACCTAAATATTAACTTTGGTATTTTTTAAAACAAGTTTTCGTTTTTGAATTATTGTGTTCACACACACACGCACTCACACATACACACACACGAAACTTTTAAAAAAATACTTTTTATTTTCTCTAGGCGTACTGTGTACAGTACATAGAGGAGGTATTGTATTGCATCCAAAATTTCGATACCGAGATTTCACCTGAAATATATGCTTTTGGTGTTTAAGTTAATTAGCTTCCAAGGATGCGACACGAAGATTTTGAAGAAAATGCCCCTCCCCCGAACTACCCTAAACGTTAAAAAAAATTCGAAAAATCTTATTTTTTATAAAATGGCTCCAACGATTTTGAATAAAATGTCGTACATAAAAGATATTCATCTAACAAATAAAATGTATATATTGAGTTTTCTGTCTCTGAAGACATCTTTATTCTTAGTGAATTTTACGTAAATAGTAAACTGTAAGAGAAAGACAAAAATTTACTTCATATAAAATGTGGAGCTTGTTAAAACGCGCAAGTTATGGCTATGTACATTTCTTTTCCTGGAGTTGATCGTTTTGAGATATTTTTTGTATTGCTTTGATCTTTAAAATATTAGATATACTTTTCTCATGCGGAATTTGTCACCTTCTGTCTATACAAACAAAGGAACTTCAATCACATAGCAACCAGCTTGACTATCACTTTAGTCTTTTAGAAGCAATTAATAAGAACATGTCTATTACCTTTCTTTTTCTCCATTAGCATGAATAAATAGAAGAATGCGCTTTTTAACAATAATTTGATGCAAACATGTAGAGAAAGTCATGTGAATGGAACCATGAGCTTTTTTTGGATACAGGTGACCTAAAAAAGTCTATTTCCAGTGAAATCTCAGTAACGATGTAGTACGTGTAGAAAGTAAAAAAAAACCACACTCACACACACACATATACACAGAGACAAGACAGCTTTAAAATATATATTTCTTTTATTCAGTGGTGCTCAAAGAATAACTATTTCCGGTGAAATTTTTGGGTATGATCCAAATACATTCTCTTTACACTATGCACCTGATGTCTGCACCAAAAAGGTCCAGCTGCGTTGTGTTCTCATAAGGCAATCAGTAAACTGCTTAGTTGTCTTTTTGAATTACTGATTCGTTCCTACTTCCTGCACAATCTTATGAGGCTTTGCGATATGTAAAATTCCTCTTTGAATATAAGTATTTGATAACTGAGCTTTTAGGTAAACCTTTTATTCTTTTTTATGTGCTGGAGCTACTTCTTTCCCCTTCGTAGTTTATCGGATTTCAATACCAAAATGCATACCAGTTTGCAAATAATTAATGCAAGCAATCATCTGCTTTGTGTTTTATGTTCAATTCTGTCTGCGTTAATTAATTCCTGCAATATAGCCTGAAGGAAAACCGGTTTATTTTCGATGAGTATAATTTCCACAACAAAGAGCCAAACAAAACACAAAATCTATTAAATATTCGATTCATCTAAGTAACAAGCATATCAATTTCAATAGTTTGGTTTGATATTATTTGTTACATTATTTTAAAACTGTATAATAGAACAGAAGATAGTTGATCAAAGGTTAGAACAATTAAGAAATATTCTACTTTTCTTAATGAATTTTTTTTTTTTTTTGATAATCATTGAGCAACGAATTTAGACGCTGGTGTTCTTTCCCAAGTAGGGAGTTCAAGCCCGACTCAGGCCGATAACTTTACGTGTGCTCAATCTGATGCATTTGTGAAGTTTGGATAATCCACAATATTTAATATACCTTATTGAAATGTGTACCAACTATTACACACAATAACATTGATTCTTCACCATGTATAGAAATTCGAACTTGAATGTTTATTTAAATAATAATAATTTTTGATTGTTTAAGTTTATTATTGTAATAAAAATTAGCCATGTGATGAATTTTTAAAACTAGGTATTTACATATAAAAGCCCAATTTTACAGTCAATGGGGTTGCAGATTGATCTGTTATATTATATTTTATATTAGCCCTAATGAGTGTAGAATAACTATTATTTTCGCACTTTCCAAAGCTGTTAGGTTTTAAAGATTTAATAGTTTTAGCCTAATTTTGGCATTATGTCAAAAAAATATTCTGACCATTTTTTTGATGCTCTTTTGAAACAAATTAGTGAAAAATTACATCTTTGGATATCCATCTATAGTTTCTCTAATTGGCATCTACTTAAACTTCACCAAGTAGAATTCTTAAAGTTTAGAATTCACATAATCTAATGAAACAACATTTTTTTTCACAATTGGTAGTCAAATTTCAAGATGTCTTATCTTAAAAGTGACAGCCTGGTAAAAGAAATCCTGCAGAAACAATTTCCGACACACCGGTGGGGCTGATACCATCTGAAATTAAGAGCGCCGTTAACATACAAATAATCGTATGTGTTTCATACTCATAACTTTCTCTACATTTATGTAGAAAGTTGTTAAAACGCTTATTCTTCTATCTACTGCATGCCAATTGAGATAAACAAGGATAGAAATGGTCTTATTACATGCTTCCTTGTAAGTAGAAAGGATATAAAAGATTACACTAAGCTATAGCGATTGTCAACTCTTAAAAGCTGGTTGCTATGTGGTTGAAATGCGTTTCAATACATGGAGAATAGTATAATAATTCCCGTATCACAAAACTTTTAATATATACTTTAAAACTAAAAACAACAACAAAGAATACCTCTGATGGTCAACTCCACAAAAAAATATATGACAAATTGTATGTTTTAACCATAAAACACAAAAAAAGATTTTTTCTATATCTTACGGCTTACCAGTTATGCAATAATCAGTTAAATTCATTTAAAATGAAGAGCACTTCAGAGGCTGTTCCCAGAAAATTCAAATTATATATTTTATATACAATGTAAATCCCTTTAATTAAAATCGTTAATAGCTTTTTTTCAGAAAAACATGCGTGAGTGGTTAGATTCCTCGCCTCTCACCTAGAGGCCGGAGGACCGAATATGGGAAGCGGTGTCTGGTAGGGTTTACTTTGAGTTCTCTAGTTTTCCCGCCATTCATATCAACAATGCTCGAGCATTTTTTGCTGCATAATCAACTTCCTGGAATCCCATTCACCATAAAGTTATTACACAAAAATTTGCTGTATTGGTCGTTTAGATATTTACCGTGCAGGCATATTTCAGATACAAGTTAAAGGTGACAAAAGGAAACCACTGAGTTACTCAGGTATCATGGCAACATGCCGGCATAGCGTTGAATTTCTTAACTGACTCGCACAAGCGTACACATTTTTACTTTCTCGATACTATGTACATAGTATATAGAGAATGTATTGCACTCCACCAAAAAATTCGATACCGAGATTTCACCGGAAATATATGCTTTAGGGTCCCCTGTATCCAAAAAAAGTATTTTCAGAAAAAGGTCCGTGTGACTGTGTCCGTGTACTTGTGTGCCGTGTGTCTGTGAACACGATAACTCAAAAACGAAAAGTCGTAAAATACCTAACTTAGTATTTAAGTTTAGTATCTTCCAGGGATGCGACACGAAGATTTGGAGAAAAATCCCCCCATCAAAAACTATCCTTTACATGGAACTTTTTTCGAACATTTTTATTAAAATATCGTATATTAACGATATTTACATGACAATTAAAATGTGTATTTTGAATTTTCTGGGAATAGCCTCTGACGACCACTTTACTCTCGGTCAATTTTACGGAATTTTGCATAACTGCTAAACCGTAAGAAAAACACAAAAACTTACCACACAACAAATGTAGAGCAGCTTAAAACACACAATTTATATTAAATACATTTTTTTCGTGGAGTTGATTGTTTTTGAGATATTCCTTGTTTTTTTCAGCTATAAAGACTTACGCTTTTCTCATACAGGACTTTGTGAACTCGTGTCCATACAAACAAAGGAACTTGTCGCAGAGTAGCCAGCTTTTGAATATCACTTTAACCTATGTAACCCCCTTATTTCGCTTCTACGAACAAGGAAGTAAGTAATAAGATTATTTCTGTTAATTATTGCTCCATTAGATGAAGTAAATAGAATAATTTGTTGCAGTGATATAGAGAAAGTCATGTGAATGGAACACATCAGAATTTCTCAACTTAGTACATAATATACAGGTAGAGAAGGATTTGTATTCCTCCCAAAACTTCAATAACGAGATTAGACCAAAAATTCGATACCGAGATTTCACCGGAAATATATGTTTTAGGGTCCCTTATATACAAAAAAGCATTTTCACAAAAAGGTCCGTGTGTGTGTATGTCTGTGTGTCCGTGGTACTTTGAACACGATAACTCAAAAACGAAAATTCGGTAAAATCCCAAACTTGGTATTTAAGTTAAGTATCTTCCACGGATGCGACACGAACATTTTGAGAAAAATCCCCCCACCACAAACTACCCTTTACATGGAAAAACTTTCGAAAATTTTGATTTTCTTAAAAGTGGATCTAACGATTTTGATTAAAATATCGTATATTAAAGATATTTACCTGACAATTAAAATGTATATCTCGAATTTTCTGGGAATAGTCTCTTAAGACTACTTTATTCAGGATCAATTTTACGGAATTTTGTGTAACTGCTAAATCGTAAGATATGGACAAAAACTTACCACACAAAAAATGCAGAACACGTTGAAACACACAATTTATGCCATATACATTTTTTCGTGGAGTTGATCGTTTTTAAGGTATTTCCTTTTTTAGTTTCAGGTTTGAAAATCATACAAAAATTTGTCAACTCCTGTCCATACAAACAAAGGAACTTCAGTCACATAGCAACCAGCTTTTGACTATCACTTTAACCTATGATACTTCCTTGTATCGCTTCTACTTACAAGGAAACAAGTAATAAGACTGTTTCGGCTATTTGTTTTTCTCGATTAGCATGAAGTAAATAGAGGCATAAGATAATTTGTTGGAGAGATGTAGAGAAAGTCATGTGAACGGAACACATCAATTTTTTTTTTTTTGAGTTTGCTGGACAAGACATAAACGCATTCATATACACGGACTTTTTTCTAAAACCATACTGTGCAAAATATGTATATTTCGTTAAAGCAATCACCTTTTGTTATACACAGATATATGGGGGTCGACTGATAAGTCCCGGGCCTCAAACAGATATGGCGCCACTTGGCAAGTTAGACGGTAGCATCGTATATTTAACTCTAAACTAGTTTGTATCCATGTTCTTTTAGTTTCCGAATTACAGCGTTTTAAACAAGACAATTTTAGAGTTTTCACAAAAATGGAAGATTTGGAAAAACGAGCCGTGATTAAATACTTCCATTTGAAAGGCTTAACGCCTAAAGAATCAAGGAGGAAATGGACTGTACATTGAAAGACTCTGCCCCTTCATATTCAACTATAAAAAGGTGGGTTTAAAATGGAACGTACGAGCACAAGTGATGAGCCTCGCTCTGGACACCCCGCAGAAGTGACAACTCCAGAGATCACTGAAAAAAATTCATCGTTTAGTACCGGAAGACCGAGATTTAGGTTGTTTGAGATAGCAGAGGCTATTAACATATCAAAAGAACGTGCAGGTGATATCTTAAGTAATGTTTTGCGCATTCACAAGGTCTGTGCAATATGGGTGCCGCGTTTTTTGGGTGCAACTGATCAAAAGTCTCAAGAAAACTGTTTCTGTTTCTACCATTATAATCCTAGTAAATTTTTGAGACGGCTTATTACCATAGATGAAACTTGGATACATCACTACACTCCAGAGAGTAAATCACAGCCAAAACAGTGAACCAACTCCAAAAAAGACAAGAACATTTTGTCAGCTAACAAGGTTATAACGAGTGTTTTCTGTGATGCACAGGGAATTAGTTTTATTGATTACTTGGAAAAGGGTAAAAATATCACTGGTGACTACTACGCAAGCTTACTACAACTTATGTGTGATGAGGTGAAAAGAAAATTACCTCATTTGGCAAAAAAAAAAAAAAAAAAAAAAAAAATCTTTCTTCATCACGACAATGCTCCGGTCCGTCGTTCAGTCATTGCAATAGGAAACATGTGCGAATTAAAGTCGAAATGGCTTGAACATCCACCCTATTTGCCATATCTAGCATCCTGTGACTACCACCTGTTCCCAAGCCTAAAAAAAAATGGTGGACGATTGCACAGCAACGAGGTCATTGATGTGGTAAACAGCTATTTTGAGGACCTTGATAAATCGCACTTGCAGAGATGGTTTAATTAAATTAGAACACCGGCATGTGTGGTGTTTTCATTGAGACTTAATAGCCGGCTTACGTATATTAAATGTTATATAATGTTATATTAAATACGCGTATTTATATATAATGTGTTTATATATACACACACACATATATATATATATATATATATATATATATATATTACGTATTAAATAATTCTTAACATAAACGGCATTCCTGCTTCAGTTCATGATCAATCTAGTTATTATATTTCAAATAGACTCTGACTTGTCTTTAGATGATCTAGGCAAATACTAATGTCTAATTCAGGTCTTAGTAATATTTCTACCCTACCATGCTACAAGCACTATGGCAGTATCTCTAAAATAGTTAACTCCATAAAAATGTAGATTTCGTCAAATAACAAACCTGATAACTAAGTTCAGCATCTTCCAAAGATTCGATACGAAGCTTTCCCAGAAAATCTCACACCCGAAATTACCGTTTACATGGAAAAACTTTCTAGAATGTTGATTTTCTCAAAAAATGCCTCTAATCAGTTGTATTAAATTATGCAACATTAAGGATATTTAACTGAAAAATAAAATGCATATCTTGAGTTTTCTGTAAATAGCCTCTGAGGACCTCTTCATTCTGGATGACTTTTGCATAATTCGTAAACCGTAAGACATAGACAAAAAATTGTGTCTGTATTATATATAAACGGAGCACTTAAAGGTGGAAAAACTGCTTTATTGGGGGTGTTATATTATTTTTATAAGCTGAAAACAGTAAGTTATTTTCTGACGATGTTACTTTAGAGAAAACAGAATATGGTTTATAAAGTAGTGTAAATAGCTGAAAAATATTAAGCAAACAGATAACTTGAGTTTTCAATAGCTAATGCAAAATAAATTACTTCTTTAGACATTTATGTGCTACGTAAGATATTTATTTATGAAAAAATCATAGAACAATGCTACAGATCAAGATTTTAATGTATCAAATAGTTCAAATGAAAATGTGAATATATAATAAAAAACTTTAAGACAAATGGATGGAACAATAAGATAACATTAAAGAAAAAGAAAACCACAAAAGAAATACAAATGTAACTTTATAAGGTCATGACAGCTATTCGTATATGGATCTTCGGAATTATTTGGTCTTTGCCGCCAGCCGTTTGTCCTCGTGACGTCAAAACTATGCAGCGAGTTTATAACGCATTGCCTCTTGTAAAGGACTAGGGAACGATCAGTAGAAGGAGTGGATGTCAAAAGTTTAGGTCAGCTTAGTGAAATGGGACTTGCATCTTTCCTTTCCAATATTTAATTTGCAACAGTCGCTTACCTCTCACAAACTCGGAATGCTGATAGATATTGGTTACGGTAACGTAGAGGGCTTTAATGACACAACTTCCTCATTACAGAAAATACCTGTTCATAGACTTTATATTGGACTTATACTCATTCTAACTTCAATATGACTTATTCCTTCACGAAGAACAGTTCTATGAAATTTATTTATTAATAAACTTCGTGTCTTTTAATTGAAAAAAAAAATATTAAAGGCCCCACATTCATTTTTATTTCTATCTTCTCTAGTAAATGAAAACTGACACAGAATAAATTAGAAAACACACACATTCTGTGTTTAGTGGTTACTTCTTTCTCGCATGCAAAGAACGCACATGTCCTGTAAAAAACAGCTCTGCACCGCCCAGTACATCAACCTGTGTACGATTGGCAATGCATGCAGTCCAGGGTTCAATTCCGCATCTACCCTTTCAGACAACGGGCTCTCTAAAATAAAAATGATGTTATGCATTTAAACCCACTGGTGTTAAAGGCCGAATAAATCTGAAAACCCAGTATAATGTAAATGAAAACATTAATAAAAATAAGTGGTACCCACATATACAAACTATGAAAGACACACAAATACTAAAAATGTTATAAACTATAAACCTAAGGGATATCCCCAAGTAGGAAGACCAAGAATAAGATGAGTGATTAGTTTAATTGAGGACAAAAGAAATGCGCAGACCCATACCTGGTTATGACGTTGTATTCTCAAGTATAAGTCAATCTTTAAAATTGTGTTTTGCTTATATTCTGATGCTAGACATTGTGGTATAAGTTTTATTCAAATTGTATGTCACTAGGAAGCACGAAGAGAGAGTATGTTTGCTTTTAAGAACAAACCAAGCAGGAGCATCTAATGGGCCAACCGCAAATTCCAGCTGAGTATGCTACTAAAACATTCTCTGTGTGGCATCGACATCAAAGCCTGTAACCACCTAAAACTCACCGACCGACGGTCGCGTCTGTGTGCGTCTCCATATATTTTCTGCTAACAACTCACCAGTGCGTGGTATTTGCAAACGCACGAGAGCATGAAAAACCGAGGTGGGAGTGCGAAAACAATTTAATATGCTTTTCATTCCGAAGCAAATATTTCTTTGAACATATTTCACAATTTCGCAGGTCATAGATTTGGCTCACTATTACTGCTGGTTTAATAAAAAATCTGATGTGTTACATTCACATGTCTTTCTCTACCTATTCTGTAACAAACTATTCTTACAAAATCTTATTCTTCTACATCATTGCAATCGAAGTATCAATTAGTAGAAATGCTTTTAAAACATGTTTCTTGTGTGTATAAGAAATAAAATCTGCTATCTTACATTCATATGACTTTCTCTACATATCTGCAACAAATTAATATTAAAAAAGCTTATGCTTCTATTTACTTCATGCTAATCGAGAAAAATAAGCAGAAATAGTCTTATTACTTGCTTCCTTGTAAGTAGAAGCGAAATAAAGGAGTACCATAGGTTAAAGTGATAGTCAAAAGCTGGTTGCTATGTGACTGAAGTTCCTTTGTTTGTATGGACAGGAGTTGACAAATTCCTGTATGAGAAAGGTATATGTTTTTCAAAGCTGAAACCAAAAACAAGGTAAATCTAAAAAACGATGTACTCCACGAACAAAATGTGTATAACATAAATTGTGTGTTTTAATGTGTTCTACATTTTTTGTGTGGTACATTTTTGTCTATCTCTTACGGATTATCAGTTATGCAAAATTCCATAAAATTCATTCAGAATAAAGTAGTCTTTAGAGACTATGCCCAGAAAATTCAAGATATATATTTTATTCGTCGGGTAAATATCTTTAATATAGGATATTTTAATCAAAATCGTTACAACCAATTTTTAGAAAATCAACATTTTCGAAATTTTTTCCGTGTTGGGGGTGTTACAATTTCCTTTAAAATCTTCGTATTGCATCCTTGAAAGTTACTGAACTTAAATACAGAGTTAGGTATTTATTGGACTAATCGTATTTCAGCTATGCAGCCCATAGACACACACATACACAAAAACAGACATACACACATGGACATTTTTCTAAAAATGTGTTGTTGTTTCCTTGTATTCAGAGTGTCCTAAAACATGTATTTCCCGTGAAATTTCGGTATAGAATTTTTGGGTGCATTACAATACTTTCTCTATACACTATGTACATAAGACGTGTAGAGAAAGTAATAAGGGAGCGCACTAGGCTATAACAGTAAAATCTTTTAAAAGTTTCTCGCTCTGTCCGTTTCCCTTGTAGGACCAAGATGAGAAAAATCTGATGTGTACCATTCCCTGCAACAAATTATTCTTAAAAAGCTTATGCTTCTATTTACTTCATGCTAATCTAGAATACTTAGCAGAAATAGTCTTATTACTTTCTTCCTTGTAAGTAGAAAGGAAATAAGGGAGTAGCATAGGTTAAAGCGATAGTCAAAAGCTGGTTACTATGTGACTGATGTTCCTTTGTTTGTATGGACATGAGTTGACAAATTCCTGTATGAGAAAGGTTAAGATTTTCAACCCTGAAAAAAAAAAACAAGGAATATCTCAAAAACGATCAACTGCAAGAAAAAAATGTATACAACATAAATTGTGTGTTTTAATGTGCTCTACATTTTTTTGTGTGGTAGGTTTTTATCTACCTCTTACGGTTTAGCAGTTATATAAAATTCCGGAAAATTCACTCAAAATAAAGTAGTCTTCAGAGGCTACACACACACACACACACACACACACACATACACACACACACACACACGGACCTTTTACTGGAAATACTTTTTTTAGATAAAGGGGACCCTAAAACATATATTTTCGGTGAAATCTCGGTATCGAATTTTTTGGTGGAGTGCAATACCTTCTCTATACACTATGTACATAGTTCGATAAGAGAAAGTAAAAATGGTAAAAAGTAAAAATCTAATGCTTTCCTCTCACATAATTTTCTCTACGTCTCCGTAATAAATTATTCCTAAAAGGCTTACCTTGTGTCCACTTCATGCTAATCGAGGTAAACGTTAAAAGAAATGCTCTTATTCCTTGCTCCATTTAAAAGTAAAAGAGCGTTTGTGTCGTGTGTGATTGTTCTGCCCACCTTGTTATTGTCAGGTGTATTGTTATTTGTGGCGTGTGCGGATGTGATACTCTCTATATATTTTATCTTGGACGTGTCAGTAGAATGATGACCGACAGTATAATATAGAAAATTAAGATGAGTTTAGCATACTTTAACTGTCGTAGCTGGATTTGGATTCGATGTTCGGTAGAACAATTGATCTTGGGGTGGAAACCGGAAAAGAATAGGTAAGGATACTGGGTGATGAATTAATAACAGAGAAGTGGTCGCTGTTCACTCTGATATTTGTATTCTGCGATTAAACATCAAGCATTTACGACGAAGTCAACTTGACAAATACTTATTATACATTTATTTCTCAACACTGGTAAACGCGGAGAAAGATTCTGGAAAGACTGTATACATTCTGAGTGTATGACTCTTTAAATAACAGAAGGCAAGATGTCCTCCTTAATACTGATTAGCTCACACTTAGTGACCAAGTTACACTCGGCGTCATCAGATCACGTGATTACATTCTACGGAAGCCATGTGACAGATGAATACAATGAAAATACGCCGCTTGCAGAATATTTGGGAATTTTTCCGAAGTTATACTTAAACCTCTGATGTATGTATTTAAAATAAAGAAATTCTGCCAATTCTAAGGTTTTCACATACAACATAGGGTGCCTTTTGTAATATTTACTGCGTAATTTCGCATCTTTGCCTTGGCACAAGCTAACATAGCTAATATTACAATTTATGATAAAAATACGAAAGAACACGTTATATAACTTATATAAACATGTAATTAGGAAAATTAGAGTATTTTGGATTGACGGTAGATCTTTAATATCAAGACCATTACTTTATTTAGTAGTTACGTCTCAAAGTGTCTCTGAAAAAGTTATGAATTTCTAATATAGAGAAATTCGCGAACTTTTTAACTTTCTTTTAATTTTCTCTGGAAGTATTGATGGCAAACAACTTTTTCTCCGCTGTTGCTGAAGAGTCAACGAACAGCAGTCAACTCCTCTCCCTGTTGGTGCGTTACAGACGTGCAATTAATTTCTACCTGGAACAAAGGGTTACTCAGCCCATTTGACCACAGTAAATGGTTTCACACTTTACATTACCATTATTTACATACTCGACACACACACACACATAAATATATATATATATATAAAATAATAATAAGTGCAAAAATAAGTAGGGCAAGGGGGGCAGGATTGGGTATCTAACAATAAATTATAATTGATCATAATATATAATGTTTTAAGAAATGCACTTTATTGTAAATTATTGTATTATGAACTGTGAACAGGGTAGGGGCAGAACCGTTAAAATTGTGGGGCACAACCGTGTACTACAGTTTTTCTGTGCTTAACAGTCATTACATTCAAAATATTTCAATGCCTTTTGGGGCCAAACTGTGCAAAGTTCATGGGCGAATCTGTTGCACTTCACACACTGAATCCAGTCATTATTTCGTTTTGTCTCACTATATTCCTCCTTGCAATAAGAGCACTGGCTATCGCTAGAATTTTCTTCACTATATTTGGCTTTCTTTGCTCTTGTT
Organism: Hymenopus coronatus; assembly: GCA_030762935.1. Classification (NCBI taxonomy): domain Eukaryota; kingdom Metazoa; phylum Arthropoda; class Insecta; order Mantodea; family Hymenopodidae; genus Hymenopus; species Hymenopus coronatus. The sequence continues at coordinate 30,080,227 of CM060890.1, read as the reverse complement.
GTTTCACCAAACTTAGACTGAAGGGAGTTTCTGCAAATTGCTGGTGACTTAGGTTGAGTATTTGCCCTTTTTTGAAGCTCAACCTTATATGGTGACTCTGTAAGGACAGCTGTTTTCCCTCTTCCTGACGATGAGGGAAGTCTTTTAACATAGGGAACTGGCAACACATCTTTTGGTGAAACTGCAAATGTTTGTGTGTGCTTCAGCTGATATTGATATTTTCTCTGCAATTTTTGATGAAAGAAGAAAGACTTACTCGTTATGCTGGGTATGTAGTGTAACATTTATTGACCCCTCAGATGTTGATGCTGATGGCTGAGGAGTGTTTCAGCTCGCATGAAGTCAACATCGCTAAACTTGTTAGAACACAGGATTGGTGAGACCCGGTTATGCCCCCCGCTTCTGCCCCCACACGCCATTTTGTTCTTCTTAAGGCATACCACAATAACGACTCGCTTCCCGAATTGCAACGACATTGAAAAGAATACTTAAATCTTTGCAATTTAATGTAGTAAAAGTAAAATATGTTGCTGTAGATACTTACCTCTTAAACTCCGACTTCAAATTTCAGTTAAATTACTTCAAAACGCGGAAATTTCTAATCATAAAGATTACAGACACAATAATGCGACTATATTCTTCGAACTCCTGCTTCTGACTGCTGCCGATATGAGAATGCAGTTCAGTCAAGAAGTGGTAGATGGTAGCACTTTCCATCTACCCGGTTGTACCTCACTACCCGATTCTGTAGGTAGGTAGGTAGGAAGGTAGGTAGGTGAGTGGGTGAGTAGGTAGGTAGATAGGTCATGTATTCCCATAGGACTACAAGTATTCATGATAGCGTCAAAAACTGTACAATTATATCAACAAAGCAAGTAAATTTTACACTATAAAATTCATTTAAACTATATAGAGGATTTGCCCTCAATGTGATACTGACACTACTCTTAAAAACCTGAAATGAAAATTGTATTTTAAGCAAAGTTATGCTATTGTAAAGCTTAAGAGTTGTATAATGGAAACCACTTGTACTTATACTTTATTTACTCTTATATATGTATGTATGTATGTATATATATATATATATGTTAGAAATACTTAGAGTACCATGACTGTGTTAATTCAGTAATGTTTCTTTACATACTAAAGACGGCCAGAACGTACATCGAGAGTAGAGTAATTATACCAGATTTAATAAAAAATGGTTCAGAATGAGATTTAGATGAAACTCCAAAACTGACTTTCAAAACTCTCTTTTGCAATATAAACACTCTAATAGTAGAAGTATAGTTACCCCAAAGTAAATGATCAAAGTTAAAATAAACATGAATGAAACCAAAATTAATGATTCAGTAATGATATTATTTTAATACTTTTAACACAAATAGGCCCTTACTTACTTTCTTAGCAACATATTCAGTATGAGTTAGCCAGCACAAATTAGATTCAAGGCGCAAGGCAAGAAATTTAACTGATTTTTTTCTCATCAATATAAACTCTCCTTAAAATAAAATACAATGTTTCCCTTTTCGTACTATTAATATGTAAATTGTTGGTATTTTCCACAGTTGAACTAGTTTAGTTAACTCATTGAGATTAGCGTTTATTAAATATGTATTATCATCAATTATATTTAAGTTAGATCATCAGCGAACATAAATGTCTCACTGCAAGGACTGAAAATAAAATTGTGAAGGTCATTAATATATATTAAGAACAATACCGGTCCCAATACTGAACCTTGGGGTACACCATATCTCAAAAGTTTAAAAGATGACATTTTGCTATAATTTAAAAGCATAGCCTGGTATCTACTACTAAGATATGAGCATAAAGGGTTAACACTGCAGTTATTAAATCCATAAAATTTAAATTTAAGAAGAGGAGTTGAATGAGATACAGTGCCAAAAGCTTTCGTAAAATAAAAAAATCGACCACACACTAGATTTCCGAATTGAAGATCTAAACGGCAACGTTTATAAAATGTTATTATTGCATCTGTGGTGCCTAAAGAGTTCAGGTACCCAAACTGGTACTTATTTAATAAAGATTTATCTTCGAAATATTTGTATATTTGTTTACTAATTAAGCCCTCAAAAACTTTTGACACTGTAGATAGTATATTTTTGGTCTTTAATTCCCATAAGCTGCTCTATTGCCCTTGTTAAAAATTGTAACTACTTTAACATACTTAAAGGCATCAGAAAACTGTCCAGAATCACTACAACAATTAAAAATAAGTGTTAAAGGTTCTGATATATAAATTGGCTGCCGTTTTTATTAATTTAGAATTGATAACATACACATCTATTACTTACATTTAATATAGCAGAGTATATGTCTTCTACACCAACATGTCCAAAGGCAAATTCAGTATCAGGTTTAGACATCATTTGCAAGATAATTTTGGTATCACTGGGAGATATACTACTTACAACTTCGTCAACTTTGTCAATAAAATATGAATTAAATATTTCAGGATCAAGATCTGAAGACTATGCTTTATATATATATATATATATATATATATATATATATATATTTTCTGGGATCCCATGATGCACATAAAGATTAAAATATTTCAAGCAATTCGTTTTGAGATTATGGAGATCACCTATATACCACTCTTTATTAGTTTATGCTCTATTTCCTTTAGGTTTTAGTCCATTACTTCTAAGAAAACAGAAATAAAATAATTAACTTTGGCATCAAATTCAGTAATATTATATAAGTAAAACAAACACACTTGACGTAATAAAAAAGTAAAATAACAACAATTTTGGTCATTTATGACTATTTTAATATTAAAATATTATAGCTAACACTATTCTTATTATCATCACTATTTCTAAGTTTATTGACATCGAAAACAACCAGTCATAATAAAGTGTTGGAAAAAGACATGCTTTACAATAAGTTTCAATATTGGTGACCGCATTATCAATACATTTTCCAGTGTCATGTTTTGTGCAGGGACGAGTAGCCCTATTAATTACATGTCTGAGACCAAAACTTGTAAATAAATTAATAAGGTCACGTATTTCAACGGTGCTAGAACAAAAGGTAATATTAAAGTCACCACTTAAAATTATTTAACTGAGTTACCACATTTATGAATTAGCATTGTAGAAAGGTAATTTCGACAATATAAGAAATAGGTAAAATTGGTTTTGTTGTTGTCAGATACCCCGTAAAAATGAATACACATAAGATTCAGATTTCGAATATGTATCAAACAAGCTTCATACTACAATAGTCTAGCAATATTTTTAAGATTAATTCCCTTATTTGCTACAATTCCATTGCGTATAAATACGAGGTGTGGTCAAAAATTTTCCGGATTGACGTCAAAAATATTACACAACAGTTTGTTTTGACTAAACTGCACTGTCACCCTCAAAGTAGTCTCCTTGGGAGTTGATACACTTGTACCAGCTCTTCTGCCACAAAACATGTACGTTTATGTTCATTCATAAGAATGGAAACATAGTCAAGTTTATTCATTAAACTTTGGGAATGCCAGTATAATGTATTTGTATTGGATTCAGAAATCAAATTGTAATTAACATTATTAAAGCTGAGTGAAGCTATCACAATCTTTGCAGTTTCCTGTTGCTCAGCATGCTGATAAAGTCTAAGTTTACCATAAAACATCCTTGTGGCCAATGTTTTGGGTTAAACATTTCGTCAAATTGTTGCTCCTCCACTTCAGTATGAAAGGAAGCATATGTGTCATACTTAGTTTGTAGTTTCGTGTCTTAAGTGGATTCAGGTTATAGTCAGCTCACTCTCGGTAACATCAGGGGCCGGCCTACTAACAAACATTGGCTTTGTTTTCTGTACAATTTTAATACTGTTAGCGGCACTTGTTCCACATAGCACTGCTTTAGGTGATGGCTTATTTACATTTTTTCCTCTTTTTATTTACTACCCCCACCCATTCGCCCGAAAGCTTTTGAGATACAACTGCACCATTAGTTACATTTTTATTCACTTGGCCGTTAAATTGATTATTTGGACTTCGGTGGTAGCAGGTACAGAATGGGCAATCTGATTTGCGTTTTCCGTTAAAGTAATATCAGAGCTAGGTGCCTTCGCCATATCAATATTGATTGATTCGTCAACAAGTCTACACGTTGCTTAAGTGATTTGATTTTGCCCCTGAGTTCCTTAATTATGCAATCCTTAAGTTGTATAATGTACTTCAAAATATGTACATTTATTAAATTTCACTGTCCGCTAAATCAGTTAAGACATTATAAAATGCCGCGTCTTTTTCCTCGTCTCATGCTTAATTGTGTTATCGTCCAGAACTAAAACAAGCAATATATGTTGAGCTTTGACAGATTTACTCCAGGTGACCCAACTGCCCAATATTTAACGTATAAAGATACGTATATTTTCTTGTAATAGCTTCTGAAGTCTTCTTCATTCTGGTTGAATTTTGCATAACAAGTAAAGTGTAAAAGATGCACAAAAAAGTATATCTTTCAAAGCACATAATACACGTTTTATGAGAGTTTTATGGAATTAATTATTTCCAAGATATTCCTTATTATTGATTTTTATTTTCCAATACTCACACTTTTCTCACATATGAAGTCAGCATTCAGGTTTTTACTTTCTCTAGCTCGCATGCACAGTGTACGCAATGGATAGAGAAGGTATTTATGCCATCCAAAAATTCGATACCGAGATTTTACTGGAAATATAGCTTTTGGGGTCCTCTGAGTGGGAAAAAGGCATTTTTACTTTCTCTACACGTACTATCTACATAGTGTTTACAGAAACTATTGTATTGCATCCAAAAATTCAACACCGAGATTTCACCGGAAATACATGTTTTGGGTCCCCCTGAATCAAAATAAAAAACACTTTTAGAAAAATGTCTGTGTGTCTGTAGGCAGCATAGTTCTAAACCGAAAAGATCGTTAAATACCCCATTTGGTACTTAAGAAAATCCCCCACCTCCAACTACCCTTTACATGGAAACATTTTCGAAAATTTGATTTTCCCAAAAATGACTCTAATGAAATTTGAATAAAATATCGTATATTAAATATATTTACATGGCAAACAAATAGTATATCTTGCGCTTTCTGGGAATAGCTTTTGAAGACATCCTTATTCTAGATGAATTTTGGAATTTTGCATAACTGGTAAACCTTAAGAGATAGACAAAGCCTTACTATTCGAAACTTGTATAGCTCTTTAAAACACACATTTATGTTATAAAATGTTGTTGTTGTAGTTTTTCTTTTTGAGATATTCCTTATTAATAGTTTCAGTTTAAAATACTTATAATTTTCTCATACGGGACTTTGTCAACTTCTAGCCATACAAACAAAGGCACTTCAATCATATGGTAACCAGCTTTTAAAACATTTAACTTGTCACTTTAGCCTAGTGTGTTTCTTATTTCCTCTCTGATTACAAGGCAGCAATTAAAAAGACTATTTCTCCTAATTTTTTTCTCGTTTAGCATAAAGAAATGGAACAATAAGCTTTTTAACAATAATTTGTTGCAAAGATCTGGGGAAAATAATTTGAATGAAACACATCAGAATTTTAGAAAAAGGTCTGTGTGTGTCTGTGGATAGCATAGCTCAGAAACGAAAATACCCTTAAATACGAAACTTGGTATTTAAGTTTAGTACCTATCCTACAAGGATGCAATATTAAGATTTTCAAGAAAATCCCCCCCACCAAATTCTACATTTTATATGGAAGAATTTTCGAAAGGTTTTATTTTCTAAAAGATGTTCTAAAATTTTTATTGAAATACCGTATATTAAAGATATTTATATGTACATCCCAAAAATGTATATCTTGAATTTTCTGGAAATAGCCTCTGAAGGTGTCTTTATTCTGGATGTATTTTGACGAATTTTGCTTACTGCTAAGCCATAAGAGATAGACAAAAACTTAACACACAAAAAATGTAGATCTCGTAAAAACACATAATTTATGTCCTTTACGTATTTGCTGTAGAGGCATTGCTTGTTAGTGGTTTCAGTAGTAAAATACTTAAACTTTTCTCAGACAGGAAGTGTCCGTTTTTCTTTTGTTCTACTCCTGGCAAAGCAAAGAAACGATTTACGACAGTCGCATAACGACAGCTTTTAAAACATTTGACTATGTCTTTAGCCTAGTGTATTCCCTTAGTTCCCATCTACTTATAAAAAATTAAGTAATAAAAAAATTCTGGTAATGTTTTTCTCAAATAGCATTGTCTAGAAAGAAGAAAAAACTTTTGTAAAACGTTTGTTTGTAGAGCAGCTAGAGGAAGTCATGTGAGTGTAACACATCAGATTTTTTTCTACTGAAGATGCAACAAGGAGAACCAAAATTCAATGACATCTAACCAACTATTAAAGGATTTTCTATCGCTGAGTCTGGTGATTTCGCTTATTTACTTAGATCTTCTAAGCAAATAAATAATAGGTCGATTTCTGCTCATGCTTATCTCGATTTTATAGGCATGTACAAAGTAAAGTTTCAGAAATAGTTTGTTGTGTAATATAGAATAAGGAGAGAAGTTCATGTGAATGCACCATTAAAAATGTATCCTTGATATGAAATCACATACAAAAACAAATATAGTATCAGTTTGGAGAACATTGTTTTCTTTTCCAGTATTTTAAGTTGTTCAATTTGATCCGTAAATGCCTTCGAATCTATTAGCTTCAATTGCAATGTTTTTCTCAAGTTTAAATTTAATATCACTTCCAAGATGTAATAAATGAGACACCTGTGTTTTCAAATTATAGATGAGGCAGATCAATATTTACTTAATATAATAGGTTCTTCTAAAGTGTCTTCATTTATCAACATTTTCGTTCTAACAGGACCTTCCGCTTTAAAAAAAAATTGTTTTATACATGTGTACATTTATATTAATACCGTGTTGCATCCTAGTTAAAACAAGTTTGTTCTCTGTATGCTGTAAATTAGTTGATCATCATTCTATTGTAAGATATTTAAAAAGTATTTAAATGCAGTTCAATAAAACAAACTATTATATCCCTAACTAGAATATCAGCAGTATAGTTTACTTATGAACTTGTTCAATGTTCGGAACTATTAACATGTCATCGGCATTTTAAAATCTGTATTTATAACAATTTTGGTATTAGAATTAATGATGTGTTTTGGACAACCTTTTCTTAGTAAAATCTGCATAGAAATACAATATTTATTTTCTCAAAGCTTTGTGTTAATTTATAAAACCCTTAATTAGCAATCTAGCTAATAAAGATCTACAGATAACCTATTAAATATTGGAATATAGAAATTCACAATGACTACAGAGCATACAGATTAGCGGATTTCATAAGCATGCCGTTTCATCATTACAAACAATTCGTACTTTGTATAACACGATAGTTATATATTTCATCGAACCATTGAGCAACATTAACTAAGTGCTTCCCAATATTCAACGTTGCAGTGCTATATATTTTTAGGCTTCAATTATATACTTGTACTTCTTCATAAATGTAACTGCTTATATTAAGAGTGTTGAAATTGCTAAATCATGTAAATTTCAAAAAACTTTTGAACATATTGTCTGAGATTCAGTATAATTAGATCTTAAATTAATGAGAATGCTCCAATATACCTAGCCTTACTATAAAATAATTTTCAAAAGACTTAATGTCATTGTTTAACATTTGAAAAGCTTGAGCTTTTAAATAATGTATATTTACTTAGAATACACTTCTGCGAGTTAAATATTAAATCATATGTAATATTTAAATATTTTGTGAAAAAATACAGTTAGGAAAGCGTCTTTAATTTTCGTACATTCAATCACGCATGGATTGAATTCCCAATTAAAGTCAGCTTTTCTTCACTTTCAAGGTACCAAGCAGCTCTACCAATTTAGTTCCTCCTTATTTTATATTAATCTAAAATACTGGATCCAAAACTGCAATTATATAAAACAGGTTGTTTAATGTCTTCATACAAATTCAAAATAGGCTTAAAAGCTCTAAAGAAAGTTAGCAAAACTATCTACAAGAGGAAGGTTGGAAAAAATTGGAAAAAAGTATAAAACGGACAGTTAAATAAAAACGTTACTTGATTTAATCGTCCTGAATAACCAAATATTACTCACATAAACTCAAATAATTATTATATTTATTACATTTTATAACACATTCTTGTCCTTAAATAACATTTCATTGTTTTTCATTACGAGTTTAACTATTCATTCGACTTAGAAAAGCTTTTAGAGAGAACATTACATTTTACGTTCTTTATACATACTTGGGCATGATCGTTTAAACGGCGCGTTTTCACATTCAAATGTTTTAAGATTTTTAAATAAACAATGTACTATGTACATAGTGTATAGAGAAGGTATTACACTCCACCAAACAATTCGATACCGAGATTTCACCGGAAATGTATGTTTTAGGGTCCCCTATATCTAAAAAAGGTATTTTCAGAAAAAGGTTCGTGTGTGCGTGTGTCCGTGTGTCCATGTGTCGGTGTGTCAGTGTGACCGTGTGTCCGTGTATCTGAGAACACGATAACTCAAAAACGAAAAGTCGGTAAAATACCAAACTTGGTATTTAAGTTTAGTATCTTCCGATGATGCGACACGAAGATTTTGAGAAAAATCCCCCCACTCCAAACTAACCTTTACATGGAACTTTTTTCGAAAATTTTGATTTTCTAAAAAATGGCTCTAACAATTTTGATTAAAATATCGTATATTAAAGATATTTACTTGCCAAATAAAATGTATATTTCTAATTTTCTGGGAATAGCTTCTGAAGACTACTTTATTCTGAGTGAATTTTACGGAATTTTGCCTAAATGCTAAACTGTAAGAGAGAAACAAAAACATACCACACAAAAAATGTAGAGCACATTAAAACACACAATTCATGTTTTATACATTTTTTTTCGTGGAGGTGATTGTTTTAGAGATATTCCTTGTTTTTGGTTTAAGCTAGAAATACTTATATTTTTCTCACACAGGACTTTGTGAACTCGTGTCCATACAAACAAACGAACTTCAGTGACATAACAACCAGCTTTTGACTATCACCTTAACCTATGGTACCCCCTTATTTCGCTTCTACTTACAAGGAAGCAAGTAATAAGACTATTTCTGCTATTTTTTCTCGATTAGCTGGAAGTAAATAGAAGCATAAACTTTTTGAAAACAATTAATTGCAGAGATATAGAGAAAGTCATGTGAATGGAACACATCAGATTTTTCGAAAATTAGTCGAAAATTCAATATGGAGAACAAAATAAACTCTGTTTCAAGTTACAGATGGAATGTCTGGGTGAATAAATAAAGCGCTCGACCAGCACACTTTCCAAAAGATAATATGTTTTCAACTGTGAAAGATGGCGCATAAGCTGAGGTGATTTTTGTTAGAGAAAAGGTAGTTGTTAACTTTAAGTGCTCTTAAAAGGGTTACACTAAATTCAGTTTATCTAATTAAAGTAGTTCAGGAGATATACTTTTCAGTTAATTTTAACGTGGTTTTAGAACTATATGATATATATTTATCATGAAGGCCATGCTTCATGTCTTCTGTGTGCTACCTATGACGTGTTACACACTCGTATTTAGACGTAGACATTGATAGGATTCCGGAACAAGGAAATATTGGGTACAGGGTTTTCCCAGAAATAACGGCAGCGTCATATTGGTTACAGAATATGTGGTCTACGGGATGGAAACTTGCGTGCTGAAAGCCTTTTCTTGTCGCTCCAATTCGAGCATCAATCAAGCTACAGCAGCCGTGGTATACTGCTGGCTGGAAGCGCGCTTCTTTGCTGTAAAGCTCATCTCAAAATATGGATTACAGCGATGCAAAAACATTGCGCTAACATTTCACCAACCACGAAGGGTCAAATAAGAAACCAATCATAAAACAATATTTTATAAGAAGTTTGTTTGTGGAACAGTTAAAATCACATGAGTGTAAAACACACGATTTGATGTGTTACACTCATAGGACTTTCTCTACAACAAACTTCTTACTAAAGATTATTCTTTTTTCTACACCATGCTAATCGAGATAAACATTAGAATAGTGTTCTTTTACTTAGTTCCTTATAAGAAGGAGGAAATTAAGGAATACGCTATACTAAAGTGATAGTCAAATATTTTAAAAGCTCTCGTTATGCGACTGTCATTGTAAGTCGCTTCTTTGCTTGGCCAGGAGTAGAACAAAAGAAAACGGACACTTCCTGTCTGAGAAAAATATACGTTCTTTACAATTGAAACCATAAAAAAAAAAACATATCTCGGAAACGGTAACTTCTACAACAAAAACATAATGGACTTAAATTGTGTGTTTTGAAGAGATCTATATTTTTGTGCAGTAATTGTTTCTCTATCTGGTACGGTTTAGCAGTTAAGCAAAATTCGTCAAAATTCATCCCGAATAAACAGGTCTTCAGAGGCTATTCCCGAAAATTCAAGATATGCATTTTATTTTGGATGTAAATATCTTTAATATACGCCATTTATTATAGATACAAAATTTTTTCATGTAAAGGGCAGTTTGTGGTAGCTCAAAACGAAAAGTGCATTAAATACCAAACTTAGTATTTAAGTTCAGTATCCTCCAAGGATGCGACACCAAGATGTTCAAGAAAATCTCCCCATCACAACTACCCTTTACATGAATAAAATTTGTAAAATTTTGATTTTCGCAAGAATGGCTCTAACGATTTTTATTAAAATATCGTATACTTAAGACATTTACATGACAAATAAAATATATATCTTAAATTTTCTGAGTATAGTCTCTGAAGACGTTTTATTCTGAATGAATTTTGCGGAATTTTTCACAACTGATAAACCGTAAATGGTACACAGAAGATACCACACAAAAACGCAGTGCTCGTTTATACACACAATTTATATTATATAACTTTTTTCGTGGAGTTTAAGACTGTTGACTTAATACTTTTCTCATACGGAAATCTGTCACTTCTTGACCGTATAAACAAAGGAACTTCAATCACATAGTAACCACTTTTAAAAGATTTGACTATCAAGCAAGCTTTACAAGAATGCAAGTAATAGGACTATTTTTGCTAAGTTGTCTAGATTAGCGTGAAATAAATAGAAAAATAAACTTTTTAACAATAATTTATTGAAGCTCGAGAGAAAGCCATGTGAATGGAATACATCAGATGTTTACTCTCTCTACAGTACTATGAAGATATTTTACTGGTACCAAAAGTTTGATACCGAGATTTCAGCGGAAATGGATTTTTGTGGACCCCCTGAATCTAAAAATATCATTTTTAGAAAAATGTCCCTGTGTGCGTCTGTCAGTGTAGTGTGTCTGTGGGCAGTATAGCTCAAAAACGAAAAGTCCTTCAAATACAAACTTGTTATTAACTCTTAAGTTCAGCATATTTCAAGAATGTCACACGAAGATTTTAAAGAATATTCCTCCAGCCCCAGATACCTTTTACATGGAAAAATTTCGAAAATTTTGGTTTTCTCAAAAATGGCTCAAACAATTTTGATTAAAATACCATGTATTATAGATATTTACCTCACGAATAAAATGTGTATCTTGTATTCTTTGGGCATATGTTTAAAGATTATTCTAAAGATTCATAGTTTATGAATTTTGCATAATGGACTGTAAGAGATAGTTAAAAACTTATTACACAAAACCTTTAAATCTCGTTGAAACACACAATTTATGTCATACACATTTTTTCGTGGAGTTGACCGTTTTCGAGATATTGTTTGTTATTGGTTTCAGTTTTAAAATACTTTTTAAACTTTTCTCATACGGGAACTTGTCAACACCCGGCCATGGAAACAAACGGATTTCAATTCTATAGCAACCACATTTTAAAACATTTGATGGTCAGTTTAGTCTAGCGTATTATTTCCCTTCCACATATAGGGAAGTATGTAATAATACAGTTTCTACTAACGTTTTTCTCGGTTAGTATGAAGTAGACTGAAGAATAAGCTTATTAACAATCATTTGATTACAGAGATGTAGAGAAAGTCATGTGGAAGTATATTTGTATTTTTAAAATCATAATTAACCATTTTAGCATTACCATCTTGACTCATCTCACCAATGAAACTGCATTTTTATAAATTTAGGGAAAACAACCCCGGCTAGAGGTGATCCACGGACCACCTAATCATGAATCCATGTGTTTCATTCATGACTACTTGTATGGTAATGAAGTTTATTACTAAATGTTATAATATAAGGGTTATTAAATTATTATAAATTATAGAAACTTCCCTAAATTCATGCGTAACAATATTTCTTCTTCTGGCAGCCAGTTAGCTACTCCAGTATTCAGCTTCATGGGTTTTCCTCTCGGATATGCGTGTTATAGCGAGAATGGAAAAGACCAGATAAATTTTCTAAATTTATTACGTTTTCTAATATATACATTGCACATAGTAAGTAGAGAAGGTGTTTTTGCACCCAAAATTCTAAGCTGAGATTTCACCGGAAATACATGTTTTAAGGACCCGGATCAAAGATTTTAAAAAGGTCCATTTGTATCTGTGTGTGTTTCTGTGTGCTAGCATAGCTCCAAAACGAAATTTCCAAATATGTGATACGAATATTTTCAGGAAATTGTCCCTCCCGAAACTACTTTTTACAATGAAAACGTTTTGAAAATATTTATTTTATGAAACTGACTAACATATTGATATTAAAGATATTTTACATAACAAATGAAATGCATATCTTGCATTTTCTAGGAATAGCCTCTTAAGTCTTCTTCAGACCGTATACCATAAGAGATAGACAAACGCTTATTATACAAAAAAAATCTGATGTGTTCCATTCACATGACTTTCTCTATACCTCTGCAATAAATTATTGTTAAGAAACTTAATCTTCTATTTACTTGATGCTAATCGAAACAAAATTAGCAGTAATGTTCTTAGTACTTGCTTCCTTGTAAGTAGACGGAAATAAGGGAGTACCATAGGCTAAAGCGATAGGAAAATCTTTTAAAATCTGGTTGCTATGTGATTGAAGTTCCTTTGTTTGTATGGACAAGCGTTGAAAAATTCCCGTATGAGAAACATACAAGTATTTTAAAGCTGAAACCAATAACAAGGAATATCTTAAAAAGGGCCAACGCCAAAAAAAAAAAATGTGTATAATATAAATTGTGTGTTTTAACGAGCTATACATTTTTTGTGCAGTAAGTTTTATGTCTATCTCTTAAGATTTACCAGTTATGCCAAATTACGTAAAATACATCTAATATAAACATGTTTTTAGAGGCTATTCCCAGAAAATTTAGGATATACTACATTTATTTTTTTACGTAAACATCTTTAATATACGATACTTTAATCAAAATCGTTGGAGACATTCTTGAGAAAATCAAAATTTTTTGAAAATATTCTCATGTAAAGGGTAGTTTGGGGGTGGGGTGGTTTTCTTGAAAGTCTTCTTAGAAGAAATCCTGATATATCAAGTTTGATATATGAGGATTTTTTGTTTTTAACTATGCTACCAATAGACTGACAGAAAGACACATACACATGGACATTTTTCTAAAAATGCTTTTTCTGGATTTATGGGATCCTAAAACATGTATTTCCGGTGAAATTTTGGTACCAAATTTTTGGGTGCATTACAATACCTTATCAACATAGTACGTTCAGGGAATTTAAAAATGTACAAATCGTTAAACACACAATTTTCCCTATACAAATTTTTAAGAGGTAACCTTTTCGGTATATTCCTTGTTAATGGTTTCAATTTCCAATACTTTTCTCAAACGAGAATTTTTCATTCCTGTTTCTCTTCTTATACTGCTGTCCATGCAAAAATAACCGAATTTCAATCACATAGCAACCAGATTATCAAGCGACAATCTGGTTGCTATGAGTGGATTATCGGCTTAGCCTAGTGACCCTAACTCTTCTGCTACTTCTAAGGAACTAGTAATAAGACAATTTCTGATAATTTACAATTTGAATATGATGCAGTAAATCAACAAAAATCTGATATGTAACATTCACATGACTTTCTCTACATCCATCTCTGCAACAAATTATTTTTAAAAGGCTTATACTGTTATTTACTTCATGCTAATCAGAAAAAATTAAAAGAAATAGTCTTATTACTTGCTTCCTTGTAAGTAGAAGCGAAATAAGAGAGTACCATAGGTTTAAGTGATAGTCAAACGCTGGTTGCTATGTCACTGAAGTTCCTTTGTATGGATAACAGCTGACAAATTCCTGTATGAGAAAAGTATGTTTTTCAAAGCAGAAACTAAAAGCAAGGAATGTCTCAAAAACGATCAACTCTACGAAAAAAATGTGTACAACATAAATTGTGTATTTTAACGTGCTCTACATTTTTCGTCTAGTAAGTGTTTGTCCATCTCTTACGGTTTAGCAGTTATTCAAAAAACGGTAAAAGTCATCCAGAATAAAGTACTCTTCAAAGGCTATTCCCAGAAAATTCAATATATGCATTTTATTTATGAGGTATATATCTTTAATATACGAAATTTTAATCAAAATCGTTAGAGACATTTTTGAGAAAATCAAAATTTTCGAAAAAAGTTCCAAGTAAAGGATTGTTTGGGGTGGGGGATTTTTCTCAAAATCTTCGTGTCGCATCCCTGGAAGATACTAAACTTAAATACCAAGTTTGGTATTTTACCGACTTTTAGATTTTGAGTTATCGTGTTCACAGGGACACTGACGTTTTTGGGTGGAGTGCAATACCTTCTCTATACACTATATACATAGTGCGCATAGAGAAAGTAATAAGCTTCTGTAGGAATAGTTTGTTGTTGAATCGGTAGAGGTAGTAATGTGAATGGATATTATAAGGCTGTTTTTGGAGTGTAATACAGGATGTATTTGGAAAGATTTCCGAAAAAGAACAATGAACCTAAGCATGAGAAACAGTAACTGCGTCGTATTAAGTCTAACTTCCATTTTACTGATCAGCAAAATACGTTTCCGTTATAAAACTAGCTGAAATGCCGTTTTATATGGCAAATACTAACATTTCCGTTAAGTCGGTGATAAACCACTCGGTACTTACGCGTTCGCAGTAACCCTTCCGTAACTTTCAACATCTGTAGCACGAGAAGCAAGTGGGTTGAAGACCAAGAGGCACCAGAGTGTGACGAGACGCAGGAAGAGTCGGATAACTAAATTCTGGCAATACATGTTCTTATATTATCCTAAGTCACGCCTGCTACTAATTACTCTCAACATAGTTCCTGCGTTCTATGTTGCTGGCAAATTCCTAGAAAAGGTGTACGTGCAATTTCAAACATCTTTTAGATTTTAGAATATGAATTGACTTTGATTTAATGTCTTTCTTGTTTGCTGAACTTCGCGGAATTTAATTTCCTCGCCACTCTACTTCGAGCTAATTGATACTTCCAATGTAACTTCACTTTTACTGATGGCTTCTACCCAGTAACAGAATTCTAACTTGTTCTCGTTTAACATTATGCTTAATAGCTTACGTACAACAGAACTATAATTTATGTTTATTTAAATGTTTCATTACATATAGAAACACAAGCTTTGTAATACCCGCTTCAAAAAATGTTGCCGCCAAAAATGCAGCCCTGAACCACTATCAATGCAGCTGTTTATTGCGAAACTTTGCGAAGAGCCATTTTTGCAGAGAACCATTCAAAACATACGAAGAGGAATGCTGACTTCAGGCATTGTGTTGATCCATGACAACGCTCGTCCACACACTGCTGGTAACCCATCGGCTCCTTGAACAATTTCAATGGGACATTTTCGATCATCCGCCGTACAGTCCTGACCTGGCACCCAGCTACTTTCACCTTTTCCCTGAAATGAAGACGTGGCTAGGAAGATCTTAAAACAACGTCAATGCTCATTTGAAATCATTGGTGGCAACATTTTTGAAGCGGGTATTGCATAGGTACGATAAATGTCTTAATCTTTCCGGTGATTGTGTTGAAAAGTAACCATAAGTGTACAAAACTTTTAGTAATAAAAAAATTGTTTTCTATGAACTTGTCGTTTATTTATAGTAAAAAAAATGGCCGTCGTACCATAACACAGATATCAATTTATAGAAATATGGAATAAGGAATTCTCCACAGTATCGGATGCTAACATCATTTCAAGTTTCTACTTAAATGAAAAAATATAATTATAATAAATAAATGTAAAGTACTAATCCTGCCGTTACACGCTGTTTCGTTTTTTTTTTTTTTTTTTTTTTGTTTTTCTTTGTTTAGCAGGCTTGTGGTAATCTTTGTGTATTTCTTGGAATACAGGAAAATAGCCCTTTAATTTCGCACGCTTTTTATAAGAATCTACTTGACAACAAACAAAAGTCTGACCTATAGTTGTGCCTTATATAGCATAAGATGAACATTATTCAATATCCAAAATCTTTTAATATATATTTAACTTAGAAGGCGTCTTGTAGGCTACATCCGTCAGAAAGTGAAGAGATCACTATAGAGAACAGTCTTGGTTGACAGTAAAATTAGGACACACACGCACACATTCAAACGTTCTCTCTCTATCTGTCTCTTTTAGTTTCCTCTTTATGCTCACTGTCAAAAGTATCAGGAACGAAATATTACATTTTATTTAATTTCAGATGTTTATTAATTAGTTATGGGAAAATTAAAGCAAAACACAAATAACATGCCATATTTTTATTAGTTTCCTTACTACTATACTATTGTATTCGTACAAAATTTCGATTAATGTAGGATTTGACTAGTTAAATACAGAAAATTCGAAACTAAGGATTTCCAGGAAAATCCGCTACTCCAAAACATTTACATGAAACATTTTTTGAAAAATATTAATGTAAAAATGCAGACTTTCTTAAAGTATGCAATAGGTGTGGATTTTAGTTTTCTTTTCTGTCCTTTTTTTCTCTATTTGAGTTGAACAATTTCAACATATTCTTCCTTGTTAGTGGTTTAAATTTTTCAAAACTTATACGTGTCTAAAATGGAGAGTCGTAATTATTTTTATCATTTTGGTCATGTAAAGAGAACGAATTTCCAAGCCATCACATAGTGATCCGCTCTTTAAGACACACTGGGAGAAATTGTTTTACTACAACCCTTCAAAAACTCGAAAAGTGACTTTTATTGCAAATAGTTATTGGAACCTTCTTTATCAGATTTCTCCTTTCTTTGGGCTTTACAGTCATTTAAAGATTATTCAAACCTCTTTCATAGCGTATTATTTTGTTAAACGGGGTTTTTCTCAAAACTACATTTTCACGCCTTCAAAATGCTCCATGCGCCTCAGCTTTTATTTAAATGCAGCTAAATTGTACCAAAATCTGCAGAGTATCTATTGTAATATTACAAAGGAAAAAATTATCCTAACCACAACATTAATTTCTAAAAATATATTTTTGTGAAAAATTATTAACTTCAGAGATGAAAATATATAAATATATATATAATTCAGTAATGCTTTAAAGCTTTTGTGTGTAGTTCACAGCTCTAATTTAAAAACTTGCAACTATTTTTTTTAAAATTGGTTGCGCTTAGCACATTTTGATACGAGACTTGTATTACAACGGAATATGTGTATCTTGATTAGTATGAGTTAGATAGAAAAAATATCTCACGTGTTCCATTCACATGACTTCCTCTACATATCTGCATCAAATTATTGTTAAAAAGCTTATGCTTCTATTTACTTCTTGCTAATCCAGAAAAAAATAACAGAAATAGTCTTATTACTTTCTTCCTTGTAAATAGAAGCGAAATAAGGGAGTACCTTAGGTTAAAGTAATAGGGAAATTCTGGTTGATATGTGACAAGTTCCTTTGTTTGTGTGGACAGGAATTGACTAATTCCTGTAGGAGAAAAGTAGAAGTTTTTCAAAGCTGAAACCAAAATCAAGGAATCCCTGAAAAACTATCAACTCCACGAAAAAATGTATATAACATAAACTGTGTGTTTTAACATGCTCTACAGCTTTTTTGTGCTAAGCTTTTGACCATATCTTACGGTTATGTAAAATTCTGCAAAATTCATCCAGAATAAAGTAGTATTCAAGTGTATTCCCAGAAAATTAAAGATATACATTTTATTTATTATGTAAATATCTTTGATATAGGATATTTTAATAAAAATCGTTAGAGCCATGTTTTATAAAATCAAAATTTTCGAAAAAAAGTTCCATGTAAACGGTAGTTTGAGGTGGGGGGGATTTTCTTGAAAATCTTCCTGTTGCATCCTTGGAAGATACTAAAGTTTGGTATTTAACGGTATTTTCGTTTCTGAGCTATGCTGCCCACAGGCACACACACATACACAGAGACAGACAGACACGAAAATTTTTCTAAAAGTGCTTTTTTTGGATTCAGGGGTCTCGAAACATGTATTTCCGGTGAAATCTCGGTATCGAATTTTTGGGTGCATTACGAAACCTTCTCTATACACTATATAGATAGTGCGTATGGAGAAAGTAAAAATATAATTTGTTGCACCATATATAGAAAATCCAATTAATTTGTGGAATTGCTTTATTTGTTATGGTTCTTAGCGTCCTAACAAATCATGACTATGCCTGCATATGTAGGCAACACGCACAATATGTTTCTGTGGTGTGAGAGGATATAGTATGTTATGTACCTCCTTATTTCTCTCTCTCTCTCTTTTTTTTCTTTTTTTTTTTTTTTTTTTACTGTCGTATTTTCTTTATTTTTCCGCTTATTGGTTTTAGTTTTTTTTAAAAAATATTTTTTGTGGTTTGTATTTACTTATTTATTTTGTAACAAGCAGAGTGATTGACTTCAAATTAACACTTAATGGAATGAGAAACATCCAGCAGAAGATGAAGGAAGATCTTAAGATTTACAGCTAAAATGGGATCGGGGGTATTTTGGGATCCTCAATATAAGCTCTTTTGTCTTTGTTTCTCTTTTATTTCTATAGATTAACCAACTCAAAGCATTTGTGTAAATATTTAGTTTTTTACTTATGCAATACATTTTCACATGTTTCACATATTAAAGGACGAGATTAAGAATAGGTTATTTAATAGCCCTTTTTATGAAGGGTCTTTTACATTCCATGTAAATGAAATATTATAATTGCTCCTTTGTTTACCCGTCATATTAGACCCCACGACTGTAATAATCAATAAAAGCAATAAAATAAAAATATAATCAATAAATAAATCATTCTCTACTGGGTGTAAAAAACAGATTTTTTTTCTCAGAAATCTATAATAAACGTGCCGTTCTTTAACGTGGCGTAAATCTAGAAGGAACCACCAGGTTTACTTCTCCTCCGAAGCAATCCTTGCTAATAATTATATGCCTGAAAAAAACACAACATCCTCCGCTGGGATTGAACGTGCTATCTCGGGGCTTAAACCTTGAGTATGGAAGGTAGAGAAAGGCATATGAATATGATATGGCAGATATTTTCACTTTCTCTACACGTACTATGCACATAGTGAATAGAGATGGTATTGTATTCCACCCAAAAATTCCATACCGAAAATTCACTGGAAATACATGTGTATGCGCGTGTATGTGTGTGTGCGTGTGTGTGTGTGTGTGTGTGTGTGTGTGTGTGTGTCTGTAGACAGCATAGCTCAAAAACCAAAAAACCGTAAATACCAAACTTGATATTTAACTTTGGTATCTTCCAAGGATGGGAGGTAGATTTTCAAGAAAATCCCTCCACTCCCAACTACCCTTTACATGGAACTTTCTTCGAAAATTTTGATTTTCTTAAAAATGGATGTAATGATTTTGATTAAAATATCGTATATTAAGATATTTACCTAAAAATAAAATGTATATCCTGAATTTTCTGGGAATAGCCTCTGAAGACTACTTTATGCTGGATCAATTTTACGTAATGTTGCATAACTGATAAACCGTAAGCTTACCACACAAAAATGTAGAGCACGTTAAAACACTTAATTTATGTTATACACATGTTTTTCGTGGAGTTGATCGTTTTTCATATATTCCTTATTTTTGGGTTCAGCTTTGAAAAACATATCTTTCTCAAGCAAACAAAAGAACTTCAGTCACATAGCAACCAGGCTTTGACTATCACTTTAATCTATGGTACTCCCTTATTTCGCTTCTACTTACAAGGAAGGAATAATACTATTTCTGATATTTTTTTCTCGATTAGCATGAATAAATGGAAGAATAGGCTTATAAATAATAATTTGTTGCAGAGAAGTAGAGAAAGTCATGTGAATGGAACACGTCAGATTTTTTCCTCCATTTCCAAAGACGCATGCGCCTTGTTAGCAGACTTGGAAAGGAAATGAAGGAAGCATGAGATGCCGAAGCTGTATAAAGTTTTAAGGGGAGGGTGAGAAGAAATAGCAACACAGAAGCAAAGTAGAAATGTTGCTCTGGAAACGGATTTAACATGCAACTTTAATTTAAGGTGCGTCAGTTACGTACAAAGTGCCGCCATCTACTTAGCGCTAGGAGTCAGATTTTCCTGGAGGAACAACAAAAAACGAACGGAAAAGGAGAGAAGGTCTTATACTATTTGAAAAAGCAGATGTTCTTTTGAAGTTCTTTAACGGAAAAGGAAGCAAAGGGGGGTCTGTAAAACGAGATAGACTCCTCTATATTCCGCCTTTAGCAAGAAAATGATGAGAGGAAGGGGGTGTAATCAAGGTGAAGAAAAACACGAAACTTTTCTAAGCAAACATTAACGATGCACAACTTTTTGCTTGCTGTTATCATTCTGTTTTATTACACCAGCAAGAGTTTACTGAGGTAAAAACTGTAACCCTTTGTTTGTTACTTCTTTATGTCTTTTGAGCATAGTACATGTTAGCATTTATTACATATGTCTTAATTATTTTGTAAAACAATGAAAATGTAGTGCCTGTAATTTTCGAAGCGATGGTTTATTTTTTATCAATTATTCTTATTACTAATACTATTATTTTATTATTACTCTTACTTTCTCTACCATGCACAGTACACTTTATGATAGAAAAGTAATTTCATTCCATCCAAAAATTCGATACCGAGATTTCTCCGGAAATAAATGTTTGGGGACCACTGAATCCAAAAAGCATTCTTATAATAAGGTATGTGTCTGTGAACACGCATAACTCAAAATCGAGAAGTAGATAGATACCAAACTTGGTATTAAAATTCAAAATCTTCCAAGAATGTAACAAAAAGATTTTCAGGGAATTGCGCGAGACTAAACTACACATTAGATGGAACATTATTCGAAATTTTCCATTTTCTCAAAAATTGCACTAAATATTTTGATTAAAAATGCATACATTAAGGACATTTATATGTAAAATTAAGTGCAAATTTTGATTTTTACGTAAATAACCTGTGGAGGCCTCTTCATCCTGGAGAAATTTTGCATTTTGCATCCTGATTCAATATTAGTGCAACATTTGAATCAACAACAATAAAACATCTTAGAGCAGTCACATTATTGCAATACTTACAAGTAATCTCCAAAATGAAGAACGGTCCTCCACACACCAGGGAGACGATGGATACTATCCACAGGGTCACATTATTGCAATACGTACAAGTAATCTCCAAAATGAAGAACGGTCCTCCACACACCAGGTAGACGATGGATACCATCCACAGGGTCTTGTTGTCCTAACATTCGAACAGACCGCTCTACTACTGGTAGAAGAAAATCTCTTAAAAGCAAACACGTTTGAAAATGTTGTATTTCTCAAAAATTCCTCTAATGATTATGATTAATATAATGTATATTAAAGATATTTATATCACAAATAAAATATATATTTTGAACTCTCTGAGAATAGCCTCTGAAGACTTCTTTATTCTGGATGAGATTTGCAGAATTTTGTATAATGGTTAAACCGTAAGAGAAAGTCAATAACCTACTACACAAAAAATGTAAATCTCGATAAAACACATAATTTATGTACTGCATATTTTTCATGTACAGTTGACCGCTTTCGAGATATTCCTTGTTATTTTTTTCATTTTTAAGCAACAACATTTGTCAAACGGGACCATTCAAGCCACTATTGTTTCATATAGTGATCACACATAGTGATCAGCTTATAAAAGATTTGACTTTCGTTTTAGCCTTTATTTCTCCTCTGCTTACAAGGAAGCAAGTAGGATAAGGTAAATTTTGCTAATGTTTGTCTCAATTATTATGATGTAGATAAAAGAATAAAATTTTGTAAAAAGAGTTTGTATATGGAACTGATAGAGAACGTTATGTGAGTGTAACATCTGATTTTAAATGCTCAGAAGCATTTCTTTCTTAAATTGCACTACTGTTACTGAACGCCTGGTGATCTTAGCTGTTTCTTAATACTTATTGTACTTAAAGAGTGCAACGCACTCATTATTATTTTACGTTTCATTTTCATTTACCAAAATTTCGTTACTTCTTAGGTTTTCCTTCCACAACTATAACTATTTATGTAAAATTCAAAATGAATAACTTAGATAGCATTTCATAGTATTCCACATGCTATAAACACTTCCTTACAAATGTATGCTCACTGTTCTATGCTTCGCACCTTTGAACTGAATAGATGAATTACTTTGGCAGACAATAAATATAGGAAGTTATATGCTTAGAGTTTATTTTAAAAGGATTCTACAAGCCTTGTCAAAATTTTATCTGGCGTTTTCCCCCTCTTAAACCGAATAACAAAAAGTTTCACACTGACTCACTTTTCAGTTGTATAGGAAGGAATTTTCCGAAAATCCTTTATTTCAAAACATAATGCTCACCTTATTGATCAAACTAAGTAGGAAACAACACTCTAGTCTACTCTAGCACAGAAAACTATCTTGTTACGCTCTGACCTTTAGTTTATTGGTTACTGTATTATAAGCAGGATATAATCTGACAGAGAAAAATATTCTGCACAGGGTAAAATGTTCAAAGCTGACAGTAATAGCAACTGAATAATTATACAATTTTGTTAGCAAATTGGCACTAGCGCTGTGAGTATAAAAGGAGAAGTTAATGGAAACTCATATGCTATATATAGAAACAGAGGTGACCTTTACCTCCACACTGTCTTTAAGCTTTTTTTTTTAGTTTTTTTTTTTTAATTTAAATACAGTTTCGGAGTCTGGTCGGGACGCTGTATATCCTTTTTTACATTTTGCTAAATTTACTTTTTGATTACTATTAGAATGCACGCATATAACAAAATCACAAACAAATAAATAATACCCATGCCCAAGTCGGGACTTGCACCCGCGATCCACTGTGACACGAAGCATTTGAGGCAACATTTATATATTATTCACAAAATCTGCCGACATTTTATGACTTTTATGTCATGTTTATAATATTTGATGTTCAATTGTTTTTATTCCTTTGCTTCCGAAGTTGAAATCGCTGGATGCAAATTTTTATTACTCCTTGTGCTTTCGTCGCATTTAAGTGTTTTGATTTTCTCGATGCGATTTTGTTTTTCAACGGTATCTATAGTTACGTGTTGATTTTCTGGCTGGTGACGCCAAGTTATCATGAAGAAGGAGGCTTCTTCACACGTAATGGAAAAGGCCGTTTAGAGATAACGCGTAAAAATATAATTCGTGTTGAATTATACGCGCCCATGGATTCACAGCGTTCAACAAATTAAGAATTGCACCGAGCGATTACAGTTTATCTTTAGAATTGTAAAAAAATAACTATAAAAATCTGATGTGTACCATTCACATGACTTTCTCTATATCCCTGCAACAAATTATTCTTAAACAACTTATACTTCTATTTACTTCATGTTAATCAGAAAAAAATAGTAGAAATAGTCTTATTACTTGATTCCTTGTAAGTAGAAGCGAAGAAAGGGAATACCATAGGTTAAAGTGATAGTCAAAAGCTGGTTGCTATGTCAATGAAGTTCCTTTGTTTATGTGGATAGGAGTTGACAAGTTCCTGTATGAGAAAAGTATACGTTTTCATAGCAGAAACCAAAAATAAGGAATGTCTCAAAAACGATGAGCCCCATGAAAAAAATGTATACAACATAAAGTGTGTGTTTTAATATGCTCTGCATTTTTTGTGTAGTAAGTTTTCGTCCATCTCTTACGGTTTTGCAGTTATTCAAAATTAAGTAAAATTCATCCAGAACAAACTACTCTTCAGAGGCTATTCCCAAAAATTCAAGATATACATTTTATTTGTCAGGTAAATATGTTACATATACGAAAGTTTAATCAAAATCGTTAGAGCCATTTTTGAGAATATCAAAATTTTCGAAAAAGTTTCATGTAAAGGGTAGTTGGGGGTGGGGGCATTTTTCTCAAAATCTTCGTGTCGCATCCCTGGAAAATACTAAACTTAAATACCAAGTTTGGTATTTTACCGACTTTTCATTTTTGAGTTATCTTGTTCACAGACACACGGACACACACACACACGGACCTTTTTCTGAAAATCCTTTTTTTGGATACAGGGGGCCCTATATATTTCCGGTGAAATCTCGGTATCGAATTTTTTGGTGGAGTGCAATACATTCTCTATACACTATGTACATAGTGAGTATAGAGAAAGTAAAAATCTTAGCAACTTATTATTTAAGAAGCCGCCTGGTAGTCTGGATCTGTGAAGCCCAACAAGCCCGATAAAAAAACGCCCTGAGAAGAGTCAAACGCTACATAAAGTTCAAACATAAGCGCGAGTAGACTTACAATCCAACATTGGACGAGCGCTTATAGAAGCGATACATATACAGGTGTTTCAAAAATACGGGGCATAATTTCAGGTATGTATGTTCCACCACATGAAGACAATCAAAATAGTTCATTATAACATATGTCCGGAAATGCTTCATTTCCGAGTTATGGCCTTTACAACATTGAAAGTCCCACCTGTAGACAATCAAAATAGTTCATGTCCGGAAATGCTTCATTTCCGAGTTATGGCCTTCACAACATTGGAATTCACTGGAACGTTTTTCTTTACGCAGGTCTTTGCCGTCAAAGGAGACATTAGGAGGGCGCTCTGATAGTTCATTCTGAGGAAGGTTATATTCAGTGTTCTTTAGGCGTTAAGACTGTGCGACATCATGTATTCAAATCAAGAGCTGGCAGAGATACACTTCATGTACGGTAAGGCGGACGGCAATGCTGCGCTGGCTCGTCGTTTGTACCAGGAGAGATACCCACAGCGACAATGTCCAGATCGGAAGACATTTGTACGTCTCCATTCCCGTCTGTGCGAGTATGGAACATTCACCTCTCCTGGTTTGGGAAGGGGACGACCAAGATCTACAACTCCAGAAGTGAAGGAGGAGATTCTGGAGGCTGTGGACAGTACTCCTTCTATCAGCACACGACGGTTAGCGTTGCAAGTCAATGTTCCTCATACGACTGTCTGGAGACTGTTGAACGAGTATCAATTGTATCCTTATCATGTCACCAGCTGATTACCCTGCACGAGTTAGGTTCTGTCAGTGGTTCTTGCAGCAGTGTGGTGTAAATCCGAACATTTCTGCCGTCGTATTATTTACAGATGAAGCACAGTTGACAAGAGATGGCATAACAAATTTCCACAATCAGCATGCATGGTCGCATGAAAACCCACGTGCAACTGTTGTATCTCATCACCAGGTGCGGTTCTCCCTCAACATGTGGGCCGGTATCATTGGTGATCGATTAGTTGGACCCCATGTACTTGTAAACAGACTTACGGGGCAGGCGTACACAAACTTCCTGGAAAACACCATACCTGACGTTTTCGAAGACACTCCACTGATCAGTCATCAACACATTCACTTCTTGCATGATGGCGCTCCTGTACACTTCAATCTTACGGCTCGCCGGTACTTGGATCGAAGGTTTCCTGATCGATGGATAGGTAGAGGTGGCCCAATTGCTTGGCCTCCACGCTCACCTGATCTGAACCCTCTCGTTTGCTACTTGTGGGGCCATTTTAAATCATTGGTTTATTCGTCTCCGGTGCCGGATTTGGAATCCCTTCGGAATCGAATCGTGGCAAGCTGTGAGGACATACGCAATACTCCTGGAGTTTGGGATCGTGTTCGCAGGTCAATGAGACATCGATGTGAGGTCTGTATTCAAGCAGGAGGTGGACATTTTGAACATCTTCTGTAATGACAACAACCTGCGGAAAGAAAAACGTTCCAGTGAATTTCAATGTTGTGAAGGCCATAACTCGGAAATGAAGCATTTCCGGACACATGTTATAATGAACTAATCTGATTGTCTACATGTGGGAAATACATACCTTAAATTATGCCCCGTATTTTTGAAACATCCTGTATAATGCTTCATACTAAAGGGAGACACTTTAGCTAGCGCGGCCATCGGTACTAGCTTAAGGTTGAGACAAGCTTTCGTATCTGTTTACTTTCTCTTGTAAATAAAGGGAGTATAGTGTTCAATCTAAAAATTTAATTGTAAGACTTCACCGCTATACGCGTTTTGAGGTCCCGGATCCAAAGACTCTTTTAGAAAAAGTCTCACCCTATGCCTATGCTTGTCTGTCTCTCTGTAAAGAACAGAAATAGAAAACGAAAAGTCGGTTAAATACCCGACATTAGTTCAAGTTGAACTTCCAAGAATTCCATGAAGATTTTTAAGAAAGTCACTGCATCCCAAAATGTCTTTAATTTTCTGTGAACGGTCTGCAAATGCCTCTTCATTGGGGGTGGGGAAGATCTTCATAATTTTGTATAATTGAAGATTCAAAGTTGTAGACAGAAACCTACTACACAAAAAAGGTTTATATATTTTTAATCCACGATTTATTTTCAATAATTTGTGTGACCCATCTACTCCCGAGATTATCGTTATAATAATTTTGAGTTTTTTAAAATGTTATCTTTTTAATGTGTCATTCAGTTTTTCTTGCGATCTCAATTAAAAACAATGGAATTTTAAGGACAATAATAAGTGACTACCTATTAAAGGTCTACTATTGATTCGGTTACCTCTATCATCCTTATATCTACAACGGAACATGTAATGAAATTGTTTCTGAAAATATTTATTTAGATTAATATGGATTGGGTAGAAAAATAAGCTTTCTTAAAAATAATTTGTAGAAGCTATAAAATGAGTAGAATGTAATTTTAATGTAATACATAACAAATGTTTTCTGGTGTACAACTTTAACCAAAGTATAAACATGTAGATGTGATCATAGTGTTATAGAAATTTGTTATTATTATTCTAACTTTTCTTGTTATTGAACCAATTACCTGATTACGTTTTTCTGTTTTATGCTATGCTATATTTATCCCAATTTTGAAATTACTCTTTAAACCTAAACAGTTAAAGATTGTACTTGTTCCACTACTTTATATTTGATGAGTATTTTTAATTTCTGATTTTCACAATAAAATTAATTTTTATTATATTTGCAGTTATTGGCATATTATATTGATTTCAGTTTTATATATTCATAAATATATCTTTGTAATGGAATTTTATTATTGGAAACTGATCGACGTCATTCTAAAGTTGAATGAGGGTTTCATTAATTATACTCACCTTCTTCCGTTTTTTTTTCTCCCCCCAAATTATTGCAGAATGAGCTACAAAATTTTAGTGGTGGATGCTCCTCCTTTACCTCTCTTATTATAACTTCCGCTCATAATACTAACGAATAAAGGACCCCCTAAGACCTTACAAAAGAGGGCCACTCGTCTCTCGCCTTGACGGCCCGAGCTGGATCCCAAGTGACCGCATGTGAGATTTGCGGTGGACAAAGCGGAGCAGGGGTGGCTGTTCTCCGGTTTTCCCCACACATTCCACGTATCATCAGTGCCATCGCCTGCGGAGGGATAGTAGTTAAAGCAGGGGTTTATACACTATTGTAGAAAAGTCAGACTTCCTTAACCTCTCCAGGCTATCTTGCAAGTTCAGGCGATACTTTATTTAATTATGATACCATGTTAAACAATGACACCTTTTTGTTTCCATTATTATCTAAGAGATAAAGGACACGTATTTTAACCTGCACATATGGTTGATATATGTATAGTAAATGAAAATAAAGATTTCCTATGCCAGACTAGACATAGCCTACAAGTATCTTCTCAGTTGTAATTGTAAAATATCGGTCGACTGATTATACAATTGATACATTCATCCTTTACGTTTCGCATTGTACCATACAAAGAAAATAAAGCAAAGCTCTATTACATAAGGACTATAAGTATGAATGAATAAGTGTATTTATTGACATAACAATATCATACATTGAACTTCAACAATCACACGCGTCCATAGGCCGTACGTGCTTTTGTAATACCCAAATTTAAAACAATATTAAAACAACAATAACAAAGAACTAAAATAGTAATGAGAGTAATAAGAAGACAAAGATATTCAAAAACATCAATTTAAATTTACAACACAGAGTACACCTTATTCAGAATCATAAATGTGTCCTATTATAATAGATAAATAAACTAAAGAAATATATACGCATAATATATACACAATATATAAAACCATAGCACAACAATGATATACGTATGGCATAAAATATACGCATGTAAAACATTGTAGTCACTTTTGTTTAGTTGTCCTTATCCTCCCCTCTTCACTATTGGCATCTCAGCTGTCTTATCTTAAGTATAAATTTACCTAGCCTATCCACCTCTTCCATGCCTGCCAATAGCGTCCAACATGCCTTACTTCTAGTGGTAAAGAATCGCGGTAAATATTTTTTCCTCCATTTTCAGTACCCCTACATCTTCCCAAGATATGGATCCACGACTCTTCCTCCTTGCAAATGGGACAGATTCTCATATCATTCTCGTCAGCAATTTTTGTGCTCCTCCATGCTCATAGTCTAATCCACGCGAATCCCTCTATAATGAGTTTTTGGTATCTATTTTGATGTATTGCTCCATACCCCATTTCGATTTTAGTCCAGGCTATACTTGTAATGAAACCTTCTCTGTGCATTGTGCAATTATTTGCTGTGTGTCAATATCACAAAGGCGGTTCTGAATTTTTCTCCAAATACTCCGTCTGTTTGTCTGCTTCGCCATCCAAATGTATACCATCCCAATGGTTTCCAACCCTTTCTTTAATTTTAATGCCCACGTCGAATTACCTTCCATTCGCAACTGTTCACAGCAGCAGAGTGCCCTAATTAGGGATTGGTTTCCGTGAACGATTCTCATCCAATATTTAACTGCTCTGATATTTTTATTCGCCTATGCTATTTTACGTTCTTCTATTCCTAACAAATTGTATTGGTTGGTGGGGGATGAATTGGATTGGTTGGTGAGGGATGAATTGGATTGGTTGGTGAGTGAGCGATGAATTGAGTAAAATAAAACAAAGACCCTTTTGCACTCTATCGTTTCACCATGCACCCCGAATTCCCTCATTATTCCGCAGTTTGCCGTACACCAGAATTCCTGGCAACAATAGGGTCCTCACTTGTGGCTATTAAGTATCTACCTATCTGCCTGCCTACATTAGTCACATTATCTACCCCCCTGCCTATCTACCTTACCTAATCACCTACCTGTCTTATCTACCAAGCTACTTGCATTGCCTACCTACATTACCTTCCTTATATACCTATCTTACCGACTTACCTACCTACCTCATCTATCTTACCTACATTATCTACCCACCTGCCTAACTATCTACCTTACCTAACCACCTACCTGTCTTGTCTACCAAGCTACTTGCATTGCCTACCTACATTACCTACCTTATCTACCTATCTTGCCTACTTACCTACCTACCTCATCTATCTTACCTACCTAACTTGTATGCTTATTTTACCTGCTTACCTACCTTATCTATCTTACCTACCTAGCTTATCTACCTATCTTACTTACCTAATTACATATCATACCTACTTACCTACTTATCTATTTATCTACATTTTCCCTACCTTACCTATCTTACTTACCTACCTCATCTACCTATCTTACTTACCTAATTACATATCATACCTACTTACCTACCTTTTTACTTACCTTACCTATCTTACCTACCTAACTTATCTACTTGACTATCTGTCTACCTTATCTACCTATTCGCCTTCATTACCATCTAACTTATCTAGCTATCTTACCCACTTACCTACCTACCGTATCTACCTATCTTACCCACCTAACTACCTACCTGCCTTAACTAACTACCTACCTACATATCTATCTAGCTAACAAACTTACCTCCCTATCTACCAGCCCTATTACCTACCTATGCTACTTACCCACCTACCTATTTTTCTTACCTACCTACCTTACCTCCCTATCTGCCTACCCGTATTACTACCTGTCTACTACCTACACTACCTTATTACCTACCTACAAACTCACCTGCCTATCTTCGTATATTACCCACCTACCAGTTTTATCTACCTACCCATCTTTCTTACCTACCTTCCTATATCCTATATTTCCTACCTACATACATTCTTACCTAATTTCTTCCTTTCTTACTTACATACATGCTTGCTTAGTTTACTCTCTTGGTCTATTGGACTTACCTACACTCTACAGATCTTACACGCGAGTGCCTAAGATCAGAGGCCTTTGAGGAACAAACGAGCATTGATTCATAGAAAGAACATGATATGAAATGAAGAAAAAAGATAGAACAAAGTGAAATTTGTATGCAGCAATTTATGGAATGAATGTCGGAGAGAAAAAAAAAATAGAAAATCCGAAGAAAACCACCAGATAACGCTTTGGCCACCACAGATCCAACATGTGGATGCTTGGAATAATAACTGAGCCGTCTTGGCCACAGCGATCCCCTAAATATAAAACCTATATGACACATTCTGATCGCAACTCATTATGGTGCTGAACTTCTTCTAGATTTATTCTGTAATATGACTTGTTCTGGTGAAAATATATCGAAAAATAAACCTATAAAATTATTATACAAGATGACTGAGAACATAGAAGATTCAAAATGTCCAATTTGACTATAAAGATAAACCTCAATAAGATCCGACACATCCCAGAATAACTGCAAAATGTTATTATACACAAAATGCGAACAGGCTCAGTTAACAATATTTGGCATTGTTGCACAAGTGCTCTGAGACTTCTACAAAGAGGGCGGTCGTAGTAAATATCTAAGACAAAATGATGAAAGGGAATCTTCATCAAGTTCAAGTTCATAAAGCTATTGCCGTGTGCCTTTGTTCGATCCTTGAAGTTTTGTGAATATAGACACTTGTTTCCTTAGCTTAACCCCCCCTCTTCTTTTTTCAGTCTTGAGAAGTCTGTATAAACATTACTAACATTTGAGGCAATTATTTTGAGCTTATACAAAGTAAAGTAGAAAGTAAAGAAAGCTCATTAAGCATTTTTGCAGCAAAAGCGGAAAGGGGTGGTGAATGGCTTGTGACTTCTATGTTGAGAATTTAAAGCCGTGGCGAAAGGGGAAAAATTGCGCAGGTTCTTCACCATTCCCAAGATATAAAAGGAGATAACCACATTAATGATTGTCCCTTCTGTTAAGTTCTGCAATATTAAACTCGCTGTGCACCAGAAGTGGCCAAGAAGACGTTTTTGCTACCTGGAAAAAGTTGCTAGCTAAAGGTTGGTGGAAGAGCAAAGCAAATGTCTACCGAGCCATTGACGAGGGGTGAGAATGCAGTTTCAGGTATGATAAGCTCCACCTGTCCATTTCTCTTTGCAGTGAACGGTCAAAACAGACTCCCTATAATCGAGTGAGAGCGTGAAAAGGTGTTTTCACACTCCAGTTAATCAGTGATAGTAGAACATAAGTATTATTTCGTACTGTCTGTTCAGAATCTTAACAATTTTTTCTCTGCAAGAAACCAGACTTTGTTTACCCATTTCACTCCATTCCCATGGTGTAAAGCCATGAATGAGAGTGCAATATGCAGGTTCTCTAAGGCAGATTTAAGAAAAGGTCAGGTACACAAATTTAAAGTGTCGACAGACCGTGGGATGGGGAAGCGGTTTTAAGAATTTGGACAGACTATCCTTGTAATGGCTCCTATATCCTTGATATTCCTTTTAAACTATGATTATAAAAATTGATTTACGAAACCATGCTAATTTAAAGCACAAATATCAAAACCGAAAAGCATAAACCACTTACATTTTCATTCCAGGAGAAAGGATTTCCTAAACTTCGTAATCTAGCTGCAAGAATTTTGTGCATGTTTGGGACTATCTATGTTTGTCAGACACTGTTTTCCTTAATTCAGCTTGCAAAAATCAAGTCAAAGAAGTCAATGGACACTTGAAAGGATGTTTGAGATTGGTTTGTAAACAAAAAGAAACTGCAAACATTGCGGTGAATTTCCGATGTGTAAAATATACACTTTCATTAGCGAGTTACATTTAAATAACAACTGATGTACTGTGTTTTGAGTTTAATTAATTGAATTTTCTAGGAACAATAAGAGGAAAGTTTTATTTTATATAATGTTATGCATTTGTTTAGCGGTGTACAAAATATTACTCTCGTTACTATGAAACAGTGAAAATGCAATTTATTACGTTTCAGCTCAGTTATATTTATATCGAACGTAAGTTTACATACAAATTATTGGTTCTGCCACTATAATAGTTGCATCCCTTACCCGCAGACAAAAGTCAAGAGCTTCAGAGAATTTGCTTGTGCACGAGAGGGCAGTGAGTTGAAGGTACTTGGTCAAAACCTGCACACTATAGAACAGACATGAGGAAAACTGTCCCCAAGTTTTCACTCCCCTAAATGGTATTCTAACCCCTTCCACCACGGTATATCTGTTAAATCCTGACAGAGTAATGAAAAATCTGCGCAAAATTTTGTGGGCACAACTATTTCGGTTACCTCATTCTCCCTTCTCCTGCATGTCCATGTGACATGCATGGGCATCGCAAGTTGTTGTCAATGGTGGAAGTGAGGGCATTGGAAATGACTTGGACTGATCACAAATATACTGTTAATTAAGAGTGTATAATCTGAGAACTATTAACAGTAATGACGGGACCTTCAAACCGTAAGTTTTACTCTGGTAAGTCCATTAGGAGACAGGCTAGGGAGATTGTTTACAATGTTGCCAATAACTTACCAAAAACAAGTACTTGTTCTCTTTCTACTTTCAGTCAACGTGTGAGTATTGCAACAATGATATAGCTCTGATGTTAACTCTCTCTCCATCCCAACCTTTCTATCACTGAACGGGGACTGGCTAAAGCGGGAAGAGGGCAGCAGTCGAAGGCATGAGCTGCGTGGACCGAAATATGGTAGTATTTTTAATTACCTTGACAAACTATAGCCATCAGAAAACGATTCTTGTGTTATCTGTTGTCGAAATATTGCCAGCCGTTCAAAGCAATCCTCCTTGTGTCGAAATCATGTCGAATAACAAAGTAAAATGTAGAGCTATCAGATTGTTAAGAAAGATCGGGAAAAGGTTCTTCGAAGTTGTCTTTAAGCTCGTTATCTATCCCCCACAATTTTACTGATCGCTTATTGGCACTATTTGAGTTACATATACATGTGAACACATGTTATAAAAAATTAATATTGTGAAGTCTAGGAAATGATCATTATTAACAAAGATGTATTTTACACCTGTGTTACAATTATGTTTCACAAACCTGATTCCTAACACAAACAAGATAATGTCCGATAAAACTCAGAGTTGCATTTACAGCATTCTGCAGTACAGGTTCTGCTAGTTTCTTTTCTTCCTTTCCTAAATACATTTTCGATTTACTTGATGTGATAAAATTATGCGCTTTGTATTTATATTGTTCATAATTTATTACATGGGTTTAAAACCTAAGAAAAAATATTTATCAGTTTATGTAAATATGTTTTGAAGAGTAAATTGTGCTTCATTTGTTTTGTTGTATATATGTAATCAGTTGACTTTTGCACAACTTCTAAACTGTAAAACACAAAAAATTACCACACAAAGCTGTAGATCTTGTCAAAACACAATTTATATTCAATAAATTTTATTGTGGAGCCAACCATTTCCGATATATTGCTTGTTATAGGTTTAAATTTTCCAATACGTATATTTTTATCAAATGGGAAATCGTTATATATATATGTGTGTGTGTGTGTGTGTGTGTTTTGATAAGATATACATTGCTTGTGGAGTGTATTTTCTGCTGGAATAGGATATATATTCCATTTATATAACATTTATATTTTTACTTTCTCTATACGTACTATGTGCATATTGGATAGAGAAGGTTTTGTATTGCATCCAAAAATTCGATACCGAGATTTCATCGGAAATACATGTTTTGGGTCACCCTGAATCCCAAAAAAAAGCGTTTTTAGAAAAAGGTCATCTGAGTCTGTCTGTGTGTGTCTGTGGGCAGCGTAGCTCACAAACAAAAAGACCGTTAAATACCAAGGATGCGACACGAAGATTTTCAAGAAACTCCCCCACCCACAACAATCCTTTACATGGGACTTTTTTCGAAATTTTGGATTTTCTTAAAAATTGTTCTAATTATTTTGATTAAAATATCATATATTAAAAATATTTACCTCACAAATAAAATGTATATCTTGAATTTTCTGGGAATAGCCTCTGTAGACTACTGTATTCTGGATGAATTTTACGGAATTTTGCATAACTGGTAAACTGTAAAAGATGGACAAAACTTACTACACAAAAAGTGTAAAGCACATTAAAGCACGTAATTTATGTCATATACCTTTTTTCGTTGAGTTGATCGTTGTTGAGATATTCCTTGTTTCTGATTTCAGCTTTAAAAAACGTATACAGGAATTAGTTAACTCGTGTCCATAAAAAGGAACTTCAGTCACATAGCAACCAGCTTTTGACTATCATTTATCCTATGGTACTCCTTTACTCCGCTTCTACTTACAAGGAAGCTAGTAATAAGACTATTTCTGTTATTTTTTTCTCGATTAGCATGAAGTAAATAAAAGCATAAGCCTTTGAAGAATAATTTGTTGTAGAGATCTAGAGAAAGCCATGTGAATGGAACACGTCAAACTTTTTATTTTAGAGGTAACTATTACCAAAATATTGCTTATAATAGGTTTAAATATTTCCATACTTATTGTTTTCTGAAATAGGAAGCAGTTATTCATAATTTATCCTAGTCAAGCAAAGATAACGGAATTTTAACACCATAACTTTGCACTCCTCTTTTAAAAGAGTTGGCTTTCGCTTTAGCTTATTGTATTTCTCATTTTTTTTTTCTGTAATGGAATAATATCATAATAAACTCCTAAACTCATTTACATCGTCATTCAGCAAACCTTACATTTCCGTCAAGATGTCTATAATTCTAGCAAGACTGGATGCACGTCTAACATACCTTCGGGCTGCCCTCGACCTGCCAACTGCTAGTCGTCGTAATAAACCATTTCTTTAATGTCTATTGTGAATATAATGCTATGTGAATATTAACACATAGCATTTTTTTATTTATTTTACCGATATATTTTAGTCGCCCTCCGTAATGTAATGGTTACCATGCTAACTTGACATACCCAAGGTCGCGGGTTCAAACCCGGCAGTGGACGATGGATTTTTTCGGATGTAAAAATCTTTAGCATGGTTCCTTTGGAAGGGTAGTAAAGTCACTGGTCCCGTGTCGTAGATGTACGACACGCAAACGAACCTCAAGCCTGATAGAGAGAACTCTGAGCAAAATCAAGTGGTCTTTCACGTCCAATTTAGAATGGGACGCTGGGAACCACAGCAATTAAAGAGCGTCCATAAATAACACGATATTTCCATTTTGTATATATTTTAGATCAAGAACGGTTTATGTGATAGCTAGCTCATTTAATAAATATGGGTGCAATGTTAGGTATTATAGTTTTGAAATATGGTACCACAGCGGTCTCTATTCCAGTACATAAAGAAGCATTATGCAGTATACCCATTGTAACCGCAATGTTATACAGTTACCTATATACAGAAAGATACACATAACTTCTCTTAGAAACCATTTAAAAGACAAACTTCCTTTGTTTATTAACAGAGGGTCTGGAACTGAAGAATAAATGTAAGACGGGTTTCTTGGAAGTTATAACGGAAGTGTAGACAACTGACGCGCTATTGATTCCGCGAAAAGTAAAACCATTTTTCGAAAAAGAGTATAAAAAGTTTCTGTCTATCAAGGAGTAAATAAAAATACAAGGAAACAGTCAAGCAAGTGGTAACGTTTTAAAACCTCACTTCAATGACGGTGGGATAACATGTATGGCTTCCAGCTACGAGTTTGGAAGTTGGTTGAGGCCAATTGCATGTATCAGGTTTCATTTTTTCAGAATTTCCTCTTATTCTTTAAGATAATGAGCTTAATAATTAATTCCCGGCAATAATAATAATTAATTGGTGGAAATATCTCATTCCATCGTTACTCCATTAGATACATTCCCCGTCTCTGTAATATTTAGGTAAAAAAAGACATGTTAAACATTTACAAAAATGAGCTAGGATATGATTTTGGATTTTGGTTGCGTAGTATCTTATGCTAAACTTTAGCTTTCACTATTTCCTAGCGTCATTGCATTAGTTTTAATCTCCAAGGGAATTCGTAATATGAAGTTTGACACTTCTCACATTATACATTTGAAAATAAAATTAACTTCTACTTGATAGTGTGACTACGAATTTGCTCCGTAGCTCGTAATTTCCGCACGTGTGTGAGCGGCTTGCTTCGGAAGTCATAGCTGACTGTCGGCGTGCATTTTTTGCTCCTATGCCGTCGGCGAGCACTTTAACATCGAAGCTTAGATTGTTGCACCTGCGATTGTTTGTGAGGGTATTCTGTATAATAAGTATGTAATGAGTATACTTATTGTAAGAAATATGGTGTATGTTACTTTATGTGGAAGCAGACTTTGTCTAATATTGAAATTATAATTTTGTGTAATCAGGGTCAGACAGTTGGAAAACATATTATTGACTGTGTACACTTTTAGAGGAGTGTGTAAAGTAAACATTGTGCAGCTGGTGATATCTATTATACTACCATCCCTTGTGACATACATTGTGCACTAACCACGAATATTTCTGTACACGATGCCATTTTCCACCTATTTTCGGAACTAAAATTCATATAAATATAGAGGGGCCGTTAACGAACTATACCGACATATTTTCACGGAAAATGTAGATTACTTATATGAGTAATTTGAGATAGGAGACTTATGGCCTGTTTATTGAAATTTCGAAGTAACGTCTATAAGTTTCTGAAGTGCCAGCACGCCACGTATCGGCACTTGGTCTGGAATGACAAAAATAATAATATAAACATTTACTCTAAGATAGAAATCGAACTCATTACCTTTGGGATAGCAGCTTTTCGCGTTACGCATTAAGCCACCAGAGCAGTTGCAAAAGCGCCTCTAAAGTAGGCTACATAACTCAAGAACGAAGTTAATGAATGCTAAGTGTCGCACTGCCAAGTTCGAGATTTTACAGATTTTGCGACATCAAATCTTGAGAGCGCTAGTAACGAGCTGCTAAAAATCGATATTTCTATACTAGGGCAACAGCTTTAAAGACATTCTAAGCCATTTTCACTTTCTCTATAGGTGCTTTGATCATAGTGTATAGAGAAGGTTTTGTAATGCTCCCAAAAATTCGATACCGAGATTCACCGGAAATACATGCTTTGAGACCTCCTGAATCTATAAAAAGCATTTTTAGAAAAATGTCAGTGTGTGTGTGTGTGTGTCTGTCTGTGTGTGTGTCTGTGTGTATATGTGTGTGTGTGTGTTTGTCTGTGGGCAGCATAGCTCAAAAACGAAAAGTCCGTTAAAAACCAAACTTGGTATTTAGGTTTGGTATCTTCCAAAGATGCGACACGAAGATTTTCAAGAAAATCCCCCACTCCCAACTACCCTTTACATGGAACTTTTTTCGAAAATTTTGATTTTCTAAAAAATGGCTCTAACGATTTTGATTAAAATATCGTATATTAAAAATATTTACCTGACAAATAAAATGTATATTTCGAATTTTCTGGGAATAGCCTCTGAAGAATAATTTATTCTGGATGAATTTTGCATAACTACTAAACCGTAAGAGATGGACAAAAACTTAACACACAAAAATATAGAACACGTTAAAACACACAATTTATGTTATATACATTTTTCTCGTGAGTTGATGGATTTTGAGATATTACTTCTTTTTTTCAGCTTTGAAAAACATACTTTTCTCATACAGGAATTAGCCAACTCGTGCCCTTACAAACAAGCGAACTTCAGTCACATAGCAACCAGCTTTTGGCTTTCAGTGTAACCTATGGTGCTCCCTTATTTAGCTTCTACTTACAATAAAGCAAGAAATAAGAATACTTCTGCTAATTTTTCTGGATTAGCATGAAATAAATAAAAGAATAAGCTTATTAACAAATATTTGTTACAGAGATATAGAGAAAGTCATGTTAATGGAACACATCAGATTTTTTTCAACCTGATTTGCTTTAACATCGACTTATCAGCACCCGATACCCATATGTTTAACACTATGTAGTTGCGATATGTTTATCCGGGGACCATGCATCGCCGATCTCAAATTACTTATATCAGTCACGTGCGTAATCTGGCAAATTATTTCGGTGTAGTTCATTAACACTCTGTGTATATATAAAGATGCGCCAGACAACTGATGGGCAAGTTCTGGGACTTCATCACAGAGTTAAGGTTACTCTGCCCAACTTCAACTGTACAACACTTTGATCTTTGCCGAGTCAGGCCAGTATTGAACTACGCTTATAATAAACGTCTGCATATTCAGTTTATATTGTATATTCATTACAATTGGGTAAAAAGCTTTTCCTACGAAATACTAAAATTTCTTCTCCCAAACATGAAGTACGATAATAGACGTAGCTCCCTACCAAAATCCAAATTTGCTGCCTTCAATCCGGTGGTGTCATAGGTTGAAAAGCGGCAGCCCAGCAAGAAAAGTGGCATCTTCATCTCTGGTGAAGTAATTTAAATTATTGTAAAATTTATTTAATTGGGGCGATTAAAATAAATAATACTCTTTTTACAATGACACAACCTTACATATATATGAATTATTTTATAAATTTGTATCTATATATTAGAATAATTTTGAATTTTTTAGTTAAAAAACGGGTGCGCTACTGAAGGGAAACATGTCAGTCTTCCTTCCAGGGCAGTGACGTCTCTCCTACTTGTTCACGGGCGAATTGTCTACATTGGCTTTATACAGCAAATGCTTATTTGTGTACTAAACCGTGAAAACATCATGCATTTGTTATTTAGTTTATATGAAGGGCATTTTGATCTCAATAACGCCTCAGTGTCTGACTCATATAACTCAGGTAACATACCTAAATGTTTGTCAGTTAATGTAGACTTTATATTATCATATTTTATTTAACTCATTTTTGAAAACGTTTGTTAAATAAGTACGCTGTGCCAAAAGTTACCATTAGATGGACTGCAAAGAAGCGTAATTTGGGGAAACCTTCACTTGATAACTGTAGTAAGCAAAGCTTACAGTTTTCACATTATGTACATAGTGTATAGAGACGGTATTGTAATTATATCGAGAGTTCACTGGAAATACATGTTGTAGGTCTCCGTGAATCCAAAAAAGGCATTTTTAGACAAAATCTTGTGTGTGTGTTGTGTGTTTGTGGACAGCACAGCTCAAAAAAAAAAAAAAAAAAAAAAAAGACCGTTAAATACTAAACTTGGTATTTAAGTTTCGTATTTTCCAAGATGCGACACAAAGATCATGAAGAAAATCCCCTAGCCCAAACTACCCTTTACGGAGAACATTTTTCAACAATTTTGATTTTCTTAAAAATGGCTCTAACGATTTTGATTAAAACGCCATATATTTAAGATATTTTTATGATCAACGATATGTATTTCTTGAATTTTCTGGGAATTGTCTCTGAAGACGTATTCATTCTGACTTTTATATTACTGGCAAATCGTAAGAGATATACAAAAGTTTACTATATAAAAATGTAGATCTCATTAAAAGACACAATTTGTCATATACATGTTTTATAGAATTACGTCACTGAACGGTGGAAAGTGCCATATTTGCGCACCCATGTTCTAAAGTCTTGATATACCGCTCAACTATACCGTCTGATTGTGGGTGGAGAATCTTTGTGCTCGTCTTGTGCACTCCAAGTCGCTCCTGTGTTTATCTCATGAGATGGGACTCAAGATGGTAACCTGCTCACTGTGCAGCTCCAACAGTACCCTAATGCTTCCCAAAAATTCTGCCTTTCAGTTTTCTTTCGACGCTCCTCGCTCCGAATTTCCCGTCGAAATTGTATCAACTGTTGCATACTATGCATTCCCAGTTAAAACTGACTCTCTCTAATGCTCGTTCTCTCTCCTTTTTATACCTGTCGAGGACGTGGCGAGAAAGTTCCCGAGGTAGCCGCACGTGCAAACCACCACAAGTGTCACTAACTCATACTGTTGCACCAGTATCCACGTGCCGACGGCACACGTATCCACTAACGCACGGTAACAATCAGCTATCACCCAAGCAAACCGCTCACACATGTTTGACAATTACGGCCGTAAGGCGTAGTCAGAATATATTGCATATCTGGATTGTTATTATACGTATTCCAAAACATGTCCGTTTAACATAATAAGTTAATTTCTTCGTAATGAAACAGATGTTATAACTTGTTGCACTCTATTGTAGTATGAAACGATTTAATAACTGAAGTGTGATATACTAATATTAAGAACTATATTTAGAACATATTTTGTAAAGAAGAGTGGGAACTTATTTTAAAATATCGGACACTATAGTTATGAAAACCCAGAAACAGTCGAATATTGTTCAGTTAGCGAATTTGCGTAGCGGCACCAAAAAAAAAGGGACTTCCCGAAACTTGGTATAGTCCGAGTCGTATAAGAAAATAGTGAAATATGTCAGAAGTGAAAGTAATAGTTACAAAATATTGAATTATTTGTCTCTTAAAGTGGGAGTGCTACAACTTTGCAGTCCTTATGGACTAATCGCCTTGCTTAGAAGTTATTTCCCCTCTACTTACACGAAAGCGAGTACTAGGACCAGTTCTGCTAATATTTATCTCGATTAGAACGAGGTATATACAAGAATAAGCTTTTTAACAACAATGTTTACCCTGAACCATTGCATTTTGTTTCTAAACAAATATAAAACTAAGTATATAATGTTTTTTTAAAATTATATCAAAGCAAATGAAAGTCGGCGTCATGAATACGATGAACAACCTTCGCTTGTTTTAATGTTCTTAACCGCTCTGTTCTGAAAGTCATTAAAAAGTCCTCCACGTTCGCAATAATAACTTTAAAATATCATTTATATTCTAAGAGTTGTATGAAATATGTAAAATAAACCCGCCGCTAAATGTTATGCTGCTACAGTCCATGAAGGACCTAAATGCACAACACAACACACACTCACGCATACAAACTTCCTCAAAATGTTTTTTGGATTCAGGGGCCTTACCCTGCTATCGCGACTACCTTAAGCCCAATTCCCATAGCAGAGTTGAGGTCCATCCAAAACATACAGGAGACTATGTGGTCAGCCTCGCCCATCCTCCGCCGGAAAGTTGGCTCACGAGACCAGAATCATTACATATCACAGCACCCCACTTTCTTCAACTTTAATCGACCTTCACTTTTTTCCTCACCTGAAGGAACACCTAGGAGGCTGACGATTCGTTACAAATGACGTGGTACAACACTTTACGACATCATGTCTGAATACGTAAGGACAGGATGTTTACTAGGAGGGAATATTGAAACTCGTCCCACGAAGCGACAAGTGGCTAAACCGATATGAAGAATAGGTATAAAAATAACCTAATGTATCAGATGGCTGTATGTTTGTACGAAATAAAATATACTCGTTTCACAGCAGGCTTTGTAACCTTAGCTTCTGAACATCCGTCGTATGAACTCCGGAACTTAAAACATTTAGTGCACTGTAAGTCGCCATGGGGTATGTCATCTCAAAATAATTTGGATCTCTTTGTAGTTTTCCGAAGAACAAAAATGCGAGTCATTTGGGTAATTTCTTGACGTATTGGCATGTTTCCTTCGTAGCTCAGTTGGCTATGGGCAAAGCGCGGGTCATTTGAGGTGGGAGAGCGTTGGAGGGTGTATTGTGACGCAACGTAGCTTCGCCTATATCGCAACAATAGCGTAATGCAGTTCTTAGTTTTGATAAGCTAGATATGCTAAGGTATGCATTAAGATAATGCAACCGTGAAATTTGGAATATCCACAGTAAGATATCTTCTTGTAAAATACACAAAATAATAATAATAATAATAATAATAATAATAATAATAATAATAATAATAATAATAATAATAATATTTTTGTCAAGTAATAAAATTCTAGGTTGCGTGGCAATTTAAATAATAATTGTTATTGCATAACATGCGTCTCTATAATAAAAATCTGCTGTGTACCATTCACATGACTTTCTCTATATCCCTGCAACAAATTATTCTTAAAAAGCCTATACTTCTATTTACTTTATGCTAATCAGAAAAAATTAGCAGAAATAATTTTATTACTTGCTTCCTTGTAAGCAGAAGCGAAATAGGGACTACCATAGATTAAAGTGAAAGCCAAAAGCTGGCTGCTATGTGACTGATGTTCCTTTGTTTGTATGGACAGGAGTTGACAAATTCCTGTATGAGAATTATAAGATCTTCAAAGCTGAAACCAAGAAAAAGGAATATCTCAAAAACGATAAACTCCACGAAAAAATGTATATAACATAAATTGTGTGTTTTAACGTGCTCTACAGTTTTTGTGGGTTAAGTTTTTGTCCATCTCTTACGGTTTAGTAGTTATGAAAAATTCATCCAGAATAAAGGGATCTTCAGAGGCTATTCCCAGAAAATTCATGATAAACATTTCATTTGTCAGATAAATATCTTTAATATACGAAATTTTAATCAAAATCGTTAGAGCCATTTTTGAGAAAATCGAAATTTTCGAAAAAAGTTCCATGTAAAGGGTAGTTGGGGGTCGTGTCGCATCCCTGGAAGATACTAAACTTAAATACCAAGTTTGGTATTTTACCGACTTTTCGTTTTTGAGTTATCGTGTTCACAGACACACGGACACACGGACACACACATACACACACGGACCCTTTTGTGAAAATGCTTTTTTTGGTTACAGGGGACCCTAAAACATATATTTCCGATGAAATCTCGGTATCGAATTTTTTGGTGGAGTGCAATACATTCTCTATACACTATGTACATAGTGAGTATAGAGAAAGTAAAAATGAGTCTTATAAAGAATTTTTAAAAATAGTCATAATACAAATTTAAGCCTTTCATTAAATAAGTTTATAAATACATTTGTTATATATTTATCTTAATCCTCTTTGTTGAAGTAAAATCATTACACTTGTACTCACCACAACTCTTGATTTTCCAAATATAATAAATTATTTCTCTAAACTGGAGAATTATACCATAAAGTTATATGATCGTTTACAAGTAACTTTGAGAGACAGTACAAACATTTTGAAACAAAATAGCAAACAATTGCATCATATATACAATTTTGAGTATGTAAAAGTGTTGGAAAATATTTAGGAGAAAACATAGTTTAAGTTGGGTGCGCCTATTCATAAGCACGCGTTTGTTCATTTAAATATCAGTTAAGTTAAGATAAACTATATATTGTCTTATAGTTTTCAATTCATACTGTATTACAAAAATCTGATGTGATCCATTCACATGCCTTTCTCTACATCTCTACATTCTCTGCAACAAGTATTATTATTAAGCTTATGCTTCTATTTACTTCATGATATGATAAAACATTACCAGAAATAAATAGTCTTATTACTTGCTTCCATGTAAATAGAAGCAAAATAAGGGAGTACCATAGGCTAAAGTATTAGTCAAAAGCTGGTTGCTATGTGACTGAAGTTCCTTTGTTTGTATGGTCATGAGTTGACAAATTCCTGTATGAGAAAAGCTAGTACTTTAAAGCTGAAGCTAAAAACAAGAAATATCTCAAAAACGACAACTTCACGCAAAAAAATGTATATAACATAAATTGCATGCTTTAATGTACTCTACATTTTTCTGTGGTAAGATTTTGTCCATCTTTTACGGTTTAGCATTTATGCAAAATTCCGTAAACTTTATCCAGAATAAAGTAGTCTTTAGAAGTTATTCACAGAAAATTCAAGATATACATTTTATTTTTCAGGTAAATACCTTTAATATGCGATATTTTAATCAAAATCGTTAGAGCCATTTATAAGAAAACAATAGATTTCGAAAAGTGTTCTATGTAAATGGTAGTCCTGGGAGGGGGAATTTTCCTTAAAATTTTCGTGTCGCATTCTTTGAAGTTATTAAACTTAAATACCAAGTTTGATATTTTACTGACTTTTCGTTTTTGAGTTATCGTGTTCACAGACACAGACACAGACACACACACATACACTTTTTCTGAAAATGCTTTTTTTGTTTAGAAGGGACCCTAAAACATATATTTCTGGTGAAATCTCGGTATCGAATTTTTGGGCGGAGTGCAATACTTTCTCTATACACCATGTACATAGTACGTGTAGAGAAAGTAAAAAACTCATAATTTTTTCGCATTTTATTGTGAAATTTCACAGATCATTTTAAGATAAAATCCAGCATTTTATTCTTTATTATTCATAAATAGTGATTTAAAAGTCAAATACATCATATTCTTTAACAAATTGAAGCTATAAATATAATGAAGCTTCTAACTCGAGGAAAAATGAACAACAGTATTCAGCACTTGTAGTTCCTATAGTAATTAAATTTAATCTTACTTTAATTGGCATTAACTAATTAATTACTAACTCGAGCAAGCGTGTACAGCCCCATATGCAGTACACATAC
The DNA here is from genome assembly GCA_030762935.1 of Hymenopus coronatus. Classification (NCBI taxonomy): domain Eukaryota; kingdom Metazoa; phylum Arthropoda; class Insecta; order Mantodea; family Hymenopodidae; genus Hymenopus; species Hymenopus coronatus. The sequence goes on along the minus strand of CM060890.1, from coordinate 30,035,391 downwards.
ATTCATAAATTCATTCATTAAAGCAGATGTATAGTCACTAGGTATTTTGGCAAACAATAATATGTTTGGTTGTAAATTAATCTATTCTTGTATACAAATGTGTGTTTTTTTAAAGAAGGGAATTTCCCATATATGTTTGGATATTATAGCTATTTTCAGATTGGGTTTTATAGTTGCAACTCTCTTAACAGTCAAATGCAGATGTTCCGCATAATTTCAAGTTTATGTAATTTTTATTTAGTATGTTTTGTTTATATATGTTGTATATATGTTTATGTATGTTTGCTGCGCTTCTTATTCACTTGTTCTTCAGACCCTACCATACATTATTGCCTTCACATATTTGTTAAAATGTTTAAAATGTTTCTGTATAAGTTCTTTCTGTGTCAGTGGCCACGTTCCTCCATTTTTGCGTATTTCATCTTGCAGCTTGTTTCTGGCGTGTTGCTGATTACACAAGCATATGGTCTACGGTCTTTCCGACATGGGCAATTTGAGTCGTTTAGGATCCCTATTCGGTGAAGATGTAATTTATTTTTGCCGCGTCCTGTTACCATTTCGGAGATCTCTGATGTTATCTGGCATTTGAGTTTTTAATCTGTCTCTAACTGACTAGAGAACTTCTTGCAAGTGGCTCCTTTAGCTGTGTTCCAATCGTGGTGCCATTTGATAGCTTCATCTTTTATCTCTGTAATAAACTCAGAGGTTCCATTGGTTCCTCTTGCAGTTTATTTAGCCAATTTTTCTGTCATTTCATTGCCGTGATTTCCTACATAGGCTGTTATTCAGCGTACTGTCCAGTTTTGTTCCCGGAGTTTTCTTAATGTTTCTCTTATTTCTGATATTATGAATCCATGCTTAAAGTTGTTTTTAATAGATCGTGAGAAATTTGACTTTTCTGTGTAAACGGCCACAATTCTTTCAATTTAGTCGATGGATGGTATGGCTTCTAGGGCTATAAGGATTCCGATCTGCTCTGCTTGATTGTTTGAGCAATTTAGCTTTCAATGTGTGCAGAATCTGTCCGTTATTTTAGAATATTGTAGCAGCTCTTACCATACCCTGGAGTTTACTGCCATCCGTGAATATTCGTATTTTGTAGCCATTTGTTTCTGCAATCCCGTCCACATTACTCTTATTATTGTTGTTTAGTGGCTCCATCATTATCGCTCTTCCTTGCTAATAGATAAATCACTGAACACTGTAAGAGAGCGCAGATTGAAAAATGTCGAGAATACGAAGGGGTAGGTGTTCGATACTAAACAAACTTGTGGATAATTTGAACTTATTTTGAGTGACAAGAGGAGAGCATTTTACTTTCGAAACAGTAAAGATGTAACTTGTAATTCACTGAATGGATTCTAAGTGAGCTTGGTTGACTTATGTTCATTCTCTTTTCAAAGCTCTGCATATTATTATCCTGATTTCTTTTTGTATCAAGCGTAATACGCTTATTTGTAAAAGTACACGGCGCTTTTATTTACTAACTATATTATGAAATAATTTTATTGTGTTTTATTGTGTAACTAACATGTCAATACATGTAATGAGCTACCTCAGCGTGTGCATATTTACGCTCAAACCCCTCTCTTTATATCAATGACTACCCTGTGTGTTCCTAAATGTCTGTGCTTCGGAACCGAAAACAGACTTCTAATGACAATAATATGTATAACTTAATGGTGAATACTGCTCACATCCTATGAGAGAGAGCAGTGTGACTTAAAATAGCTTCCCCTCCATGGGAGCAGTGGCGTAATGCGATTCTTAGTTTTGAAAGCTAAATGCCCATGTATAAAAATGCAAGATATAATTGTATAACAACAATGTGCTCAAATACTTTTTATTCATACAATAGAGGTTTGAAGGTCAAAATATCTCATATGTCTCATATAAACAAAATTTAGCTTATAAACTAGCAGGAAACATGAAAAAATAAATCTAGTACTAAAGCTTTACATTATATATATTCATGCCCATATACTATCCCATGCTTCTTACTTTTTGTATAGTTTATAGAGAAGTTATTCTATTGCACTCCAACCTTTGATGTCGAGGATTGATTGGAAATATATGTTTCGAGGACCCCTGACTCCAAAAATAGCACTTTTAGGAAAAGTTCCACCTGTGTGTGCGTCCGTATTCTCATTTTCCCTGTGTCTCTGTGAACATCAGAAATCAAAAACAAAAAGTCGGTTATAACTAAACTTAATATTTGTCTACTACTTCCAAGAATGCGAATCGAAGATTTTCAAGAAAAGCCCTCCACCTAACATTCTTTACAAGGAACAATTTCCGAAAATTTAATTAAAACAATATATAATAGCCTATTGCAGTGTTTTGTATCCTACAAAGTATGAAAAAGCCAATTTTTCCCTGAATGTTCGACCACATTGCACTAAAGCAGAATCAGAAGGAGCATGATAGGAGTTGTCTGGCTCGCTGTGTCAAAAATGCCCATTTCTGATCTTCAATAATGCTTTTATATTTCACTTAGTTACTAAGGATCATAGACAAGATTGTTTTAAAATGACAATAAAGGTAAACACAAGAAACATCGCCTAAAATGAAGCGCGCATTCGTTTTTATATAGCAGTCAGTGCCATAGTGATCTAATTTAAGTGCATCCAAAAAGAATTATCGAACTAATTATCTTCCTGTGTAATACAGTGGGACCTTCATGCCTGTTTTCAGCACATATTTTAGAGACAGCTGATCTGTTACAGTGCACTTGTCTGAACCTCCGTGGTTTGTAACAGTAATTAACGCGTTTATTTGTACTTTGCTATTGTCACTATTTCTGTTTGTTTGCTATTTGTATATCTTGTTAATTTGTTTATTATGTTTTGTATACATGCACCGTAATTGGAACACTGCTCAGTTGCAGACCCAAACAAAGAGATTGACTGCAGAGTGTCGCACGACAACTGTGACATACTGATTCCCTATCATGTCAAACATGGTACACCATAACCCAGATATGTTCTGGCAAATTTCGGTCCGAATGCAATTCTCGATTTTAATAAAAGGTTTCATTTCGATAGCTGTCTATGCCTTCTGTAATTCTAGAGCCTGAAATCTGATGAAACGGTAAGGATAAAGGGTAGAAACGGAGGGAGACACTTCGTGCACTGGGAGCTACACAGATTGTTGGAGCTAAAACCCCCAGGGGGTTCAAATGAGCAGAAGGAAGCCACAGGCCGCAAGGAGACAGGCCACTAGAGAGATACGTGTAAGCCGCTAACGCTTTCAAGCATTACCAGCCCCACAGCAACTCGTGCATCTGTCAGCCACCTAGTGTACACGGGGAGCAATCTCTCTATTGAGCATGATTTGTGTCATCTATCATACGCCGCGAACCTAGAGGCACACCTAAATGATGATAGGGAAACGAAATGCAGGGGAAATGGTAGGAAGGAACTTAGTAGTAGAGAAACACCCTAGCATTCGCCTACCAACCCCAAGGAAACTACGTGAAGGTCACTGGGAATCGAGCCCGAGACAGGAAAATGCGAATCGCACACACTGCCATTGCGTCACCTTACTCGTTGAAATCTAATGGTGCATATTTTTACTTTATCTACCACACACATAGTAGAGAGAGGAAGTATTGCATTCAGCCTAAAAATTCGATACCGAGATTTCACTGTACATACACGTTTTGAGGTCCCCTAAATCTGAAAAATGCCCATTTAGAAAAAAATCCACAAATGTGTGCCCACGAGTCTGTGAGCAGCACAACTCAAAAACGAAAAGTCCAATAAATAACTAACCCGGTATTTAAGTTCAGCATTTTTAAAGAATACATCACAAAGATTTTCCAGAAAATCTCTCCAACCTAAACTACACTTTACATGAAACATTTTTTAAAAATTCTATATTTTTAAAAATGACTAGCGATTTACAAATGAACGGTTACCTTTAATTTCTATAGAATATCCTCTGAAGTTCTCTTCAATCTGGAGGACTTTTGTGTAACCTGTAAAACGCAATGGACAGATAGATAAGATCTTACACAAAAAATTGAACATATGGTTAAACACACAATTTATGTCTCTCTGAGTATCTAATAGTTTGGATTTGACTATTTCGAATATATTTCTATTCGATGAAAATTCAATTTTAAAATACCTTTACTTTTCTCAGACGGGATCATATCTCTTTTCATTTACTGCTTTCATGCAAAGAGAGCCGAATTTAATTTATGGCATGGAGACAGGTTTTAAAAGGTTTAGCTATTACTTTAGCCAACTGTATTCCTGTAATTCCCTTTTACTTATAAGGAATAGATAAGTAATAAGACAATTTCTGCCAATGTTTATTTCGGTTAATATGAAGCAAAGTTTTTGTAAGAATAATTTGTCACCAAATAGGTAGATAAGGTCATGCGAATTGAACACATTAGATTTTTCTGCTATGATTTATATGAACCAAATTATGGTTTATACTCCAAAATACCACCAATAACTTTTTGGAGAACGATACAATTTTAGTGCTCGATCTTCTACAGTGCAGGAAGAGGTGCTCGAAAGACGTATGTGCAGAAGAAAATCCGCTGTAAACATGAAAACAATGATAATTACTGGGCCAGGAAATAACCTTTACATTACTAATCTGTAAAACATGGGAATGGAGTTTTATTTACGGACGCTCTGAGGTTCTCAGCGTTCCATTCTATGTTGGACATGGAAGACTGCTTAATCTTGATCAGAGGCTTATTTATCAGGCCTGAGGTTCTTTTACGATACGGGACCAACGGCTTCACTTCCCTTTCGAAGGAAGCCATATTAAGGATTTCTACGCCCGAAAGAATCCATCGTCCTCTGCTTGGTTTGAAGCCACGAGCTTGGGTATATGAGGCTAGCAAGGTAAATACTACACCACGAGGGCGATACTATTCTGTAAGTTAGCTCTAATAACAGACTATACGAAACGAAAGTATTCCATACTTCATACGTGCTAATAAACCACATAACTATTCGTTCATCAACGGAATTAATGCACAAAATGTTTAAAACAAAAATTCGAAGACATAAAAAAACTGTGTAATTAGTAATAAATATGCATATTTTATAACGCAAAATTATTTGCTTTAAAAAACCGTTAAAATAAATGTTTTACATGTCATATCAAGTCCGTGACTTCTGGTCATATTAGTGACATATATTCCCATAAGTCGATTGTACTATTATTGCTGTTATTGTTATTATTATTATTAACTTTTATTATTATTGCTTTTATTATTAACAATAATCATAACACAATATTTTATTTTTCCTTTAGCTTTCACATGCGGTATAAATAATAAAAACGGTATTGAATTTCACTCAAGAAACTTTATATTGATATTACGCCGGAAATATTATTTTGAGGACCGCCCGATTTTTAGAACAAGGTCTGTATGTTTGTATGTATGTTCGCGGGCCATGTGTCTGTGAATTTCATAGCTCATCAATATCTAACTTCATATTTAAGTTCAGTAATTTTCAAGACCGCGAATGTTTTGGGGGAAATTCCCCCACTCCAAACTGCAGTTGCATTGAAAAATTTACAGAATTTCCGATTTTTTCAAAGATGGTTGAATGATTTGTATTAAAAACCACCATTTATTAAATATGTGTACATCAAGAATATAACGCATGTCTCGAATTTCTTGGAAACAGCCTCTGAAGGTCTCTGCATTCACAATGAGTTTTCGATAACTGATAATACGTAGGAGATAAGTAAAACAATGCACTTGTAGATCTGCTTAATACACACAGTTAATGTAAAATAAATTTTATTTTTATTTTTTGAGTTAACTGTTTTTTAAATATTTCTTGTTTTTGTTTATATGTTCAATACCTATACTTTTCTCAAACAGGAAGTCGTCAGTCCTTTTTCCTTTTCCACACAAGGAGAATGGGATATCAATGTTACCAAATAGCGACGAGCTCTTATAAAATTTAACTATTAAGTTTGCTTCCTTTGTACCATAAAGAAAATATACAATAAAACAGTTTTCTACAAATGTTTATCTCGATTAGTATGAAGTATAAAGAATAGTTTGCTGCAGAAAGGTAGAGAAATCATGTGAATGGAACACAGCAGATTTTTCACGTTGATCATGCAAAGAGTAGTGATTTTAAAACCATCACAAAGTAATAACTTCTTTATTGATTTTTCTATCACGTCAGCAGTGTATTCCCTTATTCTTCTTGTGCCTACAAGGAAATATGCAATAAAATCACTTAGGTTAACGTTTATCATAATTACTAAGTAGTAGGGTAAGGTCAGGGGAATCGGATCAGAAGGCGAATAGAGTCAATTTTTTATATTTCGTCCTCGCTACCATACAAGAAGTAGTGAAGTAACTATTACCAACAATTACAACTTCGTCCAGAGGTTGGAATAAGAAATCATTGTGAGAAGTGTTTAATGGTTATGTAGTTTCCTTTATAAGTATGTGCTGTTTGAGGTGAGGTCGTATTTGTATTCCCTCTTTAAAATAGTATAGAAATTATATTGAATTTGCTGGAATAGTTTTATTATTTATTGAGCATTAGTTGTCTATTACGCTAATCCTTTCTGTCCGAGGTTATATCGGTGTTCACGTTATATCTTTGTTATGTAAGTGTATTAACAAGGTAAAAAGAAACCCTGCAATTCAGGCAAATAGGGTCAAATTATTGCGGGTGAAAAGGTCAATATTTTTTCTCTTCGTTTATATCATAGATGGGGAAATACAAGCAAAGAACACCTCTCAGTGGACAGAATATGACATAATAATGCAACTGGTCACAATGTTGGATGGATTAATGAAGAGGAAATTCTGAAGTGGCATAAACACTTTAACACTCAATTGGATTATTCCTGGACAGCGCATTTAAGTTATTAGATGGGTATATATCACATGAAAGTTTACAAGCTCTCCGATTCTATGAAGCAAATAACAAAATACAATACCAAACTTCCCTTGCAGCCGCTGGCTTTTAAAGCCAACTACGATAATCAATGCTTGAGCGAAGATTTTCTAGGTAGTACGAATGAAGGAAGCCACACCGGCGAATGCTGAGAGCGGATATCGTTCTTCAGGCATCTATCCAGTTAACAAAAATGTAGTGACTATGCATGACTCTTTCCTTCTGGTTCCAAATCGCACCATGGATATTCACTGTCTGAAAGACCCCTTGAACTGAGTAGACAAAGCGTTCAGGGATGAAGCAAATAGCTCTTCTGGCTTCTCCAGAAAATATTCTATAGACTACAGAGAGACTGCAAAAGAAAAGAAAACTGTTTCCTCATCAACAAAACATTAATCACATCAGTAATAAGTGAATACGTAAACGGTCTACATATCATCAGAATCGTTCGGAAGCGATAAAGGAGATGATAAAATTACTTCTTGTGCACTCTGCAAGATAAAATACAGTAATCCCATTAGCCGTCAAGCTTGGTGACTGGATTCAGGAAAAAGAAGAGATGTGGTGGTATAGTAAGTAAAAGTAAATTTGTCTGCGGGGAATGTATTGTTGTCGAATCATATATTAATATTTCTACTGACCCTATTCGCCTATCTCTTTTACCCGATTCATCCAACTTAAGGAAGGCGAAAACGGTCATGCAGCAAACTATGAACAAACTCATTATATATAAAACTGGACAGTATTTACGCATTCTCAATTAGTGAAATTTGTTCATAAAAGACTACTGTTTGTAAGCATATGAAGTAATCGGTATATTAAAGACTTGTCAGCCACGAAGACTTTTCCAATTTTTGACTCGATTGCCCCGACCTTAACCGAGATAGAAAACCAAACTTCTGTATAGTTTGTTGCGTAAAGACGGAAACAGTTAGGTGAATAAAAGATCATATTACTCTCTAGTATATATGTACAACGTACATAGTAAATAGAGAGGGTTTTGTATTCCTCCCAAATATTCGATACCGAGATTACACTTGAACTGTATGTTCTGAGACTCCTGAATCCAAATTCAAAATGATGTGAACCATTCACATAACTTTCTCTAGCTATTCCAAATACAAACCATTCTTACGAAAGAGTATTCTTTTATCTACATTATGGTAGTCAAAATTCATCTTATTACTTGCTTTTTTGTATATAGAAGGGAAATAAGGGAATACATTATACTAAAACACAGACAAATCTTTTAAAGCTAGTCGCTATGTGAAACAATTGAGGTTCAGTTCGCTTTGCATTGTCCCAATTGAGAAAAGTTACGTAGTTTAAAACTGGAACCAATAACTACGAATATCTCAAAAAATGGCCAACTCTACAAGAAAAACGTACATTATATAAGTAATGTGTTTTAATGAGATATATATTTGTTGTGCTTAGATTAAGATTTTCTCTCTCTCTCTCTCTCTTACGGTTAACCATTATGCAAAATTCAGCAAAACTCATCCAAAATAAAGAGATCTTCAGAGACTGTTCTCAGGAACTCCATGTATACATTTTATTTATACATTAAATATCTTTAATATACAGCATATTAATCAAAATCGCTATAAATGTTTTAAAAGATTGTTCCATATGAAGAGAGTTTGTGGTTGGGAGATTTTTTGATTTTTTCTTCGTATCGCATCCTTGGAAATGCTAAACATAATTACCAATCTTGATTGTTTTTCATCTTTGCTGTCCAAAACAGACAGACACACACGGACTGTTTTATAAAAATGCGTTTTTCGGACTCAGGGAGCCTCAAAACATATTTTCGGTGAATTTCAACATTGAATCTCAACCTGCTCTAGATACTATGTGCATTGCATCTTTATACGTGCTAGAGAAAGTGAAAAAAATTAGAACAATGCCAGTGCGTGTACCTGTTTGTGTGTGTGTCTGAGAACAGTATAACAACATAACTCAATAACGAAAACTCCGTTAAATACCAAACTTGGTATTTAAGTTCAGTATTTCCCAAGGATACTACACAAAAAGTTTTAAGAAAATCCTCCATACCTATCTACTCTTTATATGGATAAATTTTCACAAAAATGGCTCTATTTTGATTAAAATATCGTATATTAAATTATTCCTGGGATTTCTCTTGATTTTGAATTGGTTTTGCATAACTGGTAAAGACATAAATATACTATTCAAAAATGAGGATTTCGTCAAAACACACAATTAAAGTCATATACATGTTTGTTGCTGAGATGACCGTTTCCGAGATATTCCTTGGCTTCAATTTTAAAATACTTTTTTCAGAGAGAAAGTGGCCGCATTTTTGTTGTTGACTTATGGCCAAGCAAATATGCGAATTTTAATGAGCAACGCTTAGCGACAGCTTTAAAAATATTTGACTATCGCTTTAGCATAATGCATTTCTTTAGTTTCCTTCTACTCATAAGGAGCCAATTATTAAGAACATTCTACTAATCCTTATCTAGGTTAGTTTGGTGTAGAAAGAAGAATACTCTTTTTTAAGGAGTTTCTTTGTTGAACAGCTCGAGAATGTGTTATATGACTCATCAGGCTTTTTAATGCAATATTAAAGTATCTCAAAACATGCCACCAAGGCAGGTGTTTCAGACGTTTTGTCTGCGACTGGCATTTGGGAGGTAGTGGGATGGGTTCTCACGGCCAACCTCTGTGACCTCTCGGGGGTTTTTCCCGTGTCATTAGGCGAGTTCTGGGGAGGATTTTTCATTCTTCACTTCTTTCTTTCAAGGGTGAAAGTGTCGGCGAGGACTGCTGAGGTGGAAATGGTTGCGCTTTGGAAACTCAGCTTTCGGGGGAAGGATAGCGCTAGGGGTCAGGGGCGTTTATTTAGACCTGAGGCGCACGCTCCTACCGCTCACCGTGATAAAATGAAGAACTGCTTGGGAACTGTTAGAGACTCTCCACAATAGCTCCCGGTACAGTCTGGTCTATGCAAGCGATAGCTCTCTGAAGTAGCTCTCATCTCATCCTCCTCTCCCGGGGTCTGACGTTCTAAAAGCCTAATAACTGCCTGAGGTGCGGAAATCCTCTGGTACACTACACCACACTACACCAAACGTATTAAAACTATCTTCACATTCTTGTGAGAAAAGCTATGTGGCAGTGGCAAGCTCTATCAAACAATTAGCTGTCATATAAACTATAAACTCCAAAATTAAATTAGAGATCCTGTAAATAACAACGCAGCATTCCATGCAGGTAAAATCTCTGTGTGAAGTATTGAGAGACGATCAGGTGCGATTCACCACTGTTCGCTACTAATACACTCTCAAGCGGGTTGTCAGAACTAACCAATTGAGTCATTTATGACGTAAACGACGGTATTTCAGAACCCTGACAACCTCTAACCAGAAAACTTAGGAAGTTAGATGGCCTCATCGACAAGAAAACAAATCTAAGGATTAGGATTAAGGTCAGTACGGACGGGTCATTGGGGACGAGGAACCGCATATAGTCTCTGGGGAACCTTTGCTAATTACTGATCCCAGAGAAGGAGGGATGAGGGATATATCACTGGTCAAACAGATCCCGATTACGACGGACACAAACCATGAACGAACTGACCGAAACATTAAAATATATTTTTTCCATTCTGAGGAATATTCTTTTTTATTTCAGAAATTTTTTTCTTTGTATTGCTCTTTTAAACTTTAACAAAAATTTAAGGTATTTTCGTTTTATAGGATATTTATAAATTTTTATGCCTTTAACCCTTACGTGTTTCTCAGAACACTTCCGTCGCCGGCCGGGCCTAACCCACGGGCCCGAGACTCCAGATTTCCAATAAGAAGACCTTAGCGCAAAACACCTAAAGGCGAGTTCCGATTGGGCGGCACTTGACGAGTCAGCAATAAACTTCTTTAGTGCGCAAGCAACCATCCAGCCGCGCCTCACCGAACACCGTCTCAGAATCGTTTAACCCGAAACAGGCCACAATTTAGTGATGAGAACACGAACATGCGGAGGATGTAATATGAACCTTCCGGCATTCCCTTCCCGGGGAAACCCCTAAGGTCAGAAAGAACGACCAAAGAAATCGAATCTAGGATCTCCCTATTGCGAAACTCTCGGTCAACTAAGCCTAACGTACATTTTTGAAGGGCTATCACAAGCGGGAAGTACAGAAAGAAGTTCCCTGCAACTTAAAGGGAATATTCCGCTCTCAAAATCCGAATTCGCGTTTGAAATTGGCAACCAAGTTTCTGCATGCGAGCTTCGCGAAATATATTCTAAAGCATATTTTTTGGAAAATATGGCCAGAAGGATTCGCTTATTCAAACTTATTCTATTTTGCTATATCACAAACAATTACTACAAATATTGTACAATACACTGCATTCAAAAAGAAAGCAATTTACACAATTCATGAACATGTAGAAGGTTATCAAGTAATTAGTAAATTTCAATCTTCGTTACCGATGTGGGGTATTTTTACCAGGCTCGCTACGATTGCTTATAGGAGCTACTGTCATAGGAATTATTACTCTCGCTCTCTAAAAAACGCATTTACATCGAAAGAGAATATTGTGGCCCCGATGTTGTATTAAGATTGGTTTTTGAGTACGTGTTCATAAACTAGGACTGTTCGACCTTTAAAATTTTACATGATCTAAATTTAAACCGGCTTAAGCCAGGTTGGGTTCTATCTTTAATTGTATTAAATATCTTAGTACCAGAGGATCAGGATCTCTGCCTGTTTTCCAAACCTAACCTCAAACACTTCTGTCCTCGTTGCATCTCATTTGGACGGAAACATGAACTATGGTTATCTTACAGAATCTTGTGTTCTTGCATCATTACAGGAGCAATTTTTGTTTTCGTAGTCGGCTAATCCTCCCCATATGTAGGGCTGACATCCCCCTAAGACTTACAAGTGGATGCGTAGGAATCAGAAGCCTGTGAGGGAGCCAACGGCACGTAACCACAGAATGAAAAGCCTGGAACGAGGGGTTGGCCCGTAGACAGTCATGCGCGTGAGGGAGTGGATGATATGACATGAAAACGAAATGAATGATAGGAAAAGTGTTGATAGAGTAATTGGTGGAATGAGTGGCGGAAGAAACCGGAGGACCTGCAGAAATATGGGAGGTGGGATCACTCGGCCACGCCGCCGCCTGAGAAATAATATATAAATATTCATTTTATCTTAAGTTCTGCGTACTTGAGCAGTATAATTAAGCATAAGAGCAGTCCTTACACCTTCCCATTACTCTCTTCGATATAAGTTTTTTTCTCTCTTTTTAACCTCTCTCTCTTCTTCAAAGAGTGCTGTGTAGAGGTCCAACGCAAACGAAAAGCTTTTGTGCTGTATCAGCAAGCTATTTACCAGCAGAATCAGAGAAATGACATCTAAAAACAAAAGCCACTTAAATCGCGCTCCCTTCTCTGAATACAACGAAGGATGCATCATTTGTATTCTATTCGGCAAGCATTTTCTTGCTTTCTTTTTCGCAAAGGAATTCAATGTCTGTAACGTTTGATATATTGCTCTTTCACATTACATCTGCGTGCCCATGCTATTCTTCTCATCCTTTGCGCAATGCAAAACAACTACACACAAATACAAGTTTTAGCATTACAGTTCTCCTGCCAAAACACTGAATCAAATAACTTCATCTGTATATGCCTCTTTTAGGATCCATAATATCGTTATCCCCAAAATAACGAGAAGGGCTGCTGTACAATAACATAGTTTAAGTTCGCCATATGGCAAGACATATACCAGGTGTCCAACTGCCGCATTTGACGTGTGCAAATTGTCCCTTAGTGCGAATAGTTGCAAAACTCAACGGACTATTCAATGAGCAACTAGGTAAGCAAACTTCATTTTACCTCTCTCAATGATCGCAAATCGCTCACTATCACCGCTGATAAGCAAAGAGGAGTAAATGAAGGTAGTTCAAAGCAGTTTCCTAATGACCGATTTAACCTGAAAAAGCTCCGTTGACTTCTACAAAATTTTTAACGCACAAAGGAACAGGTCAAATATAAGACTGGTGTAGGGATCATCGTATACCAGCAATCTGCGCCGTTAAGTTCTACAACTCCTTTAATGCACGAAGAGATATCAGGTACACGTCAATTATAGAGCGATTGGGCCACCTGGTACCATTATAAGCTAGTCAAGTGCATTCAACCTTGCTTTCATCCCTTCTTGCCAAATCTCCTCTGGCTGGTTTAAACCCCAAATTACCCAGTTGAGTTCTGTAATTCTCTTAATGCCGGAAGAGATATCGGCGTACGTCAAATAGGGGAGGGCGGGGGGAAGTTGGACCACCTCGTATGTTTTTTTTTTTTTTTTTTTTTTTTTTTTTTTTTTTTTTTTTTTTTTTTTTTTTTTTTTTTTTTTTACCGTGGAGGGGAAAAATGCATTACGCATTCTACCCCCAGCCGAAGTGCAATGGCTGGGAGGATATGTGGGACTCTCCGCTTCCTAATGCGGCATACCCACTAAAAAAAAAACCTCCACGTTATAACAGTAGTTTGTTGTGTATAGCGTGGCTTAGCGCGGTCCCGCTGATGCACCCGCGTTAGTAAACGAAAGATGGGATGCTGCCGCACAGTGGCGGGAGCGAGGTAAAGGTTGCTGCTAGGCTACAGCCATGAAACCTGACTGCAACCTAGGGGAATAAAGGTAAAATTGTGTAGGTAGTTGAAGGAGATAGTAGGTGAGGATGTTGGAATGATCGTGGAAGCTTACTTGTGTTTTAGTCTTTCCATGACCTACCGGATTCTCGTGCACTTCGCCGCTAGGGCGAGGTCCTTCTCCGTAGGGACCCACTTCCCGTCTGAGGTGGTGGGCCTTGCAGGAGCGGCAGTGTTGGGTGGCTGGCTCCGGAATCGGAACAGCTCTGCGGAGTACCCTGCTTGCTGGCTGATGACCTGCTTAAGCTGCGTCGTGATGCTGTTCAGTCTGGATGCTACATCTGCTGTGGTGATTTGATGCATGGTGATGGCGGCGGTGGTGATGGATTGAAGTTCTTGCAGCTTCAGATCCAGGACGCTGCTGTACACCTCTTCAAGGGCAGCTAAGCGAGCGCCGACGTTCAGGATCTCCGCGTGGAGGTCCTGAATGGCGTCAAGCAGGCAGGTGGCACAGAACCGGCGGCGACGGCGTAGATCGTGCTCAGTGCACTCAGCGGTGGCGTTGTTGGAGCCACAGTAGTGGCACCGCGGCGACGAGGAGCAGGAGTCGGCAGTATGCCCGAAGGTACAACAGCGACGGCAGGGTCGGTGACGTTCCTTCTTGCTGGCCTCGACGACCAGGAGTTGCCTTAACAAGGGCGAGAGTTGCGGCGAGACTGCGGTGGCGGCCGGCGGCTTAGCAGGGCTTGCCGCGATCAAGCGACGTCAGCTAGTTATGTATCGAGCTGAATGGCTCAGGAGGCTTCGTTTGTGGCCCGCAATCGGGAGGTCCGGTTTCGCTTCCCGTGGCTGGCCTATCTGACCGATGGATTTTTCGGGATTTCCCCGGGTCGCCAGGTGAATCTTAGGTTTCTTTCATCCCCCAAATTTTCCGCCTTCCATCTCGTTTCTATTGTCATTTCCTCCATCCTTCAGCCCATTGGTTTCTCTCAGGGTTGGAAGTGTAGGCGATGGTGCTCGATACGGCATGACAGTGATAAAGGATGCTCTAAGTACATGCCTCCGTCTCCCGATTTCAGCTAGTTGCCGGGATGCCGCTCCTGGCGTGGACATTGGACCCTATGTGAGGCGGAAGGTCCCGGTCTACCTGACCGACTGTCAGGGTGCTTCATTCTGGAAACTATAGGTACCCTATAATTGCTGTGCCGTCCTTGCTGGTTCGAACCGCCCTGTGTCCTGGCACCTCATTTCTCCCTTCTGGCGGTCCTCCCTTGTGGGGCGTTGGTACAATAATCTCAGGTTTGGTGCCGAGTCCTCTCCGATAATGCCCTGCTCTCTCCTTGTTTTATCCCTTCTTGCACCATACAATGCAATTGTAACTGCGAGTATGAGCAGTATCGTGGCGTTATCTCTTTAGAAGCATACTATTCGATTCATAAAATAACTATTAGAAGCTTGGATTGGCGTAAGATAACAATTCTTTTTTCAAATGATTATTTTTCAGGGACAAATAAATTTAGTTATTCCAACTACATATTTGGAGGAACTTAATTTTAATTAAGCAATTTGTGGACAGCAGATTTCATCAAATTCTGTACAATTCCTTATTTTTAAGATCCATGTGGCATAAGTAATATTAAACTGATTTCTTTCTGAAGGGAAATGGAAACTTGCTCTCTTGGTGACGGACGAAATACATTAGCCAGTTTGTTATGGATGACTGCATACAGAGGAACTGCAAATAAGTAAATCATACAATATATTTAAAGGATCCCATTTAGGCAATAATGCAGTGCAACTGCAATTGAATTGTCATTAATTGACTCTGGGAGCGAAGTAGGGTAATGTGAATTTCGAGCTGTCCTACCTGTTGAAACTCGACTTCTGTAGAATGTACTTAGTTACTGGTTAAGACACAAATCTCAGATTTTTTCTGGTTTTCCGTAGCAAAAGCTTTCGGCATTTGATGATATTGATGATATTGTTTTGAAACGGACTGTTTATTTTGAAACACTCAGCTGATGTACACTGTGAACAAGTAGCAACGCACCATTGTACTCTGTAAATTTAAAATAGTAGTGAATGGCCAATGTATAAAAGAAGTGAGAGGTAAAAATGCTGACGAATGGAGAGGATCCCTGAAAAGGAGCAGAGCACCCACCATAAGAAGGCCAAACGAAATTTTTATTCTACCGAAGAAATGAATAGAGCTACTCGAAACCCACCAGATCTGTAAGTCGACTTGCACAAGCATGAACGAGTCCTTTAATGTTTTAATTAGAACGCATACACCTCCACCCAGGCCTACCTAGAGGCTTCCAAGGATCCCCTGAATGGTCGCCTGCCGGAGAGAATCTAGAGGCAGTTCAAATATGGCAAATCCCACCGAATTTGCAAGCGCACTGAACGAATAGGAGCTGACTTTCATTAACAAAGAAACATTCTGCTAT
Source organism: Hymenopus coronatus (assembly GCA_030762935.1). NCBI lineage: Eukaryota > Metazoa > Arthropoda > Insecta > Mantodea > Hymenopodidae > Hymenopus > Hymenopus coronatus. Next base: position 30,019,412 of record CM060890.1, on the reverse strand, counting down.
TGCTAGAACTCAGCCACCAGCTCGCCTACGATGACTGGAACCATATGACATTCATCACGGCATAATCTGTTTATCTAATTGACAAACCGTCACAAGAAAAAATATGTAAAATACCAACGGAACAGCCCATGCACTAATTGGATATCCAGCGTACTGTGATTAATCTGAGCGGGAGGCCAAAGGAGGAATTGTACAATAACCCCAATACATATACTACAACAAAATTGAAGCCGCGATTCAGGTTCTCCGTTCAAAGCAAGCTGAAGAAGTACACTTGAAAGCCGCACGTATGTTATGTCGAGCCAGACCACCAAACAGAACCTGACACGAAAAGAAATACATGTCAAGACCTTAAATAGCGGCATCTCCGTTGTCATTCTAGAGACCGATAAGGGCAAAGGTTGTCCTGGCCACAGAATACTAAAGTCAAAAGATAGAGCAGCTATTAGAACCTGGAAACAATCAGAGGCTGCAGACAGATAAATTCAACAGAATTCTACAGATGACCAACCAGTTAATGTAAAGGTCGACCCTTACACAGGAACTAATGAGGGGTATCGTCTCCAGTGCATTCGCTGCTCTCGTCTCTAAAGCTTGCCTAAGATCCATAAAGAATCCACGCCACTACGCCCCATAGTGAGTGCCATAGAATCATCTATGTTCTCCTTGTCAAAACATCTAGCTAGTTGCTACAACCATACATACATCGGCATCACGAGACAGACATAAAGAATTCCACGCACTTCATTAAAAAATTCAAAGAGATTAGGTTGGACCCACAGGATCAACTGATAAGCTTTGATGTAATTCCCCTCTTCACGCTTGAAGACCCTGGTCTTTCCGAAATCTTCCCGGATGACATCACTGCTTTTTTCCGTCGCGGCCTCACTACCAACTATTTCCAATGGAATGGGAACTTCTATGAACAAAAAGAAGGAGTTGCGATGCGAAGTCCTTTCAGCCTAACAATAGCTAACTTTGTAATGGAAAAGTTTGAGGAAATAGCCTTAGACTCAGTCGTTCTTAAACCCAAAGTATGGTGGAAATACGTCGACGACACCTTTGTTATCTGACCGCATAGAGATCCAGAATTAGAACGTACTTAAATCACAACAACGGCATCAGTGACAGTATTAAATTTATCATGAAAAAGTAGAATGATCATTTCATTGCTTTCTTGGATGTTTAGTAATCAAAATACCTTATATGATGCTAGGCCATGCTGTATAAAAGAAACAAACCCATACGGACCTATATCTGCAGGAAACCTCAAACCACCATCCAGCGCATCTGTGAACTGGCCACCTTGGAACAAGAACTAAAACACTTACGTCTAATACTAAAGGCTAATGGGTTGTGGTTCATAAAGGAATAAATCCATGCTTCACGCTCTAAATGCACAGAGAAACCAACCCAACAGAACATAAATAAGGTCACAGACAGGATCGGCAAACTTTTAGGAAAAGTAAATATAAGAACCACTTTCAAACTCGCCAAGAAGCTGGAACATGATCTCCTATCAGCAACAAAGCGGACGGGACCCTCTTTGTACAAAAGGAGTTTACCGTATACCATGCAGTTGCGGCAGTATACATCGGTACACACACGCATAAAGGAATATGGAAGCACTGCCGGCTGGGACATAGTGAAAAATCAGCGGTGGCGCTGCGGGCGAATCATGATGTTAGATTTAATGCTATTGAAGTGCTTGGCAGTACAGTCCAATACTGGTCTAGAGTTTACCAAGAAGCAATGGAAGTTCATAAATATAAAAATAATTTCAACGGGAAAGAGGAAGCTGCAAGAACAGACAAAATGGATAGACAAGTATTGGAAGCCACTAGGATCAAACCACTGAAATCACCGGATGACAGGGGACAGCAGTCGCAATGTGATTGGCGGCTGAGCAGCCAATAGGAGGGAAGTGGGTGACCGGTATAAATATGACGGGCGCTGAATCAAGCGCCACTAGCTACATCAGCCTCGAATTAACGAGCTTGAAGGTGCCCAACGGAGAGACGGACGAAACGTTATGTGCCTTATCATCCATTGGACCACGGTCAATAAGCCCGAAAAATTCATTCTTTTTGATTAAATGATTAGTTATACATAGATTGTATTAACTATAATGTTGATTTCCGGAAATATTTGATTTCAGTATAAATGTGAGTGCATATTGATCATTGCTGTTCTTTAAACTAGTCTTACAACGTGAATTACAAGATGACAAAATATCACATAGCAAATAATTTAATATTTCTTTGAAACTTTTACTTTGTGCGAAGCTTTGCATTTCGAGGCAAGCTAGAACACATTTAAACAAGTGAAGTTTTAAATATTTGTATTTCTGTATGAATATTTCTGACAATTTACTGTTAAAATTAAATTGTAGGTTCTCCAGTTCTCAGGGTCTCATTCTATAAGGCGTAAAAGACCGCTCAATTTTGTTCAGAGGCCACTTTATCATTCTTGAGGTTCTTTAGTGCCGAAAATCTACTACACGGGACGCACGACTTTATTTCCCTTCCAAAGGTAGCCATGCTATGGATTTTTACGCCCAAAAAACAACCATCGTCCTACGCCGGGTTTCAACTCGCGAGCTTGGGAACCATAGGTTACCTCTAGGCCACGAAGTACAAAAAAAAAAAAAAACGTGCTGTGATTGCATTGTTATGTGTGAATATGAATACAAATTTTTATTGAAATTGAATAAATACTTTTCAAAATATAAACTATTTACTAAATTTTGTTATGTAAATAAAGTAGATTAAATGTTCGACACGCCTCAATATTTAGGGACATTGGTTGCATTTTTTATTTAATTTGAGCCCTAAACCATACAAAAAGCTTTATACAGTGATATTTCAATAACTTTAATTACTGACTAATGATACTTTTTTACTTTCTGTATTCGTATCTAATATAACATAGTGTATAGAGAAGTTACTGCTTTGCACCCAAAAATTCGATACCAAGATTTCACCGAAAAGATATGTTTTGAGACCCCCTGAATCAAAAAAAAACATTTTTAGAAAAACGTTCGTGTGTGTTTATCTAACTGTCTGTCAAAAAGTCGATACCGAGATTTCACCGGAAATATATGTTTTAGGGTCCCCAATATCCAAAAAAGGCATTTTCACAAAAGGTCCGTGCGTGTGTTTCCGTGTGTCTGTGAACACGATAACTCAAAAACGAAAAGTCGGTAAAATACCAAACTTGGTATTTAAGTTAAGCATCTTCCAGGGATGCGACACGAAGATTTTGAGAAGAATCCCCCCACCCCCAACTTCCCTTTACATGGAACTTTTTTCAAACATTTTGATTTTCTCAAAAATGGCTCTAACGATTTTGATTAAAATTTCGTATATTAAAGATATTTACCTGACAGATAAAATGTACATCTTGAATTTTCTGGGAATAGCCTCGGAAGAGTAGTTTAATCTGGATGAATTTTACTGAATTTAGAATAACTGCTAAACCGTAAGAGATGGACAAAAACTTACTACACAAAAAATGTAGAGCACGTTAAAACACACAATTTATGTTATATATATATATTTTTTTTTTTCGTGAGTTAGTTGTTTTTGAGACATCCTTATTTTTGGTTTCTGCTATGAAAAACTTACTTTTCTCATAAGGGGAACTTGTCAACTCCTATCCATATAAACAAAGGAACTTCATTGACATAGAAACCAGCTTATGACTATCACTTTAACCTATGGTAGTCCCTTATTTCGCTTCTACTTACGAGGAAGCAAGTAATAAGAATATTTCTAATCATTTTTTCTGATTAGCATAACGTTTTTTTAAGAATAATTTGTTGCAGGGATGTAGAGAAAGTCATGTGAATGGTACACAACAGATTTTTGTGTATTATGTTTTGAATATCTCTTACTGTTTTTCAGTTATGCAAATTTAAATAAAAATCCATCCAGAATAAAGAGCTCCTCAGAGGCTATTTTAAGAAAATTCAAGATATACATTTTTTGGCACTTCAATATCTTAAATACTACATATCTTAATCAAAGTCCTTAGTGTCATTTTCGAGAAAACTATTATTTTCGAAATGTTTTCCTTGTAAAGGGAGTTGGAAGTGAGATAGTTTGTTCGACATCTTTGTATTGCAACCTTGGATGATACTGAAATTAAATATCAAGTTTGGTATTTAACAGACCTTTTGTTTTTGAGCTATGCTGCCCACAGACACACACACAGAGACACACACACAAACACACACAACACACACAACACACACACACACGTACACACACAGGCAGCTACACAGACGGACAGTTTTCTAAAAATGTGAAATCTGGTATCAAATTTTTGCAATACCTTCGCTATACATATTACTAGGGAAGAAAACAAAAGGCGATCGTGTAAAGAAAGTAAAACGCGATTTTATTACTTTCTCTACACGCACTATGTGCATTGTGTATAGAGAAGGTATTGCACTCCACCCAAAAATTCGATACCGAGGTTTCACCGGAAATATATATATATTTAGAGTCTCTTATATAAAAAAAAAAGTAAAGGTCCGAGTGTGGGGGGATGTGTGTGTGTGTCCGTGTGTCAGTGAGTCTGTGAAAACGATAACTCAAAAACGAAAAGTCAGTAGAATACCAAACTTGGAATTTAAGTTTAGTATCTTGCAGGGATGCCACACGAAGATTTTGAGAAAAATCCCCCCACTCCAAACTACCCGTTACATGGAACATTTATCGAACATTTTTATTTTCGCAAAAATGGCTCTAACGATTTTGATTAAAATATCATATATTAAAGATATTTAGCAGACAAACGAAATGTGTATCTTGAATTTTCTGGGAATAGCCTCTGGAGACTACTTTATTCTGTACGAATTTGACGGAATTTTGCATAACTGCTAAACCGTAAGATTTAGATAAAAACTTACTACACAAGAAATGTAGAGCACGTTAAATCACACAATTTATGTTATGTACCTTTTTTTTCTTGGAGTTGATCCTTTTTTAGATATTCATTGTTTTTGGTTTCAGCTATGAAAAACCTACCTTTCCCATATAGCAATTTGTCAACTCCTGTCCATATAAACAAAGGAACTTCAGTCATATAGCAACCAGCTTTTGACTATCAGTTTAACCTATGGTACTCCCTTATTTCGATTCTACTTACAAGGAAACAAGTAATAAGACTATTTCTGCTAATTTTTTCTCGAGTGGCAGTAAGTAAAGAGAGGCATAAGCTTTTTAACAATATTTTGTTGCAGAGATATAGAGAAAATCATGTGAATGGTACACATCAGATTTTATTTTTGACCGATTATAGTCAAAATATCAATCCCAGTGTCCCTTAAGCGGTATTTCTAATTGAATATGATTTTAATTTCGAAAAAGTGATACACAGTGCCAAGGGTATAAGCAATGTAGGTTAAAATATGCTTAAAGCTTGGCGCAGTATTGTGCCGCACAGTTGTATAGCTCGGCTTCCCATTTGTTTATGAAGTTGCAGTCCCTTGAGAACCGTCCATATTCTGTTTGTTGATCATTTCCAAATGGATGTTGACAACTCTGCTATTAGTTCCCAGTATGCACGACCTACTGTCGCCTGTTGTCAAACACAGTTGTTTTTACGGAGGAATACAAAGGTCAAGCTTACAAACGGGAGATACACAGTTTTTTAACCGCAGTTAAACTCTCTGTATTTTTTGGTTAGAGTCTTTTGAGACAGTGGAAGAGGGACAAGCGTAACCGGCCTAGGCAACCTGACTTTGTATCTCTGCCCTTTGCACTGTCTCAAAAAATGACAAACATAAAAATGATTATAAAAAAGCTCTTATTACTATATTTTTTTCGATGTCGGCTTACCCTCCCCATATTTAGGACTGACACCCCCCCTAGAACTTACAATCAAATGCCTAGGGGTAAGAAGTCTGTCGGGGAACCAATGTGACGAAACCACAGAAACACCTGAAACGAGTGGTCGGCCCGTCGCCAGATATGAGCGTGAGGAAGTGGATGATATGAAATACAAGCTAGATAGGCCATAGGAAAGGTGATGATTGGTGGAATGAGTGGCGGAGGAAACCTGAGGACCCGTAGAACCCTCCTCCTCCCCAGACACGGCTTCGTCCAGTACAAATCACACAGGCGGGCGCTCGATATCGAACCCGGGCCGCCTAGGTGGGAGGCGAGCGGACTAAACACTCAGCCATGGGCCGCCCTTATTACCTTCTCTACCTCGTTTAATATACATAGTAAGTAGAAAAAGTGTTACACTCCACCAAAATATTCTATACAAAGATTTTTCCCAAAATAAATGTTTTTTCAACCCCTATTAATAAACCTCTTTAAAAAAAAAAAAAAGTCTGTGCGTGCATGTGTGTGTGTGTGTGTGTGTGTGTGTTTCTATTAACAGTACGACTAAAAATCGAAAAGTCTGAAGAAAAACCAAACTTGGCATCTTCCAAGGATGCAGGCCGAAGATTTTCAGGTGTATCCCCACCCCAAACTATTCTTAAATAGAGTGTTGTTTCGACATTCTGAAAAACAAATAGCATATATAAAAACTATTATATCACAAAGATAATTTACATTTTAAATATTCTAGAAATAGACTCTGAAGCTCTCCCTATTCTGGATGATTAGTATTACTGGCAGTCAGTAAAGCGGTGGTCAAAATGATTCTGCACAAAATGTAAGTTTCATTAAAGACTTTGTATGCTTTCTAAGGTAACCGTTTCGAAAATATACCTTGCCTTTATATTTTCCAATATTTATACTTTTCTCCAGTAAGAGCTCAACATTCACTTATGATTTTATTAGCTTTTTTTCATTCTGGCTTTCCAAAATTTCACTGTCATCACACACAATACTTTTTTGATTTTTTTAAGTTTGAATTTTGCGCAACATTCTTTTTTTCGGGAGGAAGGGTCTTTATTTAATTTTACTTAAGTTACCGCTCATCAACCAAACCAATTTACCCCTCATCAACCATACCAATGTACCTCTCATTAACCAACGAGCTCTAAAAGTTTTTTGACTATATATTTAGCTCAGTGTATTCCTTTATTTTTCTTGCATCTACAAGAAAAGATGCAATATACATTTCTACTGATATTATCGGGATTAACACAGATATAATAGTGAATAGTAGTGATACAGATATAATAGTGAATAAATAGGCAGAGAAAGCAATATAAATGTAATGCATTTTCTGAAATTGGCTTTAAAAATAAATCAAAGCTTCACTACTGGTTAAGGATAATTACACGGTTAATTTCAGCTGTTTATTTTGATACCGGAGTTTTTACCCTCTATATATTAACACGTTATGATTAGATTTCAGACAGGTCGCGGTTTGGTTGAACTCTGGTTGGAAAATAGTTACGTACACAGAGGATTTCACTTGGACCTCCCATCCGCTTTACAAGATTGCCGCTCATTTGCTCTAAGTAAGAGATTACCTGTGCAGTCTGTTCTTAAGATGCGAAGTTCGGTAAAAGGCGTTTGGTCTTTAAACATTCAGAAAATATAATGTAATCCATTGCAATAGCTCTCTCTACACGCAAGTAAATTGATGTCCACCCAACACAAGAATGCAAGCGGGGCCTGAGAGGGAGCGGCGAGGGGAGGGGGGCTTGAACTGTTATCTGGTCACATACTAGTGGATCTGTTTACATTTACTACGTATGTATATGAACCAACCTACTGCTGCCAGATCTAATGCTTGTTTCAATAACTGCATTGATGTATTATACATTATTTGGCTCTCGCTGCTAAACCACGCTACGGCATATAGTACTACAGTTATATAATATTTTGTTACTTTTATTCTTGGTTTAATATTTAAATGCAGAGAGCGGCAGCGACAGCAGCGAAAATGAGGACTTCTCCGACTCGGATTTTGCATGATAACTGGACTTCTAGTTATGTGTGAGTTATGTGACAACACTGTATATTTTAGATGAACCTAACGTCCTTGTCATATCCAGATGTCGAGTATAAACATCATGGGGACATCAAAAGTGTTTACTTCAGTGCTTACGTTACGCATTCCTCTACCTTGCCTTCTTGTGTTGGGTCATCAATACTTATAAAGACATTTGACTCCAGGCGATTTCTTGTAAGCGTACATCAAGAATCGGGTAACATTCAAATATATTGACCAAATACCAAAATAATAAAACATCCGGGATACATAAAATGTAATGGTGACCTCGTTCTATATATCACCTCAAAACAGAACTTCAAGTGTGAATGAAAGTAAAGTAAAATATCAAATATGTCATTGTTTTTTTTAGAGCTGAGGCAGGGGTCACAACATTATCGAATCTCAGTGAGAAAGGTGTTATGGTCAGGATGGTACCGTAAGCGGAGACAGTTACCAACTTGGAGCGCAGATTCTGGTCATCGAGAGCGCTGGCAATCAACTTGATGTCACTCTTCTCCTTTCAATGTACCATATCATTGCTATGACCTCACATTCAGATCATCAGATATTTTTGTAACACATTCTACGTCTTTCACACTTTCCCAAAAATATATTATATCCTTATAATCCAGCAGCTGAATCATTAGAAAATGATATTCAGCTGTAGCAATGCTACAGCTCCCAGACAAAATAAAAAAAAACAGTTTTGAGATTATAAGAATTAAAAAATAAAATACAACGCATTCTACATTTAAGGATATAAATACACTAATAAGAGTAAACAGAATTTGAAATTCTTAAACATTTGTCTTCAAAAGATCTATAAATTAAATTAAAATACAGTAGAGCTCCGATAATTCAAGCAGTGGTGTTTTGTGGTCCCGTAAACTTTGAGCTCGTCTTAAAAAAATAAAACTTTACATAAAACTAAAGTAAAATGCAGTTTTATATCTTGTCGGCATGAAGGTTTTACGCACTTCTGAATGTGTTACATTTTGAGCTTTCTTTCGATGTTCCAAGTACAATACAGACAAAAAGTGTCCCACTTAAGGTTTTCATTTATACTCCACCGAAATAACGTTGACTGAGACTACTAACGCATTTCTTTTACCGTTAGGTTTGGGTACTGCCCTTGCTCATTTTTTGTCGACTCTTCACTAATTTGGGCCGCGAATCAATCAATTGTACAGTGTATAAGTATTCTTTTAGGGGAAAAAATACTGTATCGGTACAGTAGTTTCTGCCGCTCCCTTTAGTTAAATGACATATTTAACATTCTGACCGTAACTAGACAGTATGTACCTGTATATACTGTTCTATAGTGAGCGCTTTATATGACATAGGGATTCAGTATCCTGCTTTTTATTTACTGTGCTCATGCTTTACCAATTGATTTAGTGATATTTCGTATAATCCGAGTTTTTTTGTAATTCGAGGTATTCTCAGCTCTACTGTATTTGTTTGTTAGCAACATGTCGATAGCCTAAATCATATCAGGACTGTCGATGAGTCGGAATTTCGTCAAGCAACAGTTATTTTACATGACACTAAATTTACTGCTGTCGCTTTTAAGCACGCTTAAAAACCAAAGGTCTGGCTGGATTTGAAACCACGATCTTATGATAAGAGGCCAGAGCTAACCAACTTGTAATTTAAGTTAGCCGCAGCTCGAATTACTGGGGTTATTTGTTAACAACAGATCGATGGTCAGAATCATATCAGGACCGTCGGTGTGTCGGAATTGTGTCCCGCAGCGGTTATTTTACATGACATTAAGTCTACTGTTATGCTTTTAAGCACACTTAAAAACCATCAATTTGGCTAGTTTGAACCCACGATATTAAGATCAGAAGGCCAGCGCCTAACCCACACCGGCATTAAAACATTAGAATTACTAAGAGTGCAAAACAACAGAAATACAATCTAAGGATTACTGACAGGATGTAAAATCGGTCCGAGTGCCTTTTGCAAACGCCAAAAGAATGTACGATGGATGGAGGATGGTTTGTTACCTCCCTACATTATAGTTCAACCTTATTTCCTTTCGTTCTGGTTTCAATGCTTAGAAATTCCTATACCTAATAATAATTAGTGTAGATGAAAACTGCTCAGCGTATTGCTAAGTGTCTAACTGCTGTAGAAATCACCTCTGGTAGCAACTGATCTCAGGTCAAGCCTCAGCACTGACTTTGACAAGCGTCTGCACTGCCCCTCCATCGTTCTTACGTCGCACATAAATCGTACGCTCTCGCCGAGTGCGCGATTCAGCCGGAGCCACTTTATCATTTAAAGTTTACCGTCGTCAACGACTTCCCCAGAGCACAGCAGTGTGTGTGTTTTATGAAGTACTGCTGCTCAGAAATGGACGTAATATACTGCCGTTCAGATTATAGAATAAAGGATATCGCTTCGGTCGCAATCTGTTGCGGAATTAAGGCAATAATTCAAGGCAGACAATTGCAGCGGACAGCACTGCTCTGGAGTACACAACAGGCTTTGCCCATGTTCTTTCCTTCTGGTTCTGGAACTGGAGCAGATTACCTACAAAACCGGTAGCATTAATTTCAGATCGCTCGCCACTTCCACAGTCCGTGTGGCCTCTCATCTACTAAAGGCACATCAGTGGAAGGAGACATAGGATTTTCTGGCGATTTAAAACCATATTTGTGAGAAAATTAGATATAGAGATTCCCGGTATAGAAATAACTAGAAAACCTGGCTATATCTAGGCTTTTAATAAAAATACAACCATATCGTCTGCTAATAAATACACTTCTAATATTGAATACGTAAAATACGTGCACAATAATAGTATTTTCAACAATCTCTTCTTAGTTTGCATAAATTAAAGTAATTAAAAAGAGTGATGTATTTGCACGATTTTCTCTACCAATTTTCAGCGAACTATTTCTACAAAAGATTATTCTTCTTCAAGATAAATATTTATAAAATTATGTTATTGCATACATTCTTATGGGTACGGTAGAAATAAGGGAATACAATAAGATTTAACCCATAAAATCTTTTAAGAAGTGATTCCTTTGTAACTACTTGAAAATTCTGTTCTCTTTGAATGACCAGAAGAAAAAATATATGTTAATTTTATATAACCTTCCCTGTCTTCTATGGTTTATTATTGAATATGCAAGCTTTTCTTAGGAAAGTTTACTTTTCTATCTACCTACCTAAATATATAAATATATTTATAACAATAAAGGAGAATAGCAATAGTCAATTATTTAAGAACTGGAAGCCTATTCACTAGCTTTAAAATTTCATATTCTTTTCATACAATCGCGAAAAGCAACTTAAAATTGATAGGACTTGAAAAGGTTGACAAAACTGAAATGACTTGTTGTTTACCATTCATTATTGAAATTATAACAATGGTAAAATTAAGAGGTTTATGATTAGGGAGACTTTCTTTAAGTATAGATTGAATTATTATATTGATGTATTTAAATATTGATAAATAATTATATTTTCAGGTTCTATATTATTTATACCATAAATTTGACACAATGTTGTTTCGAATAAATTATGTATTTTAGAGGAAAATACATTTATGGTGCGGTATATTTTAGTCTATTAACGTTTAGCAGCTATACAACTATATAAAATTTCATCCAAAGGAAATAAACGTCACAGAAAATTTCAGAAAATGCAAGATTTACATTTTGTTTGTCATTTAAATCTTTTTGAATGTGGTATTTTATTCTAAATCATTAAAAAGAAAATTCATAAGGTTGAATATTTAAAAAAAAATCTTTAATATAAGAAGTATTAGGTGTGACGGAATCTTATTGAAAACGTTCGTATTGACTCCTTGGAAAATACCGAACTTAAATATGAAGTTAGGCATGTAACCGGCTTTTGTTTTAATTTATGCTGTTCACAGTAATGCTCAAAGACACACACCCATTCTTCTCTCTCTCTCTCTCTCTCTCTCTCTCTCTCTCTCTCTCTCTCTCTCTCTCTGTCTCTCTCTGTCCTTCTGTCTCTCTCTGTCTCTCTCTCTGTCTCTCTCTCTCTCTGTGCCTCTGTCTCTCTCTGTCTCTCTGTCTCTCTCTCTCTGTGCCTCTGTCTCTCTCTCTCTGTGCCTCTGTCTCTCTCTGTCTCTCTCTCTCTCTGTGCCTCTGTCTCTCTCTCTCTGTGCCTCTGTCTCTCTCTCTCTGAACCTCTGTCTCTCTCTCTCTGTCTCTCTCTGTGCCTCTGTTTCTCTCTCTCTGTGCCGCTGTCTCTCTCTCTGTCTCTCTGTCTCTCTCCCTCTCTCTGTGCCTCTGTCTTTTTCTCTCTATGTCTCTCTCTCTGTGCCTCTGTCTCTCTCTCTCTCTGTGCCTCTGTCTCTCTCTCTCTCACTCATACACACAAACACACAGCTTTTTCTAAAAAGGCATTTCTTGTTGGACTAAGAAAACCTCGAAACTTGTATTTCCGGTAAAATGTGGCTATCGAATATTTGGATGGACCACCACCACTGCTACTACTACTGGTTTTTGCCTAACGACTTTGAAATTTACAGATCTCTCATATACAGGCTGAATCATCTAAAACTGAATATATTTCGGAAAAAGCAACTTCTATTGGTGTGCTGCTGTAAATTTTTGACCAAGTGTTCTTATTATGAAAATTTTACTCACCGACACTTATACCTACACGAATTCCATTTGTGTAGAAAAAAATCTGATGTGATGCATCCACATGACTTCCTCTAGCTATTCCGCAAACAAACGTTTCTTACAAAAGCTGATACGTTTATCTACATCATGCTAAAGATAAGCAAAATTTGTCTTATTTATGGATTTCTTGTAAGCGGAAAGGAAATAAGAAATACGTAGGCTAAAGTGATAATCAATTTCTTAAAAGCTGGTCGCTATGTTCTCTTTGTCTGCTAGGAGCTCTTGTCTTTTATGGCAAGACGAAAAGAAAGATGTCCTACCGTTTGAGAAACGTTTCAGTGCCTTAATATTGAAACTAATAAGAAGGAATATCTCGGAAAAATTCGACTCTATAAGAAAAATGTATATGACATAAACTGTATATTTTAACGACGTTTACATTATTTGTGTGGTATGTTCTTGTCTATTTCGTACGGTTTAGCAGTTACGCAAATTTCAGAAAAATTCATCCAGAATGAACAGTTCCTCAAAAGCTATTCCCAGAAAATTCAAAATATGCAAGCTATTTGTAATGCAAATATCTCTAATATACGGTATTTTAATCGAAGTCGTTGGAACCATATTTGAGTAAAACATTCTCAAAAAATGTTCCATGTAAAGAGTAGTTTAAGGTGAGGGAATTTCTTTGAAAATCTTCTTGTCGTATCCTTGGAAGATACCAATTACGGTAATTAACAATTTTTTAGCTTTTGAGCACACACACACGGGGGGGGGGAATCTTTATAAAAATGCCTTTTCTGGATTCAGGGAACCTCAGAACATATATTTCTGGTGAAATCTCGACATCGAAACTTTTGGGTGGAATACAACACCCTCTCTAACTACTATGCACATTGTATGTACATACGTGGAAGCGAAAGTATAAACGGAATCTACTAGAAATATAAGCAAAACAATGTTTTGAAATTCTCCTAAAATCGAATTCAGGGCTAATTTGGTTATTATGGGAGCAAGTTTAGGTTTAGAAGCTAATGCTCCACTTTTAATAGAACAACATATATTTTCAAGGCCATCCTGAATTATAGAAATTTATACAAATAAATAAATAAAAGGGGAATTCATTACTTCTGAGGATTCTGACAAAAAAGAGACGCCTTTTTCGAAAGTTGTGTCCAAATTTCCTAATGGCACCCGAAATCAAACCGGAAGCCTTGACACAGCAAGGGGGTACTCTAGCGACTATCTACGGGGCCATCCCAACCATTTAGTTTAGCTATGGCTGTAGTCCAGACATTGTCAATTACGGAGCTTATGGTTTGGAAGATGGTTTGCTCAGTTATCAGCAACTTAAGAGGAATATGAGAGTGCAATGGTGAGTCAGGTTGAATAGTTTTCGTTTTCTGTTGGATTACCGTTTTGCTAATACACACACCCATATACACATTTTATAAATATATAAACACCCATGCCACTTGAACCCACGATCCCCTGCGCCACGAAGCACCAAAGCGAGGCACTTTAGCGAGCACGACCATGTTGACCGGCCTTTCGAGAAATGCGGGTTCGTCTGGATCGCCTGGTAAATGTTGATTAGATTTCTTTCACCCTTCAAGATTTCCTTTCCTTCCATGTCACTTCCTTGTCATTTCTTTCATCCTTCATCCCGTTGCCTTCTTTCTGGATTGGAGTGTCGGTGATAATGCTCGGTGCGGCGTGTCAGGGAGAAAGGATACTCTGAGTAAACATCTCCGTCCCCTGATTTCGGCTGCTTGCCAATATGCTGGAAACAGCAGGCATCCTTCATTGCTGTGCCGTCGCTCCTGGTTCGGGTCGCCCGGTGTATCCTGTCACGTCATCCCTATCTCTTGGGGACGCCCCTCGTGGAAAGGAGGTACAATAACTTCAGGTTCGTTGCCGAATCCCCTCCGTCTTTGTCCTGTCGTTTTCCTAAACTGCATCGACATTATAGTTCATCAAATTGAACTAGCTCCAAACATCCTTAAGAGGAAACACATTTCGTTACGGCACAAGATAATGGTGTAAAATATTTAATATGAAATACGAAGGATATGAGACCAAAACGAAATAAAAATTGGGTGGGGCAAAGAAACATATATTTTAAAATTGTGTATGAAACAAAGGCCGGGAATAGCGTGGCTCAGGTTGGGAGGGTGGAAAATGCGTAAGGTAAGTTGATGAAGCTCGTAGGCGTATTTGCCCATTATGCGGTATTAGGAAGACTATTTTGGCAGAATGCGAGCAGATGGAGGATGATAGGAAAAAATTATTGCTGGAAATATTTTTAGCTTCAAACAGACGACAGCATTCTGGGATTTGATTCTAAATAGCCAAAACTGTCCAAGCCTGGGCACATACTTAATGGAAGTTCGTACACAAAGAGATAAAATATTTGTGTAAATATTGTATAGGTAGACTTATCTTGTGTTTGAGTAATCTATATGTATGAATATAGATTGTTGTTAAGATATATAAAATATATATGAAGGTATAATTTTAAATCCAAGTATTTTTAGACAGCATGTACGGTCATGCAACCTATGCGACTGTGTGACGCAAATATTGTATTATTGTAAACTTAATAATAAAATACTACTAAATGTATAAGTGTATATATAACATTTAATTCTCAATGTCATTCGCCTTACCATTCTAATCAGTATGAAAAATACAAAAGCAAAATAAGAGCAATTTAACTGAAACAACTAAAAAATGGACCGCCTTAGTGGTCGAGTAGTCAGCGAGCTCATTTCTCAGCCGGGAATCCTGAGTTTGATTCCTGACTGGGGCAGATATTTTTCTTGAACCAGAATTATTCCCTATCCCTCTCAGAGTCTGGAACTATAAATGTGTGTGTGTGTGTGTGTGTCTTTAGTGACAAAAAATAACTATCCTAATGTTCAGAACATACAGTAATATGAGTTGCTTAACAAGTTAAAGTGCCCGACATACCGCTGAAGTTAAACAACTTATATGTTACACTCACATGACTTTCTCTAGTTGCTCTAGAAACAAACTTCTTACAAAAGATTATTCTTCTTTCTACACAATGCTAATCGAGAAAAACATTAGCAGAATGTTCTTATTATTTAATTTCTTGTAAGTAGAAGGGAACTAACGGAATGCTCTAGGCTAAATAAATAGTCAAATGTTTTAAAAGCTGTCGTTATGCGATTGTCATTGCAAATCGCTTCTTTGCTTGGCCAGGAGTAGAACAAAAAATGGACACTTCCTGCCTGAGAAAAGTATAAGTACTTTACAATTGAAAACAATAACAAGGAATACCTTGGAAACGGTTACCTCCACAACAAAAAAAAAAAAAAAAAAATTAAAGGGCATAAACTGTGTATTTTGATGAGAGCTACATTTTTGTGCAGTGCGGTTTAGCAGTTAAGTAAAACTCAGCAAAATTCATTCAAAGTAACGGTCTTCAGAGGCTATTCCCAGAAAATTCAATATACGCAAACTATTTTTAATGTAAATATCTTTAATATACGGTATTTTAATGGAAATCGTTGGAGCCATATTTGAGTAAAACATTTTCAAAAATGTTCCATGTAAAAAGAGTAATTTGGGGTGGGGGAATTTCTTTGAAAATCCTCTTGTCGTGTCCTTGGAAGATATTTAACGGTCTTTTCGTTTTTGAGCTATGCTGTCTCCAGACACACACGCGGACCTGTTTCTAAAAATGCTTTTCGGCCTCAGGGGGCCCCAAAACATATATTTCCGGTGAAATCTCGACATCGAATTTTTGGGTGGAATACAGTACCTTCTCTATTCACTATGTACATTATACATGTTAGCTAGAGGAAGTAAAAATTCTAAAACGCACTATCTTATGGACGTAAGCACCATACATGTTATCGCCGCTATAATTTATTGCTGTTGCTGAATTGCAACGCGACTTTCTACTTTAGGTTCTGCATTTCTGCTCATAGTTATGACTATACAGCGTATTTAACCTACATAAAGACTAAAATTCACTGCACATTAGAATAGGCCTCGCCGTGGCCGAGTGGTTAGACCACTCGCCTCTAACTTAGACCGCATGTGAGATTTGTGGTGTACAAAGCGGCGTAGGGGCGGGTTTTCTCCGGCTTCTCCGGTTTCCCCGCCATCATATTCCACCGGTGCTCCATCTTCATTCCATGTATCACCAGTGTCATCGCCTACGGTGCCACAAGTAGAAAAAGCCGGCGTTATACACTACCAAAAAAAAAAAAAAAAAAACTCACAATAATTTACCTGTAGACGAAAGCAGAACAGGTTTGAGCAGCGAAAACAAAACAAAGCCAGTGGGATCAGCGGAGAGCTTCCAATGAAACATTCCACGATTGTATTTTATATTAAACAAATATAAACATGGAAGTGATGTTTATATATTTAGTTATATTTCATGTAACTTATCGTGTCACAGCATAACGACGTGACTTACTACGAACTTTTTTTAATAACCTGAGAATTTTCTTCATTTAGAATTGAATCGAATAATTGAGGATAAATAATTAGTAGGGAAGAGTGGAATTGACTGAATGCATGTCGCAGTTTGAATCACCATGTAGCATTTATAAAACATATTAATGCGATTCTTTTGGTCCCGTATAGTCTGACGATATGCAAACGTTTAGCCTAATTGGCGCATAATTCCTACAACCAAGTCCTTGTTGTTTAATTTGAGATTATTTTAAAAAATTGTCAAAATATTATGGGAAGTAACGCAGGCTATACTCTTTATTGAAAACTTTCACATATGTAAGGATTGTGTTAATTAGTTACAGAGTGCATTGAGAGCTAGAAAGCAATTTTTAATATCTCAATTGGTGATTGGGGCAAACTTTCTTGAGAAACTACGTCGTAATTGTTAGTTTCACAAATGTGATGGCAGTGTAAAATCTTAGATAACCCCAAAGAGAAATTTAAAGAACAGTATTCTGGGATACGACCACCATTCTATAGCATGATATTCATATATTGTGGGGGTTGATAATAATTGTTAGGTGATTATGTAAGCTGTTTTGTCGAAGAAAATTTGCGATTTGAGTAGTCGCGTTCAGAGTTGGTGTAACGACTGAGGAAACCAGACGCTGGGCCCAACGCTAAGAAACCGTAACAATATAAGCGTAATGTTTTATTCCTTTATAAAGCTTTGTGGAAAACTCGTTTTTTTTTGTTTTTTTTTTTTTTCCATGCATAAAGTAATGAGCCTTTTGTGACCCGTATACCCGATTTCTCACTGCTGAGATCGAGTCGTCCCGTCGATGACCGTGTGTTTGTGAAGAATGGAAGTTTAAGTAATAATTTACAGAGGGGTTACGACAGTATTGTTGTGCCGATTGGTGTGTGTTCCACTCGTCCCAAAAGCCATATCTGAATAGTTAAAAAATCATTAATTATGCACACTAATAGTACTGTTAGCTTTTAGATAACATGAAATTCAACGGCAAGCAAATGGAAGTATAAGAATTCATTGATCCAAGTAGCATTAGATTTATTACTAGAGAGTGCAAATTTAGGCACTAAAAAGTGATATTTTAGATGCTTAAAGTAGGCTCCTTTACACGTGCACTTAAACTCTATGAAATAAGAAAGGCAAACGTTTTAATGGTGTTAATATTGTTTAATGTGCAATGCAGACATTAAAATAAACTAAATCCATTTCACAAATAATTCAGACAACCATGATTTTTTGAGTTTCTTGTCTGCTGTGTTTAACGGCACAGGCTGTTAAGAATCGTTGTAATTATCTATGATTTAATAATGTTTCTATGAATAGTAAAAGTGAACAAATAAAACAAACATTCGAATGTAACACGAAACAAATAGATTAAACTGGAAAATAGGTGCTCTAATAGGTAAAGAGTTAGAAATAGGTACTGACGTCAAAATAGTCGTTTAGACACTATGAAATCGCCTTATTTTAACCTAAAAATTCATTAAATATATTAGTAAAAAAGGAGAGAAATTTCTATTAAGGAAAAGGATATGAATGTCCTTAAAATACGCATGGTAAGCTGTAAAACAGATTTTCAGAAATAATTTGGAAAATGTTTGACTCCATAATTGGTCAAAAACAGTATCAGAAGTTTAAATCGAGCATATTCAATTATTTAAAGCGATACATATTCGCATTAAACTAGTCATGAATTTTTAGGTTATATTTTATAAAACTCTTATGCTTTTTACACTTGCATCTAAACCGGAAACCTGAGAAACAATAAAATATATAAAATTAAAGGAATATCATGTTTTAAATTAAATTTCCCGTACTATTAACTTTGATATATGATCCAATCTTTGCAGGTGTAAAAGCTAGCACTAAACTTCATTCTTTAGTTATAAAACTCAAATTTTGATACTGTTTTTTTTAGCCAAATTGTGATGTTAGGTTATACGATCCCTCCAACTTGGAAACTGCTCCATAAAATGCCCCTCTACACCTATAACATCCGTAGAGATGTAATTGATCTATTCTTAACTTGCCCAACACAGTTTAACTTCAACGACAACCATGTAGCCCCAATTTTTCTGATTATGCCATTGATGATTTTTATGAAACATATTGCTGTTATTCCGCTCTCAACTCCTAACCCTTTTTAAGCTTCATTTTCAGTTCCACTTATTTCACCCCCACTCCTCCATCTCCTCTTTATTTCTTTCGTCCGTTCCTTAAGCTCCTTCTGTCACATTTCTCATTTTTCTCGATCTTCCAACGAGTAAAGAAATGGGGGATGGGAAATAAGAGACAGAGAGATAGAACTTTGCTTGTTTTGATTTATTTGTGCTATTTCTTTCCTTTTCTAGTGTGCACTCTTTCTTTTTACCTCGCTCCTTCTTTCCTTCCTTGTCACGTTTCTCATCTCTCTTGCTTCTCCCCCAACACATCTTTCTCCGTCTCTCTGTCTCCACTAACCCATAGTATTACATCTTACCCCCTCTGTCCCTTCCTTGTTTGATTTACAGCCTAAACAATACAGACGAACACAGGGATAGCAAGTTAAACGTTCCATAAATCTATAATGTACTTCAGCGAAAGGCACAGAAACATGGGCAAGAAATTCTTTTCTTTTCCTTCCTGGAATTTCCTAACTAAGTTAAACATTAAATTCAGGCGACGTTTTTACGAGTTAATTTTTCCTTTGGGAGAACGATCATAAATTACATCTTAATGGTCTAATAGACTTAATAATGTCCTATTACAGCGTCGCTTTCATTGACACGATGACCAGCGTTCTCTTTTACAGCTGGTAATCGATGTTTATGGAGTTTACAACGGAACTCCGTTATCAAGCACTTAAATGTGTTTTCTGCCGGACTCAAACGCCGTTTTCCTTCCCTACATTAAAGTCTGCAGTTTCAGGTAAAATAGTCAAAGATTCTTGTGTACATAATAACCAAGCGAGGTTGCGACTCGCATTCGTGAAGACTCTGGTTTGATTCCCGATGACCGTCCATACTGATCCATGGGTTTTTCGGGGTTTTCCCGAGTCTTCAGGCGAGTGATGTGACTGTTTCTCTCATCCTCCAAATTTCTTGCCCTTCCATGCCTTTCTATGAAGATTTCCTTCAGCATTCACTCGTTTGGCTTGTTTTAGGGTTGGAAGTATCGATGGTTTTTAGGTGCAGCAGCGAATTTACGAAATTTCGCCATACCTTGGTTGCCGGGATATGCTTGGGCCCTGTAGGTGGGACCGGGTCTATGCCTGGGTATCTCAATCTGAAAACTTAGGATCTCTGTAATTGCTGTTCCTTCTTCCGACCGCTCGGTGTCTCCTGTCAGCTCATCCTTTCTTACGTAGGTGTAATTCCCTTACTGAATCATTGCCGAAATAAAATAAGCGACCGTCTCCTGACAGTAGATTTACTGGAATGTACACAAACTCCTACGGTACAAAATTCCCGCATAGTGGCGGATATTATCCTGGCAATTAATAAAAACTCCAAAAGTATATGATCCCTATGCTTAATACATAATAACACAACAAAGTATAAAATCAATTTTTCTTCACTTCAAGAAATCGGTAAACCTACCTCAGCTTCCTTTGTCTCTGTAGCGCTTTGGACCCTTCCCGAATTTTCTCTCCTTCAAATTTGTAATTTAATATAGTAGAGAACTTTTTGGAATGTCATTCTGTATTATTTTCATATAACTTTCTATTTTAATGTCTCTATTATGTACGTCTGGTGTATATAGTAAGTAGAAATGGTACCTGTTGTATTCCATAAAAAATTCGACTCAAAGATTTTACTGGAAATATATATTTTCAGACCCTCTGAATCCAAAAGTAAAAACTTTACATGGATATGTTTAAAAATGTTCACTGTATAAAAATGGCTCTAGTGATTTAGATCATACCACCAACTGTTGACACAGTTTATCTTATTCTCCAATACATGGGTCAGGCATACTAGTCCTTTCCAGCTTCATAGATTCCTCCTTCATTTCCTGGATCTTCTTCGTTCTATGTTCCCTCTCGTACATTCCAGTGCCTTAGTGCCATCATTCTTTCCAAGTATTTATCTCTTTTTTCCTTTGACTAGTTAATTTATTATTTAATGACCCTATTTTTAATTGTTTTTATATCTTAATTTCTTATCTAACCATTCTTCTGCAGCCTTTTACACTTCTTAGGAGTTTCCTTTCAGGACACTGTAATTTGGTTAGTTGTCTCTGAGTTAGTGCCCAGGGTTCGCTTTCTGTATCAATGTCGGTACCACCATTACTTTAAAACGTTTTAATTTACTTTTTTCCCCTTAGTTTAGTTTTAAATATTCTTAGTTGCTTGAAACGTATTCAATTTGACTTCTAATTTCTTATTATATATACATATATAAAACCTCTTAGATATTTAAAAGGCTGTGACTGTTTAAATTTGGTTATACAATACTGTTTTAGTAGGTATTGAATGGCATAATCTTTGTCTTTTTATAGATATAGTAAATTATGATTTAATTATTTTATTTTAAGACAATATTTAAAATATGTATTACAAAAGAAATGCATCTTCTGAATTTTTACGAATACTCTCTAAGTACTACCTCTTATTTTAGATGAATTTTGCATAAATGGTAAACCGTAGAAGTAAGACCAAAACTTACTACGTCAAAAATATGGAGCTCAATTTTTGCCATATACAATTTTTTATTTAATTCACCATATGCTTTTCCTTCACCATCTAGCGGGACTTCGGGGCATCAATTTCCGCTAGAAGGTCCATTGGCGCCTTGTGCGATAAGTGCCAGAAGAATAATAGAAATCATTTTCTTTAATGAAACAATTAATGCAAGGCAATAATGGAGACTAATTCTAAAACCATTTGAACGGAAGAAGAAACATTTAATGGTTGATTCCAACAGATACTGTAACAGTACATACATCATTAAGTGAAATAAGGGAGGTATTGAGTGACAGAATTATAAGTGTTGATTTGTTGCCCCCTCGTACCACTGTCCTACCTATTTAATATTTTTATTTATGGAGTTCTTTGAAAGATAAGGTGTATCGTATTAACATCATGCACAAAACAAGGAGCTGAGCTGAGCTTCGGCGAGTGAGTGACATTTTCATGAAATATGCTGCCTGTTTGAGAGGAAGGTCAAAATTTCCAGCATTTACCATAAGGTAAGGATTTTAGTGCGCCTCTGAAGCACCAATCCCGCGAAGCCTCTAGTTTCAGCCGCGCGGTGGAGAGAGGCTGCGAGAGACCTTACCATGTATAAAAATCTGATGTGTACCATTCACATGACTTTCTACATATCCCTGCAACAAATTATTCTTAAAAAGCTTATACTTCTATTTACTTTATGCTAATCAGAAAAAAATAGCAGGAATAGTCTAATTACTCGCTTCCTTGTAAGTAGAAGCTAAATAAGGGACAACTGTAGGTTAAAGTGATAGTCAAAAGCTGGTTAATATGTCAATGCAGTTCCTTTGTCTATATGGATAGGAGTTGACAAATTCCTGTATGAGAAAAGTATACGTTTTTCATAGCAGAAACCAAATATAAGGAATGTCACAAAAACGACGAACTCCACGAAAAAAATGTGTATAACATGAATTGTGTGTTTTAATGTGCTCTACATGTTTTCTGTCGTAAGTATTTGCCCATCTCTTACGGTTTAGCAGTTATTCAAAATTTAGTAAAATTCATTCAGATTAAACTACTCTTCAGAGGCTATTCCCAGAAAATTCAAGATATATATTTTATTTGTCAGGTAAATGTGTTTAATATACGAAATTTTAATCAAAATCGTTAGAGCCATTTTTGAGAAAATCAAAATTTTCGAAAAAAGTTCCATGTAAAGGGTAGTTGGCAGTGGGGGGATTTTTCTCAAAATCTTCGTGTCGCATCCCTGGAAGATACTAAACTTAAATAC
This sequence comes from Hymenopus coronatus, assembly GCA_030762935.1. Classification (NCBI taxonomy): domain Eukaryota; kingdom Metazoa; phylum Arthropoda; class Insecta; order Mantodea; family Hymenopodidae; genus Hymenopus; species Hymenopus coronatus. Next base: position 29,996,490 of record CM060890.1, on the reverse strand, counting down.
CAAGTTTGGTATTTTACCGACTTTTCGTTTTTGAGTTATCGTGTTCACAGACACACGGACACCCACACACACACACACACACACACACACACACACACACACACACACACACACGGACCTTTTTGTGAAAATGCTTTTTTTGGATATTAGGGACTCTAAAACATATATTTCCGGTGAAATGTCGGTATCGAATTTTTTGGTGGAGTGCAATACATTCTCTATCCACTATGTACATAGTGCGTATGGAGAAACTAAAAATCTGATGTGCTCCATTCACATCACTTTCTCTACATCTCTACAAATCATTATTTTTAAACAGCTTATCCTTCTATTTACTTCATGCCAATTACTTGCTTCCTTGTAATTAGAAGCGAAATAAGGGAGTACCATAGGCTAAAGTGATAGTCAAAAGCTTGTTGCTATGTGCTGAAATTCCTTTGTTTGTATGTACAGGCGTTGGCAAAGTTTTTCAAAGCTGAAACCAATAACAAGCAATATCTCAAAAACGATCAACTCTACCAAAAAAAAAAATGTTGTGTGTTATCGTGATCTACATTTTTGTGGAGTCTATCTCTTATAGTTACTGGTCATACTAAATTAAGCAAAATTCATCTAAAATTAACAGGTCTTTAGAAATTATTCCCAGAAAATTCAAAATATACATTTTATTTGTGATAGAAATGACTTTAATATGCGGTATTTTAATCAAAATCGTTAAAGCCATTTTTAAGAAGACAAAATTTTCGAAAATTTTTGCATGTAAAGGATAGTTAGGGGAAGGGGGATTTTCTTGAAAATTTTCGTGTCGTATCCTTGTAAGATGCCAAGCTTAAATACGTCTTTTCGTTTTGAGCCATGCTGTCCACAGACATACACACACAAACGGACAGACACACACATACACACACACCTGCTTCTGAAAATGCTTTTTTTTTATTCAGGGGGTCCTAAAACATGTATTTCAGGTGAAATCTTGGTATCGAATTTTTGGGTGGAATACAATACTTCCTCTATACATTCTGCACAGAGTACGTAGAGAGAAAGTAAAATTCTGATGCGCTGCATTCACATGACTCTCTCTATATATGTGTAACAAATTGTTGATAATAAGCCTATTCTCCTATTTCATGCTAATCGAGATAAACATTAGCAGAAACTGCTTTATTACTTAGTTCCTTATAAGTAGAAGGGAAATAAAGGAATGGACTAGGCTAAACCGACGGTCAAATGGTTTAAAATGCGGCTGCTATGAAATTTAAATCTGCTCCTTTGTTTAGTCAAGTATTGACAAGTTCCTGAATGTAAAAAGTATAAGTATTTTAAAACTGAAACTAGTAACAAGGACCGGCGGAGGACGATGGATTTTTTCAGGCTTAAAAATCCTTAATATGGCTTCCTTCAGAAAACAAGTAAAGCCGTTGGTGTCGTGTCGTAGATTTACGGCACCTCAAGCCTGATAAATGCAAAAGGTCTTTCACGCCCCCCAGTATAGAATGGGCCGCTAAGAACCACAGCTGTTAAAGAGCGTCCATAAATAAAACTTCCTTTCATTTTCAATAACAAGGATTATTTCAAAAACGGTCAACTCTAGGGGAAAAATGTATATTACATAAATTGTGTTTTCTCGAGCTCGACATGTCTTGTTAAGCAAGTTTTTGTCTATCTCTTACGGTTTACTAGTTATGCAAAATTTCGCAAAATTAGTCCAGACTATTCCCAGAGGCTATTCCCAGAAAATTTTAACTGTCATCTAAAGATATGTAAAGATATTTAATATATGTATGATATTTTAATCAAATTCGTTAGAACCATTTTTGAGGAAATAAAAATTTTCGAAAATGTTTCCATATAAAGGGTAGGTAGTTAGGGGTGGGAGGATTTTCTTGAAAGATAATGCACTTAAATACCAAGTTTGGTATTTAACGGGCCTATTGTTTTTGAGCTATGCTGCCCACAGACAAACATAAACAAACACACACATACTCATATATTGACATTTTTCTAAAAGCACTTTTTTTTTATTCAGTGGAGGCCCAAAACATACCTATATTTCCGGCGAAATCTCGGTATCGAATTTTTGGGTGCAGTACAATACCTTCTCTATACACTGTGTAATAATAATTACCTTATATGCACTGTGACGTGCCGAATGCGTCACTCCCACGTTTGCTTTGGTATGCGGCGATGGGGCTAGAACAACATTTCCCAACCGGTGTGCCCCGGCACCCTAGGATGCTGTGTGATTGGCTAAGGGGTGCCGCGAGATATTGAGATAAACAAAAAAAAAAACCTTCTACTGAAGCCTAAGTCTTGTAAGGTGTTGAAATAAAATAAGTCAAATCAATTACTCTCATACACGGCAGATGGTGATAGTGGTCGATTCATTTCAATAATTCAGTTATACTAGTATCCCACAGATGGCATTACAGCTATACCCTGCCGAACATTCCCGAGACTACTCGCTTCCTCACGAACATTCCCGAGACTTCGACATGAATATATAAAAGTGTACGCCGCTTGGCGCTTTCAGTTGTCTTCCTCGCGTTGATTCACAGTGTTTAGCTATGGATAAGGTCATTGTTAAACGGACCGTCGAATTCACCACATAAAGAAGACAAACGAAAGAAAAGAACATACCAGGACAGTTACTTAGCGTATGGATTTAAGTGGAATAACAACGAGGAAAACCCTATCCCTGTGTGTTTAGTTTGTGGCGAAACACTTAGCAACGAGGCCATGGTACCTAGCAAACTGAAGCGGCATCTTACAACAAAGCATCCTAGTGTGTCACAGAAAAGTGTAATGTATTTTTCACATATATTAGAAGGGGAGAAGAAAACAGCTGTGCGAATGGTAAAGAGAATGACCATAGGTGATACTGCTCTTGAAGCCTCATTTAAAGTAGTAGAACTGATAGCTAAAAAAAAGAAACCTCATACTCTTGGAGAGGAAATCATTGGCCCTGCATGTCAAGTTATAGTTTCAATAATACTTAGCGAAGGAGCAGCTAATCAAATTTCGAAAATCCTCTGTCCAACAACACAATCAGCCGCAGGATATCTGAAATGTCATGCAATATCAACGAAGAATTCACGGAGAAAATAAAAACTTATAGAACATTTGCTTTGCAAGTAGGTGAGAGTCTCGATATTGGTGACAAACCGCAACTGCTTGGTTTTATCAGATATATTGAGAAAAAGATATTAGTGAACAGTTTCTGTTCTGTAGACCGCTGGAGACTACAACCACAGGCCATGATATTTTCGTTTCTGTTAATTTATATCTCAATGACCATGATCTTTCATGGAAAGACTGTTGTGGTATATGTACAGATGGTGCACCATCTATGTCGGGAAAAATTAAAGGTTTTACTGCCAGAGCTCTCAATGAAAATCCATCCATTATTATAACTCACTGTTTTCTGCATAGAGAGGCATTAGTCGTGAAAGCGTGAATGAAGATTTTGCTGAAGTGTTTAACCAAGTTGTGAAAATGGTGAACTATATGAAGTCTCGACCTTTAAAGTGCAGAATTTTTGAACAGTTATGTCGCGCAACGGATGCAGCTCATACCTCTTTGTTACTTTACACAGAAGTAAGGTGGTTGTCGCGGAGTCGTGTATTGAACCGGTTTCTCGAACTTAAAGAACAGGTAAAAACTTTTTTTAAGGATGAAAATCAAGACACATTTCATGAACTCTTACTAAGCGATTCTTGGTGTTTTGAACTGTCGTATCTGGCAGATATTTTTCATAAGCTGAATGAACTGAATGTTTTGATGCAGGGTCAACATGAAACAATAATCTCCTCAACCAATAAAATGAAAGGTTTTAAAAGAAAACTTAGTTCTTGGAAGTCTGCAGTTCAAAAAGGAGATTTGTCGAACTTTGCATCTCTTCTTATTGTGGCAGGAGATAAAGATCTGGGTAAACTGAAAGACCGCATTTGTGATCACTTATCAAGATTGCAAGATGCAATAGATGCGTACTTTCCAACTATTTCCACTACGAATCTCTACTGGGTTGTCTCACCATTTGATTTCGTAGATAGTGCAGAGGAAATAGATTTCACTGCTTGCGAACGGGATGAATTTATTGATCTTTGCGCTGATTCCACACTCAAAGATAAGTTCACCAAGAGTGAGGCGTCGGTGACTAGTTTTTTGATTCAACGGAGAGAGGAGTACCCTAACCCAATGAAGAAAGCAATTAACGCACTTTTGCCCTTTTCAACATCCTATCTATGCGAGCAAGCCTTCTCTGCTATGGTGACAATGAAATGCAAAGCAAGAAATGGACTGAATAACCTTGAGGATGATTTGCGTGTTTCACTGTCAACTGTAAGACCCGACAACACATATCTGTGCTCTAAGCATCAATCACAAGTTTCACATTAATCATTAATCGAACAAAATTTATTGATGTATTTTTACTCAGTGATTGTAGTAAAGTTTACTATATTATGTTATGGTGTACGTTATTACTATATAATATTTCAATAAATTAACATATTAAGCTTAATTTTCTTTTAATTCAAGGAAGGGTGCCCCTGGTGTTTAATGTTATTTCCAAGGGTACCGTGAACTTCAAAAGGTTGGGAAACACTGGGCTAGAAAGTGGTAAACACGGTAACGACGCACCGGTAAGCGGACGCTTTGGAACGCGCGACCTCAGCCGGCTCATGCTAGAAGAACAGCTTCGGTTTCAAAAAGCTTCAAGAAAGTTTTATGACGTCATTTTATATCTATAAAAGGAAAAATGAATTGAAGCCGGTGTGTGTAGTAAGTTGTGTCGTTGTGAGTTAGACTTCGACTGGAGTTTTAGCGTTCAGTGGCGTGAGAGAGTCCTCAACTGTCTACGCGTCGAAGCGTAGAGTGAATTGTTTGCAGCAGAGAATTAAATATTTTATTTGTAACCCATTTGTAAATCAATAAATATACTTTTTACAATATTCATTCGTTCTTCTTTTGTTTATTTACTCCTGGCCATGCAAAGAGATGCTAATTTCAGTATTTGCATGAAACATATAGAAGAAAAGGCTTTGCAAAAATAACTTGTTGCAAACTACTTAGAGAAAATAATTTAATGGCAACTGCAGCTTTTTGTTTGCTATCGTCTTTTGTTTTGTACAAGGCATAGAATAGCTTAAACTAATTTTAAAATGTTGAATCTTGAATACAATTATGCGCTAAAATTCAAAGTAAGTTGCATGCGTACACCTAGCTACGGTACGATGTGTTATAGAGTTACTACCACAAGCTTCCAGTAATGATGCATTCCAATGTTGCCTCTTGCGATCTTAATTTTAATGAAACATCTTTGTTCGTATTTTAGAGGAAACAGTCGACAAATTAAACTCGTTATAAATGAACCACTATTGCAGAAACAACAGTCACTATTTTTTTCCATTTTGAGTTACATTCATAATATCTGGAGACAGAAATACGTTTAGTCAGGTTTATAAGGGTTTTAAAACATCATTTAATGTTGATCTACAAAAGTTAGTCATTTATGTGGTCTTTGCAATATTCAGGTACTAAGAGTATTAAATTGTAAATATCTGTTTATGTGTTTTGGGGGACTTTTTATGATATTGTGTCTATTCTGTCGTTATTAGAGTTGTTTTCACTACAAATTCTCACAGTGATGAAAAACCGGTCATTACAAGGGTATCATCAGTGCTATAATATTTCATACTTTTTGAATAAGAAATAATTTAACAAAAATGTTGCTAAGCTTATCAATATATCTAGAGGGGCGACTTCCAATAAAAAAAGATACGATCAACTGATATGTGTCGCGTATATGTCTCAAGAGTAAAACTTACACAGCTATATGAAGAGACATTTAATTGCCCAACATGTGACTAAAATAAATCACACATACTTTAGAAAGGGATCGTAATGTTTAATATTTAAAAGTACGAGTAAATGTTTTTAATATTTTTTTGAGGACCATCTGATACACAGTTCAGTTAAAATATACGCATTGCAGCTGTGACTGAAATAAATCTCACAAACACACACACATATGCAAATACACTCGCACACTCTGTAAAGAGATCATTTTAATTAATTTTTCAAAATGCTCATGCAACTATTTTTACTCTGTCTAGTCCCGTATGTACAATGTACATAGGGATAGAGAATTATGGTATTCTACCCAAAAAATTTGATGTCGAGATTTCACTGGAAATACATGTTTTAGGATCCCCTGAGTCCAAAAAAAGAATTTTCATAAACAGGTCCGTGTGTGTGTGTGTGTGTGTGTGTCTGTCTGTCTGTCTGTGTGTGCGAGTCTGTGGACAGTATAGCTCAAAAACGAAAAGGCAGTTAAATACCAAACTTGGTATTTAATTTTGGTATCTTCCAAGGATGCGACACGAAGATTTTCAAGAAAATCCCCCCATCCCTAACTATCCTTTACATGCAACAATTTTCGAAAATTTTGTTTTTCTTAAAAATGGCTCTAACGATTTTGGTTAAAGTATCACATATTAAACTCATTTCTACCACAAATAAAATGTATATCTTGAATTTTCTGGGAATAGCTTCTAAAGACCTGTTTATTCTGCATGAATTTTGCTTAATTTAGAATAACTAGTAAACCGTAAGAGATAGAAAAAACTTACTATACAAAAATATGTAGACCTCGTTAAAATACACAAGTTTTGTCATATACAGTCTTTACGTGGAGGTATTTCTTGTTATTAGTTTCAGTTGTGAAACATTTATACTTTTCACTGACGGGAGAGTTCGTTTTTCTTTTGTTCTACACCTGGCCAAGTAAAAATTTGCAATGACAATCGCATGACGACAGTCTTTAAAACATTTGATTATCACTTTAGCTTAGTGCATTCCCTTAGTTCCAGTCTATTTATAAGGAACTAAGTAACAAAATTCTGCTAATGTTTATCTCGATTGGCGTGGTGTTGAAAGAAGAATTATTTTTTGTAAGACGTTTGTAGAGTAGCTTGAGAAAGTCATGTGAGTGTAACACATCAGATGTTTTTAATATTTGATCTTTCTTGGACGTGTGATACAAGTATAGCAATAATGCAATGCAATGGAACAACAGATATTGTTGATATGTGAATTAAAAGAAAAAAAAAACACATATAAACATTCTATAGTCTATTTACAATGTCAGATTCTTAGATGTGATGCAAAACTCCTTAAAATAATTTGTCATGGTTATCCCTATAAAGTTCTGTATTAATACAGTCTTTTATCTCCCCTGAAAACTTAGTGTTTTTTGACTTATTTTTTCTGATATAAGAGATTAAGTTTTTCTTATAAATACCTAAATTGCGTAGCGTTAAATTAAAAACAAATTGATGCATTCCATTTACTTTCTCAATCAATATAAACATTATCATGATAAGCCTTATTGCTTGTTTTGTAAGTTAAAGGAAAATAAGAGAATGCATACGTCAAAGGGATAGTAAATTCTTTAAAAGCTAGTTGCTATGGGAGGAAATTGTAATTTGGTTCTCTTTGCTTGCTAGGAGTAAACTAAACAGAGATAGACTTCCCGTTTGACAAAGTTTAAGTAACTAAAAACTGCTACCAATAACACGGAATATCTCAAAAACAGTTATCTCTATAAAAAGATGAATATATAAATTGTGTGTTTTAATGAGGTCTACATTTTTTGTGTAGTAAGAATTTAAATTGTGTGTTTTAACGAAATCTACACTTTTTGTGTAGTAGGGTTTTGTCTATCTCTGATAGTTTACTAGCTACACCAAAGTTATATAAAATCATCCAGAATGAAGAAGTCCTCAGAGGCTAATCCCAGAAAATTCAAGGTAAATATTTTGTTTGTCATAAAATATCTTAAACATATATCATTTTAATAAAAATCGTTAGAGCCATTTTGAGAATATCAAAATATGCCAAAAAGTTCCAAGTAAAGGGTATTTGGGCCTGAAATCTTCATCCTTGGAAGATACTAAACTTAATTGTGTACTAAGTTTGGTATTTAATCAACTTTTCGTTTTTATCTATGCTGTACACAGTCACACACAAACATGTTTGTAAAACTACCTTTTTTTGTTATTCGGGTGTTCTTAAAACATGTATTTGGAGTGAAATATAAGTGTGGCATTTTTGGGTGAGTTCTTTATCCACTGTGTACCACACACACACATGCTAGAGAAAGCAAAAATAGGATATAGTTTAAATCATCATCTGCTATAAATAGAACATGAAGGTGTATATTGGTGCATTTTATCGAAAAGTTTGACAGGAAAATAACAAATAAGAATGTTAAAATAACGGTTGTATAAGAAAACTCATCTAAAGTGTCTTAAACAGCAAATCCATCCGTCAATTGTTCTTTGTTACGAGTATGTCAGAAACCATCTCAAGAAAGTTGGCATCAGAGAACAGTTCTAAAAGATTTTTGTTCTACAGCTAGAATGCCTACGTTGCACAGTGATCCCTCTTGAGTTTGTTTAGTAGGTTTAATCCTCTTGCAGCACCTACTCACAGCTCCCTTAATACTAGTTTTAGTAAGATATACTGCTACCCAACGTAATGGCTTAGTCATCTCATACACCTTGTCTATGCCAATTACAATTTAATGACTTTTTGTTGATAGCTTTTGCTCATCTGCATAAATATTGATGCTTTAATAATTTGAACATTTTGCTCCTAGGAATTTCTTTCTTATGTTGCATAAATATTTTCCATTCAATTACTCTACAAATCGAGTTGTAGAAAGCCTTCCGATTGAACTTAACATTCGATGATCTCGTAAAATAGTGTTTTAACCTAACCTTTTGAGTGTCATTGTAGCTTTCTATGGTATTATTACGATCCGTTTTTGCCCATTCTTCAATGAAAGCTCTCTAATTAAATTTAACTTTGTAGTTGTTTTTTACTTTCTTTATATGTACTATGTAAAGAGAAGGTATTGCACTCCACCAAAGAATTCGAGACCGAGATTTCACCGGAAATGTATGTTTTAGGATCCCCTGTAACCAAAAAAAAGTATTTTCAGAAAAAGGTCCGTGTGTCCGTGTGTCAGTGTGTCTGTGCATCCGTGTGCCTGTGAACACGATACCTCAAAAACGAAAAGTCAGTAAAATACCAAACTTAGTATTTAAGTTTAGTATCTTCCAGGGATGCGACACGAAGATTTTGAGAAAATTTCCCCCACCCCAAACTACCCTTTACACGGAACTTTTTTCGAAAATTTTGATTTTCTAAAAAATGGTTCTAACGATTTTGATTAAAATATTATATACGATCGTATTAAAGATATTTACCTGACAAATAAAATGTATATTTTGAATTTTCTGGTAATAGCCTCTGAAGACTACTTTATTCTGGATGAATTTTGCATAACTACTAAATCGTAAGAGATGGACAAAAACTTAACACACAAAAAATGTAGTGCACGTTAAAACACACAATTTATGTTATATACATTTTTTTTCGTGGAGTTGATCGTTATTGAGATATTCCTTTTTCTTGGTTTCAACTTTGAAAAACATAATTTTCTCATACAGGAATTTGTCAACTCCTGTCCATACAAACAAAGGAGCATCAGTCACATAGCAACCAGCTTTTGGCTTTCACTTTAACTTGTGGTACTCCCTTATTTCGCTTCTACTTATAATAAAGCAAGAAATAAGACTATTTCTGCTAATTTTTCTCGATTAGCATGAAATAAATAAAAGATAAGCTTATCAACAATAATTTGTTATCGAGATATAGAGAAAGTCATGTGAATGGAATACATCAGATTTTTAGTTTGACGTCCTTTAATCTAGTTGGACATATTGGAATAAGAATGAAATTGGTGAAATAATGTTCAAATGATCCATGAATTAAGGTTACCCAATGTATACCTTCTCAGGATAAAATAAAACCCCCCAAAAAGCCTTATTGTGGTAACTCATCCTAAGCGAAATTCGAAGTCGTGACCTGTTGAATGTGAGGCAGACACGCTACTACAAAACTACCCAGGAGGACTAATTTAATTTTGTCCGTAACAGCAGGAGTTATAATATCTGGTGAAGTCCCTGTCAATGTTGATGGAGGCTGTAAAATATAGTCTCGTAATCCTGATTTATTCTGAGCATATAATTTCAAGGTTCCAAATAAATCTTTCTGTTGTTGGACTTGTAAACATATAAGCGTAACTATTGTTTGCAGAAATATATGATATTTGAATTTTACACACAAGGATATGTATGTTTAATACTACTTGTGCGTTATGTTTTACTGTCTGAAGATATCCAGCTTCTTAAAAATAAAAAAATAAATAAAAATGGTTAATACGATATCTTCTTTGAGCTAAAATTCTTCCTTAATAAATGTAATTTTGATTCTTTATGTTGAATTGCTTGAGAAGATTGAAATTGGTGTTCTTCTTCATATTTAATTTTTTAGTGAGCCGTTTTGTTTTCGACTCGCTTTATTCTTCATAAGTTAACCTGATAGCGGTTTTAACCGTAAGGTATTTAACAAAGCATGTGTTTCGGGTATGTTATGAAATAACATACACTTATTCAAAGAAAACTGAAATGCACGGCGGAACAAATAAGCACTAAGATTATGGCTGGTATGTACACCACTCATTGTAATAAAATAAATAACACACAGTTTGAATTTATGTTCCATAATTTTATTGGCAAAGAAACACAACTACAACATCACTCCGGAGTACTGCTATACTACAGTACTGGTTTGAATTAAAATAGCGTTCAAAAAATCTAATGTCAGTGCTCTAAGAGGAACTATAATTGTAAGCATATCTGTTAGTATTTTGGGGAAGTAAGCTGGTAGATCACATACCAGTTCAAAGTTAGATAAATAAAATTTCGATAAGGATTTCTGGGTACCTTATTCCTTGAAACTCCAATTTTCTTGAGGCCACAGTAAAAAGAGGGGAAAAGAATGGTGCGGTATTTGAAGGTAATTTAAGATGATGAAACGTTAGTTCCCCTCACCGCAAGAGGGTAAGGGGAAGTGTTCCCGAAGATATGCAAGTTATATGAGGCCACGCCACCTTTAAATATGAGACTCACCTATCAGCGAGTCGATGAATGTTCAGGTCGTGACATTGTTGTCAAGCCTCCCTGCCTTCTTGTAAGGGTTTTCTTTTTTGACGGGAGAGTAAAATTCGCACCACGAAAAGGAAGTATATCATTTTCCCTTTTCCGTTTATCTTAACTCTGCACTTCTTGACACCTTCTACTCGCTCGTCGACAAGAGAATTCAAGCATGCGAGGGGAAAGGATGTCCCTGAGGATGCACCATGTGCGTGTATGTGCTCAGTCAAGTCCTGGGACTCCCGTTCCAATGAAAGGACAGAAAGTGTTGGTGCTCGTCAGGAGGGTAGGATTAATGTCTCAGGGACTGTCGTCGACGCTGATGGCGAGGCAGTTCCACCAACGTTAGCCGAGGGCAGCCTTTTCTGACCAGGGAAAATGTACATCTGAGTACCATAAGCCTTTGAGTATCTACATATGGCACTTTAACTATAACAATTTCATCTCTGTGAATATTTAAAACGTATATTTATAGTCGCTCATTATATTATATGGAATTACTCGTGTTAATCCGAAAATTATGAATTAACAGAAGGTTTATATTTTTCGATTTTTCATTAGTTACTTTCACCGATGGCCGTGTCGTGGCCGAGTAGTTAGACCACTCCCCTCTCACTTAGATGGCCAGGGTTCGATCCCAAACGACCGAATGTGAGATTTGTGGTGGACAAAGCGGTTTTTCTCCGGTTTCCCGCCATCGCATTCCACCGGTGCTCCATCTTCATTTCATGTATCACCAGTGTCATCGCCTGCGTTGCCATGGTAGTAAAAGTTGGCGTTAAACACTGTAAAAAAAACTTTCGCAGATTAACCCAGCTTAAATTCATTTTATCATGATAGTTAAAAGCGTTTGATCACATTCTCCTTAAAAAAAAAAAAAAAAAAAAATGCCCCAATAAGCCCATTACTGACAATATTAAATTGTGAAGTTCTGGTGTCTTTTTCTCTAGAAATACAAAAGTTTCACAACGACACTTTTACAGTATTTAAAACACACCTTTTCGCACTCTTTACTCTGTGAAATATTAAAAGTAATGTGAAAATTTTAAAGTAATGTATAGTTCATAAGTCATATTTTTTAATTAATCTAAAAAATAGTTAATTCCTATATTTTCTTATTCATTCAAAATATTTTAAAATTACTTTTTTAAAAATCTGCAATTAATGGTGGAAACTAACTGGTGCAAATTTAACCTTTCTAACTTTAACATCATAATTACTCAATTTACTATCATAAATCATACAAAGGAGATTGACTTGTGATAATAATATTAAGAGACAACCATTTTATATTAAGCACATTCATACCTAAATCAACACATAAATTCCACATTATTATTAAGATTATAATGCATCTTTTGAAAAGGTACGATATAACCTTGTCTTAAAACATTAACATTTACTTTATTTAAAACAAACAGAAGGCTCTGTTAAGAATATAGCTAACTGAACATAAAGGTGACTTCATAAAACTTGATTTTCTGGTATTAAAAATATATTGTTTAAAAATATCACGCAATATCTTAGTCCCTAATTTAAAACAATTCGTAATAGCCTTTTATGTATGGTGGGGGGAAAGGCTACTGACGCCCTAGCCCCAGGCAAGCCTGGGAGTGTGAGACTCCCCGCCCAGGACTCGAACCAGGGCGGCACTACCCACGAAAACCCCCCACCGGAAGTAGGAGGCCCCTGCCTCGCTTCTGCAGTACCGCATTAAGCACCTGCGCATTTGTTGTGATGAATGGATGCTGCGTGCCAGTGGCAGTAACAGCGAGTGAAAGACTGAAGTGCCAGGGTGCACACATGGCTTGCGCCCTGAGTGCACCCTGGGGGAAGTTGGTGGTGATATAGGTTTTGTAGTAGATGGTGGTATTTTATGTGTAACAGCCTGCGGGCCTCGTCAGTAATTAGTTAACTTAAAGTAAGAGTTAGCCTAAGTAAGTGTTATATATTTGCCTATTGGCTTCATAAAGTGTGCTTAGTTGAATTTGGGGTGTATATATTTTGAAGTGTTCTTGCAATGATGCATCCATAGCTACATCTTGCAGTCGTACTGTGTTATCCTAACGAGTACATATACGTGTATTTATTTACAAGTATTTACAGTGTATATAATATCCACCAGAAGCTTCGTTTCAAGTTTCTTAGTATCTATGCTTAATTAATATAGGTTTGCTTGTCTCTAATAAGTTTAGGAGTGTTTGTGTAAGTATCCGCCTGGCGGCTTCATGTAAGTAATATTGCTATTATCTATTACTATATAATATGTATAAGGATTTCCGCGTGTCGGCTCCGTCAATTGTTACCATCTCGTTAACCAGTGTGTAGCAGGGTTGTATATAGTGCACACATGGCGGGCTATCTGCCTTAGTGCAGGAGCGAGCCTGTGCCACTTGCGGAGGGGCCCTCAACCACCGGGGCCGCCTTGGTTGTGTAACACAAGGACTTGTGAGGGCAGCTGAATATTGGAATGTGTATGTGTGCGTGAGTGATGTGTGCCTATGAGTTCCTACGTTCTCGCATCATGGCTAGTGCATTAATGTGTTTAATAGTCTTCTATAGCAATTTCTGGTTCGCCAATGCCAATGGCGTGGTCGAATAGTGACAGAGGGCGGAGGAGCTTGTCTTGCGCCGTTTCGTATTCTCCTAGCATTCTAATGTGATCGTTGTAGTTTTTGTTCTTTTTCGCGTATAGGTTGTATGCTAGGTGTTTGATGAATTGCTCGATTGTCAGCATTTTCAGCTCTTCATGCATTTCAAGCGCAGGAGCTTCTTCGGGGAGTTTGGCAATTATTCGCAGTATTCTGTTTTGCATTGTTTGGAGGCGCTTTATGAGCGTTTGTGCCGCATATTCCCATACGGGGGCAGCGTAAGTTAGGATGGGACGGATTAGCGACTTGTATAACGTAAGTCCCATCTGTAGTTTAAGGCTGCTATTAAGATTTATGAGTGGGTAGAGTCTGTTAAGTTGGCCATTGGCCTTTGCTCTAGCTGAGTTTATATGGTGTTTCCAGCTAAGATATTCATCCATCTTAACGCCTAGGTATGTGACATTTGTCTCTCACCCTATTGGTTCTTGTCTGTAGGTGAGGGGTGGGAGGATTCGCCTCCTGTGTCTATGCAGGTTTCTTCGGCTAAAAATGATGGCTTGGCATTTTCTTGAATTGAGTTTAACCCGCCATTTAGTGAACCACGGCTCCATAGTGTTAAGCGCATTCTGTAGCCTTAGATGTATGATGCGCGGCTGGGTTGATTGTGTCGCTAAGGCTGTGTCGTCAGCATATATGTATTTATCTACTCTGACCAATTGGGGAAGGTCGTTGATGTAGATGTTAAACAGCCCAGTAAACTTCCTTGGGGTACTCCAGCGCCAATTGGGCGAGCAGTAGATTTACTTTCACCTACTGAGATGCAAAAACTCCTTCCGTTAAGATAATCTTTGATTAATGTTATCATCGAGTCTTGCACGCCTTGCATGCCAAACTTTGTCGAAGGCGCGTTCTATGTCCAATAGGACTACGCCCGTGGATCGCTTGGTATTAAACCCTGGAGTTATTTTCTCTGTTATTCTGAGTAGTTGTAGCGTTGTCGAATGATTAGCCCGAAAACCAAACTGTTCACTGATTGGGATGTTATTTTTCACTAGGAATGAGTTTAGGCGTTTCAGAACGACCTTTTCCAGGAGTTTACTCAAAGTGTTAAGAAGGCTAATTGGCCTATGATTCGTTGGAATTGAGGGATCTTTATGTTGTTTGGGGAACATCAAAATTTGTGCTTCCTTCCAGCGTGTTGGAAATTTTCCATTCTGGAGGGTATGGTTAAATATGTCCGCTAGTAATTTTAGCGCGCTTGGTGGAAGATGTTTGAGCACCAGATCGGGAATCGCATCCGGGCCCGGTGCTTTTCTATTGGGCAGATGCATGATCAGCCATTTAATTTCACCGACACTGGTTTTTCTCATTTTGTTGTGAGTTGCAGTGTTGCCAATTTCAGCAATTGGATCTTCCGTTGCTGCTGCAAAATTTATATCACACGGGTCAGCATTCGGTTGGAATGTTCCTTCTAACGCATCCGCGAAGGCTTCGGCCTTTTGTTCATCTGTTTCCGCTATGCGGCCGCCGGAATGCAGGGGCGGGATGTTGAATCGTGCACGCGTTAAGCATTTCGCGATTCGCCACACTTTTCGGGTTTGTGGATCTATAGTGTCCAGCGTGGCGTTCCATTGGTCTCGCATGTGATCTGTTATATGAGTGCTGGCAGCAATTCTGAGATTTTCATATTCATTTTTGTGTATGATGTTGCGTTTGCGCTGCCACTGACGTCTGGCTCTGTTGCGGTCTTGTATCGCCCGTCTTACTGCCAGAGGGAATTGTGTCGTCGCGTAATTGCTTGGCCGTATTATTGGCACATGTCTTTCTGTTGCGTGATAAATAGCTTCTGTTATTGTGTCAACCGCTTGGTCTTGTGTTTCGTGGGAGTTGACATTAACCTCCCTTTGACCAAGTTCGGTTTCTATTTGCGCCTCAAACTCTGGCCAGCTTGTTTGGTTATAATTGCGTCTGGCTGGATCTGGCTTGAACGCTAGAGGCGCTGTGATCTCCATTAGTACTGGAAGGTGATCTGAAGTGAGATCGTTTATAACCGTTGTTTCTGTGTCATATTGCATATCTTTAAGTAGGGCAATGTCTAGAATATCTGGCTTTTGGTTGACCTGTCTGGGTATATACGTGGGTTCGTCTGGACCTGTTAGTAGGACGTTTGACCTGTTAACGTACGTTAGCAGTTTGGAGCCGGAAGTGTTTGTAGCTCTGCAGTTCCAAAGGTGATGTTTCGAGTTTAAGTCACCTGCGGCAATCACCTTACGGTCAAGGCGCATAATTTTGTCTACATCATCTACGTCGATATCGCCTGGAGGATTGTAAACTGCTACAACTGTTACTGCGTCGTTGTGCAATTGCACATTTACTGCCGTTGCTTCCAGACGGTTTAGTTGAGGCACGTGTTTTTGATGGTGTGTTATCGAACTTTGGATGGCCACCGCGGTACCTCCGCCTCTACGATTTCTATCATTTCTGTAGATTTTGTAACCTGGTACCGTGAAGCGGTCTTCTGGTCCTAAGTGGGTCTCGTTAAGCAGTGCAATCTGAATGGAGTTCCTGACTAGGTAATCTGCTAGTTCTTTGCGTTTTCGTCGGAGGTTGTTGCAGTTCCAGTATATTATGTTTACTACTGTTGTACCAGCCATGATAAGTTTCCGCAATTACTAGGAGATATCTGGTGAGGTAATTGAACAGATACATTGGGTCTGCGCGGTCATCTGTAATTAGTTCCAGGAGCCATTTGCTATGTATTTTAAACTTGTTGTAAGCTATCGTTAAGGAGCAATCTAGCTTACTTAGGAGCTCCCTCAAGGCCATTCCATTCTCAAATGGTTCCCGGGTGGTGAGCGCTGTTGGGCAGAAGACTGAATCTCCCAACGGTGGTGGTGGTTTATGTGTACGTGGGTGTTGTGTCGCGTTAGGGGCGCGCTCATGTTGTGCTGGTGGCAGACTGGTCGTGACCCGGTCTCCATCCGCTCTCGAGGGGCAGGGTTCGGGGGCTGGCCGGTTTCTGCCTCGACGGTCCTGAGTGTACCACTGCCCCTCGGTGTTAGTGGGAGGAACTATGGTATTCTATAGGTTGTGATCGGGGGGCCCTAGATGTCTGCTCCCTTGGCCTTGAGTTCAGTGCCGCCAGGTACTTCGGGCAACCGCGCCATGTTGCCCCATGTTCCGTACCATTACACAGCGCGCACTGTCGTTCCCCTGGGGGAACTCTACAGGAGTAAGAGGGTTGGGGGCCTTTACATTTGGCGCATGTGTCTTGGGGGGCCTGGCACTCTAAATGTGTATGGTACAGCATTTGGCATTTTTACATTGTTTCGGCGCTGGAACGGTCCTGTATTCTTCAATCCTGACCCTAAAGTGAGCTACATACTTGAGGCCCACTATCTTTCTGTTTTCAGGGGTGTCCGCCAGTTCCACAAGGAACATGGGGAGAGGGGCTCAAAACCTATTCCTTCTGTGCATTTGCACCGCCCTAAGGACCTCAAGGTTGTGGGTTGCCAGTTCCTGCTTTATGTGGTCACCGGAGACCTCCGCATACAGCCCTTTTATAACAAATCTAATGGTCCTAAGTGAAGGTTCGGGCATGAGGTGGAACTGTATGCGTTCCTGCTTGAGGTGATCTACAAAAGCATTGTAGTCCCTCCTGCAAAACAGCTTCACCGCATAGTCTCCGGATCGTGCCGCGATGCATATAGTGAACTTGTGTAGAGGTTTGTGTGCTCTATCAAATTTGAGTGAGAGAGTGTGTATGTGTGTTGTCTGGCTGTTTTTCACGAAGATAGGTGCCTGATCGGACCTAAACTCCGTGAAAGTGTTTGTGTGTGTGTTGGATTTTGCCTGCGCCGCCTGTGCGTAGCTCTCAGGTAACGGTGAGTGTGCATTTGGAGTAGGTGAAGGTCTTATGTCTGACAGGTCGATGAGGTCCACGTCACGAAGTGAGTTGGGTGTGATATGTGTGCTGTGTTCGCTTGCGTTAGTGAGAGTGTGTGTGTGTTGGAGTGTGGTAGTGATGCCTGAGTGGGTGTGTTGGTGTGTGTGAGTGTGTGTGGGTGTGTGATTGTGAGTGGGTGTCTGAGTGTGTGTAGGAGTCTGAGTGTGTGTAGGAGTGTGAGTGTGTGTGAGTGTAGGAGTCTGAGAGTGTGTAGCAGTCTGAGTGTGTGTAGCAGTCTGAGTGTGTGTAGCAGTCTGAGTGTGTGTAGGAGTCTGAATGTAAGTAGGAGTCTGAGTGGGTGTGAGTGTATGAGTCTGGTCGTCTGTTGGTGTATGTGGGGGTGTGTTGGTGTGTGTGCGTGTGTGTGTCAATGTGTGTGACGGTGATGTTTGTGTAGGTGTTGTAGTGTGTGTGTGTACAATGATTGATCGCTATTGCGCCTCTGAGGTGGTGTGGGTATGAGAGAGCGTCTGGTGTTACGTGTAGATGGTGCATTCAAAATTTCCACCTCAGGAGTGTTATTACGCAGAGTGCGCGCGCGCGTGCATGGGCGTGAGGTGTGCTGTGAAGGTGGTGATGAAGGTGCTGATGGTTTGTCCTTTGTCATTTTCAGAGCCTTAGCCACTATGGGCCTTTTGGTATTGGACAGTGATGATGGGGAAAGTCGAACAGTCGTGGATGTACCTGGACGTACCATCATCAAATATTCCAGTGGCTATTTGTGTATGGAAGTTAAATGGAAGCTAGCTAAGAAGAAATGAAGTGAGAAGATAAGGAAAGCCTAGAACCTCTGCTGCTGTACCACAGTTACTTGTAGGACCACCGTTCTCTTTTGGCTGCAGCTAGCAGCACCTAACTTAAAACTAGGGGGAACCTAACTAGACAGATAGATGAAAATAGAGATAAGGAGAAGAAATAGAGCAGCTAGAGGGCGCTGAAAAGCCCGAGAAACAGAGGACCTGCCCGTGGGGCGTCTTGGTACCAGTCGTGAGACTGGTGGCTGCGGCCTTGTTTCCCTACCCTGCTAAACTGTTAGAGATACTAGCCCAGGCTGAGCTAGTATGTGGCGGGCCTCTTGGAGAGCGCCGGAGGCTGCCGCGTCTCAGATGCCGACTGTTGAGTACTCGCTCGCCGAGGGGGAGGAGCGGAGGAAGTCTGTGCGGTGTTTGCCGAGCGCCGGCTCTCTGTCGGCGTCAACCGTCAGATCTCCGCCCGCCTTCGTGGAGATTCGCTGGTCTTCGCAGTGCCTTGGCTCCTCTAGTATCTATCTCTCGTAGATCTTGAGTATCAGTATGTATTGCTTGACCCAATCCACTGGCACAAAGCGTAACAGAAATTCAAAAACTGTCCCCAACAAGAGTGTTTCAGACGCCTTAAAGCCAAGCAGATGTTAAGTTTTCGTGCATATTCTTCTCTATGTGCACGTCCCATTTCAGTTTACAGATGAAAAACAGGCATAAAAATGTTACATAGCTTTCATTATTTATAAACTTAATTATGAAGTGACGAATAAACACATTTTATAGTGTCGTTCTTCGTGGTCTCGGAGTAACATGCTAGCCTTAGGTCCGCAAGGTGACGGGTTCAATCCTGGCGATGGCTCCGTGTCGTACATTTACCAGAAATAAACGTGATAAAGTGGCTTCTGAGCAAAATGATGTGGTCTTTCACGCACAATATAAAATGGACGCTGAGAATCACAACAGTTAAAAAACGTCTTTTCTTTTGTTTACTTACTCCACAAATTAACTATAGTTACGCCAATTTTTCAGCAAAACCGACTATTTTAATAACACATACAAAAATGAAACATTAAATTAAAATATTCCTATAAAAAGATAGTTTTCATAGATCTATGGAGATACTTATCTAGACAAATTTTAAGTAAAAGAGTTTGCATTAAAATACGTAAGTTTATTCGAAGGATACCTTACTTTAAAAATCTGATGTGTTGCTCACTTGACTTTCTCTTCATCGCCATAACAAATTATTGCTAAGAAGCATATTCTTCTATTTATTTTATGACAATCCAGACAAACATTAGCAGAAATCATCTTAATTACTTGTTTCCTTGTAAGTAGAAGGAAACAATGGAATATACTGGAGACTAAAAGAATAGTCAAATATTTTAAAACCTGGTTACCATGAGGTTGAAATCTGTTTCTTTGCAGGGCTAGGAGTTTACGACTTTCCGTGTGACAAAAGTTTAAGTACTTTAAATATGAAACTAATAACAAGAGATACCTCAGAAGTGGCCAATTCCACGAAAAAAAACTGTATGATATAAATTGTGTGTTTTAACGTGATTAACGTCCAGGGAAATTCATCCAGAATAAATAGATCTGAGACTATTTCCATAAATTTCAATATATACATTTTATTAGCCATTTAAATATCCTTAATATGCGGTAATTTAATCAAAATCGTTAGAGCCATTTTTGAAAAAATCAAAATTTTCGAAATTTTTTCTATGTAAAGAGTAGTTTGGAGTAGGGTTGTTTTTCACAAATATTCGTGTCGCATCCCTGGAACATACTAAACTTTAATACCAAGTTTGGTATTTTACCGACTTTCGTTTTTGAGTTATCGTGTTCGCAGACACATGGACACACACAACCTTTTTCTAAAAATGCTTTTTTTTTATACAGGGGACCCTAAAACACATATTTCCGGTAAAATCTGGGTATCTAAATTTTGGGTGGAGTGCAATACCTTCTCTATACACTATGTACATAGTACCTGCAGAGAAAGCAAAAATGATATTGCCCCATTCATGCAAATTTGGCAAATAATATTTGTTTCATTGCTAAATATAAATACAGTTGTATTAAATACCATTTTGCAAGAAAAATATTATGCTAAAGAAACTAATAAAAGGAGAGCCGGCAGTTGAATTCAGGTTAAAAATGTTTCTAATGAAAAATAATAATTACCTTATAGAACAAAATTTAATTAAAATAGAAACTCAATTAGCTAAGGGAAGCTATCAACAGTTGCTAGTTGTATTCATTGATATATTTATATCAGGTGAAAGTGACTTTACGCTTCTTTCTTTTGCTATATTCCCATCTTTTTATCATGTTCAAATAGACAGCTGTAATGTTTTACATTACGTAAAAATGAATAAAAATAGTATGTGTTTCATTCACAATGACCTTCTCTACATCTCTGTAACAAATAATTATAATAAGTTTATTCTTCTATCCACTTCATGGCAATCGAGATAAACATTAGAAGAAATCTCCTTATTACTTAGTCCTTACAAGTAAAAGGGAATTAAGGGAATACACTAGGCTAAACCGACAGTCAAATGTTTCATATTTAGTTTCCTATGTCAAAATTTTAAGTAACACTTTAAATTATTATATTATTAAGTATTAGTATTTTAAAACTGAAACCATTAACAAAGAATATCTCGTAAACGGCCAACTTCACGAAAAAATGTATATGGCATAAATTATGTTTTTACAGAGATCTACAGTTTTTGTGTAGTAAGTTTCTATCTCTTATGGTTACCCAAAATTCAGAAAAACTCATTCAGAATAAAGAGGCCTTCAGATAATTCAAGATATAAATTTTATATGTCATGTAAATAGCTTAATTATAAGAGATTTTAAATAAAACCTTTAGAGCCATTTTTGAGAATACCAAAGTTTCTAATTTTTTCCCTGTAAAGGGTAGCTGCGAATGTGGGATTTTCTTAAAAATGTTTGTGTCGCATCGTTGGAAGATACTGAACTTAATTATCAAGTTTCATATTTAACGGATTTTCTGTTTTTAAGGTATACTACCCACAGATATATATTACACATGGACATTTTTCTAAAAATACTTTTATGGATTTAGGGGGTCCCAAAATATATATTTCCGGTGAAATCTCGGTATTAAATTTTTGCGTGCAATACAATAGCTTCTCTATACACTATGTACATAGGCCATGTAGAGAACGTAAACATTAAATAAATGAGACCTTAGTAACTTAAAAATCCCAAAATGTATTTTCTCCATACAAAACGTTCGGTAGTTGAAGCACAGTTGATGGGAATAAAATAAACGAAAATATATAAAAAATTTATTTATAACTTTCTCTACGTATACTTTTACATAGAGAAGATACTGTATTGTACCCAAGAATTAAATGTCGAGATTTCACCGGAAATATATGTTTTGAGGTTCCCAGAATACAAAAGAGAACATTTTTAGAAAAAGTTCCGAGTAGCCGTGTACGTGTTTGTGGGTCTGTGAACAGCATAGCTTAGAAACGAAACGCGGTTAAATATCAAACCTTATATTTATGTTGAGCATCTTCCAGGGCTATGAAGCGCCCTATGTTAGACCACTCGGCTCTCACCCAGGCGGACCGGGTTCGATCCCATGCAATAACAACTGGGATTTGTGGTAGACTGGGTGCAGGGTTGGGTTTTCTGCGGATCCTCCGGTTTCCCCGTCATCGCAAACCACCTGTTCTCCATCTTCATGCCATGTATCATTTGTGTGATCGCTCTGGTATCATTTGTGATAAAAGCGGGCGTTAAACACTATAAGAAACGCTTCCAAGGGTGCAACGCGAAGATTTTCAAAATAATATTCGCAAAAAAACTGTCCTTTACATGGAAGAATTTTGAAAAGCTTGATTTTCTCAAAAATAATTCAACGATTATGATTAAAATATCATATGTTTTAAGATATTTTCATGACAAATATCTTGAATTTTCTGGGCATAGCCTCTAACACCTCGTTATTCTAAATGACTTTCAGTATAACTGGTAAACACATAAGAAATAGCCAGAAACCTATTACACAAAATTTAGATATTGGTAAAACACAAATTTATGTCATTCACATTTTTATAGGGATTTTTTCAAAAGAGGTTTTATCTCTTTTTTGCTTTACCATGACTCTACAGAGAGACCAAATTTCTATTGTATAATATAACAATGTGCTTTTAAAAGCTTTTACTGTCAGATATTTCGGTAAATATTGTTTGGAATTTGATATTTGAGCATTTAAATGTTTGAGTGCGTATGGTGCGTGAGTTGAGATGCGATATATGATTTAGAGTGTTGTTTCGTTTTGTGTGTGAATGTAAAATAATATTTAATATGTATTTAGTAATATCATTTATTTCATTCTGTTTTAATGCACTGTACAGTCATTTGACATCGTTTGCTATAAAAGTTAAGATTACATAGATTGTCAATTAAAATTATATGTTTAATTCACATTTATTAAAATCTAAATATCCTTGTATTGAATATAAAGAATTTGCAACCTGAAAATACTCCATGTTTAAAAGTATTCTTATCTAGGTATTTAATAGGTTCTGTCTCCTTAGTGTTAGTTTGAAACCTCAATACATATAACCATTCCGAGAGTTTGATGATTTGAAATAACGAGTATTTATATTTGATCTTGATCTTGTGTATAGTTTGAAACCTAAATACATATAACTATTCTGAGAGTTTGATAATCTGAAATAAGGGGTTTTTATATTTGATCTTATCCTTGTATTATAATTATGCGTATCCCTTCTTAGAATATTTGTAAACGTAAACTAAAACATACAAAAACATAATATTGTAAGTGCTTAAAATACCTAGTTCAATAAAGTGGTCTACATGGGATTGTATAGCAATACATTCAAACATTCTTATAATTTTCTTTTGTAGAAGAGAGATTTCTTACATCTTGTTAGTGCCTCCCCAAAGGATTAAACCATATCTTTTATAATTGACTCGAAAAATAAAAATACATACTTGTTAAATATTCGGGAGTATTATTCCCTCCCGAAATACACTTTCTTTTTACAAATATAATACTGAACAGCCCTTTTTTAGATATTCAATATGAGAACTCCAGGCTAGTTGGCTATCAACATAGACTCCTAGAAATGTAATATTAGTCTAATAGAAACTAACTGAATCGGTGACTAACTGTTTAAAGTGAAAACCAAAAACAAACAAAAAACGCATCTTTTAGTGTAACTAAAATAACCAGATTAAGTATTTTTCATGGGTGGTATTTTGATTCATACAACTATGGGATGCAATTAATGTGATATTAGTCTAATAATAAACACCACCATTACTACTACTGCTACTACTACTGCTACTACTATTACTACTACTGCTACTACTATTACTACTACTACTTCTACTACTACTACTACTACCACCACCACCACTACTACTACTACTACTACTACTACTACTACTACTACTACTACTACTGCTACTACTACTGCTACTATTACTACTGCTACTACTACACTACTACTACTACTACTACTACTACTACTACTACTACTACTACTACTACTACTACTGCTACTACTACACTACTACTACTACTACACTACTACTACTACACTACTACTACTACTACACTACTACTACTGCTACTACTACTGCTACTACTACACTACTATTGCTACTACTACTGCTACTACTACTGCTACTAGTACTGCTACTACTACTGCTACTACTACTGCTACTATTACTACACTACTACTACTGCTACTACTACTGCTACTACTACTACACTACTACTACTGCTACTAATACTGCTACTATTACTACACTACTACTACTGCTACTACTACTGCTACTACTACTACACTACTACTACTGCTACTACTACTGCTACTACTACTGCTACTACTACTACACTACTACTACTGCTACTACTACTGCTACTACTACTACACTACTACTACTGCTACTACTACTGCTACTACTACTACACTACTACTACTGCTACTACTACTGCTACTACTACTACACTACTACTACTGCTACTACTACTGCTACTACTACACTACTACTACTACACTACTAATACTGCTACTACTACTGCTACTATTACTACTGCTACTACTACTGTAAAACTACTACTGCTACTACTACTGCTACTACTACTGCTACTACTACTGCTACTACTACTGCTACTACTACTGCTACTTATACTGCTACTGCTACTGCTGCTACTACTACTGCTACTACTTCTGCTACTACTACTGCTACTACTACTGCTACTACTACTGCTACTATTACTACTCCTACTACTACTGCTACTACTACACTACTACTACTGCTACTACTATTGCTACTACTACTACTGCTACTACTACTACTGCTACTACTACTGCTACTACTACTGCTATAACTACTGCTACTACTACTGCTACTATTACTAATGCTACTACTACTGCTACTACTACTACACTACTACTGCTACTACTACTACACTACTAACTACTACTGCTACTACAAAAACTACACTACTACTAATGCTACTACTACTACACTACTAGTACTGCTACTACTACTACACTACTACTACACTACTACTACTACTACTACACTACTAACTACTACTGCTACTACAACTACTACACTACTACTGCTACTACTACTACAACACTACTAACTACTACTGCTGCTACAACTACTACACTACTACTACTGCTACTACTACTACTACACTACTAACTACCACTGCTAATACTACACTACAAACTACTGCTACTACTACCACACTACTACTACTGATACTTCTACTACACTATTAACTACTACTGCTACTACAACTACTAAACTACTACTACTGCTACTACTACACTACTAACTACTACTGCTACTACTACACTACTAACTACTACTGCTGCTACAACTACTACACTACTACTACTGCTACTACTACTACACTACTAACTACTACTGCTACTACTACACAACTAACTACTACTGCTGCTACAACTACTACACTACAATTACTGCTACTACTACTACTGCTACTACTAATACACTTCTAACTACTACTGCTACTACAACAACTAAACTACTACTACTGCTACTACTACACTACTAACTACTACTGCTACTACTAAACTACTAACTACTACTGCTGCTACAACTACTACACTACTACTACTGCTACTACTACTACACTACTAACTACTACTGCTACTACTACACAACTAACTACTACTGCTGCTACAACTACTACACTACAACTACTGCTACTACCACTACTGCTACTACTACTACACTTCTAACTACTACTGCTACTACTACACCACTAACTACTAATGCTACTAAAACTACTACACTACTACTACTGCTAGTACTACTACACTACTAACTACTACTGCTACTACACTACTAACTACTACTACTACTTCTACTACTGCTACTATTACTACTCCAACAACTACTACTACTACTACACTACTAACTACTACTGCTACTACACTACTAACTACTACTACTACTGCTAGTATTACTACTCCAACAACTACTGCTACTACTACTACTACTACTAGTACTACTGCTACTACTAGTATTACTACTGCTATTACACTACTAACTACTACTGCTACTACTTCTACTACTACTACTAGTACAACTGCTAGTACTGCTACTACTAGTACTACTACTGCTATTACACTACTAACTACTACTGCTACTACTTCTACTACTACTACCACTACTACTACTACTACTACCACTACTACTACTACTACTCCAACTACTACTACTACTACTACTAATACTACTACAACTACTAGTACTACTGCTACTACTGCTACTACTACTGCTAGTACTGCTACTACTAGTATTACTACTGCTACTACTACTAGTACTACTACTACTAGTATTACTACTGCTACTATTACTAGTACTAATACTACTAGTACCACTACTTCTACTAGTACTACTACAACTGCTAGTACTGATACTTCTACTAGTACTACTACTGCTACTACTAGTACTGATACTTCTACTAGTACTGCTACTGCTACTACTTCAAGTACTACTACTGTTTCTATTACTTGTACTACTACTACTACTACTACTACTACTACTACTATTACTACTAGTACTACTACTACTACTACTACTGCTAATACTACTAGTACTACTACTACTAGTACTACTACTGCCACTACTACAGGTACTACTACTGTTTCTATTACTTGCACTACTACTAATACTAATACTACTACTACTGCTAATACTACTAGTACTACTACTACTACTACTACTCCAACTACTACTACTATTACAACTACTACTAGTACTACTGCTACTCTTGCTACTACTACTGCTAGTACTGCTACTACTAGTACTACTACTGCTACTACTACTAGTACTACTACTACTACTAGTATTACTACTGCTACTATTACTAGTACTAATACTACTAGTACTACTACTTCTACTAGTACTGATACTTCTACTAGTACTGCTACTACTAGTATTACTACTGCTATTATTACTAGTACTAATACTACTAGTACCACTACTTCTACTAGTACTACTACAACTGCTAGTACTGATACTTCTACTAGTACTACTACTGCTACTACTAGTACTGATACTTCTACTAGTACTGCTACTACTACTAGTACTGCTACTGCTACTACTTCAAGTACTACTACTGTTTCTATTACTTGTACTACTACTACTACTACTACTATTACTACTAGTACTACTACTACTACTACTGCTAATACTACTAGTACTACTACTACTAGTACTACTACTGTTTCTATTACTTGCACTACTACTAATAGTAATACTACTACTACTGCTAATACTACTAGTACTACTACTACTACTACTCCAACTACTACTACTACTACTACAACTACTACTAGTACTACTGCTACTATTGCTACTACTACTGCTAGTACTGCTACTACTAGTACTACTACTGCTACTACTACTAGTACTACTACTACTAGTATTACTACTGCTACTATTACTAGTACTAATACTACTAGTACTACTACTTCTACTAGTACTGATACTTCTACTAGTACTGCTACTACTAGTATTACTACTGCTATTATTACTAGTACTAATACTACTAGTACTACTACTGCTACTACTACTACTAGTACTGATACTTCTACTAGTACTGCTACTACTACAAGTACTACTACTGTTTCTATTACTTGTACTACTACTAGTATTACTACTACTGCTACTACTACTGCTAATACTACTAGTACTAGTACTACTACTTCTACTACTGCTGCTACTACTACTACTACTGCTACTAATACTACTACTACTGCTGCTGCTACTACTACTACCACTACTACTGCTGCTACTTCTGCTAGTACTACTACTACAGCTAGTACTACTAGTACTACTACTGCTAGTACTACTACTGGTACTACTACTGCTACTACTACTAGTACTACTACTGCTACTACTACTACTAGTACTACTACTACTGCTACTACTAGTACTATTACTACTAGTACTACTACTGCTGCTACTACTAGTACTACTACTACTTATACTACTACTGCTGCTACTACTAGTACTACTACTACTAGTACTACTACTATTACTCCTGCTACTACTACTAGTACTACTACTGCTACTACTACTACTAGTACTACTAGTACTACTACTACTAGTACTACCACTCCAACTACTACTGCTACTACTACTAGTACTACTGCTACTATTGCTACTACTACTGCTACTACTGCTACTACTAGTACTACTACTGCTACTACTAGTACTACTACTAGTACTACTACTGCTACTATTACTACTACTACTACTACTACTACTACTACTACTGCTACTACTAGTACTACTACTGCTACTACTAGTACTACAACTACTACTGCTACTACTACTACTACTGCTACTACTAGTACTACTACTACTACTAGTACTACTACTAGTACTACTACTGCTACTACTAGTACTACTACTATTACTACTAGTACTATTAGTACTGCTACTACTACTACTACTGCTACTATTACTACTACTACTAGTACTACTACTATAACTACTAGTACTACTACTGCTACTACTAGTACTACTACTAGTACTACTACTGCTACTACTACTAGTACTACTACTATTACTACTAGTACTACTAGTACTGCTACTACTACTACTACTACTACTACTACTACTACTAGTACTACTACTGCTACTACTACTAGTACTGCTACTACTACTATTAGTACTACTACTATTACTACTAGTACTACTACTGCTTCTACTACTACTTGTACTACTACTACTAGTACTACTACTACTACTACTAGTACTACTACTGCTTCTACTACTACTAGCACTACTACTACTAGTATTGCTACTACTAGTACTGCTACTACTAGTACTACTACTACTAGTACTACTACTACTAGTACTACTACTACTAGTACTACTACTGCTTCTACTACTACTAGTACTACCACTACTAGTACTACTACTACTACTACTGCTTCTACTACTACTAGTACTACTACTAGTACTGCTACTACTAGTACTGCTACTACTAGTACTACTACTACTAGTACTACTACTACTAGTACTGCTACTACTACTACTAGTACTACTACTACTAGTACTACTACTACTAGTACTACTACTACTAGTACTACTACTACTAGTACTGCTACTACTACTAGTACTACTACTACTAGTACTACTACTACTAGTACTGCTAATACTACTAGTACTACTACTAGTACTACTACTACTAGTACTACTACTACTAGTACTACTACTAGTACTGCTACTACTACTAGTACTACTACTACTAGTACTACTACTAGTACTGCTACTACTAGTACTACTACTACTAGTACTACTACTACTAGTACTACTACTACCAGTACTACTACTACTAGTACTACTACTACTAGTACTACTACTACTAGTACTGCTACTACTACTACTAGTACTCCTACTAGTACTACTACTACTAGTACTACTACTAGTACTACTTCTACTAGTACTACTACTAGTACTGCTACTACTACTACTAGTACTACTACTACTAGTACTGCTACTACTACTAGTACTGCTACTACTAGTACTACTACTACTAGTACTACCACTAGTACTACTAGTACTCCTACTACTACTACTAGTACTACTACTAGTAATACTACTAGTAGTACTGCTACTACTACTACTAGTACTACTACTGCTTCTACTACTACTAGTACTACTACTACTAGTACTGCTACTACTACTAATAGTACTACTACTATTACTACTAGTACTACTACTGCTTCTACTACTTATAGTACTACTACTACTAGTACTACTACTGCTTCTACCACTACTACTACTACTAGTATTACTACTGCTTCTACTACTACTAGTACTACTACTATTACTGCTACTACTACTACTAGTACTACTACTATTACTACTAGTACTACTACTGCTTCTACTACTAGTACTACTACCACTAGTACTACTACTACTACTAGTACTGCTACTACTACCACTAGTACTACTACTAGTACTACTACTGCTACTACTACTACTAGTACTACTACTAGTACTACTACTACTAGTACTACTACTGCTACTACTACCACTAGTACTACTACTAGTACTACTACTGCTACTACTACTACTACTACTACTACTACTACTACTACCACCACTACCACTACCTTGACCACCACCACCACCACACCTAACTTCTTATATCTAAACATTGATTTTAAAGGAAATCTATTAAATATATATCCGATATTAGATAATACGAAAGAAGTTAGAACTCGTTATTATTGATATATGTTGAGAGATCGGGTTATGATTGAATTCTGAATGTGGTCTTGAATTATATTCCTAATAAGAGAAGAATTGAATATTACCCAAGAATGAGTTGTTGAATAAATTCAGAAAATACTTTGCCTGTTTCATCCACGAAGTAGGGAAAACATCTGATGTATTAAACTCACATGACCTTCTCTAGCTGCTCTACAAACAATCTTCTTACAAAAGATTATGCTTCTTTCTATACAATGCTAATCGAAATAAGCATATGTTAATAAGCAGAATGTTTTTATTACTTAGTTCCTTAAAACTAAAAGGGAGCTAAAAGGATCGCTTCTTTGCTTGGCCTGGAGTAGAACAAAAGAAAACTGCACACTTCCGGTCTGAGAAAATTATAAGTACTTTACAATTGAAACTAATAACAAGCAATAGCTCGAAAACGGAAAACCGTACGAAAAAAATGTATATAACATAAATTGTGTATTTAAACGAGCAGTAAGTGTTTGTGCAGTACAGTTTTGGCTATCTCTTATGGTTTACTAGTTATGCAAAAGTCAGCAACATTCATCTAGAACAGACAGGTCTTCAGAAGCTAGAATATTCGAAATATACATTTTATTTGCGTTGGAAATGGCTTTAACAGGTGGTATTTTAATCAAAATCGTTAGAATCGTTTTTAAAAAAAAACAAAAATTTCGAAAATGTTTCCATGTAAAGGATAGTTGGGTGGGGGGATTTTCTTGAAAATCTTCGTGTGGCATCTTTGGAAGATAACAAACTTAAATACCAAGGTTTTTTTATTTTTTTCGTTTTTGAGCTATTCTTTCCACAAACACATACTGGGCCTTTTTCTGAAAATGCCTTTTTTGGATTCAGAGGGTCCTAAAACATGTATTTCTGGTGAAATCTCGGTATCGAATTCTTTGGTGGAATGCAATACCTTCCCTATGCACTATGTACATTGGACATATGGGGCTAGAGAAAATAAAAAATTTTATGCACAGTGGAAGGTTGTAATCAAATTGAGTCCTTCTGACGCATTTCTGGTTTAGGTTTCTGTTGTTGCATCATTATTAAAGTTACTAAGATGAATTTAATTCTAAATTAAATCTTCTCTTTCACTTTTCAAGTGAATGAAGCCTTTCTTTCACCTCCTTTTTGGTCGTCTGGGTTGTTGTCCCGTACTATTCCTGCAATTCTTCCCACCGATATCCTAGATACACGTTCGTTCCATTCTTTCTTCTTGCAATCCGTTCTGTCACATTTATTATTCAGTGTTACATATTTCCAGCTATTTTTCTCAGCACTCTCAATTCGGGTGTTCCATTCGATGTGCAATTGTAGCCATTTTTCTCATCCAATACTAGACATTACTGTTCAAACTACTGAAATTCATACTGCCTCACCAGCCGAGAATAACAGAACATATTGTGATATATAATTCCTCACTATGTCTCGAATTTAAAAGACGTAATTTGCAATATGTATATTACTTTCTCTACATGTACTATGTACATAGTGTATACAGAATATGTTATATTCCACCCAAAAACTCAACACCGGGATTTTAATACTAATATACTTTATGAGGTCTCCTGATTCAAAAATAACAATTTTATAAAAAGGTCCATAAGTGTGTATGTGTGTGCCTGTGGACAGCATAGCTCAAAAACTAAAATACCGTTAAGCACCAAACTTGGTATTTAAGTTTAGTATCTTCTAAGAATGTAGCACGAAGATGTT
Organism: Hymenopus coronatus; assembly: GCA_030762935.1. Lineage (NCBI taxonomy): Eukaryota > Metazoa > Arthropoda > Insecta > Mantodea > Hymenopodidae > Hymenopus > Hymenopus coronatus. The sequence continues at coordinate 29,964,587 of CM060890.1, read as the reverse complement.
TAAGAAAATGCCCCATCGCAAACCACATTTTACATAGAAAAATGTTGGAAAATGTTGTTTTTCTCAATAATGGCTGTAACGATTTTTATTAAAATGCCGTATATTATGCATATTTACATAACAAAATATATGTCTTGAATTTTGTGGGAATAGTTTCTGAAGAAATAAACAAAAACTTACTCTAAAAAATATAGACCTTAGTTAAAACAAACAGTTTATGTCTTATACATTTTGTAAAGTTGATCATTATCAAGATACTCCTTGATACTGGTTTCATGTTTAAACTATGTAACTTTCTCAAACAAGATTAACTTTTCTTTCATCTCGCTTTTGTTTACTTCTACTCTGCAAAGCGAATTGAACTTCAATTGTTCATTTAAAATATATGGTCATCCTTTCTGTTTACAAGGAATCAAGTTGTAAGCCCATTCTTGCTAATTAATGTGATGTAGATAAAGGAATATCCTTTATAAGAACAGTTTGTTTGCAAAAAGGGTAGAGAAAGCCATGTAAATAGAACGCATAAGATGTTTTTGCTTTCTCTACAAGTATAGAGAAGGTATAGTATTGCACCTAAAAATTTATACCGAGATTTTACCAGAATTTTTAGAAAAATATCTGTGTATGTACGTGTCTGTGAATGTGTGTGTGTGTTTGTATTTGTGGACAGCATAGCTCAAAAACGAAAAGACCGTTAAATATTAAACTTGGTATTTAAGTTTGGTATCTTCCAAGGATGTGTCACAAAGATTTTCAAGAAAATATCCCTACTCCAACTAGCGTTTTCCAAAAATAGCTCTAACGATTTTGGTTCTAATATCGTATATTAAAGATATTTACATGACAAACAAAATGTATATCTTGAGTTTGCTGGTAATAGTTTCAAAAGATATATTTATTCTAGATGAATTTTGCGGAATTTTGCATAACCGGCAAACTGTAAGAGATTGCAAAAAAAAAAAAAAAAGAAACGTATTATACAAAACTTGTAGAGCTCATTAAAACACACAATTCATGTTATAAACTTTTTTTCGTGGAGCTGGCCTTTTTTGAGATATTCTTTGTTAATAGTTTCAGCTTTAAAATACTTTTTTTCCAAGCCCCTACATGCCTAGCTGCGCAGACCAGTTAAAGTGTCATGAAATGAAGACATGGACTGAGGGCAAGCGACTCCCAAGGTCACGCGCAATACATTTGTTGTAAAAGGAAAACAGTGAAATCTAAAACAGCTGTAATTACTCATAAGGATACCTGAGTAGGAAATAATTTTGACAATGCGTTATTTATGACCATCAGCATATATGCACAGGGATTACACTTTCAATATCCTGTTGGGAGTTGAATAAAAATCATTTCATTCACTAGACGGAATTTCATCCCACAACTGAACAAAACAGAAGTAAATATTATCGCATACCTGCATTTAAACACATATTTTAAAACGGGATGTAAGCCTCACAGAGAGCATAATTCAGCTTTCATTCCGTTTTCGCAGTTTCTTCTCAGTGATTCCATGTAAACTTTCTGCTTTTTACTTTAATGCACAAAGTCGTCAACGAGAATTATAAAGAGGGCTTGTTAAGAGTGTGTTTGCAGTGATGTGGTCAAAATGCTTAATTAAAAATGCAAAATATGTGGGTTCGATTCTAGGATGATAAAGTTGTTCTTATTCCCCACCCTCAAGAGTCTGGAAACAAGCACTTGTTATAGAAGGTCAAAGAGTTAATACGACGATATTATTTAAGGCAGATGTAAACAAATAAAAAACAAACAAATAAATAAAATGATTTAGCAGAAAAAAATATGCGATACTGAATTTTCAGAGATGATAAGTACAATATAAAAATAAAATGAACGTGAAATTAGGTACCTGTATTCCAGTTCAGTAAACTATATTCAAGACGTTAAGTAAACATTGTCTATCAGTATTTGTGGTATATTTGAGTTCATATACAAGATAGGTGTATTAACATGTGGACAGCAGGAGATTATGGTCTGTACTTCCTGAAATAATTTATAAATACGTTTAAAATTATAATCTATTATTACTTAATATTCTTTATGTTCTAAAATTTTTACAAACTTTATTTTTGCACCCTGTGGAGTTGTGTTACAGTCTAGAATTACAGATTGGAAAAATTAACTTAATCGAGATTTTGGATATTTTTTTTTAATTTAGGACAAATTATCCAATTGAATCTAACACATACAACATAGTTATAAAAATGAATATAGCGTTCTCATTACCTTTGTCAGATGAGAAGGGAGAATAAGTACTTTAGCATCATCTTGCTTTTATTCTCATGGAAGCAATTTTTCGCAGAATGCATTGTTTATAGTCTGTGATATTTTGATGGCACAAATTTTTAACGTCTCAGAGCAGCTGACGACTTAATCAATAATTCTAGTTTATCTATTGGGAACCTAAAATAAATTATCATTCGCTTAGTGACCGGGTAAACCCACGAGAATAAATCGGAATGAATTTGGAACACAAATATTACAATTTATTCTTACCAATGGAAAATGGTCTCGGAATAATTTTTCCAGTGGTTTGTACAGTTATGCAGCATAGAAGTGCACCAAGTTAAATATTAAACCCTAATATTTTTAAACCACCACACTTTTAAAGCCTTTTAAGCGCACTGAATATATGACAAAATGCACGTTTGCCCTCCACCTGCTTATGCGCGAGAGGTTTCAAATAGCGACAGCGCGCCAGCTACTGGCCATACAAACAAAGACATTTCAATCACATGGCAACCAGCTTTTAAAAGATTGGACCAATACTTTAAACTACTTTATGTGCTTATTTCCCTTTTAATTGCAAGGAAGCAAGTAAAACTGCCATTCCTGCTATTTTTTTTTCTCGATTAGCATGAAAGAAATGGAAGATTTTACTTTTAACAATCATTTGTTGCCGGGATGTAGAGAAAGCTATGTAAACGAAACACATCATATTTTTAAATTATAGGTCCATGTCCTTAAGAATTTGATTTTCTTATGTTCTACTTAGGTCATCTAGCGCAGCTGCTTGCCAACCGGGAGATCTGGGTTCGATTCCCAGTACCGGCGTGGGGACCTGGACCAAGGTGCACTCAGCCTCGTGAGGTCCCTGGGGGGGGGGTTAATTGATGAGCTACTTGATGGAAAAGTAGCGACTCCAGGTCATGAGGACCGCATTAACCGGCCGGGAGGGATTTGAGGTGCTGACCACTCTCACCCTCCAATACTGCACCCCATGGACCAAGATGGGGAACGCAGCGGCCGGGCGTTAGGCAAAGGTTCCTTGTGAGCTGTCGTGCCATGGAGTTGTGTTATGTTCTACTTTTCCACCTTATTAGTAGTAACTTTTATCTATTTCCATTAAATTAGATGTTTGTGTTTATTTTAACATGTGATGAGTATCTTATTCAATTAAATAAAGAATATAAACTATCTGAAACTTTTAGCCAATTATGCCTTATTTAAATGTTAACCTTATAAATCCTGGTAGTTTTCTAGGAGTTGGTAATGTTCAAGATGAAGAGCAGTTTCCAGCTCCGTGTACTCCTTTGGACAACATATGCAAACGCAGAAACCACGTTAAATTCATTCCTGTGGTGCGAGAAAATTCCATGGAGAACGAAATAAATTACATGAGCATTCCGTTACATAGGAGTGGGGCATAGACCAAACATTTATTTAAAACCACACACCCAGAGAGCGTTCCAGATTGTGAGCCAAGCCTGCAAAATTAGTTTCATTTTCGCAATAACTGGAACACATGACAAATATCGAACATGACCAGCCATTTACTTTTTGGCGAAACTTCAGCATTGCATTCCTAAGAAGATTACGTTGCGTTTGCGGTGGGACGTGCGAGTCCAGGAAGAACGCGATTCTCGAAACACAACATTTATCATGATGTCCTTTCCCTCGATCTACGTTTGTAATAGTAGCTTCTTTTACGAGACAGATACATCACTTTATAGCAAGCAGGATTTTGAAGACAATGTGATAAAACTTTCTATGTTCCAGTATTCTCCAGTTCGTAAATGAAAGATTAAAATAACAGAGTCAAAATTGGTAGTACATATAGTCAGTTGTTCATAGTGGACAATATTCATAGTGGACAGAGAAGGTATTGTATTGCATCCAAAAAATTCGATACCGAGATTTCACTGGAAATACATGCCTCGAAGTCCCCTGAGTCTGAAAACAGCATTTATTTAAAAATATCCGCGTGTGTGTGTCTGGGACAGCATATCTCAAATATGAAATGTAGGTTAAATACCAAACTTGAGATTTAAGTTTTCCAAGGATGTGACACGAAGCTTTTCAAGAAAATCCCTCCACTCCAAACTGCACTATGCATAGAACATATTTTGAAAATGTTGATTTCCTCAAAAATTGCTTTAACAATTTTGATTAAAATACCGTATATTAAAGATATTCATATCACAAATAATATATATATATATTACATTTTCTGGGAATAGCCTCTCTAAATCTCTTTATTCTGGATGAATGTTGTAAACTTTGCATAACAGTTAAACGGTAAGAGATAGACAAAAACGTATTAACAAAACACAAAAATGTTGTCGTATACGTTCTTTTTTGTAGAGCTGACCGTTTTTGAGATATCATCATCATCATCATCATCATCATCATCATCATCAACTCTTCATGGATTGGGAGAACTCTGCTGTTCCGGTCTCATATTTCTTCCCATCTTTTAACTGGTCTTCCTATTGTTCTGTAGCCTAGAGGTTTATATTTGTATGACTGAAATGCTTTGTAAATGTTTTTTTCATTTTTCTCTATTTATTTGTATCCTTTCTTTTAAGGAAAATATGTCTAATTCTCTCCTTATGTCTTCATTTGTAATATGATCTTGTCTGGTGCATCCTTTTACTGCTCGGAGATATTTCACTTCTGCCGCGTGTATTTGGCTTCAATCTTTCTTTTTAAGTGTCCATGTCTCCGAACCATGTAATAGAACTGGAACAGCCATTGTCTTATAGAATTTCAGGTTTGTATCTTTTCGGGTTTTTCTTTTCAAGGTTCGAGATATTTTTTAGTTATTCCTTGTTATTGCAAGCTTTAAAATACCTACAATTTTCTCGTACAGGAATTTGTCAACTCCTGGCCGTACAAACAAAGGAATTTCAATTATATAGCAATCAGCTTTTAAATAATTTGTTTATCACTTTAGCCTAATACATACACTTATTTCCTTTCTACTTACAAGAAAGCAAGTAATGCGAGCAATTTTGGTAATGTGTACCTGCATTAGCATGATGTAAATAAAATAAAAACTTTAGTAAGAACAGTTTGTGTGCTAGAGAAAGACATGAATATAACACATAAGATTTTTTAATTTGTAGTATATGAATCACGAAATTTCATCGAGAAATCCTCAACAGTGTCGTCGTCATACCGCTGCACTCATTGAATGAATTTTATTATGTTTGAATGTGAAATGGTTTCAAAAAGTAACTTCACAGAAATTTCCAAACACTCAATAAAGAGTACAATACTATATAATATATTACCTTCTCTAGCACGTGTGTACAATATAGATAATGCGAAGGGAATGTATTGCATTCCACCCATAAATTCGACACCGAGATTTTACCGAAACATGTTTTGAGCTCCCGTGAAATAAAAATATTTTTAGAAAAAGTCAGTGTATGCCTCTCTATGTGTGCATGTGAGAGAGTATGTATGTGAATAGCATACCTCAAAGACGAAAAGGCCGTTAGACACATTGGGTATTTAAATGTAGTATCTCCCAAGAATGTGATACAAATATTTTCAGGAAAATTCCCTCACACTAAGCTAGCCTTTAGAATGGAAAAATTTTAATTACTCAAAAATTACTCAAACGATTTTGATTAATATAGTACATATAAAAGATATTTACATGAAAAATAAAATGTGTATCCTGAATTTTATGGAGATAGCCTCTGAAGACCTCCCCATTCTGGATAAATTTTGCATAACTGGTAAACCGTAAGAGATAGATTTATTGCTGGAAAAATGTATATCTCGTTTAGATACACAAATGTATGTACCTACATTTTTTGTGGAGTTGACCATTTCCGAGATATTTCTTGCTATTGGTTTTAGCTTTAAAAAACTTCAACTTTTATCATACGGGAATTAGTCAACTCCTAGCCATGCAAAGAAACGAAATTCAGCTACGCAACAGCCAACTTTGACTATCAGTTTAGCTTAGAGTATTTCTTTATTTCACTTCTATTCATAAAGAATTAAGTAATAATTTATGTTAATGTTTATCTTAATTAGCATAAAGTAGAAAAAGGTAAAAGTTTTTTTAATTTTCTACGATACAAGGATAGTCATGTGAATGGAACAAATCAGACTCTTTTTACTTTCTCTACACTACTAATACACATTGGTTAGATACAGAAGGTAGTGCATTCCACCCAAAAATTCGATGTCAATGTTTTACTGAAAATATATGCTTTGAGGTGCCATGAATACAAAAAAACACTTTTAGAAAACGGTCCATGTGTATGTGTGTATGTACGCGTGTGTATCTATCGGCAAAATAACCCAAAACAAAAAGTTGGTTAAGTATCAAGTTTGGTATTTAAGTTTAGTATTTTCCAAAGATATGAAACAAAGATTTTCAGAGAAAATACTCCCATTTGAATAAATACATTTTTAAAATGTTCTAATAAAAATGTTCTATTTTGGCTAAAATGCCATACATTAAAAGTATTTACATTAAAAATAAAATATCCTGAATTCCTTGAGACTAGGCCCTGGGATCCTCTTAAAGACTTTTTCATAACTGACAAACCGCAAGAATAGCCAAAAATCACTGCATAAAAATGCAGATCTTGTCAACCCACACAATTTATGGTACATTCATTTTTTGTAGAGGTACCTACTTCCGAGATATTCCCTGTTATGGGTTTCAATTTTAAAGTATTTAAGATTGTTCTCAAATGTGAAGCTCTCATGTTTCATTTCTGATTTGTTTTGCTTCTGGTCATAGAAAAAGAGCTGAATTTCAATATAAATCGCATAGTGATAGCTTTTAAAAGTTTAGATTTGCTTTAGGGCATTCATTCCCTTTATTTAAAAGGAACTAAGTAATAGGACAATTTCTGTTAATGTTTATTTTGATTGGCTTAACATACATTAGAGAATAATCCTTTGTAAGAGTACGTTGTTTGCAGAACAAGTAGCGATAGTAATGTGAATGGAACAATTACTTATTTATAGTAATATTTAGAAATTGCTAAAAGGAAACCTTGGGAGCTGACCCATTGGGAGCTGATAATAAAGAAAACGTGCTGCATTTGAAACATTTAAACGCTCTGATTTGTGAGATAACTGAAACAAGTAGTTGTAAAAGGTCTGCATAAACATATACAATGTATTTACCTACTTTAGGCTGCGTTATATTTAACAGTGATATCGGTTAATAACTAAAAATCCAGGGTTTGGATGTAAAGAGAAACAATAAACTTAGCAATAATGTTGGTATTCACTCAGATAACAAAGAATTGTTAGCGTGGTATGTTCCAAGTAAGCTACAAACAGACCCTAGTCACTTATTAATGTAACAAATACAGAATTTGATGCACTGCTGCAGATAATTCACTCTGCAGAAAACAGTTTATGGCAGCACGCCTTCCATGGCTCGTGCCCCACTGAGAGCAAACATCCCAGTCTCTCACTACTTAGTACTGTTCAAACAACTCACTGCAATTCCTCCTCCTTTTTATAGCGAGCAAATGATGTCACAGATTTTCTGAAAACCTGCAGATGATACTGGAAGACGAAGCTTGGAGAAATATCGAGAGAAGTGTTTCCGAAAGTTCCTGTTACATCTCGCCGTTCCTTCGTGTTGTTTACGCACCCAACTTAGATGTCTCACATTCCAGCTCCACCATCGCATACCACAGTGAATCTGAGAGCGGTCGAGTACACGGACAGCATTGCCAAAGTAATAATCTTCGGAGACTTCACTGGCCAATGGTGCATCAAAACGTTTCTAAAACTCCTTTGTATACCTTATATACAGCCAAGAGCTTTTGTTTAACGATAAGTATTGAGAACATTTTTGAATTACAAAAACAAAATATTTTGTATACATTTCACATTATTTGATATATTGTTCGCAAATTTGTAAGGGTTTTTCATATTTGTGAAAGAATAATGTGTTTTAACGATAAATGAAAAATCATATTATTTATTTTGCATAGCAAAATGTATATTTATTTCAAGTTAAAACACTTGAAACCCTATTTTGAGATGCAGCTAGAAATTGTGAAACAATATTTAGAATTTCAACGAAAATGCGTTAGCTATTACAATACTTACAAAATAAGGTACCAAGCAAGAAACATTGCTGTTTCTGATAATTGCAATCCAATATTAGAATATCGATCTAAAGGAAAATCTATAGTCACCTGGCTTTTCCAGTATTAACTCGCTTAGAGGTAAATGTGAAATATTAGACAGTCGTCACTCTGGAAGCAGAGAAAGTGCGCTTCAGAACGCATGGGTCCCAATGTTGGATGTACAGTAGAATACAAAATAAACGTTTAGTGTCGTATAATTTTAAATTGGACTCTATTATTGAAAATGAGCTAATTGTAGCGGTTATAAAAGGTTTAGATAATTTGTTTGATGCTTTAAGACTAGTTACTGAGTAAAAGGGCCTATCAGTGATTTAAATAATATAATAGTAGTATTCAATCGACTAAATGCTTTTAAAACCAGTTGTATTAATTCTGATTTTCTTTTTTGTACAAAGAATAAAGAAGTTTTGCCATCTTTGAACACTAACCTTGTGGTTACTGTAACAAATGATGTGTAACTTTTGGCATTGAAAGCAAAATGTGAGTATTTCTTGTTTTCCTGAAAAATTCCTTTAATGCCTTTGACTGGCGTTTCCAAATACTGACAGCGAGAGATTTTTTTCTATGTATAACTTTGTTGTATCAGATAGGATAACAATAACAATAGAAACACTTGTTGTATGTTGCTGCTAGTGAATTGTGATTCATGATACTGATTCTAAATAATATGTTTTGAATTTGGAAATAAATAGGTTTAATATTAATGTTATTTTAGTTACCAGTCAATTTTCATTCAGGCACGTTAATAGTCATTAATTCTGCACGAAAATAAGCAAGAAATTAATGCGAGTTCATGCAGAATATTCACACAAACACAAGTAATTAAAACTATGAATGAGAATTTCTAAAATAATTTTCAACACACATTCTTTCCTCTATTTATGTCCTAAAGCAATTGTAACTGGAACAAATATGGTCCACTGATGGGGAGATCTATTGCAATAGAACTACGCATTGCAGTTTGTGCTTAAACGTTTTCATTTATGCTAGGCTCTGAGAATACACGCCATCAATTCGGGAATAATTATACTGTATCTTAACAAAGTCAAACTGAAATATTTGAAATAGAACAAGTGATAATACACTTCAAGGTACAAGGTACTATGAAGGTACTTTCGTTTTTGGCATAGTTAAATTCTCTGAAGGTTTCGATTCGCAAAATATATACTTTTAATATGATGCGTCCATTTTTTAGCATTTAAATGTCCTATAAACATGGCGCGCAATCTTTTAAATGTTTCCGGACAGAGCGCCACAGCTCCTTTTCTGCATCTCGAATCTTTCTGCTTTCTAAGATGATAGAATTTGAGGGAAATGCTCATGGTGATCGAGCTGCCCAACAGTTCACAAAGGAAAGCAGGACCAATATGAAGAATGCTGAGAAGCAGACAGAGCCCAGGAATAAAGATTCAGATGATTATGACGTAAGTCACATTAGCATTTCAAATTTTTAAGTTCAATTTTCTCGATATTATATTTTCTGATACACATGTACCTTTTACTCAGGAACCATTGGTACTAGAATGCTGACATTTTCTGCACTTATCTAATACACATTAACGACTTCTGTTTTCCTGATTCATAAGAATATTTTACAAATTCTGGAAATTAGAAAATTTTAACCATGTGTAAATTAAGATATTTTTACTCTTCTTTTTTTCCAAAATGTGGTATTTTATAAAATAGTTATCTTCAGTCATATAATCTGATTCTAGCAGTAGAGTGGATAAGTATAATCAGAACATGAGTACAAATTGAGTATTCTGCTTTGAAAGGTTTCTGAATAAGAGGTACATGAAATCACCCATATTTTTCATGTAAATTGTTTTTCTAACATTTTTTAAAAATCAATTGTTGCAGACAAAAACATAAACTTTTCAACAGGAGAAATGCAGACTGTCATTGTACATGCCACAAAATCTCCTAAAAATTCATTAAGTACTTTCTGAAATGTGAGGGGTTAATGTTGATAAATTGTTAAAGCCTTACAGCGATTTTATCAAAAGTACCAAATATTGGCATCGCCCTCATATTACAATTACAATACCAAATCTTCTTCTTAATTAAAGATTTTCTTAAGTAATCTAATTGAGCTTTCGAAATGCTACTCGTCTTTATAAATATAGACACTCAGTGTCGAATAACAGCTATTTATTAACCTGTATTACAACTATCAGCACTCGTGACATTACAGAATAATTACTTATATAGTAAGATGGTCCAAGCTGTAAACTAAATCGTCCATAAATTAAAACTTGAGAGATGAATAAACAAACAAATAGAATGCATGCGTAGGCTTTCACGGCCGGCGTTAATCCAGAGGATGTAGAGGTTTCCGGGTTTGTAAGCCGTGGTGGATTAAACTATATGTCACTTGATGTTTCGCCCGTGACTCCGCCAGGCATCTTCAGAGGAACTTGTTGGTTGAAACTAGAGTGGCGTGAAGATGCCCGGCGGTGTCACGGGAGAAACGTCAGGTAACAATTCATCTAATCTAACACAGCCTACAATCCCGGAAACTTCTACATTCTTCTGGCTAAACAAATAGAGGAAAGATAGCTGAGTAATAATATACTAAATAATGAATAAATAACATAAAAATAATAATACCATCCATGAGAAATTTGAGTTTTGAAATGCATTTAGAGACTTTAGCATTATTATGTTAAAGATTCAAAAGCCAAGGTTAAATCGGTATGCTGTACTTGTGTGATACACATATTGGCAGAAATGTTCCCTTTGCCAGAGTTGCCAATTAAGTCTGTCTAGAGTAATGAGTTTGGCGGCACGAAGAAAACAACCTAGTTAGTGTATTCGAAACGATAATTGGAATGGAAGCCGGGTCCTCCTGAGGGGACCCACAAAGTTGCTCAGCAGATGCACATGTTGTTCCTGAAGTCCCGAAACCAAAACAAAAGGACTACGTACATAATACGTTAGTGGTGGTATAGCCAGGCAGACGGAAAAGGTACAGACATCACAATGAAGACTTATCAGCAAAGGACCGGACGTGTAATGCATACCATGCAATTATTACTTTCTCTAGCACATATGCATCTACTTCAAAACCAAAGTGGAGATTTGATGTAAAGTATATTGATAATATTCGGCATAAACATGTAATGAGGAATATAGTTCCGATAATAGCATGAAGACTATGAAATCCTGTTGCTGCAAAAAATGTTGCACCGAAAACTGAATCAGCATGTGTATTGTAAGTAAAAAATCTGATGTGGTGCATTCATATGACTTTCTTTACATCGCTGTAACAAATTATTATTAGAATATGTTCTATTACTTTTTTTAATCGAGATGAACGTTAGCAGAAATTGTCTTAATTACTTGCTTCCTTGTAAGTAGAAGGAAACTAGGCTAAAACGAATGACTAAACTCTTAAGGGCTGGTTGCCATGAGGATGAAATCCGTTTCCATGCAGGACCACGAGATTACAATTTTAAGTTGTTTTTTTTTTTTTTTTTTTTTAAATCTGAAAAGGATAACAGGAATATTTCAGAAATGGCTAATTCCACGAAAAAAGCGCATATGATATAAATTGTGTGTTTTAATGTTATCTACATTTTTTTTGTGTAGTAAGTTCATATTTATCTCTTACAATTTACCAGTTGCGCAAAATTCAGAAAAATTCATTCAGAATAACGAGGTCTCTGAGACTATTCCCAAAAATTCAAGATATATATTGTACATTTTACTTCCCATATAAGTATCTTTAATATACGGTATTTTAATTAAAATCGATACAGCCATTTTTGAGAAAATAAAAATTGTCGGAAATTTTTCTATGTAAAGGGTAGTTTGCGGTGGAGAGATTTTTCTCAAAATCTTCGTGTCGCATCCCTGGAAGATACTATACATAAATACCAAGTTTGGTATTTTACCGATTTTTCATTTTAAGCTATCAAGTTCACAGACACTCGGACACACACGCGGATCTTTTTCCAATAATACCTTTCTTTGGAATCAGGGGGGCCCAAAACATGTATTTCCGGTGAAACCTCGGTATCAAATTTTTGGGTGGAATGCAATACCTACTTTATATACTATGTACGCGTAGGGAAGCTGAAAAGGTATTTTATTTTATTTTATTTAGTGTTTTAAAACAGCTTACAACTGCAATACTACATGCTGTGTTTACAATACATGTTTCTTTGTTTAGTATCTCTTTAAAAACAATACATTTACTCCAATTTAGAGGTCCTTTAAGTATACATATTCTTCATGTTTACTATTCCTGTACTCCACCCAAAACTTAAATACCAAGATTTCACCGTAAGCAAGTTTTGAGGACCCCTGAATAAAAACCATTTTAAAAAAAAAGTCAGTGTGTCTCTCTTTGTTTGTGTGTGTGGGGGGTGTATCAAGACACCACAGCTCAAAAACGAAAAGTCAGTTTTAAACACCAAACTTGGTATCTTACAAGGGTGCGTTATAAAGTTTTCAGAAACGTTCTCCCACCCCACCAAACTAATGTTTACGTAGAACATTTTTTCAAATGTTCAATTTTATAACAAATGGCCTAACGATTTTGATTAAATGGACCTATATTGAATATGTTTATACTTAAAATAAAATGTATATCCTGAATTTCTTGGGAATAACCCCTAAAGTCCTCTTAATTTTGATTGACTTTTGTACAACTGGCAATTCGTAAGAGAGACAAAAACTTACTATACAATAAATGTAGATCTTGTTAATACACAATGTAAGTCACATACTGTTTTCGTAGAGTTTATGTTTTAATGAGATTCAACTTTTATTTCTAAAGGGCATAGGTGCTTCTTGATTTTGTGTTATACTGGCCTATTGCCACAATATTAACTTATTAATTTGCATTAAACAAATCTGATGTATTCTATTCGCACGACTTTCGGTACCTGTTCCACAAATAAACTATTCTCATAAAAGATTATTCTTCATGCTAATCGAGATAAACATTATCAGAAAGGCCTTATTATTTAGTTACAGATAAGTAGAACGGAAATATGGGAATATACATGTCTAAAGCGGTAGTAAAATATTTTAAAAAACCGGTGGCTTATGAAAAATTGAGATTGAGTTGTCTTTACGAGGAACAGGAGTAAAACAAAAAAGAATGAAGCGATGGATAGCTTACCACTTTAGAAAAGTGTATAATTGAAACAAAAACAAAGAATATCTCGGAAATAGTTAATTCTGCAAAAACTGTATATGACATTTTGCGTTTTAACGAGATCAATATGTTATATGGGTAAGTGTTTGTCTATCACTTACAGTTTCACGTAATGGAAAATTCAGAAAAATTCGTCTAGAGTGAAGAGATCTTCAGAGGTATTCCCAGAAAAATCGATAATTGTGATGTAAATATGTATAATATTCGGCATTTTAATCAAAATCGTTAAAAGCATTTTTGAGAAAAATAAATGTTTTTCCACTTAAAAGATGGTTTGAGGTGCTGAGATTTTCTTGAACATCTTCGTGATGCAACCATAGAAGATACTAAACTTAAATACCTAATTTGGTAGTTAACGGTATTTTTTTATAAAAAAAAGGTTTATTCGGGGACCCCAAAACGTGCTTAGCACCCTAATAGAGATTCTTCTACCATTTTCCATGTTCAAAGTATGAATGCACTAGCTTTTCGCCTGCATGTCTGGCCACTAAGTATTCAGACTTCTCTGTGTGTTACACATAAGCAACACCTCTATTTTACTTGGTTTTCGAATAACAGTTTGTTGCACTTAGTTTAATATCACAATACTTTGGTCTGTAAATGTATGTTACACTGTATTCCTCAGAGAATGTATCAGTATTACTGCGTGAGTCAATGAAATGGAAAATTTTCCAATCGCATGCTTTCGGTCTTGCGGGTATTGCAATTGTTAAGTGTGAAAATTATTCCTCATTCCATTGCATTTGTTTATTATGGATCTCCGGGTGGGTGAACAACGAGTTTTTTTTTTTTAAGCTTTTGTTTGTAGTCGCCTAACTACAAGGTCTGTTAGAGACTTTACATTTACAAAGTGGGGTTTATAGAATAAACCTTTAATTACATCAGGATTATTAACAATAAACAAGTGACAAGAGAGGATCTTATAGGTATGAACTATAAATAATAACAGTCATGATTACACTTGCATTAATAACAATGAAAATAAACCGTAGTAGATTTTAAAGAAAAAACAAAATGCGTTCAATTAGTAACAAGTGTGTGGCAAGATGAAATTTAAACAAAATATACATTACGAACAATAATATAATCATAGTTAAAGCAAAATTTGTAACAATATTGTCTAATTGATCATTAGATTAATATCTTTAATTATATTCCAAATAACATTGGGTGTTTTATAACATATATTACAAAATTAGTTATAGTATTAATTGAGCCGGTCCATACAACCGCCCAGCTTTAGTATTCCACTGGGCAGGTTCGAAATTCTTGTAAATGTGTAAAACGGAAAACCAATGCAAAAGAAACAAAAAATCTTATGTGTACCATTCACATGACTTTTTCTACATCTCTGCAACAAATTATTCTTAAAAAGCTTATGCTTCTATTTACTTCATAGTCTTATTACTTGCTTCCTTGTAAGTAGAAGCGAAATAAAGGAGTACCATAGGTTAAAGTAATAACCATTAGCTGGTTGCTAGTTCACTGAAGTTCCTTGCTTGTATGGACAGCAGTTGACAAATTCCTGTATGAGAAAGTTATATTTTTCTAAGCAGAAACGAAAACAAGGAATGTCTCAAACACGATGAACTCCACGAGAAAAATGTATATAACATAAATTGTGTGTTTTAACGTGCTCTACATTTTCCGTGCAGGAAGTTTTTGTCCATCTCTTGCTGTTTAGCAGTTATTCAAAATTCGGTAAAACTTATCCAGAATAACGTACTCTTCAGAGGCTATTGCCAGAAAATTCAACATATACATTTTATTTTTAAGGTAAATAGATTTAATGTAGGATATTTTAATCAAAATTGTTACAGCATTTTTGTGAAAATATAAATTTTCGAAAAAAGTTCCATGTAAAGGGTAGTTTGGGGTGGGGGATTTTTCTCAAAATCTTCCTGTCGCATCCCTGCAAGATACTAAACTTAAATACCAATTTTAGTATGTTACCGACTTTTCGTTTTGAGTTATCGTGTTCACAGACACACCGACACACGGACACACACACACGGACTTCTTTCCGGAAATGCTTTTTTTTAGATAAAGCGGACCCTAAAACATATATTTCCGGTGAAATCTCGGTATCAAATTTTTGGGTGGAGTGCAATATCTTCTACATACACTATGTGCATAGTACGTATAGAGAAAGTAAAAATTAGGGAAAAAGAGAAAAACCACAGCAAATTCAAAATACATATTAAAATTGCTGCAAAGCGATTATTTAGACATCGATATAAGACCCACGCCAACAGTTCGGTACTATTAGTCCATGCAATAAAGCTATGGGTGCAGAACTTCAGATTAAATGGTTATTCATTAACGAAGTATCAGTTAACTATCCAGAAAATATCAATTACGTCAACATGCTGTCCATCATTAGGTATGCAATTTCATTTGGCTTGCATAAGAAGAATTCTTCATAATGACTTTGGTATGCATATATAGAAAACTAAAGTAGTACATACATAATCAGCTGGTAATAAAGTAAACCACTTGATCTTTTGCCAACAATTTTTGGATCTCATATCAACGAACACTCGGTCCACAAGATTATGCTGATGAGCGAGAAGTTCATTTTCATCTCTCTGAATACGCCAGCAATTAAGAAAACGACATGGTCACAAACTAACCCTTATGAAATGGATGAGAAGTCATTGTACAGCCTCAAAGTCACACTTTGGAACCATGGGCCCTTAGTTCTTTGTGTACTTTAATGGGAATTGAGCCTTTTGCGCTCTGCCTTATCGACCGAATGGCTTAGGCAAATAATTCCCCTTAAGTTCGGATTAAGTTTCTCTTTTAGTTTTTGTGTTGGGGTGGGGTTGTCTTGGAGACAAGTGAGCAATCTCAGAGTGTGTGTGTTCGGTTTCGCTGGTGGTACTGCCTTAGTAAGTCTTGGCTTGACTTCAACGTTTATTTTAAGATGATGTTTTGGGGAACTTATCTGATTTTCCTTGTACTCGAATATTGCTTTAAGGCTCGTGTATGTGGGAAAAGGTGAAAACATATCCGGTTTAATTGAAATGGGCCAACATATTCAAAATGTAAGTAAAAAGACTTGTTAGGTATGGTTTTTACTGTCGGTTTTTCTCACTGTTTTTGTGGATTGACTAGTAGAGGATTGATTTTATGTTTGCATACATAAAGACAAATAAACACTTTTAACATCTAGCAAGGCCTGTGTCACTTTATTTTTACTTTCTCTACACGTACTGTTTAATAGTATGTAGAAAAGGTATTGCATTCCACCCACAAATTTGATACCGAGATTTCACCGGAAAGACACGTTTTAGGGTCCTCTGTATCCAAAAAAGTCATTTTCAGAAAAATGTCCGTGTGTGTGGGTCTGTGAACCTAACTCAAAAATGAAAAGTCAATTAAACACCAAACGTGATATTTAATTCCAGTATCTTACAGGGATGCGGCACGAAGATTTTGAGAAAAATCCCACATCCCAAAATTTCAAAAATTTTGATTTTCTCAAAAATGGCTCTAACGAGTTTGATTAAAACGCAACTCGCAAACCTTAGTACATAGACAAAACTTATTACACAAAAAATATAGATCACGTTAAAACACACAATATATGTCATACATGTTTTTCGTTGAAATGACCATTTCTGAGATATTATTTGTTATTTGTTTTAGATTTAAATTACTTAAACCCTTTTCACACTGAAGTTTGTAATCTCCTGGTCCTAAATAGAAATGGATTTTATCCACCTGGCAACCGGCTTTTAAAAGATTTGACTATAGTTTTAGCCTCCCTTATTTTCCTTTTGCTTAAAAGGAAGCAAGTTTTTAAGACAATTTCTGCTAATATTTAACTCGATTATAATAAAATATACAGAAGAATATGCTTTTTTATTACAGCGATGTAGAGAAAGTCATGTGAATGGAACACATCAGATTTTTCCTTTTCTAAAAGCAATAGCACCAATACAACAGATGAAAAGAATAAAGCAAAGGAAGTAAACATTATACAAACACAAACATAGAGTAACAAAGATTCCATTTTATAAAAACAAAGAGTAAGTAAAACATTGCACATGTTTGGCCTTTATTAGTCCTACAACATCCTCGCCACCCTGAGCGATCTCCAGGGAAACGACTAGCTGGACAGGACGTGTGATTGCGACGCTATTTGCAGTCCGGAGTACAATTGTACTTACATTTCCGTCCCTTCCACACCGGAGATCCTCTGTGCGTGCTTTCTTCCATGTGTGGTGTGGGCGCACCTCTTTATGTCTCCAATTTTGAGCTGCGAGTTCCTATCAGGTAGACGAACTTCGTGAAAACTTCGAAGTTCTGCCAAATACTCCTTCGACCAGCGCTTCCACAGATCATTTGCTAGTTTCCGCGAAATCTGAATCTTTTGTTAAATTATTCTTCACCTTAGACTCAGCTCCGCTAGGTATTGACCACAAAGAAAGTGTGATGGTGTCAATGGTTGTCATTCCGTGCCATCAGATTGTGATATTGGGCTTGAGTTAAGGGCTGATTCTGTAATGATGAGAACAGTATTAATTCTGTCTTCCGTCACTTGGGAGCAACCCAATACCTTTCTGAGGCAGTGTTTCATAGTTCCGATCATCCTCTCCCACAAGCCTTCACACCAAGCTGCCCACGGAGCAATGAGCTCCAAGAGATGCTGTTTTTTCTAAGATATTGCTTGGTTTTTGAAGCGGCGAGTGTCCCATAGCTCAGTTAATTGTCTGTTTGAAGCGCGGAAAGTCTGGGAGTCTGGGCGTTGTCAGAATAAAAACTATGAGGCAATCCGCGTCTCCCGGCGAATCACTGGAGTGCAGAGATGGAGTTAGTTATCTGTGCTCATAGAGGTGCAGAGCTCTAGGTGCACTGCACAAGTCGTTGCGCAGGTGAACAGCGTAATATGAACTTTCATAACTTCGCTTCCCACCTTAATGACTGGCGAAATCAATTCCCATTACTGTGTAAGGTTTTATAGTGTCATCGTGTCACTAGGACTTGCTTGTACACATGGGTGTTTTGCCAGTTTGATAAGAAGATATTCCCTTAGTGTTCTTTATACGGTTTGGCGGGCACTAAGAATCCAAAATTCGTCTATAAGCTCGAACAGAACAATCCGAAAACCCTTAAGATGAGGTCTGATATGCGTGTTTTGGATCATCAAGTGAACAAAGTTATGCTACCCATCGAATAGTATGGTATGATGTTGTGTTGGAGACAGGATGTTTGCAAACTGCAAGTGTCCACCAAAATGAATGACTCCGTTCCTTATGAAAGGGTTGAAACGTGCAATTTTAGATTACTTGGGCAGTGGTTGATTGTCCTGGAGTGTGTGAAGTTCAGCCGAAAAAGGTTCTTTTTTCATAGTCTTAATCCAATGAGACCGTACACTAGAAAGTTCCGGAGCAGTGAGTTCTCCAGCAGTTCTATTCTGCTTACGCGATTCATATGAAACGTATAGCCCATGCTGTTACACGCAACAGTTTACTGTAAAAGCTATACCTTTCAGCGTTAAAAGGGGACTAAAGAGTGTTTATCGCAAATAATTGTTGACTTATTTTCCGTGTTTCAGGAAGTGTAACTTCGAGACCTCATTTCGAGGCCACGAATCCAGATGGGTCTTGGGTCATAGTGGACCACTTCACCACAACGTAGACTGAAGTAATGCTGTGGCAGAAATTCCCCGAGATGAAAGATCCGCTGGGGTTTCTTGTTCATGGTAGTGTCTACGCTGTGCCGGTGAAATAGTGGACTGAATTTACGAAACACGCTTGCAGACTAAGGCTTTCCACCAATTAGCGTCGAAGAGAATCCATCCTAGATTGACCATGGAATCACTCCATAGTATCGCCTTAGTGATGTCATACCCTGTAGAATGGCAGAAGTATTTCAAAAGTCGGGCACCTATAAGGATTGGAAGTGTCACTTTGTTGATGGAAGACAACCTAGTCTTGCTAAATGTTAACTGTACTAAAACGTTAGTCTCATATTCTGTCCTGACATACAATGCTGCAATGCAGGCCCTCTCTGATGCGTCCAGAACACGTGGACTTGCGAAGTCTCAGGCCTCCGGCTAGGTATATGCCAATCCATCTTGGGATCGTAGTGTTTGAGAGACTTGAAATCCAGGTATGTTTTAACATCCGATATCAAGAGGTAGAATTTCGAGCCAATCTATTCCCATCAACCATGTGTCTTGGAACATAATTTTACCTTCAACTGAAACTGGCGAATGCATTCCAAGCCGGTCATAAAATGTTGAGGTGGCTCTTCGCATTTGTTGTTTAGTGGCTGGTTCTATTAAAAAGTCAAGAGAGACATCTTGGTGGTGAAAGAATAGGGTATCCAACTCTGCATTCCAGTTTTTAATTCTTTATTTCGCGTCCCTTAGCTCTTCTTATTTATCCATAACTTCAAATTGTAGCCTATTTAATTAACTTCAATAAGCCAGTCAACTCGTAATACAAAGTCGCGCTTCATTATCATCTTTAATGCTGACAGCAGCATCGTCCATGAAGGTACTGCTTTCCAGTGGAAATTTATCGTGAGACTTAGAAGCGAGTTCTCGTGGAGTTTCTGATAGTAGACAGGAACTACATATAAGAGATAACATCTTCGGTCATTCTTCAAGATCCATTTTCTTAAGTAACTCGAAACTATAAGAACCTTGTAAGATCTCGATCCTTTTTGTCCAAGCTCAGTTGCAAGAAGGCTTGAGTTACATCTCCAATTAAGGCCTTTTGGTGCAAACGATAACGAAGTAATGTTGACAGAATTTTGATTACAAAATGGAATCAGGTTCAAGGGCATCGTTGAGAGATGGAGAGTTACTCGCGTGTGATGATGCGTCGAAGACCATTCTCCATTTTATTTCACCTCGTTTTCCCTTTTAACAACTTGATGGGGTAAGTACTATGTATTTTAAGAATTGCCGTCTATTGTAGTTCCTAGTGGCCATTGTGAAAATAGTCTAACATCTGTGATAATACGCCTCCCGAAATGAAGCGTTGTTTGTAATTTTGAAGTCTGTTTTCGAGACTAACAAAATTTTTCTCTGTATTGTTTTTGTTAGATGGTAAAACATTGTCTCCCTTCCTAGGCAATGGACTCTCCTCTGATCCTCCAATTGAAAATTATCGTGAAACTCTCCTAAGATGATAGTATCTTTGGTTGTAAGTGTTCTCTATTGCTGATCTTAGCTTCCAAACGTTTCTAAATCCCAGAAATGTTTCGCGTCCTATTCAGGAGGCAGTTCTACACCTGAATGAACGAAGCTAACAGTTACATTGTTAACTAAAACTCCGGATATACTTCCGCTAAGAATCCAGCCAAATGAGATGGAAGAAGAACCAATGAACTTGATAGGCGTATAAGGCCGATGATCTTTCATCACTTTCCAGTACTGGTCTCCTCCAATCAGAATCTCAATAAGTAGGTTGTATTTGTCTGCTTCAGGATCTGCGAGTTGCATTTTAGAAACACATGACACTGCTAGGATGTCTTGTGATACCCTCAGAGTTTAAAAATATTCTTTGACAAATTTATGTGCGTGTTTCCCAATGTTCAATACACATTAGGTGTCAAGGTGTGTCATATTACACCGGAGTTCGTCTTCACTTGTATGAGTAGTGTGAGACTCGTTCAATTATGAACCTTGATTATCAAATCCCTGTTATGCTACACGATTTGTACTATATTTTATGATTGCAGTTATATAGTAATTTATAGCAGCCCTACATTTCAGCACGTGTTCTTGTATCGTATAATATTGCTTCAGTAAATTCAAGTAATCGACTGTCTTGTTTTTTCTGAAGGGTGGCATTCCTCTTTAAAAGTAGTTTTGTCAATATCCCTAGATTACAGATCCACGTTCCTTGATAAATAGGAAAGAAAACATTAGCATTCACTTAAAAATGTGTCTCGCAAGCCAAGTATTGGGAGTGTGTGTGCAGAATATAACATCACAGTGATATGTCCGAATCGTTAAGGCATTTTTATTTCCACAAATGGCCCATAATTCTCCCCTAAATCGAGACAGGTGGCGTCAGCAGCTTGGTGCCACAAGTCATTCTACTAGCAGTTCCTTGGATGCACTCAGACATTTATCTCCAAAACGCATATCTCCTGATACGGAGGCATTTCATTTGTGGGGATATTTGAAGAGTGTGCGTTCAAAACTACACCTCCGTAGAACATCGAAGAACTCAAAAATAAAGAAATAAAAAGAAAGTTTACCAATAATTTTTTAACTGCTGTGGACATGTTAATCGCATAAAGTGAGAGCAACCTTTAAGATATAGTGTTAGTAAAACAGAAATTGAAATATTGGTAAATCCTTAATGTGAAATTTTTCTACTCTGGAAAATACTTTTTAAGTAATAAGTGCAATAATTAGTAATATTCTTAAATCGTCTATTTTACTGCCCACCTCTAATTGTTCACATACGCTGATTATTCATTGTTCATACATTTACACATCAATTTTGCCTGTAGGTATTAATTTATTCACCTTTCAAATCTGAATTCATTTATTATTAACAGTTTATAGGTCATATGGATCGTCTCAAAAGCAATACAATTTCTGAAAAAATTGCGGTGTCCAATTGAATTAAACGCTTCAAAATGGCCTTCAGCAGATTTCTATTATAGAATTAAAGTGCTAGTGATGCAGCTTATAGCATAAAATGTGAAATTGAGAAAATAAAATTAGAGGCTTAGAACGAGACCGAGATATTTCACGTTTAGAACCAGAAAAATCGAACATCCTGTTATTAAATTCCTTTAGGTTTTTCCTGTATGTTTGTTTTCTTTTCAAGTTTCTGTTGGAGGTTTCAGAAAAAGCCTGGCTGCTATCGGATTAAACATGAGCTATCGTTTGTCTCCCTTGATGACAAAGGACACTAGCTATCTACTCGTCTGAAGCTAGCATCTTTTTATTCTCCATGAGTGTTTTTTGCTAAGGAAGATATATGCCAGATAAATTCCACTGATTCCTCAGTATTTTTAAACCAAGCTTTTGACTTGCTTCCTCGGCTGTTCATTCCTAAACAGCATTATAACTTCCTTATTCCGCCGTATTAAAGAAAGCATCAGCAGTACAGTAATATACGGTAAGGAGTTAAGATGGTACAGATTATGGGATAACATTTCATTATTCTTGAAATAATTCTTCTCAGTATCATCATTTTCTTCCTTTAGCTCTAAAGTAATTAAGGTTCTATATAACTTTTCTTATATTATCCCATTGAAATAATATCCAATCCTAGCTTTCAGTTCAACAGGGGCTCTTCTGAACAAACGAAGGCTCCTTCGTAATTTCATATTCTTACTTTAGCCACACGTACAATGTACATAGTGTATAGAAAAGGTATCGTATTACACCCAAAAGTTTAATATCAAGATTTCACCGGAAATATATGTTTTAGGGTCCCCTGAATCTAAAAAAAATTGTAGAAATAGGTCCGTGTGTATGCGTATATGTGTATGTGGGCAGCATAGCTTAAAATTGAAAGCAGCGTTAAATACCAAACTTGGTATTTAAGTTTCGTATCTTTCGAGGATGTAACAATGTGACACGAAGATTTTCAAGAAGTTTTTCCTATTCTAAACTACCCTTTACATGGAAACATTTTAGAAAATGTTTTTTTTTTCTCAAAAATTGTTATAATGATTTTGATTAATGAATTTTCTAGAAATAGCTTCTGAAGACCTCTTCATTTTGGATGACTTTTACATAACTGCCAAACCGTAAGAGATATACAAAAACTTACTACACGAAAAATGTAAATCTTATTAAAACATACCATTTATGTTATATACATTTTTGTAGCGATAACAGTTTTCGAGATATTTCGGATTATTGGTTTCAATTTTAAGCCACCAAACTTTCCTCAAACAAGCAGACATCTATTTTCTCGTTTGTTTACTGGCAAGCAAAGATATTGGAATTTCAATTGTTAGCGACCTGTTTTTAAAGGAACAGACTATCGCTTTAGCTTGTGCATTCCCTTATTTCCCTCCTACTTACATGGACAGTTCTGCTTATCTTTATCTTGATTAGCATGATGTAGATAACAGATTAATGTTTTGAATAAAAGGTTTGTTTACCGAACATCATGAGGACATCATGTGAATGAGACACATTAGACATTTCCCCTTCTATTTATAAGGAACCAAGTAATAAGGACAATTTCTGCCAAAGTTTATCTCGATTATCATGAATCAGACAGACAAATATGTTTTAATAACCATTTGTTACAGAGAGATAGAGAAAGTCATGTGAATGGAACACATTAGATTGTTAGAACGTGGTCTGTGAACAGCATAGCTCAAAAGCTAAATCACTTGGTATTTAAGTTTATTATATTCCAACGATGCGACATGAAGATGTTCAAGAAATCTCCCCACGCCAAAGTACCCTTTACATGAAAAAATATTTGTCAATTTTGATTTTCTCAAAAATAGCCTAACAATTTTGATCAAAACACCGTTTATTAAAGTTATTCACAATACAAATGAAATGTACACTTTGAATTTTCTGTGAATAGCCTCCGAAGAGCTCTTTATTCTGTTTGATTTTTGTAGAATTTTGTGTAACGGTTAAACCATTTGTCATATGCATTTTGCTATGAGTTGGTCGTTTCCAAGATATTCCTTGTTGTTGGTTTCAATTTTAAAATACTTATACTTTTTTTAGACAAAAATCGTCCGTTTTTACTTTGTCTACAGTACTATGTACATAATGTACAGAGAAAGTATTTCATCCCACCTAAAAATTCCATACGGAGATTTCACCGGAAATACACGTTTTAGGGTTCCCAGTATCAAAAAAAAAAAAATTATAAAAAGGTCCGTGTGTCTATGAACACGACAACTGAAAATCGAAAAGACGGTAAAATACTAAACTTGGTATTTAAGTTTAGTATCTTCGAAAAGATGCGACACGCAGATTTTGAAGAAAATCCCCCTACCCCAAATAACCCCTTACATGGAAAAAAATTCGAAAATTTTCATTTTCTCAAAAATGCACTAACGATTTTAATTAAAATACCGTATGTTAATTATAGTTAAATGGAAAATAAAATATATATCTCGAATTATCTGGGAATAGCATCTAAAGATCCCTTTGTTCTGAATGAATTTTGCTGAATTTTGCGTAACTGTTAAACCGTAGGAGATATACAGAAACATATCACAAAATAAATGCAGTGCACGTTAAAACACGCAATTTAAGTCATATACGCTTTTTCTGAGATATTTCTTGTTACTTGTTTCAGATTTAAAATATTTAAACTTTTCTCAGATTGAAAGTTGTAAACTCCTGGCCCTGCATAGAAAAGGATTTCAACCCCATAGCAACCAGTTTTAAGAAATTTAACTATCTTTTTAGCCTAGCTTATTCCCTTATTTTCCTTCTACTTACAAGGAAGCAATTAATTAAGACAATTTCTGCTAATGTTTATCTCGATTATCATAAATTAAATAGAAGAATATGCTTTTTAACAATAATTTGTTATAGCGATGAAGAGAAAGTCATATGAATGGAGCACATCAGATTTGTCCCTTTGTTGTACTCCTGGCCAAGCAGTAGACGCAAATTTCAATGGCAATCGCATAACGACAGCTTTTAAAACATTGGACTATTGCTTTAGCATAGCGCATTCCCTTAGTTCCCTTCTACTTATAAGAAACTAAGTAATAAGCATTCTGCTAAGGTTATTTCGATTAGAACGGTGAAAAAGATGAATAATCCTTTGTAAGAACAATTAGAGAACATGTGAGAGTAACACAGAGTTTTCCCTTTGTTCTTTCTCTCTGCATATGTGAAAATTATCCATATATTGTCTGTTTTGTTTTTTCTTCGGCCTAAAACTTGATCGTTTACAAATTCTTTCAAAGTAATTAGTTTCTTCTCAACCAATGTTCTAGTCAATATAATTTTTTTATATCTTTATCAGTTTCAGCATATTTTTCACCACATATTCTTTCAAACCATTATATAGTCATTTTTTCCTGTCTATTTTACACTCATTATTCTTTTCCATAAGACATTTTCAAATGATTTCAGTCGTTTCTCTCAACCCATCAATCAAGTCCTGCACTATAAGATAAGTATAGCTTGTAAGTTGATCAAATATCATTCTGAGACAGCAGAAAATTTCGGATGGGATATAAATTAGTTACGCTTTACGGTAAATAAAAGTCTTAATTTTATGTTGTATGTTTAGTATTTTTCGGCATTTTACTATCTATTCATCATAGTTAAGGATTTTATGTTGTTGCATTTATCCTTTTTCGCAAGCACATCGGCTTTTGCGACATTGCAGACAATGCGATTCCGAATTCCATAACTAAGAGGTGAATAAATTTAGCCTATTTATTTAAATGGAGTGTTATTTGTGGATGCTCTTTTATTATTGTGGTTCTCTGCGTCCCATTCTATGTTGGGCATGAAAGACCGCATAGTTTTTCTCGGAGGCGTCTATGTCAGGCTTGAAAATCTGCGACACGCGATCAGTGGCTGTACTTCCCTTCCGAGGGAAGTCATGCGAAAAATCCTTCACTCTCCACCGGGTTTGAACCC
This sequence comes from Hymenopus coronatus, assembly GCA_030762935.1. Taxonomy (NCBI): domain Eukaryota; kingdom Metazoa; phylum Arthropoda; class Insecta; order Mantodea; family Hymenopodidae; genus Hymenopus; species Hymenopus coronatus. The sequence goes on along the minus strand of CM060890.1, from coordinate 29,938,459 downwards.
GCAAACTTGGGAACCAAAGGCTAGCATGTTACCTCTAGATCACGTAGGACGACGGTTGTTTATTTACCTCTATGTATCATTCTGACCTTGCTCCTGTCGCATTGTTATGACAACTTTTAAGTAGGCAAATTACCGATTGATACTTCTGATAGGAAAAGTCTATAGTAACAGCAATTTGTCAGGTCTTTCAGCTTGAAACTGAATTGAAACGTTTGGCATGAATTACTAGAATCTCGCTTGTCTATTCTGACAATACCGATAACGTGACAGGAAAAAACGACCAAATATCCACTCAGTTTTGATCAGCATTTAGAACACTGAGCAGGAAAAGTTGGTTGTTATATTTTATCCAAAGAAAAAAAAATTAAAAATATGCTGTAAGAGAATAATGGTTACCAAAGTGTAAAATCGATAAAGTCCTGCTAGGAAATATTGGCCTATGAACCTAGGACACGAGTGAAGTGGAGCAGGTTTTTCAATGCACAGAAATGTTCTTGAGCACAGCCGGCGATCCTTGAAGTTCCAGGCACGACAAATGTCTATGGTCGTTTTTGTACAATATTAAATAAATTATATTTACAGTTTTAATATCTTTTTTTCATCTTTTATGTAATATTTTCATATATTTAAGGGCATTTGATTGACAGTTTTCCAGTAACTTTTAGGTCATTCATTTCCAAACCCTAATAATAAGCACTTCACTGATCTCTTCATAGTATTCTCTTTAAGGTGTAAAACATTTTCATTCTATTTATATTAAAAGTCATCCTCTGTTTGATCCCTAACAGCAGTCCGTGTTTGGATGAGGATTAAGCTGACCTACGGACGGGTCTCCAGAACCAGGGGGAGAGCACCGGACGTAGGTCTTGCAGCCCTTTTCCTCTTTCGTCATTCCAGAGAGGGAAGGATGAGGAGAAAAACCCGAAAGATGGCCACATCCAGATGACAAGGGGCGCAATCATTGACGGGCTCCCGAACGGTTACAGGGGGGAACGCTTCCGACGTCACCCAGACCCCCTTCATGAGCTCCAAGCCTCCGGCGGTCCCCCGAAAGAAACTTGATGACACGAAGGCAGATCCCAATCAAGCGGTATCGAAGACGACTCCAGAATATAAACCTTTACAAGTGCACAAGTCTCAATCCAGTTGCACCGTCGACTGGTCCCTAATCCTGAAAGAGAGAATAGAAACAAGACATGGTGGATCGGAAAATTCGGGAGGTGTAGAGAACCTACTGAGAATTCGCCTAGCGACCCAAAAATGTATGGGTCGCGTTAGCGGGCATTGAATCCACAATGTCCTGAATGCGGACCAAGGAGAAACCACCTAAAGTATTACAGTAGTAGCAGTTCGTGTTATGCACATCCCAAGTATGTAAACTTCTGAAGTCTTCTGCGCGCAATATCATATCAAATTTCGAAGGAGGTATTGCCTTCCTTGCTTTTCGAACCATTGTGACTATTTTTCTCTCTTATTAATTATATTGATGCCGTTTTCTTTATTTTTGCCGCTTATTTCCACCACCACTAAATTAGAACATCCTTCTCTTCTAATGAAATTACCAATCGTCAACTATTCATATGCAGTTCATTCCACCTGTTTCTATAAATCTAATAAAAATCTCCCATTATTTACTTGGTATAGTAGCCTATAACATGTAGAACAGGTGATATGGCGCGACTCTCCCTATTCTATTTCTTCTACATAACACAATGTACATCATCATGAAGTTTTACTTAGAGTGTTATTTTCTTGGAGCATATATAAGTTCTAGAAGTTTGCAATGGAAATCTCCAAGTAAACCGTATATTTAGATTTAGTATTAGATTTTTAATTTAAGAAACTATAAAGCTCAAATATGTATTCAATGGTTTATTATTTATGATATATTATTTATTATGATATATTCTTATTATTTACCCTTGTCGACACTTACAACATTGAAATAGCAGGGTGGGATGAAAACCCCATGGGTCAGAGAGGTCGGCCACTTGGTACCGATTCCATGCCATGCCGAATGCCAGTCAGCAACGCCTGAGCTACCTTCCTCGGTTTTCATAGGTACTTACTATTGCTATACTAATTAATATTATTTTTTTAAAGCTTATAGATAGAAAATCAAAAGTATGAGCAGAAACAATTGATGTGAGATTTTCACAATGATGCGAGAACGCTTAATCGTTCATCACACCGTCATCTAAACCTGTTTTATAATACTGCCCCGCTGAAATATATCCTTTCGCGCACAACTTCCTTCCTTCTTTCCCTGCTGCCTAACTTTTGAATAGCTCTTGCAGGCAAAGCCAGGTAATAAACGCGATATAAACATCTCTGTCATTCTCATTGTAGATTCGTCATCCTGAGAGACAGATTTGTTTAAAACGAAGGATCCTCCCTTCACCTGCGGTGCCATTGTAGTAAAAGCAGGCTTTAAACACTATCCAAAAGAAAAATAAAATGAATCCTCCCAGCAGGCAGAGTATTGTTGTATCATTAATGTTTCCTCTTTTTATATTTGAGGTCCGGAATGTGTGAACGTTCCTGAAAGTGCAATGGAGATTAACACAGAACATTTTCATGCAACGATCTTTTACGATTTGAAATGTAGCCTAAAATAAACGCAGTCACTTGAGCGTTTCAGAATATTTTGGGGGCCACGTCGTGTGACACTGTGTTCTGCTGGTTTGAAGAATTCAAGAGGAGGTGAAAATCTCTTAAAACTGAAGAGAAGAGTTGCATACCAACGAAAGCAGTGACTGAGAAAAACATCACTACTTTGGAAACAATGATTTGAGAAGATCCAAGATTCACTTATAAAGACATTAAGTTGGCATTCGCAATTAATTCGCCAAGTATTTCAATCATCTTTTATGATTATCTTATGGAAAAAAAATCTTCAAAGTAGGTACTCCATAATTTATCGAGGCACAGAAGCTCCAAAACATGGTATGGTACTAACAAATGCTACAACGATTTAACCGTTTTAACGTGTTTCAGTTATTGGTACGGTTCACAAAACATGGATATATCATGTATGTACTAAGTCTTTAAAGTAAAATTTCTTCCGGACTTATTGGTCGAAGTCAAAAGTAGGACTTATGTCATGAATGTGTCAGTTTGACCTAGAAATAAAATGCTAGTCCTCCACGTGTTCCCAGATGACCAAACATCTTGATTAATAGATATTTGCCTTCCAAAGGTGTTTAAAGACCTCTAAGAAAAGTGTGCAAAGACAGGCTAAAGGGACATTTTGTTTCATCATGAAATATATCAGCTCACACCGTTAATGTAACAAGGAACTGAGGCAAAACTGTTGACACATCCACCTATAATCTCAATCTGGCAGTGCCGGATAAAAGAGTGGCATGGATGCTTCCAGAAGTGGTTCCAGAGGATGGAAAGCTGCATACAGTACCAAGAAGAATACTTTGAGTAAACGGGATAAACAAAACGTTTTTATGAGTATTCAGTATTTGCTCCATATGCTTCTCCTTGTGTTCGTTCGACAGCTTTCGTGGAAGCTTATGGAACAAACTTTCCGGTACTGCATAATATCATAAACAGCAGTGATGCGATGAATGCTTCCAAAATATATTCCCAGTTCTACCGCAATTTGTCTTAACATGATCCTCCTGTTGTCCTGAATCAGCTTCTCAACGCGAGCTGTGCTCAAATCTGTGGATGACGTGCTGGATTGACCACTGCGATCCTCGTCAGTGATGTTTCTTCTACCAGCCGTAAACTTTCGACACCATTCTGCGACATACAGGCGACACATTACAGTCTCGCTATAAACCTCTACCAGCTTTAAGACGTGGTTACATGTTTCGCCCAGAGAAATCGAATAACTGAGCGGATTTCTTCGCGAGACCTGTTTTTAAATCGATTCGTCATTTGTGTTTACCTTGCAGTAGCGCTGTATGTGGTAGTGAAACTCAGCATAGTTGCCAACCGCATGCATTGGAATTACTGCATACTACTAAGTTTGCTGTGAAAGATGAACAGCGGTAATATCATCCCTCGTATGTACCACAATGTCTGACCCTGGTCAATCTCTAGATATCGATACCTCTTTAAACCATTTTATGTTCTTGAGCAGATACAAGAAAGTATAACTTTTCATAAAATAAAATATGTGGAATGCTACCTGTTAGCCATTTTAGGAAAATATACGAGGTATTACAACCTGTATGAGTCCTATTTAACTATTTAGCCACATCATATTATTGTTGATAATAATAATAATAATAATAATAATAGAATAATAATAATTATAGAATAATAATAATAATAGAATAATAATGCTATAAATAAAAAATAATAATAATAATTAGAATAATAATAAAATAATAATATCATTAATAGCATAATAATAATAATAATAATAATAGAATAATAATAATAATATTAATATGCCTACTTTTTAAACCAAGGAAGGACTTGTGAGCCATATTCTATTATACCCTATAACAACAAATACAAAGTTGATGTTCATTTACCTGAAATCTTCTATTTTCGTTTTAATAATTAATAATTATTTTATTTCTTTTGATAATTTTCGTTAGTGGCAGTTCATCAACATAATTGTATAATATGTAATATTAAAGTCCATAAATACAAACATAGCTACTATTTGGTCCTGTGTGACTAGATTATCAGTAACGACACAAAAGGAATAATGTCACCATTAAGTAATCAGTCAATCATGGTATTTTGCCATTAGATAGACCTATTTCTGCAAACTCCTCCATTCTTCCTTAGATCTTCATTCTTCCTCCATTCTCCATTCTCCTTCGCTTTTCTCTCCAATTTTGCTAAAGCCCATGGTCTGCTCTTATCTTTTACCATTGTCCATTCATGTTTTATAACGTACGTTTGTAATAGGTTTTGCAGAGATTTCTGCTTGCTTTTTACTTATATCACAGAAACTAAATCAGATGATTGGAAATTTTACTTGAAAAACAGGAAGATTAGCTCCATTGGTCTTAGATGGCTACATAACATATGTATTCATTGTTACATTATGTTCAATCGGATACTGAGTTATGAACAAATGAGACCGTTTATTTAAATTGATCTTTATCAAACTAGCGAGACCATAGATCCTATGTTGTTGTAATTCACAGAAAATAACAAGCAAAGTCAAGAAGAAAAAAAAAAGTGAGAACGAAAAAACAAAAATAAAACAAGTATATACAGATGTAGCATTTTAAATACCCTTAGACAGTCATCGGGACAACGGTAAACCGTATTCTGATGTGCTATTGCGTTCTGTTATATTAAACAAGGAGAAGTTAACAGAAATAAACACAACACTAATAATAACTGAAAAAAATGGCCTAAAAATATACAAATCCATAACACGAGTATCTAGCTCTTCTTAACTCTTTGCTACCAGTCTTCTTATATATCAGCTGTCTTCTTGCCTCCACGTCTCCTATGCCTACCAGTAGCATCCAACACGCCGGAAACATTTTTATTGTGCAGTTAAGTATTTCTGAGATATTGCTTGTTATAAGTTAAAACTGTCCAATGTTTATGCTTCTTATTCATATTTTTTCAGCCTGATCAAGAAGAATAACAGAATTTCAACGATTGGCTTTTAAAAACAATGACTATCGCTTTAGCTTATTGCATTTCCTTACTGCGCTTTTACAAGGAACTAATATCGTATTAAAAATATTTATGGTAATGTTTATATTGATAGGCAATACATAGAAGAATAAGCATTTGAAAGAATAGTTTGCTGTAGTATAGGCAGAGAAAATTATGATAGTGTAGCACATCAGATTTTTAAATATTCATTTAAGTATTAATTTAAAAGTAGGTTTCAATGTAATATTTCTTCGCTGCGTATCAGCAGGTTAGAAGCAGCACTGTAACAAGCAAAATGAAACGCTGCAAATAACCAGTTACACACCCCCAGGCGAAGTGGTTGCAAAGAACACGGAGAGAGAAAAGTGGCAAAACATTTACGTAATCCCATAACGTAAAAGAAAACAGCACAATTATATTAATGAAACGTATAGAGAGGTTTAGTGTAATGTTTCCTACAAATACGTGAGATAATTGTAAACATTTACTCCAATTTGATAATGAATGTGTGTTGAAGGAAGAATAACTGTTTATGTGCTTTTGCGCAAACATGGCCTGGAGGAATAAATCAAATATCATAACGTCATAAATACTCACAAATAATTTAAAATCTTTATTGTTAGCTGAAGAAAGTGACATTACTGCGCATAAATCATTTAAACAGCTCTATATTTAAAAAATGTGTTCCATATATATGAATGTCTCTATGTGCTCTGCAAAGAGAATTCTGACAAAAGATTATTCATTTTCTACTTCATGCTAATTGAGATATACATGAGCAGCACAGTCTTAATACTTATTTGCCTCTGAGTAGAGGGGGACTAAGGAGTTGACAAATTCCTGTATGAGAAAAGTACAAGTTTTTCAAAGCTGAAACCAAAAGCAAGGAATATCTAAAAAACGATCAACTCCTCGAAAAAAAATTATATAACATAAATTGTGTGTTTTAATGTGCTCTACATTTTTTGTGTGTTAAGTTTTTGTCCATCTCTTACGGTTTAGCAGTTATTAGTCTTCATTGGCTATTCCCAGAAAATTCAAGATATACATATTATTTGTCAGATAAATATCTTTAATATACGATACTTTAATCAGAACCATTAGAGCCATTTTTGAGAAAATCAAAATTTTCGAAAGAAGTTCCATGTAAACGGTAGTTGGGGGTGGGGGGATTTTCTTGAAAATCTTCGTGTCGCATCCTGGGAAGATAACAAACTTAAATACCAAGTTTGGTATTTAACGGTCTTTTCGTTTTTGAGCTATGCTGTCCACAGACACACAGACACACACACAGACACACACACGCACACACGGACTTTTTTCCAAAAATGCTTTTTTTTTGGATTCAGGGGGACCCAAAACATGTATTTCCGGTGAAATCTCGGTATCAAATTTTTGGGTGGAATACAATACCTTCTCTATTCACTATGTACATAGTACGTGTAGGGAAAGTAAAAACACAGACTTCTTTGTTTGAGAAGATAAAGGAATAACTCCTATACAACAAAAATGTATGGGACGTAAATTATGTTTTTCACGAAATCTGCATTTTTTGTGCAGTAAGTTTTAGTCGATCTCTTACAGTTTACCAGCTACATTTTATTTGTCATGTAAATATCTTTAATATACAGTATTATATTCAGAATAGAGTAATTTTTGGGAAAATCAAAACTTGCGAAAATGTTCCATGTAAAGGCTAGTTTGGATTGTGAGAATTTATTAGAAAAGCTTCATGTAGCATCTTTGGAAGACACTGAACTTAAATACCAAGTTTAGTATTTATCGAACTTTTCGTTTTTGAACTAAGCTGCCCACACACATGCACACACACGTACACATAGGTGCATAAAGAAATAGTACAAACAAAATATCAGGCAGCTGCTTCAAAACCAAAGTCATGATTTCATGTAAAGTGTCTAAATATTATTTTATATAAACATGTAATGAAGAATGTAAGTCAACACACGGATATGTTTCTAATTTTTTCCCCTTAATTTTATTCAGACTGTCTCAAAACATATATTAGTTTTCTATGCAGTAACATTTTCGAAACTCTTTCCGAGTAAAAAACATGGGTTTCACCGATATTTTGTTTTAACATTCTGCAAATTAGGTATGGAGTATTGTATTCCATCTAAAAATTCGATGTCGAAATTTCACGGAAATATATTATGTTTTCAGGCCTCGTGACTCCAAAAAAAAAAAGCATATATACAAAAATATCCGTATGTGTGGACAACATAGCTCAAAAACGAAAAAAACCGTTAAATACCAAACTTGGCATTTAATATTATTATGTTCAAAGGAAGCAACACGAAAATATTCTAGACAATCCCCACACTCCAAAATACTCTTTACATGGACAAGTTTTTGAAAATTTTTCCCCAAAAATGGTTCTAATAAGTTTGATTAAAATACCACATGTAAAGCACATTTATATGACAAATAAAATTTATATCTTGAATTTTCTGAAAACAGCTTCTTAAGATCTTGTTAATTTGTTTTGTTCAGGGTGTAGGACAAGGTTTGGATAAGTAGAGTCAGATTGAAAAAACTCAATGCCATAGCCGTGATTTGAATCACTTTGTGCACTACACGAAACACACAATTTATGTCATTTACTTTTTTGTAGAGATAAACTTTCCGAGATATTCCTTGTTATTGGCTTAAATTTTAAGCTACTTAAAACTTTCCTTAAACGAGATGTTATCTTTCGTTGCATCTTTCTGTTGTTTTACTCTTAGCCGTGCAAAGCTAACAGAATTTTAGTGGTTTCACATTGTGATCACTGATAAAATGTTTAAAAGTTTTTGAATATCGCTATAGCCTAGTGTATTATCTTATTTCCCTTCTATTTAGGCAACTTCTGGTTATTTATTTGGTTTACCACGATGTGTATATATATATATATATATATATATATATATATATATATATATAAAAGAATAATCTTTCGTAACAATAGTTGGTAGAGAAAGGTTGTGATTGAAACCCATAAGATTTTTCTATGCCTTTCATTTCCAATATGTAAGCTGTTTGTTGTGGAATTGAATTTTGGGTGAAATACCGATTTCCACTTTTTAGTCTAGGTAAATAGTAAATAAAATAAAAATATAATACAGATCTTTAGCTTCATTTCATTATTTTAGCCGCATCTTATGCGGTTAACGCCCTACATAAAGGGTGCCAAAACAGGCATTGTTGAACTCTCGTGTCATTTCCTTTATTTGGGAAAGCATTTGACAGTCTTTACAAGAATCCTTGAGCATACATGCAGTGAACAATGCAGCCAGTTTATTTGCGGCATTTAGTCTTTACGTGTTGGAAACAAAGCCAGAGGTCGGTGTCTGTGCTGTGAAACATAAAACCAGGAATCCTTTGAGAAATGGTGAGGGGCCGGCGGGTTAATGCTTTTACAAAGCTTTAAAAAGTCCCACTCTGCCAAAAAGAATAAGCAGAGCTAATTAGAATGCGCGTGTGCTTCAACGTCGAGTGTTTTAAATGAGAGGAACAGTAAATGAGAAAATTAGTAACTGCTAGAAAGAAAAGGTTACAAAATATGCATACAATGCACATACATGCGTAAACTTAACCGTGCAAGTAAAATGCAAAACACGTATGCGATGTTTTATTTCAAACGTGTAAAATACAAGGCAAATTGTCTGTGCTTATCTTAAATAAAATAGCGTCTTTTGTGTATTATTATTGCAAAGAGTACATTTTATTCAAGATCATTCATGGTGTGTAAATGTGAGTACCCGTAACTATAAACACGCTATTCTTTATTCTGAATCCATACCTACATTCTTTTTTGTTTCCACACTAAGAAAGTTCAACAGCTCTACCTACTTGGAACCCTTCGACTCTGAGGCAAAGAATAAACTTCTACTAAACATGTATGAGATAACTGAAAGGTTCCTTGCATTATATACGGTGGACTCATTCTTTATTTCTGTATGCTGTCAGTTTTAACTCGACTGATACGCCAAAGAAGACATATAGAAATTAAAAATAATTATGACATTGTAAGTCGCCAGAATTTGAGATCACTTGAAGTTTACAAAGGACAATGTGAGTCAGTAAGGAATTTAATGTCGTGCTGGGATGGTGCTATATAACTCAGCGGATAGAGTGACCATCTAGAGACCGTGATATAAGTGGTTTAAATCCCGGTTATAGCATTGAATTTTTCAGTCTAATTTAGATTTGTTAATTCTAGATAACACGGAGGCAGCAAGTTGTATACGCGACATAATTAACGAAGTGAATCAAATTCCTGACAATGAAGTAGACTTTCTAATTCATAGGGCCGTGACGGAATATGAACTGAAAGTATATCTTATTATTTACTGTGTTTATATTGTAATAAACAAGGATAATACTTACATGCCAAGAATCGATTTTGTTTTAATATTAGGTCATCATAGAAAAATTTTATATCACAGCGTTCCTTAACAAGCCGCATTAGGGACTAAATAAAATAAAGTATACGTTGTATGTTGTTGTTTCATTTTAAGAGTTAAACATTTCAGCTTTAAGAGGATTACATATATATATATACTTATAAAATTGTTCTTTAACATGAATTCAACGTTGAATAAACAACGCACATAACATTAATGTAGAGAAATAACCTTTGCATCAATAAATGACATAACGATAATATAATATACATTACAGACACTGACATATAACGTTTTTTTCTTAAAATACATCACGCAGCATCATTTTAAGCGGGGTGAAGAATTCAATTCCATCCATTTTTGGTACAAATCTGCTTTTTGGGTTTTCCTTTTGCACAGAAAAATCCCAAATAAAATACGTGTATAAAACGTTTCAAAGCTCTATGAAATTTGTTGGTTGCCTTAATTACGTCATATTTAAAGGTCTGCATGTTAAATGTTCCATAGTGACTATGGCAGAGCTGTACCTTGTATAAAATTGCTGTAACTCTGTAGATGATCGTAAGAATCATCCAAACTCTCACTTTGTTCACAGTCATCGTAGTGTTTGTAATATAGTATAGGGAAAGCATCGGTAGATGGCAGCATAAGAAATAATATTAGTTGTTTCGTTTAACGAAACAAGGAAAATATTCATTTTTGTTTGGAAAACTTGTTTTCTCTGTTCAAAAGCACATGGTCATTTCATCGTCACAGTTTGCAGTTAAATTCTGGAAGCTGCCAGCGAAAGAAAAGGAACTATCCATAAAGCTGGGCACTGCTAAAGATGCTTGTAAGGCAAATTTCGTGTACAAATTTGCAAGAAAACTTAACACAAATTACAAAATACTTGTAATAGAATCAAGTATGGAATTATTATTACAGCATTACTTTTTGAAATGCAAAAATTAAATGTGGCAGGACAATTAACATTTTAAAAATGGTGCATTTATAATGGAGACAAATGAATTTCTCCCTTTGTAATGAAGATATAAACAATTCGATACCTGAAGCTTTTCATACATAGTTCTATGGTATTTCCAAAAAAAATGTATTAATTTTATTCAAAACCTGAATGACAAGAGAGAGTTTGAAAAATGTTAATATCTCCAAAATTATTTCAGATAAAGAAATGAAACTCAGCAGAACAGAGACGTGTTCGAAAACTGTAGCCTCTAGAGCCAAAATTGCGGAAAACACAAATTTCACCTATAACCCCTTAATTAAAGGGCTGCACTTCTGAAAATGCCTATTTCTATCGTTTTCAGTTAATTTGGTGGAAACAATCTGAAGTAGCTATATCTTACGTGATAATTGTATGATTTTAAATTTCGATTCAATACACACATCGCCTATATTAATTTACAATATTCAGTTTGGAAAGTGAGTATGCAAAACTTTCTACAGGAAAATTTACAGATAATATTCCTCTTAAATGTCAATTTCCATAGAATATGGAAAGCGAGGCTTTAGTAATAGTGTGTTTTTTACGACTATGTCAATCTAGGTATAATGTTGTACTGATAAGTAAATTTGTAGCTGGCAATATTATTCTAAGCAGATATATCCCATGTTATGCTTATCAGCATAAAATATTCTAATTATATTTATTGCACCTGAGGAAGGATTACGTTTTTTTAGTTTTGTATTTCCTTTCTCATTTTTAGAAACGGAGGTTTAGACTACTGCTACTGGCTATTACCAGGTGATCCTACTGCTTCGTATTTGGCGTGTTCAGATTTCGTGCTTTAAAATAGCTGCAGAACTTAACGGGGCTACTTCAAGTTAAAACCAGCCAGTGGGGAACTAGCGATAGGTATCTTCGTGTTACCCCTCTCAATGACCGTGACTCGCGATGTGCAAAAGTTGCTCAGCCAGTTCGACACTTTCTGGTTTTAGCTTGAAGTAGCCTTGCTGAGTTCTGCAATTATTTTAATGCACACGGCATGCACGGAGAAGCTGGGCCATTTGGAAATTTTTGTGGGGTTCTAGTAATAAACGAAGACCTGAAGTATTATATTTACATTAATTTAAAAATTAATATTTATAGCTGTTAGTGGAAGTATAACATTTACTCATGCTAAATGTGTAAAATATATTTCTAATCATCTGCAATTTAATTGTTGATAATACATTAGGATTAGACTGGAACAGATCCTGTAGGCCTATTTGACCATTTACTTCTTACGTGACCCCAGGGAGGAAGGGATGAGGGTAAAGATCCGAAGGGAAACCAGATCCGGATGTCGATGGGCGTAAGCATGAACGACTACAGTTGGAACGCCTCTGACATTATCCTAGGCCCTGCTCACTGGTCACGAGGCTCCCTGTTGGCTTCTAGAGGAACACCGACTCAACAAACTTCTCACCAAATATTATTGTTCTATCTACTTCATGCTAATCGATATAAACATTAGCAGAATATTCTTGTTACTTAGTTCCTTATAAATAGAAGCGAACTATGCGAATACACTGGGCTAAAGCGATTCTCAAACGCTTTAAAAACATTCGCTATGCGATTATCATTGAAATTATGTTTTCTTTGTGTGGCCGGAAGTAAAACAAAACAAAAAAATCGAATGACTTCTGTTTGGGAAAAGTATAGATAATTTAAAACTGAAACCAGCATCAAGGAATATCTCGGAAACGGTTAGATCCACACAAAAAATGTAAATGACATAAATTTTGTGTTTTGGGGAGATCTACATTTTTGTGTAGTATGTTCTTGTCTATCATCAAATATACAGAAAACTTCAGAGGCTATTTCCAGAAAATTTAAGATTACATTTTATTTGCCATGTAAATATATTTAATATACGGTGATTTAATCAAAATCGTTATAGCCATTTTTGAGAAAATTGAAAATATCTAAGCATCTGTCATATACATCTGACATCTGTCAGGTAGTTTGGGATTGAGGAATATTCACAAAAATTCATGTCGTATCCATGAAGTTTGGTATTTAACTGACCTCGTTTTTGAGTTACACGCACAAAACACACACACTCACGGATATTTTTCTTAATTTTTCTTTGGACTCAAGGGACCTCAAAAGGTATAATTCTGGTGAAATCTCGGCATGGAACAATACAATGTCTTGTCTACCTACTACGTATTTGTACATAGTAGGTAGAAGTAAAGAAATAAGTAAAAACATATTTACCACCATGTACTCCAAAAGGGTATTGAAATCTTGTTTGGATGAACTTTTGATGTAAAATGAGTAATACGACTGAAGGTTAAGTGCCACGATAAAAGGAAGAGAGGGGGAGGGTGCATAAGATGGACGATTCTGTTGTTCTTAAAGGTATACCATGGTTAATGCACATTTCATTGAGGTTCAACATGAACATTGTTACATTTTCTATACCAAACGTCCTTAAAGCCTGCCAGTGGAGGACTGGCAAGAGTGACTTAACCAGCGAAGACATTGCGAGGGTTCAACGAAGGTTTTAACTTGAAATAGCCCCGTTGAGTTCTGTAACTCTTTTAACGCACCGAGGGATATCTGCACACGGCAAATATAATATAGTTGGGTCACCTGTATTATCTGGCTTAACATCTTAATCTCGCTGCATCAAAAGTTACGTAAAACATTCAGGTGCAATAGCATTGTGCATTACGTAAATCTTTCTCGATCTATTTTTACTTTCTCTACACGTACTATGTACATAGTGTATACAGAAGTTATTGTAATGCACCCAAAAATTCGATACCGATAGTTCACCGGAAATATATGTTTTGAGTCCTTCTGAATTCAAAAAAAAAAAAAAATCATTTTTAGAAAAATGTCCGTGTGTATGTGTGTGTGTGTGTGTGTGTGTCTGTCTGTCTGTGGGCAGCATAGCTCAAAAACGACAAGACCGTTAAATACCAAGCTTGGCATTTAATTTTTGTATTTTCCAAGGACGCGACACAAAGATTTTCAAGAAAATCCCCCCACCGCAAACTAGCCTTTACATGGAAACATTTTCGAAGATTTTGTCTTTCTTAAAAATAGCTCTAACGATTTGGATGAAAATACCACATATTAAAGCCATTTCTATCACAAATAAAATGTGTATCTTGAATTTTCTGGAAATTACCTCTGAAAACTACTTTATTATGAATGAATTTTACGAATTTTGCATAACTGCTAAACCGTAAGAAAAGTACAAAAATTTACCACACAAAAAATGTAGAGCATGTTAAAACACACAATTTATGTTATATACATTTTTTTCGTGGAGTTGATAGTTTTTGAGATATTCCTTGTTTTTAGATTCAGCTTTGAAAAACGTACACTTTTCTTATACAGGAATTTGTCAACTACTGTCCATACAAACAAAGGAACTTTAGTCTCATAGCAACCAGCTTTTGATTATCACTTTAACCTATGGTACTCCCTTATTTCGCTTTTACTTACAAGGAAGTAAGTAATAAGACTGTATCTGCTAATTGTTTCTCGATTAGCATGAAGTAAATAGAAGCATAAGCTTTTTAACAATAATTTCTTACAGAGATGTAGAGAAAGTCATGTGAATGGAACACACCAGGTTTTTACACCTAAATACCCTTCTCTCATGCTGGAATAGCACAAACTAAGAGTTTAGATGTGATTCATATATCACTTGCTTTCTCAAAAGTACTGGAACAGCCCTGGAAAGCTCTAAATGGTCAAGCATTTCTTTCTCTTGGAGGTAAAGAATTCCCCATACATTTGGAACTTGAACGTTAAAAGAGGAGGCGATCTGTAGATAAACGGATTCGAGGGAAGAAGAAAAACAGAAAGAAAGGGAAAACTGCAAGAGCAAGATGCTAACTCGATATTATTTCGTTTGTGGAGCATCCTTAGCTAGAAATCCAAGTTTAGAAAGTGTCTAAAAGGCTGAAGTTTTTTTTTTTTTATGTACAGATTTAAAGACGTATAAAGCGAATACTGACATAATAAGCTTCCATATACTTAAAAGATTAAATTTATTGACGCAGAAATGTTTTTCTTTCCCTTTTTTCCCTGAAAACCATCATTACAGGTAAAGGATATCCGACGTACTCTGCAGCAAAAGAAGCAAATTAACTAATGATGTGCTCGAACAAAAACCAAAATAAAAGATAAGGAAACTTGTTTCAAGAGGGCAAATGAGAAAACTTTCAGCGCTGGAATATTCTACTTTACGGTGCAGCATTGGTGCAGCATTAATTACAACGGAATTTAAGAAGAAATATGTCACTTGATACAAACTGTGCATTTTGGTAAGACCTACATTTTCTCTGAAGTTGAGTTTTCTTCTAGATATCTGCTTGTGACCTCAGGTTACACAGACCCATTGAGGTGACGGTATGATAAAGTGTTAGGCACGCATTCCGTAGGTCGTGTGTTCGTTTCCTTAGGGCTCCCTTCCTGATACCAAGGATTTTTTCGGGGTTTTCCAGGGTTGACTGGTTAATGCAGGGAATGTTCATTACAGCACCCAAAATTCCCAGTCTATTATTTCCTGTTCTTCTCATTTTCTTTGCAACAGCTAAAACACCAGGCAATCGTGTTGGTGGTTTGCGTACTGTAAAGGGTTTATCTTGGCCTCCGCGTCGGTAGTGCTCATTCGGGGCCGCTTGTGGAGTGGAGTTCCCTCCCACCATAAGCTCAGGGCTCGTGAGTTGGGGTAAAGCTCTATTTGTATCCGTCATGCTTGCGCCCATCGCCAACCATATGAGGCCAAATGAGGCCCTTCCCTCATCTCTCCCTCCCTGGGGTTGCTTAAGACGCAAAAGACCCTGAGTCTCTGTCCTTGTTTAATACTAACCCGCAATTATAAAAAACTATGCAAAGTTGTAGAGGACTTCAATGCTGATCTTTACAGGATCTTCTCTATCAATAATAAAGTCATCTATATACGACTATTACATATTTTAGTAAGCATCTATAAGTCTTCTATCAATATTACGTTACAAATTATTTAAAACAAAGCAAGCAGATTTACCACATAGAAATACAATTCAAATGTTTGATGTAAGGAAAAGAATGTTGTATAAAGAATAGTCTTAAAATTTAAGCATGTTTATTATAATAATATTTTATTTAGACCCTTAAATATTAGCACAATATGAATACAATAAAATATAGAGAATAATTAAAGATACCAATGCATCAATCAAACTGTAAAAACGATTATCCTACGTGGCAAGACTTTTAAGATTCGATTTAAAATATCTGCATTTAAACACTTTAACCATTAAATTCGTAAATTATTTTGCTACATATGCCGTTCTTCTTATATTTCGCAAACTGCTTTCATATCTTTTTCATTTTTAGCTTCTGCGTAGGAGAATCGAATAGTCGTGTTTAGTGAGATACGTAATGGACTGGTATCCATTCAAAAGCGAACGTCGCGGGTTCTAATCCCAGCAACTACAATCAGATGTGCTTGTGGTAAAGGACGGGATGATCCCAAGCAAAATAATTCGTGCTGACATGGGTAAGTTTGACTGCAGTGGTATTCATTTTGTCTCTTATTTAAAAAACAAACAAAAAATACTACAATATTATTGAAAGAAATTAATATTTTTCAACACAAAAAGGCTGAAATGCTTGTATTTATTGTTTAAAGTCAGTGTAATTAAAAATTGCCAAAAAAGGTATTAAAACATACTAAAATATTGCATAAAATTGCCTTTGTACATTTAAAGCCTAATCTAAATAGTAGATAATGTTATTATAAAGTTGTATACTTAAAATAAGGTGATTTGATTTTACTTTTCTAGTCTCGTGAAACGTACTTGCAGATTATTATTTATAAAAACCATATTTATGACTCATATGCCAATAGAAATCTACCTGTTATTTATGCGCATAAAATAAGAGTTCTAAAATACAATATCTGCTTAAATAGGTTTACATTGCATGAAATAGGTTTACAATGCTCTCTAGAAATTACTTGTTAAAAGTTGAATGACTTTTTCTGAAGAGTTAAAGTGGGATTTAGCCTATTGGTGTTGCCATATTGTAACAGTGTCGTGCGCGGCCGTTCTCGCGTTCATCCTAGTATATGAGTCGGCGGACTGGAGGACTTGGAATGTGGTGAACATACGAAGCGGCGCGCAGGAACCGGAAGTCTTGGAATACCAAACATTAACTAGCACATGCTAGAATAGACATACTACTTTCGACTAACTTACAGGAACTTCTGTGACAACTATATAAGGAAACACTGTACGCAATCTAATGACTGGAGTGTTAGCGCTATGTGGCTTGCGAGAGACTCAGAAATCCGTCAAATGAGTTGTTTGTAGCTGTGAATTAAAGACGTTAATGTTTGAACAAAAAGACATTTGTTACACTGGTTTCAGAAGCAGGTTTTGTAGTCGAGATGGAGGAAATTATGAAAATTGTGTTGTCCGAAATTAAGGAAATAAAAATAGAAATGAAATCAAGAATGGAAGAAATCAAATTGAGTATGGAGAAAATGGATGACAGACTGAAAACCAAAATGGAGATAATAAAACACCGGAATGGAAAAGATGAGAAATGAAATAGCGACTAGAGTTGCGCCATGGAGAATATGTAAACGGACTTATCTCAAAATAGACGAACGACTGGCCGACGTGGAGAAAAACAGAAAAGCTCAGCGGAAGGATGAAGCAAATTGACCAATGAATTAACGCCTTAGAGCGCATCGAAGAACGCATTGACGCTTTGGAGGACTTCGGGGAGCGCTTTGATGCTCTGGAGGGAAGAAAAGACGGCAGCGCCAAGAACCTAAGTACGACGGAACAAAAACTTTCGAAGTCTTCCGCTGACAGTTCGCCGCCGTCACCACCCAGAACCGGTGGTCAGCAAGAGAGGAAACTCACAGCCGATAGCAAGCATCCGGGACGACGGCAGAAGTCCTGAATACGATCTCGACGTCCGCGATTTCCAGACATTGAAAATCCCACGACCTTTGCTTCGGGAACCATCGTTTGGCTTCAGTTTATCGCAGTCAGTTTAAAGCGAGACTGCAACAGCCAGGGGAGACGATGCAGAAATTCACCTGGCGATCGATCAGCTGGCGAATAATGCCCTGGTGAACCTACCACCTAGTTATATGTCCCAAGAAACTGCCTACTCCTTCGTCGACGGGGTGCGTGAAGCCGAGAAACGATGTTAAACAACTTTAAACGTTCTACGACAGCAGCCCTTAGAATGGATGCGGCCAAAATCAAGCTGTGCTCACCTCAAAGACCAGGTATTGGTAAATTTCCTTTTCAGCCTTACTTTACATGTAAATATACTTATAATTGCATTTATTATCTTATCCCTTTTAACTTTAAAGTTAATAGAATAGAATTAAATATTCCAATTAAAATACATAAATGAATGAAAGCTCTAACTTATTTTTAAGTGATATAAATTCATTTACATCTTATATTTAATTCAGCCTAAACAAAACAACACATTTTCATTGTAAAATAAAATGCTCTAATTTATAAATATTTTAAAGATAAACTATCAGCAAGTTCAGTAGAAAGGGTTAGTTTCACATGCTCATAGTTATTCTATGTGTTATACTCTCTAAAATATAATTCTAATGGAATGAGTACCTCAGTCTAAACTTAAATATTATTTGCATCTTGTAAATGTTTTCACGTGGATGCATTAGTTTAGCAAGTGTAGAAGCTTTAAATTTATTAATGAAAGTTACTTTTGTATACATTCAAAATTTAAATTCTGTTTTAATAGTAGTGAAATCCATTTATAAGTCTATGGTTTTTCACTACTGAAGTTCTTGTTTATAGTTATCACCTTCAGAACGAATTAACCATAATCCTCACGATAGATCACAGCTATCGGTTCATTTATTTCTCCTCGATTTTTGAATCTGTCACCCCACCCACTGTGGTGTTGTTATTACCATGGTAGCTTGTAGGGTTCAAACGAGGTGGAGAGTGATGGATTTTTTGGACGTGAACATTCTTACCACGGCTTGCTTCGGAAAGGAAGTAATGCCATTGACCCGTGTAATGTTTATTTGCACGTAAAAGAACTGTAAGTCGTGATTTCATCTGAAGGCAATGAATTGATCGCTCGTCATTATGAGTGGCGAACTCGCAAATCAGAAATTCCTGATAAAAATACTACTGTAAATATGGGCCAATATATGGCGCATTGATGTGATGGAACTGGATTTGGAAATAAACTTAAGTAAGTAAATAAAAGTAAACCATTACATTAACAGTTGCGGTTGATATCTACAAATCAATAATCTATTATTTATGGCAATTATTTACTAAGCCTACCATTATAGTTCATATAACAAATTTCATAACACGAAGGCGTGGTAAACTAGTGCTAGAAATGAAAACTAGAGGACAGTTTCCTCTGACAGATGGTTATGCCTGAATCAGGCCAGGCATCGTCCAGCCAGAGAAAGATTAAGAGAGAGGAAATGAGACCAAACCGCAGAGCGAAAATAAAGAAGAAACAAGACGAAGGAGCAGAGCTGGACAGAGAAAGGGTAGGAGGTAAGACAGGGGAAAGGGAAGATTTTGCGAGGGAGAAAATGTCGGGCACGACCACCACACCATCGATCTTCTGTCAACGTCGATAAACCTTTCCTCCCACCCTTTTCCAGTTGAAATATATACCAACAGAATCCACTTGCCCCCGTTGTTAGTTTGTGTTGTCCAAATAGCATGCCGAGACGGAGTCTGTTGAAACACGTCCCAGACCATAAACTTGCTCACTCACTCATTTTTCCTCGACAAATTGATTAACATCATCTTTGGAGGATGTTGACAAAGAACCATTTTATGGAAAGAATTTCATAGCTTTTGACTATAATGGACATGTCTAACCCTCGTCGATGTTAATTTTATATATTTACGCGATAAAATATGTGAACGTAGAATCCTGCATCTCTCTAAACATGAGAGCACTGCATGTTGGTGAAGGCAGGCAAAAATGCCATTCACTCTAAGCAATGATTCGAGATCATCTTACAAGTTCGCAATGCCTACAATGAGAAGTATGTCCCAGGAAAAATCATCAATTATGACTAACTGTACAACAATCAGGAAATGCCGCAAACCAAATATAATTTGAAATCAGATAGTGCTATCAAAGAGGAACATTTATGGAACCTTATGCCACTATCAAAGGTCATCAAGCAATTTAAAACTGGAAATTCATATTACATTCCCTCAGAGACTTAAAGAGAACCATGTAGAGAATCCAATACC
Source organism: Hymenopus coronatus (assembly GCA_030762935.1). Lineage (NCBI taxonomy): Eukaryota > Metazoa > Arthropoda > Insecta > Mantodea > Hymenopodidae > Hymenopus > Hymenopus coronatus. The sequence continues at coordinate 29,918,228 of CM060890.1, read as the reverse complement.
ATTTTCACCCATCTACCCTGTCAAAAATACTCAAAAATATACATTTCAAATTGTTATCAGAAAATAGACGCTTTGTTGATCTTATGTGAAAAATAAATATAGAAGAATATCCATCATATAGGAGACACTGAAAAATTTAGTATTAAAATGTGTATCACTAAACATTGTATACACGGCGGTTCTGTTCATTTTATGAAGCCACATCTTGATGTTGTGCGGGGTGCACTGGTAATATTAGTTGTATATTGCAAATGGTTTTATAGGATAATGCAAACTTGTGACCCTTTGAGTGTAAAAATGCACGAGTTCCTCAATATGGTCTTTAAAACAATCAGTGAAATTCCTACAAATTCAATGTATGCTGTTGCAGTACAAATGGTTTATTATGTTTTATTATGTTTATTATGTAAACAAATTAAAAATGGGGTTGCGCTAATCTAAACATCATTAATACCTTGAGAAATAATAAAAGTCTGCTGTATCCTCCGATGCATAGTAGTAAATTTGTCATTAGCTAAAAGTATAATCCAAACGATGAACCTTAACATTATTTGAAAATTAATATAAGGAACTATTCGAGCAATTTTCATTGTACCTTTAGTCTCGTATACTCATATACACGAAGAAGATTCTCTACTATCACATTATGGCAAGCAGCAAAAATTCGTCCACGGAGATCCTTGATCTGTTGTAATAGATATGTACGTTTTAAAATATACCATAAAAACCTAAAGGCTGGAAATACAGCAAACCAAATGCTAGGATTTTTCGTCCTCAGCGGCCAATCCACAATTGTTTGGAGAAATGTTTGCCCATGAAGTCATGATGTGAAAATGTGTTGTCCAGCTGAGGCCGATGTGTTGTCAACGCCAGTATACATCATTTGAAAGCTCGCCGTTCATTGCATGGGTGTTTAGGGGGTTCACAAAGCAGTTTCCACTGAGATAGCCTTCCGGAAAAGTGGTCTAATAAAATTATGTCTTAAAATACATTCATTCATTTTCTGGAAATCTGCGCATGATTCCATGCAAACTTCGAATATTGCGATCTGTACAGGACAGCATATTATACCGCTTTACGCTGAAAATATTGATGAGGTTACTTCAGTCCAACCTGATGACATTTAAATTTATTGGAAATAACGTAGCATCGCATAGCTGTTGTGCTTGAACTCTTGAACCGTTAGTACAGGTACCATTTCTGCCATCGAAGTATTTGATGAATTAAAATGATTTCAATATTCTAACCCGATTTGGCTGACCCAACAACGGCCTTACCCTTCTTGCATGGAGCGGTTATTGAGTTTCATGCGTAAGCAGTGTTATTTAAGCATACTAGCCAGATCGCAATTCTGGAAGTTTACGTAAATTCATAATCAAATTGCTCGAAACTAAATGTGTGTGTGTGTGCGTGTGTGTGTGTGTGTGTGTACGAGCAGTATTTTAAGATATCATTTTACTAGACTAATTTTCCTAGAAAGCTACCTCAGTGTAACCGGTTTCGTGAACTTTCCAAACTCACATTAAATGAACGGTGAACTTTTAAATATTGGATTATGGCGCTGGCTACACATTAGGCTAAAGGATTATGGCAGATGTTCACATCATGACTTCATGGTGAAGAAATCATCCATTTTGACTTTTCACGGATGTGGATTGGCTGCTAAGGGCCTAAATCATGGCCATCTAGTTTGCAGTATTTCTCACCTTTATATATAGTAAGGTTTCTTTCAGCTTACCAATTATTTTGCACAATGGGTAGTCTTGTTAGTTTGATAATATAATGCGTATGCTCGAGAGAAATACTATGGAAACGTAGTTTAATAAAATCGTAGTTTTATAAGCGAAAGTTAACTTAGAAATTGGAATTTATTACGTATTATATATGCATAACTATTTTTGATAATGTTTAACGCCCAGATTTATTTCTATTGCACCGCAGGCGATTACACCGATGATGCATGGATAGAAGACTGTCCTACATATCCTGCTACAGTGTCCGAGATACCCAAACAGAGACTTCAGGCCGGCTTCAATGACTTACCAAGTGCTCTACATAACCACCAGACCATCAAAAAGACAATACTATTTATAAGACAGTGTAAACTTTTTGAATTATTGTAAAGTATAAATGTAATCATTTGGTATTTTACCAATGTGTAAGTAATTATTTTATGTACAATTTGTAAGGTCGCGATATGACCATGCTGTTAAAGCGACCCAAAATAAATTATATTGAAAAAAAAGAAGAAGGAGCACTATTGGAATGCCATAGCAGGGTAAACCAGAGAACCCGGAGAAAACCCGCACTTTGTCCCCTACAAATTCCATATATAGTCGCCTGGGATTGAACCCGGGCCATCTTGGTGAGAGGCGAGTGTTTTAACCAGTCGGTCACAGCGCAACCAAGCATAACTATTAATTCAAAATCTTCTCGGGCTTCTAACAGCCTTCTTACCTGGTTAGAAGCCCGAGAAGATTTTGAATTAATACGTCGCCAGGAAAGCTTCAGTTCTTATTTTAAGCATAACTATGTTTTTAGTTTACGTAGTATATACATAACATGTATGCATTTATACGTAAAGTACAATTTATTTTAATTTTATTGTTTTTTCACACAAGCCGTGTGTAGGACAGATTGGTAGAGACAGACTAAAGAATTTAACGCCACAGTGGGATTTGAACCACTGAGATACCATAACAACATGCCGGCATAGCATTAAATTCCTCAACTGACTCATATTTTCCGGTAAATCACAAGGTGATCTCAGGAGCCGAATTCGAACCTGTTCGTTAGAAAGTCCCTTCTTTCACTACTTGTACATAATGTACAGTTACGGATATGTAGACCAAAGCAGCTACATAAGCGGTAATCTTCATACATTAATTTATTACGTATTATGATGATGATGATGATGATTATTATTATTATTATTATTATTATTATTATTATTATTATTATTATTATTATTATTATTATTATTATTAACATCATCATCGTCGTCATTATGTAGTGTAAAGTGTGTCCCACTCACTACCGAACCCGAAATGTATATAAATGATCATATCAGTCTATTTTTCAATACACTCGAGCTACGAATAAAAACAACCAACAATCAATGATAGCAATCGAAACTAACAATCACAACAATCCCAAATAAGCCAGTAGACAAGCGCATTGTTGTTATTGCAAGTTGCAAAACGCTACAGTGGTCAATGGACAAGTTTGGTAACTAGTGGGATACACTATATTACGGATTATTGTAATATTATTCAAATAATAATAATGTTAATAATAATCTACAAGTATGCAGTTAATTAATAGGTAATACAAACTGTATGTTAGATGATATAACAAAGTTAATGTTAGTATTAAAAATACGCTTGCCTGTATGCTGGTGACTGTGTTTGCAATACCAAATCGCTTTTAAATCAAATAATCAACACAATCAATTGTACCACTAATAATATGATAACATAGTAGATATATTTTAACAATCCTAATGTCGTTATTCGAACAAAGTGGACGCTGATTGCGGAACATCTTTATTCACTAGACAATTCTCAAGCATGCCAACAAAATAGTTCCCAGCGTTCAAAGACTAGCCTGATGCGTCTATGTAAGGTTAGTGTTAAATTATATAATAAATTCTAATATGAAGGCATTTCCTGGCAGTATACGACTGTTGCTTTAAAAACTCGGGAGCTTCCTTATATGGCAAGAATGAAAAATCTTAGTAATCACGCATATGACAATTAAAATCATAGATTATTCAAAAGGCTACCGCAAAAATAAACAAACAAGTAATCGTCCACCCGTAATTTAGTGTGGTGATAGTATGTCTGCTTCACATTCCAAAGGTTCCAAGTTTGAATCCCGGTTAGGGTGAGTTATGCGGATACGATTTTTTCCGAGGTTTTTCCTTATCCTGAGAACAAATTTCGGATAACTCTAAGCTCTATGGATCCTGTGCTCAAGTGCTTATTTGCACATCATGTCACCCATTTCATTCATCCATCTTCCAATATGAACTTTTAATTTAAGGACGTTAAACTACATAAAAAAGAAACCAATGTGTTCCATTCACAAACAAACTGTTCGTTCAAAAGTTTATTCTTTTATCCTCGGCATGCTAATCGTGATGAACATTAACAGCTTTCTTATTAAATATATGCCTAAGCTTTCACGGCCAGTGTCCATGGTTTTAAAATTTAAAACTTTCGGGCTGTTTTGCCGTGGTCTGTAGGTTAAAATATGTTATGTTAAAATATTTCTACCTAACGTTTCGTCCCTCTCTGTGAGGGACATCTTCAGAGGCAATGCACTCACGTCGCTAACTCGGAAAGAAATGAGTGCATTGCCTCTGAAGATGTCCCTCATAGACAGGGACGAAACGTTAGGTAGAAATATTTTAATTAAACATATTTTAACCTACAGACCATGGCAAAACAGCCCGAAAATTTTAAATTTTAAAACCAGCTTTCTTATTACTTACTTCCTTGTAAATTGAACGGAAATAAGGGCTTAAATGATAGTCAAATCTTTTAAAATGTAATCACTATGTGAAGCTATTGATATATTTTACATTCCCGTGATAAAACAAAAGAGATGACACAAAAGTTAATTTTCCGCTGTAGAAAAGTTTAAGTAGTTTAACATTGAAACGAATAACACATAATATCTCGGAAACGATTAACTCTACAAAAAAGACAAGCTGCGTGTCTTAGCGTGATCTACATTTTTGTATAGTAATATTTTGTCTATATTTTACAGTTTAGCAACAAGACAAAAGTCATTTCAAATGAAGAGATCTTCTGAAGCTATTCCTAGAGAATTCAATATACTATACATTTAATTTGTCATGATAATATTTTAAACGTAGTGTATTTGAGTCAAAAAGTCGAAACGATTTAGAACAATTATAGCAGTTAATATACCAGCATTATAAGACCTTACATTGGTTAGTTATCATTTTCAGGGTAAAGTTTTAATAATTACTTTAGTTGAATGAAGTAAGGGAATTTCTTTTATTATATATATATATATATATATATATATATATATATATTTAAGCTTAACGTCCTTTAACCTGGTTGGTCATATCGGACGATGAATGAAATTGGTGAAATGATGCTCAAATGATCTCGGGGTCCATGGAGCTTAAAGTTACTCGACATTCGTCTTCTCAGGATAAGGGAAAACCCCGAAAAAAACCTTACCCGGCTAACTCATCCTAAGCGAGATTGGAACTCACGACCTTTTGAATGCGAGGCAGACAAGCTACCACCACACTACCCAGGCGGGCTTTTATTGTAAGGTATATAATGTAAACGGTAGCGTAAATCTTAGTGTTGTATCCTTGAAAGATTCTACTACACTTAAATACCAAGATTAGCACATAACCAACTTCCCGTTTATACTGTCCACGCACTTACACATACGCGGACCTTTTTCTAAAAACGCTTGTTTTTTTTATTTAGGGTACCCTAAAGCAATTATTTTCAGTGAAATCTCGGAATCGAAGTTTTGGGTGGAATACAGTATCTTCTCTACTACTTATGTACAATGTATTTCAATAGTGCACTAATAAAATTGTCTTTAATTAATGATGTCACAACCTTTCAAAAATGTCCTAATTACATTTCACATTTTAATATATAAATAAACAAAAATTTAAAAATAGGGAATTTAATTTTTTGCTAGAGAAAGTAAATCTAACCACCGATATGACCATAAAGCTAAAAGACCCTATATTGGTGAACAATGAATAAAGAAAATAAATAGAGAAAATCTGATGTGTACCATTCACATGACTTTCTCTACAAATCTGCAATAAATGATTGTTAAAAAGCTTATGCTTCTATTTCCTTCCTGCTAATCGAGAAAAAATTAGCAGAAATAGTCTTATTACTTGCTTCCTTGTAAGTAGAAGCGAAATAAGGGAGTACCATAAGTTAAATTGATGGTCAAAAGCTGGTTGCTATGTGACTGAAGTTCCTTTGTTTGTATGGGCACGAGTTCACAAAGTCCTGTATGAGAAAGTATGTTTTTTATAGCTGAAACCAAAAACAAGGAATATCTCAAAAACAATCAACTCCACGAAAAAAATGTATGTAACATAAATTGTGTGTTTTAAAGTGCTTTACATTTGTTGTGTGGTAAAATTTTGTCCATCTCTTACGGTTTAGCAGTTATGCAAAATTCCGTAAAATTGTCCCCGAATAAAGTGGTCTTCAGAGGCTATTCCCAGAAAATTCAAAATAAACATTTTATTTGTCAGATAAATATCTTTAATATACGATATTTTAATCAAAATTGTTAGAGTAATTTTTTAAAAAATCAACATTTTCGAAAAAAGTTCCATGTAAAGGGTAGTTTGGGGAAGGGGGATTTTTCTCAAAATCTTCGTGTGGCATCCCTGGAAGATACTAAACTTAAACACCAAGTTTTTCAGTTATCACACGGACACACAGACATACACGAACCTTTTTCTGAAAACACTTTTTTTTTATACAGGTGACCCTAAAACATATATTTCCGGTGAAATCTCGGTATCGAATCTTTTGGTGGAGTGCAATACCTTCTCTATACGCTATGTGCATAGTGCGTATAGAGAAAGTAAAAAATGCGTTCTTTGAATTGCTAAACTTGAAAGAACCTCGATTGTATATGAAGTGCGTATTGCCGGCGCAAAACTTCTACAGTCGTGACCCTGACCGCCAAACCAGCTACCGAGCCTAGCTTATCGGGCAAACTTTGTACAGTCTGTATCGAAAATGTTCCGCATATGTTTGTATTCAAAGTGGGCAGTAATGTTTATTTTATTTATTTTATTTTTAACCATGACTCCTACGTTCTCAAAGTTAAGTGGCAAGGTATTAATTACTTGGACGAAGAAATATCAGCACGAGAAATAGCACAGGCGCTGAGGAGTCTGAAGGAAGGCAAAGCTCCATGGTTGGATGGGCTGTCCCCGGAAGTTTTTAAAGCCGCAGCCAATGTTAATGAGTTTGGAAGGAGTATGCTCCAGATATGTAACAGATTGTTTATTGAGGGTAATTACCCTACCTGTTGAGGAATTTATAAAGGGAAGGGAACTATTGGAAATCCGGATAACTATAGGGATCCGGATAACTCTTTTACCAATTATGGAGGAAATTTATTGTAGAGTGTTATATAACCGAATAAAGGACTGGGAATCAAAATTTGGCAAACTTTCAAAATTTCAAATGGGTTTCAGAGAAGGACACAGTACCATAGATGCCGCTTTATATTAGACACTTTAAGGACGAAGCAACTGTTAGTTAGGCGGGGAAAGCTTCATTGTGCTTTTGTGGACTTTAAGAAGGCATTTGACTCTATCAATCGAAATGCATTATGGTACAAACTAGGCGGAAAGGGGTTATCAAGTAAAGTGGTTAGAGCATTGCAGGCAATGTATCAAAATGTCGAATTCTGTGTGAAGTACGACAGAAACAGAGTGTCCGAGAGCTGCCGAAGCTATAGGGGAGTGAGGCAGGGTTGTATTTTATCTCCCTTGCTATTTAATCTCTTTGTGGATGATATTACTGATACAATGATAACAGAGAATATTCAAGCGCCAGTAGTAGCGGATTTGCAGATCCCAACACTTTTATACGCAGACGATTTAGTATTGTGCTCTACGACAGTAAACGGATTGCAACGAGGACTGGACAAACTTAAGAACTATTGCGATGAATGGCTACTTACAGTTAATGTCAATAAGACTAAGGCAATGCCTTTCAAAAAGGGTTGTGTTTATAGCAGGGAGGAGACTTGGACATATGCAGGACAGATACTGGACAATGTTAAATCTTTTGTGTACTTAGGACTCCCATTTACAATGAACGGAAAATGGACAAAACACATTGACATTGCGAAACACAGGCAAGGGTGAAAGCGGCGGAAGCTCTCCGGATACGCTGCAGAATTCCGAATATCTCCATAACCTTAATGGAAACTGTATACGGAGCGACAGTTAGATCCACGATGACATACGGAGGAGAAATATGGGGGTGGGAACAAACAGGAAATCTGGATCAAGTGAGGACCCAATTTTTGAAAGGAATTCTGGGTGTAGGGAGGGGTACGGCAAACTGCGATGAGGGAATTCGGGGCACATAGTGAAACGATAGAGTGCAAAATCAGAGCAGTTAAATATTGGATGAGAATCGTTCACGGAAACCAATCTCTAATTAGGGCAGTCTGCTACCGTGAACAGTTGCGAATGGAAGGTAATTTGACGTGGGCATCAAAATTAAAGAAAGGGTTGGAAACCATTGGGATGGGAGAAATTTGGATGGCGGGGCAGGAAAACAGGCGAAGTATTTGGACAAAAATTAAGAAACGTCTCTGTGATATTGACAGACAGCAAATGATTGCGCAATGCACAGAGAAGGTGTCATTAAAAGTACAGTCTGGGTTGAAATCGGAGTGGGTATGGAGCAATACATCAAAACAGGTACCAAACTCATTAGAGAGGGGCTCGCGTGGATTAGACTAGGAGCATGGAGGAGCACGAAAATTTCTGACGAGAATGGTACGAGAATCTGTCCCATTTGCGAGGAGGAAGAGTCGTGGACTCACATCTTGGCAAGATATAGGGGCACGGAGGAATGGCGGGAAAAATATTTGCCGCGAATTTTTACCACTGCGAATGTAGGGATAGAAGCATGTTGGACGCTACTGGCAGGCACGGAAAACATGGACGGGCTAGGTAAATTTATACTTAAGGCAAGACAGCTGAGATCTGAGGAGACTGCCAATAGAGAAGGGGGGGAATAAGATCAGCTAAACAAAAGTGACTACAATGTTCTACATACATATATATTATGTCATACTTAGGTCACTGTTGTGCTAGGGTTGTATATATTATGTGTATATATGTCTTTTAAGTGTAATTATCTATTATAAGAGGGTGTATTTATGAAGGTGTACTCTGTGCTGTAAATTTAAATTGCTATATTTGAATATCGTTGTATCTTTATTTTCGGATTCACTCTTAATTTTATTGTTGTTTAATATTGCTTTTGACTGTGTATTTCCTTTGTCTTTTTATTTTCGTGTTTACTCTTTTAATTCTTTGTTGTGGTTGTTGTTTTAATATTGCTTGTAATGTGTATTACAAAGGCACGTACGGTCTGTGGACCCGTGCGACTGTTGAAATTCTATGTATGATATTGCTATGTTAATAAATACACTTATTCATTCATTCATAGTCAGAGCAGAGAAACAAAATATGAATAATCTCTCATGTAATTTCTCATGTAAGGGGAAAAAAAGAAGCATTTGGAAATTATGGAATAATAATATTAATTACTTAAGAATCAATAATGCTCATTTGATTTTGCTGTCTAACCGCGGGTGCTAGCACAACCTTTAGAGATGCAGGAAATAAATGTATGTTCCCTGAGATCTTCAACAGCCGTAGAAAGTGAATGAAAGAATAGCCAAGCTAACTGATATTTCACTGAAATGCGTTTCCAGGGTTCTCAAAAATAAGAAAGAAAGAAAACTAAAACTTAATATATCACTTTTAAATTAAAAGATGTGGAACAGTTGTGTCGCCAGCAAATTGCAGAAATTGGCAGTCCAGAATGGGCAAATGTATGCCGACATGTTGAGAACATTGAAAATCGTTAGAAAGAATTGTAGAAATTCAAAAAGAATTCTAATCCAGGATAATGGTGCAGAAAGTAGCGATAACGTTGATGATGACAATGACGTAAGCGAAGACGAAGGACTGTCAGGTGTGGAAGAATTGGAGGCAGAAGATTGACATCGTTTATATAGTAGGCCATTTGTATAGATGTTTTGTATATATGAATACACATATGAAAACACATGTTTATCAGTGCAGCGCCGTATAGTGCAGCTGCACTGATAAACTCGCTTCCTAGTTCTCATTAAGATTTTCACATGTCCAATCTGTTGCGCCAGTTATAATGCACTTAAATGCGATATAATATTGGTGTGTATCGAACATTTTGTAGAAAAAGTAAAATCCAATAGGTCACAGGCGAAACTTGGTACGAGAAGCAGCCATGACAAGGAGTTGGTAGAGTAAATATCATAACTGCGTTGCTTGGACAGGGTAATAGTCAATATCTACCTCAAATCTGAAAGATTATGATCAAAAGGCCGCGAGAGCTGAAATGTGAGATAAGGCCGAAGTACACCGTAGATGTAACCAGAACCTTCTGGAATGCGAGTCCTGGTGCTTCTCGAGTATTCTGCTTCGAGAAATTTGCAGAAAACTTGTGACGTCATTTTCCCCTCATAAAAGCAGAAGGATTCAGTGTGTGTTGTGATTTGAGCTGAGTCGTGAGTAACTGCAGTGTTATTGCGCAGTGAAGCGCGAGCCACGAACTGCCATAAACTGTAAACTGTCTTTACGTTGAATAAACATAATTGTTTATTTGTAACTAATAATTTAGCCAATAAAGACATTTGTTACAATGTATTATGGATCTTATGTTGTGTCTGTTTCTGTTGCCACAACTTGAGGAAGACAGTATGAGCATTGTATTCCAACAAGATGGTGTACTCGCTGATTGGGATTAGGAGATTCCAAATTTTCTTCTATCTCAGAAAAATTACATATTTCAATATTATACACAAGTTTCAACATATAAAAAACATTGGTAGATAAACGTTTTAAGCGTTTTCGCTTCATTATTCATGCATAAGCTTATATGTTGTTTCTGTACAACCATGTTTTCTTAGTTTTAAAACTGAGGCAGCGAGGGGTATGTTCTATTGCCTACCCTGTTTCCTATTTCCTTCCTGTTGACTTCACTTTGTGTGATAGTGGTGCATGTGTGATAGTCGGGTTCTACAACTTGAGAGTATGTCTTCATGTAAAGAATTTATTGATGTGAGTTTGTTAAAACTTTAGTTCTGAATAATTTGGTAGCAGCTTTTAAAATTTTATATTTTTACGTTCTCTACACTTACTATGTACATAGTGTACAGAGAAGGTATTGTATTGCAGCCAAAAAGTTGATACCGATATTTCACCAGAAATATATGTTTTGAGGTCCCCTGAGTAAAAAAAAACATTTTTAGATAAAGGTCCTAGGTGGGTGTGTGTGTCCTTCGGCAGCATAGCCCAAAAAGGAAAAGTCGGTTAAATAACAACTTGGTATTTAAGTTGAGCATCTTCCAAGGATGCCTCAAGAAGTTTTTAAAAAAAATCTCCCCCACCCCCAACTACCCTTTACATGGAACATTTTTCGAAATTTTTTATTTTTCTCAAACCTTTTTGATTAAAATTTCTTATGTTTAACATGTTTTTATGTCATACGAAATGTATATTTTGAATTTTCTGGGAATATGCTCAGAAGACCTCTTCAGTCTGAATGATTTTTGTATAACTGGCAAACTGTAAAAGATATGCAAAAACTTACTCCACAAGAATTGAAGATCTCATTAAAACACAGAATTTATGTCAAATACTTTTTTTTTTTTTTTTGTTTTGAGGTAAAGCTTTTTCGAAATATTCTGAATTACAGGTTTCAATTTTAAGACACATAACCTTTTCTTAAACGGAAGACATCTTTCTTCTCGTTTTGTTTGCTCTCGGCAAGCAAACAGATTGGAATTTCAATTCTTTCACATAGCGACCAGCTTTTAAAGGACGAAAATATCTCTTTAGCCTTTGCATTTTCTTATTTCCCGTTGACTAACAAAGAAGTTAGTAATAAGACTAATTCTGCTAATGTTTATCTTGATTAGCATGATGTAGATAAAAGAATGTTTTGAATAAATGTTTGTTGAACAGCTAGAGGACATCATGTGAATGGAACATTTTAGACTTTTTCCCTTCTACTTACAAGTAACCGAGTAATAAGCACAATTTTGCTAATGTTTATCTCGATTTGTATGATGTAGATAGAAAGGCAAGTTTTTTACAATAATTTGTTACTCAGAGAAAGTCATGTAAATGGAACACATCAGATTTTTACTTTCACTATCACGTACATTCAACTTCGTACCATACGCCATTCAATGTGCGTGATACGTAGATAAAGCATTGCATTCAACCAAAAATTTTCACCGGATATAGTTTTGGGTCCCCAGGTTAAAAAAAAACAAAAAGAAAACAGAATTTTCAGAAAAACTCTGTATGCCTACATGCCAGTATAATTCAAACATAAATATCCGATAGATAAATATCAAACTGAATATTTAAGTTCATCTTCTTTCAAGGATGTAACATGAAGATTTGCAAGAAAATCTCCCAAATCCAAACTACACTTTACATAGAACATTTTTTAAATGTGAAATTCTTTAAAAAATTCCTCAAACCATTTTTAACTAAAGAGCCATATAAATATATTTACATGACAATTAAAATGTATACCTTGAACTTTCTGCCTCTGAAGTCCTCTTCATTCTGGGTGACTTTTGCATAACTTGTTTAAACCGTAAGAGATGCACTGAAACTTACTGTCGAACCGTTAAATTACACAGGTTTTTTCATGTACCTAATATTTTCAGAGTAAAATTTCTAAGGTATCCCTTGTTATTGATTTTAAATCTAAAACACTTATACCTTTCTCAGACGGGATGTAGTTATTTGTTTTTCTTGTTTCTGGTCAAGCAAAGAAAACGTAATTTCAATCAGGATTTTGCGACCATCTTTCAAGAGATTTGATTATCGTTTAGGCTTAGTCTATTCCTTTACTCCTTTGTATCTACAAGGAAATATTTAATAAAAGCATTTATGCAAATGTTTATCTAGATGTACATGGAGCATTTATAATATATATTTTAAGAAAGGTTAGTTGAAGAAGGAAGTCATGTGAATGTGACACACCAGTTGTGTGTGTGTGTGTGTGTGTGTGTGTGTGTGTGTGTGTGTGTGTGTGTGAGCCACTTTACATCAATCTGTAATCGATTTTCATTTGATCGAGAATTATAACGATAGTTATATTATTGCTTCTCATGAGCTTTTTCTCCCCTACATTTAAGGATACTTTTTCTTTCTCCGGTGTGAGTTCTTGTAAAGTAATAACATACTCACGCTAAAGGAGTACTCTGTTTCGCTAAGTGAAGAAATTGAAAAAAAAAACTTACCAAACAAAGATGTGAAAGTCATGTGAATAGAACACCAGATATTTTAGAGAATAAAGTCACCTTTTAGATATCCAAAGTACATAATTAAAAAATCTGATGTGTTCCATTCACATGACTTTCTCTACATCTCCGTAACAAATTATTGTTAAAAAGCTTATGCATCTATTTACTCTAATCAAGAAAAAATAGCAGAGATAGTCTTATTACTTTCTTCCTTGTAAGTAGAAGCGACAAAAGCGAGTACCATAGGTTAAAGTGATAGTCAAAAGCTGGTTTCTATATGACTGAAGTTCCATTGTTTGTATGGACAGGAGTTGACAACTTCCAGTGTGAGAAAAGTATAAGCTTTTCAAGGCTGAAACCTAAAACAAGGAATATCAAAATCGTTAAAGACATTTTTTAGAAAATCAAAATTTTCGAAAATGTTTCCATCGAAAGGGTAGTTGGGGGTGGGGTATTTTCTGGAAAATCTTCGTGTCGCATCCTTGGAAGATACTGAACTTAAATACCAAGTTTGGTATTTAACGGTTTTTTCGTTTTTGAGCTATGCTGCCCACAGACACACACGTACACACACATACACACGGACATTTTTATAAAAATGCTTTTTTTGGATTCAGGTGTCTCAAAACATGTACATATTTCCGGTGAAATCTCGGTATCTCTATTCACTATGTTAATAGTACGTATAGAGAAAGTAAAAATTAATTCATTTCGACGTTAGGTAGTGTTGTACTAATAGACAGAGGGGCAATAAATAGATAATTTAGAAATTAAATTCTTTCCATAACTAAAAAAGCGACCATTTTTACTTTCTCTACACGTACTGTGTATATAGTGTATAGAGAAGGTATTGCATTCCACCCAAAAATTCGTTATCGAGATTTCACCGAAAATATATGTTTTCAGGTCCTCCTGAATCCAATTAAAGCATTTTCAGAAAAAGGTCCATGCGTGTGTGTGGTGTGTGTGTGTGTGTGTGTGTGTGTGTATCTGTGGACAGCGTAGTTCTAAAACGAAAAGACCGTTAAATACCAAACTTGGTATTTAAGTTCAGTATCTTTCAAGGATGGTTGTCTCCTTAGCGCGGTGGTAGCGTTGCTGCTTACCAAGCGGGAGACCTGGGTTCGATCCCCAGTACCGGCGGGAGACCTGGCCCGGGGTGCACTCAGCCTCGTAAGGTCCCTGGGGGGCTCCAGGTCATGAGGACCGCATTAACCGGCCGGGGGGACTCGAGGCGCTGACCACGTCTCACCCTCCAATACTGCACCCCATCCATGACGTCTGTAGTGGTACCGAGTTGGGGGACGCAGCGGCCGGGCGGTAGGCCAGGGTTCCCCGTGAGCTGTCGTACCATGGAGTTATCTTTCAAGGATGGGACACGAAGATTTTCAAGAAAATCCTCCCACCCCAAACTACCCTTAACATGGAGCATTTCTCGAAAATTTTGATTTTCTCAAAAATGGCTTTAAAGATTTGGATTAAAATATGGTATATGAGAAATATTTACCTGGCAAATATGTAGGTATATCTGGAATTTTCTAGGAATAGCCTCTGAAGACTACCTTATTCTGGATGAATTTTACGAAATTTTGCATAACTGCTAAACCGTAAGAGATAGACAAAAACTTACCACGCACAAAATGTAGAGCACATTAAAACACACAATTTCTGTTATATACATTTTTTTCGTGGAGTTAATTGTATTTTAGATATTCCTTATTTTTGGTTTCAGCTTTAAAAAAACTTCTACTTTTCTCATACAGGAATTGGTCAACTGCTGTCCGTATAAACAAAGGAACTTCAGTCACATAGCAACCAGCTTTTGACTATCACTGTAACCTACGGTACTCCCTTATTTCGCTTCTACTTACAAGGAAGCACGTAATAACACTATTTCTGCTAATTTTTTCTCGATTAATATGAAGTAAATAAGATTAATTTGTTGCAGATATGTAGAGAAAGTCATGTGAATGGAACAATCAGAATTTTGATTATTGGAAATATAAACTGTTCTTGAGACTTAATACGTTAAAAGAGTGTTGTGCAGTGGAGTTTCGTCTCATAGTTTCATATAGTACACATTCTATGGAAGCAAAAACTTTCTTGCTTTTCCTTGCTGCAAACTCCCAACTCACTATCGGAAAAATGTCTCTTCCAGATTAGTCTGATTCCTGATAAATCGGAACCTGGGCGGAAAAACTGATAACCTTATGGCAGTCTTTCCTCCATTTTAGTAGCGTTTTCCCTAGAATACATTCTTTAATGTCCATCTGGTTTATATAATATGATTCATAATCATATGCACTTTTGGATTGTTAATAACGTTAGAAATATTAGAATACACAAAATGTTGCTTCTTCCCAATGCCTACAATATGATTAGAAGTACTCTTTTATATACACGGATAATAGTAATGCAAATAGATAAAGCCGGTTAAACATTGATTTTAACATTTTTAAAACTTTACTTCTAAGAAATATGACTATAAGTTATTTGAATAACTGAATAATAAGCTAGGTATGCCTACATTTAGATTAGGTGACATTAAAACTCAATATTCCTTGAATAAATTAAAATAGAAGATACTGCATATACTATAGTAACATACTATATATACTATATATAGGCTAAAGATATGAAAGCGCAGACTTCAATGGCATTTTCCTGACGTCTTGCACTATTTTCCTTTATAGTGCATAGTTGCATAAATAAAAAATCGATGTGTTCCATTAGCATCGCTTTCTACATTTCTATAACAAGTTATTGCTAATAAGCTTATTCTTCTATCTACTCTATCCTAATTTAGATAAACATTAGCAAAAACGTATTATTATTTATTTCCTTGTAAGTAAAAGAGAAATAAGACACTACACTAGTTTAAAAAGGCAGTCAAATATTTTAAAATATGGTTGCTATGGAACTGAAATCCGTTTCTTTGTGTGGCTATACTTGACGAGTTCCTGTATGAGAAAAGCTTTTTAAGTATTTTAAAACTGAAACCAACAACAAGGAATATCTCGAAAACAGTTAACTCCACAAATTTTTTTTTAATAAATGTTATGTATATATATATATATATGGCATGACTTTGTGCTTTAACGAAATCTACCTTTTTATAGCAAGTTTTCGTCTCTATCTTACGATTTACAGTTATGCAACATTTTGAAAAAATCATCCTAATAAAGAGATCTTCAGAGGCTATTCCTAGAGAGTTCAAGATATACAATTTATTTATTATGTAAATATCTTAAATAAAAGAGACTTTAATCAAAATCGTTAGGACCGTTTCTGATAAAACAAACATTTTCGAAAGTTTTTCCATGTGAAGGGTAGTTAAAGGTGGGGGATTTTTCTTGAAAATATTCGTGTCGAACCTCTGGGAGATACGGAACTAGGATATCTATTTTGATATTTAACATACTTCTCGTTTTTTAGCTTTGCTGCCCACTGTCACACACACACTCAGGGACATTTTTCTAAATTTCTTTTGGATTCAGGGGGTCCTAAAACATGTATTTCCAGTGAAGTTTCAGTATCGAGTTTTTGGGTGCAATACAATACTTTCTCTTTACACTATATGCACTGTACATACATTTTAGGGAAAGTAAAATATTTCACCACTTCATCGTTTACTTCTAAAATTAGAATAGCGAAGTAGAGCCGTAAAATATGAGTTACTCGTTTATTTACCAGCTGTTACTAAAATGATTCGTTTAGCCACAAATTATATATTAAATTAGCGTATCTATTGGAACTACGGAAATGGAAGGTGAGGAATGTTGACATTAATGTTGCATGTCAACCCCTTGCACAACAGCTGGTTCCGTCAATACTTAGACGCGTTAAATGCATTCAGAACTATGACAGTCTTTACAAATCAAGAGTATCTAGATATGCTTCTAGCTTATGGCTAAGATCTATCCTTTAGATTATTATTGCTGAGACATTTCAAGAGAAAAGTGTAACATGATAAGGTTTGTACCCTTAATGATCTTCATACACCTGTGTTTGAAGCAGCCCTTGAGATTGAACAGAACGCAGAGGCTCTTACGAGGATAGGCAAAGATTGGCTAAGATGATGCATAGATTCTAATGGAACAAATTTTGAACATCTGCTGTAAATCAACATATATTGTTGATGTTGCAGTTATTGACCATTAATAAATTCCCTGTTTAGCAAAGATGTAGTTTTGATTGAATTATTATACAATTCACCTGATGAGGTATTTCCATAATTCATTTCCCATGTGTTTCATCTTGGATCGTCAGACTAATCTTATACTCAGCTTTTAGTTCAGGTCTCGTGAATACGATCGGATGGCTTGAAAGAAAGCCACTCTACCCTACTGATTAGTAGTAGGCCTGTAGGGAATCATATTTCTAGCACAAATCAAAACAAAATATTTGCCTCTGACTGCAAACTAAACCAAAACATTCAGCTGGTTTTAAGTGTTAATGTGGGTTTAATGCTTTCATCAATTAAGTGAAGAATTCGAGTAGATGGTAAAGCAATGAAAACTAGAACTACTGCAGGTAAAACTGTTCAAAGAATTTCTAGTAAGTCCTACTCTGTTGCCAGATAATGTATTCAATGATATTCAGTTGCTTTTCAATATGGATGAAATTGTTGTTGTACTTTATTATTAGTCATATTTGGACCTACCAGCAATCAAAATCTGCGCAGAGATACCCCTAACACACGTAGCCTTCTTGTGGTACCGACACGCATGTACGTACATATACATCTAAAAAAGCAAGGGGTTTTTGTATTACATGAACTTTAGTAATTAATTATTCATGCAGATTGGAAATTAACATGATTGTTTGTTATACTTACATCTGAAATGTGCTAACTAGTAGATAGCAAAGGCTTGACTAACTCATTATGGTACAATTTGACAAGAAGCATAATTTAGAAGTCCTTTAAAATGAAACACCAATTAATACATTTCAAAATAGCCAAGGATTGGCAAACAACTTTTAATATCATAAAAGCGTTTTCCAGCTATAAATTGAAATAGACTACTAATTTAATGAAAGTGATTATACAATTTATAATTAGGTGTATATAATAATTGATTACTAATGTGATCTAGAACATGTGTTTTTTTTTTAATTTCAACATAAGACGTTATATAAATAAAATCATATATTTATAAAAAAATAGACTATTATCAACAAAATTACAGATATAGTTTTATTGTATATAAAAACGTGTCTTTTAGATGTATTTCCAGATGTTACACAAAAATCAGTCCTTTCAGATATTACGGACATGGGACGCTTTTGTTTCTTTCTCAGAGAATTTAAGGATGTCCTCAAATCCATTAGCTGAGCTCGTCCAAATTAAATGCTGTCCTCAGAAAGCTTATGCAGGTATAACAGTACCTGTTAAATAGCGTTATATGTCAGCAATACGGCAGTATATGAATAGAATGAGCTGCTTATTTGTTTGTTTTCTTCCTGTAAAATATACAGGCTCCCATCGACAAAGAGCACAAAGTATACGTGGTGTTAGGTGTGTGATTACTCATATATTTCGCAATGGCAGACTCAAAACATGACGAATTAAAATGTCTATGAGAAAAATACAGCTACTGAGAGCGGAAAAGAGATCATTGAACTTTAACGAATGAGGCAGTATTAATGGATGCAAGAACGAGGTAAATAATTAATAAGCAAGCTAATGTAAATACATTTATTTAATATAGAAATGAGATTATATTATTAGAGGATGTTAGTATAAGCTTAGATTTAAGAGAGACGAGATAGCTGAAACTGTACATGAGTCATAAAAGAGAAATCTTTTGCACGGCTTTTGTAGATAATAGCCAGGAAGTTGGGGTGAAATGTATAAAAGAATGTCCTTGAGCTAAAAAATACAACCTAAGCTTGAGGGGCTGCTGAGATTATGAAAGTTTACTAGAATGTTACTGAGAGTTAGCAGCCTAAGTGAAATACTAGGATAGTTTCTATTGACTCATGAAAGGAGTCGCTACTGGTAGCGGGGAAGGCAAACCAATTTAAGCACTGTGTTAATGTTTAGACAGAACAAATGTGTTCGATATATATAGTACATATTCTACAGAGACGCAAGTTCTCATTTTCAGTACGAGTCAGTTCGTCTTTAGGTAGAAACGCAATCAATTATTCCCCAAGGTACTTCGGTCCTACATATTATTTACGTAAGGAATGTGATACGTGAAATCTAAATTTCATTTGTAAATGAACGGTAAAATATAGTTTCAGCTGGGATCTCCGAGAACTATTAAGTGTATATAAGTTGTGAAAAATTATAGGTAACTGTTTAAATAAAATACACAAATTAAAAGTTACAAATGTGTTATCTCTGAAATAGATATTTCTAGAAAGAGATACTTGCTCGACCGAAGAACTCAAATAGCCGGAGAAAAACTATATCTAAGACACAATTCATAATAAAAGTAATGAGAGATAACGAAAAGTAGGTGTGGCTGCCACATGAATGATAGTAGAGTAGGACTAAGAGGTGAATGTTTTGTTTACCAATATTGCTCCTGCTACCAAGTATTCGTTCCCATTTACACTGTTTAATAGTAAGGCTAAGTTAGGTCTTGGAACAGCGGACGAAAACTGGTTTTGCCATGTGTCTTGACTTATCTACCTATATTATTGTATGACCGAGTTAATGGCTCTGGCGGTTTCGTTTGTTGCCCTCTAAGTCTGAGTTCGCTTCCCGTGGCCGGTTTACCTGGCCCACGGGTTTTTTCGGGGTTTCCCGGGACGTCAGAAGAATGCTGCTTTCTTTATCCACCAAATTTCCTGTCTCTCCATGTCGTTTCTATTGTTATGTCATTCACGTTCATTCTGTTGGCTTCTTTCATTGTTGAAAATGTCGGCGATGGTGCTCGGTGCGCGTGGCAGGAAGAAGGATGATCTGAGTAAATATCTCAATTGCCAAGTCCATTTCAGTAGACAGACTAAAAACTAATTATTAATACAAATGTCTTTACATCTTTAATTATAGATCTTAAAAAGAGGAGTTTTTCGAATAATTGAGCATTAGAAAAGACAGATTAACTCTAAACAACTTTAGCAACAAATGTTAAATGCAAAAAATAAATAAATAAATAAATAAATCATATTGTAAAGCACTATCTAGCAATGCCCATTTCAGTAATAAAAGTTAAAGGAGTGCGGACATAACGGCAGCCAAACTCTTAATACATTTTACTTTTTATTTATGAAAAAAAGTCGCTAGAAAGGAAAATAAAAGAGGAGTTAAATATTTCAGTTAACAATACGAAATTGCTCTTAAGATCTGTGCGGGCATACTCCTAACACCTTGTTTATTCACACTGTAAATTACTAATTAAATAAATAAAAAGGCTAAACATATACAAGTTATATAATGAAAAGAATAGAAAACATTTATAAATATATACAACAATTGAAATACACGTTAGAATTTCTGTTAATAGCAGAAATATAAGAACTCAATATACTCAAAACAAATTTAAAAACTGAAAGGCAGCTTTATAGAAAGTAATTTAACATTTAGGATAAGAACAAAATATGGAAATTGCATATACTAAAAATGTTCTGCAAATAAACTATTCTTACAAACAATTATTTTATCTATAACATGCTATTGATGATTATTAATTGCTTCCTTTTAAGCAAAAGGGAAATAAGGCAGACGCCAGAATAAAGCGATACTCAAATCTTTGAAAAACTGGTCGTTATGTGAACAATTGAAGTTCGTTCACAAATGAGAGAGGAAACAAAAGTGACTTCCCGGTTAAGAAAAATTATGTAGTTTGAAATTTAAACCAATACAAGGAAGGTATCGGAAATGGTC
This sequence comes from Hymenopus coronatus, assembly GCA_030762935.1. NCBI lineage: Eukaryota > Metazoa > Arthropoda > Insecta > Mantodea > Hymenopodidae > Hymenopus > Hymenopus coronatus. The sequence continues at coordinate 29,897,284 of CM060890.1, read as the reverse complement.
AACTCTACTAAAAATTTTACGACATATATTGTGTGTTTTAAGGATATCTGCAATTTTTGTAGCAAGTTTTTGTCTATTTGTCGCGGTTTATCGGTTATGCATAATGCATCCAGCATGAATAGGTTTTCAGAAGCTTTATCATAAAACTCAAATATACATTTTATTTGTTATGTAAATATCCTTAACCTACAGCAATTTTAATCAAAATCGTTAGAGCCATTTTTGAGAGAAACAAACTGTTCATGTAAAGGATAGTTTTGTATTTGTTTATTTGGTTTTTAAGTTATGCTGTCCACAAACATCACATGGACTTTTTTCTAAAACTGTTTTTTTTTGGGGGGGGACACAGGAGACTTTAAAACATACTCTTGGCGAAATCTGTACATCGAATTTTGGGTGGAATACAATACGTTTTTTACTACTATATACATAGTACGTATAGAAGAACAAATGTGTTTTACAGACTTTCGATAGTAGATAGCGACATATATATTTAAAGTCTTAGATTTCTGATGAATGCATTAAATACTTAAATAGGACGATATCTATCCTAAAATGTAATTTTCCAAAATATATTAATTCAATATATATTTTAATAGCTCCTTCTAATCTAAGAGGTGCAATAATTATATTAGCTGAAAGTCTAATGGCTAAAGTTCGAAGTCGGATCATATTACTAAGTCTATCAATATATAGTATAAACGGTATATCCTAATTGTATAAAAACATTTCCTTGAAAAATCTGATGTGCTCCATTTGCATCACTTTCTCTACATCGATGGAACAAATTATCATTAAAAAGCATATTCTTCTATCGTTCATGCCAACTCAGATAAACATTACCAGATCTCGTCTTATTACTTGCTTCCTTGTAAGTAGCAGGAAAATAAGGGAGTAGATACATTAGGTTAAAGCGATAGCCAAATCTTTTAAAAACTGAATGCATGTGACCGAAAATTCGTTTCTTTGCATGGTCAGGAATTGACAAATTCCCGCAAGAGAAAAGTATGAGCATTTTAAAGATGAAACCAATAACCAGGAATATCTCAAATACAAAATACATAAATAAAATATAAATGATAAAATACCTATATGATATAAATTGTGCTTTAATCAAATCTGCATTTTTTGTGTTGCAAGGTTTTGTCTATTTCCTACGGTATTCCAGGTATGCAAATTCAGCAAAGTTCATCAAGAATAAAGACGTCATCGAGGCAATTCCCGGAAAATTCAAGATATACATTTTATTTGTCATGTAAAAATCTGTAATTTACGATATTTCAATCATAATTGTTAGAGCCATTTTTGAGAAAATAAAGGTTTTCGAATTTTTTCAATGTCAAGGATATTTTGGGGTGAATGGATATTCTTGAGAATCTTCGTGTCGCATCTTTGAGAGATACTAAATTTTATTTTCAATTTTGAGGTATACTGTCCCGCCTCAAACACCAACATTTTTATAAAAATGTTTTTTTTTTAATTCAGGGCGTCATAAATAAGTTTTCCCCGTGAAATCTCTGTATCGAATGTTTGGATGGAGTATAATAGCTTCTCTATACACTATGTGGAGAAAATAAAAATCTGTGCGCAAACTTTACAGGAGAGAGAAGAGATTCATTAAGAGGAATTGAAGAGCAAAATAGGATTAATTTCTAAAGGTAATCAAGAGACAAAATGTGGATTTCGATAGCTACTTCCATAAAAACATTGTAAACATTTTCATTGGATATTCTTTCTTATATTACTTTAACTTTCTTTATATGTTACAAATTAAAGGCTCATAGTGACTGTTAGAAAGAACAGCAGACATTTATAGGCTCTAACACCACTTTTTGGTGATTTACTGTCAAAGGGGACGATAGATTCTACAGCTAACTTTTAGTTCCTGTGTGGAACCAAATGTTTTTGTTTTATATGTGGTTTAATTGGTGTCTTTATGAGCATTTTCAAGACCTTTGGATAATTAATAGCAGACGTTTACTGACTTTTAATGGAAGTCATTTATGTATGTTTTTATGGCTTCGAGTGGCAAACATATATCAAGAACGAGGCCTTGCATTTTGACATATTAACTCGTTTGCCGTAAAAGCTATTATACGTTTCTTCCCCTTTGTGATCTTCTGTTTTTGTTACTGTAGGCTTTTACTAAGGACATAAGGAGTTTATGACTTTAGGGTGCTGATCATTATCATATTTTTATAGCTAAAGTCGCCATAAACTGTAGACCTGAGATTGGTGAATTCATTTGAGTCATGACTTTCACACGATGTTAACCTCATGCATGCAGAGTTTGGCATACAAGAACCACTCTCCTATGGTTGGTGTAGATAACGTGCGATTTAGTGTGTATCGTTCTTTAGTCTTCAGATAAGGAGTAAAATAACCTTGAATAGAAAATTCAGTAGCTTCCTCCTGCAACTTACGCCTCTGTGCAACTTGAATACCTGCTGATGAGCTCTACAATCATCGTAAAAACGTTTAAGAGAGTTAAACACAGCACATTGAAGTGTAAAACCGATTCAGCTTCCTGCTTCTGTGTTAATGTGTCAAAGTAAGGAAATTATTAAATCATGAAGCCATCAACGAAGTGAGATATTTCAGGCGGTAACGTCCTCGGGAGGTCCCGGATTCAAATCCCGTCTGTTAAGCAATCTGAATGAACATTTTACTAGTTTTCCCAAATCGTTAGTAAATACCGGAAACTGTTTAAGGAACACTGGGAGTGAAATCTTTAGTTTCCTTAGTCGCGGGTTCAAATCCGGCGGAAGGCAATGGATTTTTTGGGCGTACAGAAAGGAATTAAAGGTGGTGATCCCGTGTCATAGATTTACGGCACAAAAAAAAAAAAAAAACCTGAAGCCTGATAAAAAGGCCTCTGGTTAAAATTAAGCGATCTTTCATGCCGAATATAGAATGGACACTGTTGAACATCGTCCATACAAAACGCTGTTTAACTTTGGGAGTGAAATTGCGACTACAATTGGTAAGAAAAAAATCGAAAATGGTTTATAGAAAATGGTTGTTTCAATATTTGGGCATTCATAGAGAATGAACATATAACTGTTTTTTCCTTCTTTCCAGCTCCAGAATCATTTAAATATCACACAATATGTGTGTCACATAGTACACTCTTTTATACAGCAGTGTTTTTCTCAGAACTACATTTTCACACCTTCAAAATGTTCCTTCCACAAGTAACATTTTGAATACAAGTAAAATTTCCGGGAATGTGTAGAGGCATGTATTGCAATATTACAGGTGAAAAAATTATTCTAACACCAATAGTGATTTTTTAAATAAAAATATGAAAACATGGTTAATTTTAAATATTAAAATGTTTAATGTAAACAAGGTATTACATATAATTCATAAATAAAAGAAAATGAAGTAGCACGCCTAAAGTTTTTATATGATTCAAAGGTTCAGTTCAAATAAGGGCAACCAATTTTCTCAAATTTTAATGTGCGTGGAACATGTTGGTTGTGCAATATATTTACATAATGAAACAATTTCTATCTTGCATATAATGTATATTAAATTTGATATTAATATGAACACTAAAATGTAATCACAGTAAATGTTTCTGAAAAACTTAAGGAAAAGCATAGTAATTTATAATTTTACTTCCAAAATATCACTTTTTTTTTAAATGTGCCTATCACAATCTTAAAAGTTACAAAACTTACCAAATCGTATTTAACTAATTGCTATTCCCAGGCATAATACTGACTTTCTCTTACAACATTTCGGCACATTAAATTGTAGTAAATGTTAAAATAAATATTCCTGCAAATATGAATTTTTCATTAAATATATAGGAACATTTAATGATTCCGATTATTATTTTTCTAAAAATTGCTTGGTTTAGATTCGTGGTACCTTAAAACATGCATTTTTGTGAACCCTTGCTATAAAACTTTTGTTAGAGGAAGTAAAAAATACACTGTACATGGTAGAGGAAGTAAAAATAAGCTCGACAAAAAATGACAATTATTGTGAATAAGGAGAGGGAACCTGCATATATTTCTGGTGAATCCTTGCTATAGAATTTGTGGTGGAATACAATACCTTATTTACTAATTATGTACAAGTAAAAATAAACACAACAAAAAATGACAGGTATTGTGAATAAGGAGAGCGGAAAGGAAACCAGCATTTGAGTGATGAGATATAAAAACTAAATAAATAAATAAAGAAAGAAAGAATAAAAATAAAAAAAACTGCATAAAATAAAGAAGGCAAGTACATATATAATGTATTTATTTCTGCTTGCCTTGGTGCATCATTGCTCGGTTTAGCACTCTTCCCAGTGATTAACTTAATCGCTACCCGCAGTTGGAATGGAATTCTTCTTTTTCTATTATTGCTATCGTATTCCACCCTAAACCCATTCAGTTATTTTTTACGTCGCGGTTGGGGAAGAGAGAAAGGCAAGTTGACATTTGAAGAAACTGGGTAGCAGTACAGGGGAGACTGTTTTTTTTTTTTTCTTTCGGAAAAGGGGTTTGGAACTGCGATAGGGTAGAGAAACTATATTTATAAGATTAGTACTGCCCAACCGGAGGAAATGTCTTAGAGGGAGCGAACGAAAATGTTGAGAAAGGGTCCGGGGTAAGGAAGAGTGTTTTGATGTGATACTGGTAAAGTCTTGCTATGTAGTTGTTGGAATCCCATTCTCTTCGCAGCTTCTTCTTTTCCTTATAAGTGTCTCCCGGGAAATAACTACAGCGAAGGGTGAAAAAAGGAGGAGGAAGAGGGGTGGGCTTTGGAGAGGGTGGATGGATTGGGTAGTGTGACACTGGGAGGTTGGATGGTGGGTGGGTTAGAGTCCCGAGGGAGATTTGCCTGCCTAGGAGAGCTCGCAATATCCCCTTCGCATAGTGTCACTATTGCGTCATCCATCACAAGACAGGGAACCGGAACGAAGAAGGAGGTCGTGTCTGCTCTGCATCGCGCACACCCGTTGAGATATAGCTCTTCTCACCAAGAACAGCGGTTTTAGGATTCAGCAATAGCTATGCTGAAATCTCCTTTTCTCGCCCGTGATGAATTATTTTTTTAAAACAAAAACGGTTTATTGCAACAAAATCATCCAAAAATAGACTTCTTCTGAACCCATCGACATTTATAATCTATTATTGGTGAGAAATTACCTTGTATTTGGTATTCCTGCTGGATACATGTCTCGGAACGCTATTGCCAAATTTCCTCGCTGTTCATGTGCAGTGGCTGCACTCCCAGATCCTCTGCTTCCAGTTCCTCTTACTGATACTTTTATCACATTCATTTTCACTGTCTGCACTGGTATCGCTGGTATTACTTAAGTTTATAATCACACGTTCCTCTAAAGTGTCTTCTTCTTTCCATGCATATATACACCTATCGTATATTGAACTACTTTTCCCCATTTCTCACTGGTTACCTCATATATTCCTTACCACATTAAGGCCTGTTCCTGTGCTCCACTAAAAGTTAAAGGATTATTACTTTGGCTATCATAATCCCAACTCGTTTATCACGCCTGTAGGACATTTGAAACAGTGCCACTTGTGGTAGTTCTAGGATGATAACAAGAGCAATGTCTGAGTGATATAAAAGGTAGCAACGATTATTGTAAAGCTACATCCTTACGGCATCACAGTGTATAGCACAACCGAATATTCACAGAATTAAATCAACCAGATTGTGAACAATCATATCAGTACATGCACGTTAATAAGCCCGTAAATTTCCACGGAACCCATAGGTGTTGCAACGCCGATTACATCATGTCTCTGACGGTAATGCATTCTTACACTATGATTGGTCAACACCCTGACTTTCAGGGCGTGTCGTCAGGGTGTTGACCAATCATAGTGATCAATAAAGAACAGCTACATAAGCCCGAAGTATTTTAATAATTTTCGTGTCAAACCATTTCCTTGTAATGAATTTCCATTTTCTTGGTCAGCTGATTTCTGTTTTGTCCAAAATGCATGGTTTTGACTTTAATCTATGGAAGAAATCTGTGGATGTCCTAAACTATAATTTAAAAATTGTATTGGCTTTTTAATGTTTATTTAAAAACAGCTAAGGTGTAGTATTTTGGGCTCACTCAATAGAAGAATAAAAATCGTGTACTCTGGTAAGCGCCATCAGCTGTAGTCAGCTTATCAACGCTTGTCAAAGGAGAACAAACATAGTGTTTAACGTCCGCTTCCACTACTATGGCACCGCAGGTGATAACACTCATGATACATAGAATGTATCACTGCTGGAATATGATGGCGGGAGAAATCGAAGAATCCGGAGAAAACCCGTGCCTGAGCCGCTTTATCCAGCACAAATCCCTCGGCCACGGCCCGACCTAGAGCTAAACTTGACTGGTTGCTCCAATGTTCAGTTGTTCACCTTCTTGACATCATTTTAGGTTATTTTCGGTAATTTCATTGCTCGTTCATTGATGCATCTGAAAAATGTGAATTTGAAAGCTGATATTTCACCCTGTTTAATATATCATCATTAACATCATTTTAATACCCTTTACGAATAAAATAAGGTACATTTCACAGATGCGTTTCACTTTATTGTTTGAAACGTGATACTCAATAATGTTAAACGCATATCTAACTTTGCATAAAGAATAGTAATGTAAACTCAAAATATTGTGTCAGAATACTTCCTTTCATATGAAATATATCCTTTTCTTGGTCAGTTGATTTGTTTTGTTTAAAATTGAACGATTTGATTCTTTAATATTTGGACGAGATTTGTGGTAATCCGTAGCTATACTTTAAAAAGTTCTTATGACCTTTTAAATAATTTATGCTTATTTAAATATAAGATCAATTGTAATATCTTGGGCCCAGTTAATAGAAGAATAGAAATCGTGGACCTCTGATGAGCACCGAGAGTCGCTGTCAGCCTATCAACGCTCGTCAAAGGAGAGCTACAATGTTCAATTGATTCTGGAAGCATCATGTCGTAGATTCTAAAAACTCATGGGTAATGGAAAATAGGATGATTTGCGATTAAAATATATCTCGTAATTATACAGAATATTTCAAGACGACACCGAATCAATAAGTGGACGTTGTTGCTCACAATCAGATCCTATCTGAACGCCAATAATGTTTTATCAACAAAATAGCTTATAGTTAACGTGGATAAAGTGGTTACCCAGGAACAAGCCCGCGTGCCTGTATTAATTTTGGCAGAGCAGAGTGTAACAGATTTAGAATCTGTAAATATGATAAATAATCATAGTTTTTTCATTATTATATATAAATAATTTTATAAATTTATTTATATATATTAGAATAATTTTAGCTTTTTTAGAATTAATATAATGGAAAAAAACGAGAATAATAAAAATCAATTTAAGGGTATTATTTGTGGGATAAAGAGGTATTCACTATCAGAGGTAGCGCAGGTAGATCGGAAACAACCGAGTAGCGTGCTTTAGCAGTGTTTTCGTAAACATACAACATGGTGCACGGTGGTTAGCTAACATTAAGGGATCCCTTGCCTTATGGAACCTCGCTAACGAACCTTGAATATTTGTTTATTCCTCCAAATAAAAATGCAGCATAACAGACTATTAATTAAAGGAAGTGACCGGGAAAATAGGCTTGAATACATACGCCACTAGTACTATCTTTTACATGCAATTTAACGTTAGAGGTATTGAAGATGGAGGCAAGGAACTGATAAAGAAAATAAAGGCAAGAATACCATCGGAATACTACCAAAGGAGTGTAGTTAAAGTTAAGGAACAAGAAAATCCTTCTCCAGTGGAACAGGAAGTTTATTTCCCTATCTTTAATGTGTAATACTAAATGAAAAAACTGCATTTAACAGCAGATTCTTGGGAATATTAACAATAAGTTGTTGAGCATTTGGTTTTAGAATAATTATAAAAGCATAAAGATAATAAGTACAAGATACTCGTGCTTAGGGTGAAATACATATGTTTCACGTTTAAGAATGACCTCGAAATTCATCAACTTATAAGCAGTCTTTTGAGTATGTAACTGCCCTTTTCCCCTTACCTGAACACTAGGACAACTTTGCTAATGCTAATAACAATGATAAATCTGTTTGTTTTGACACATGCTTTCCAAGAGTGAGTATGTAGGCATCACACTCTAATGCTTGGTGCAGCCTAATCTCAAAATGATGGTAATCTAAAAGATTTCAAAGCCGCAACATCAATCTTAAAGTATGAGCTATAGTTCTATATATGAGAATGTTATACCTATTCATTCGGTGTCTTTTCGAAAAACCTTTATATCTACATTGACGATCTTGATTATATATTCTGAGTAGACAAAAAATCATTGTAAGGAATTAATTTGAAAGTTTTCTCAAATAATAGGCATATAAAAGTGTATTAAATACAATGTTATAATCATTATATTTTATACAGAAAGGCGCAGTAACTGCAGAAATTTGGTATTGTATTCTTAATTTTTTATAATTGTAAAATTAATTTTATTATTATTTTAAAAGGCCATTTTAAGATCTCTGGAGGGGAGATTGGAACAGCATGTGTAACTGCACCCATTAAATACAATACTTGATATTTAGGTTCAGAAACTTTCAAGCATGCGACATTAAGATTCTCAAGAATCCAAAGTATCCATCCCAAACTAGGCTTTACATGGAACACTTTAGAAAATTTTGATTTTCTCAAAACTGGCTCTAACGATTTGGTTTAAATACCACATGTTACAGATGCTTTCATGAAAAGAGAAACATATCTTGAATTTTATGGGAAGCCTTGTTCTTCCTCATTGACTTTTGCACCACTATTAAAGTGTATAAGAAATGCAAAATCTTGATTTAAATTATCTACATTTATATTTTCTAAAATGAGAAGTTGTACTCGTTTTACTTTCTCTCTCTCTCTCCCTCTCTCTCTCTCTCTCTCTCTCTGTCTCTCTGTCAAGCAAAGAGAACGGAAGTTCAAGCATACACGCTATTAAAGCTATTAAAAACTCTGGACTATCGCTTAAGCCTTAAGCCTACTACATTCCCTTGTACCTACAAAGAAATGCTTGATGGAGCCATTTATACATATGTTTATCTCAATAAGCGTAAAGTAGATAGAAAAATAAACTTTTGTAAGAATAATTTGCTGAAGAACGGGCAGGGAAATTCATGTGAATGTAACGCATTAAAACGTCTTTGTTTTTTATTTTCTCTAGCACGTATTTACAATGGGCATAGTAAATAGAGAAATTATTCTATTCCACCCAAAAATTTGATTCCCAGATTTCACCGGAAATGCATGTTTTAGTGTCCTTTGAATAAAAAACCTTTTTAGAAAAAGGTCCGTGTGTGTGTGCCTCTAGACAACATAGCTCAAAAACGAAAAGTCGGTTAAATACCAAGCTTGGTTTTCAAAGTAAGTGTCTTCCAAGGATGCGTAGATTTTGAGTAAAATCCCCCTCTCATAACTGTTCGTTACATGGAACATTGAATTTCTAAAAAATAGCTCTAACGATTTTTATTAAAATACTATATTTTTAAGGCATTTATGACAAAAAATGTTTATCCTCAACTTTCTGGAAATAGTCTCTGAAGACATTTTCATAGACTTTTGTCTATATTTTGTATAAGTAGTAAACCGTAAGAGATAGACAAAACCTTACGGCACAAAAAGTGTAGATCACCTTAAAACTAGGAATTTATGCCACATACATGTTCTGTAGGGCTAACCGTTTCCGAGGTATTCCCTGTCATTAGTTTAAATGTTAAGCAACTGAAATTTTTCTGAAACGGGAAGTCATCTTTATTTTCGTCTCTCTTTTATTTTTCATGGCAAGCAAAGAGAAAGGAGTTTCAATTGTTTCACTTTAAAATGATCAGGCTATCGCTTAGCCTAGTATTCCCTTATTCACCTTACACTTACAAAGAAGCAAGAAATAAAACCAATTCTGCTAATGTTTAACACGATTAGCATGATGCAGGTAAAAGAATACTCTTTTGTAGGAAACTTTTGTTTGCGAAACAATTATACAAAGTCATGTGAATGGAACACATCTGATTCTTTTTCACCTGTTCAAACAAAGAGATCGGTGTTTCAAAGCGTGTACATTGTAATCAGATAACACATTTGACTCTCGTTTACCTCAACATTCTCCTAATCCTCCTGTACCTACAGGAAATATGTGATGAAACCATTTTGTAAAGGTTTATCTCGATGAGCATAAAACAGAAAACAAATTGTATGTGTTCCATTAACATGACTTTCTCTACATCTGTAACAAACTGAAAGGTTATTCTTCTTCATGCAAATCGAGATAAAATTAGCAGAAATGGTCTTATTACTTGCTTCCTTGTAATTAGAAGGGAGATTAGGGAATACACTAGGCTAAAACGATAGTCAAATCTGTTAAAAGCTCGTACTATATGAATGAAATTCGTATATTTTAAAATTATTTCTTTTATATAGCCCCCTTTAACATCTAAGGTCATATTTGCGGTTTTGCGTTAGAAACAACTCTTGTGTATAGGTTGTTTACATTGGGTTTAAATCGTTTTATTTTCCTCAAACACACACACAGACACACATACATACTTCCAGACTCTGTGGGGCATAGGAAATAATTCTGGTTAAAAAAATTCCCCACCCCAGCTGGGAATCAAACCAAGGACCTTCGGAGTGAGAAGTCAGCTCGCTGACCACGGAGGTAGTCTCATATTTTTGTATGATCAGTAGTTGACAAATTCCTGAATGAGAAAAGTATAAGGATTTTAAAGCAGATTCCTAAAACAAGGACTATCTCAGAAACTGTCAGAAAAAAAATTGCTTATGACATAAGTTATGTGTTTAATGATTTCTGTATTGTGCTATACGTTTTCTTAAGGTTTATTAGTTATGCAAAATTCATAAAATCTTTTTCCAAAATAAAGAGGTCTTCTGAAGCTATTACCAGAAAATTCAAGATATACATTTTATTTGTGCTGTAGGTATATTTAATATCCAATATATTAATCAAAATCGTAAGAGCCGTTTGAGAAAATCAACATTTTCGAACATTTTTCCTTGTAAAGGGTAGTTTTAGATGAGGTATTTTCTTAAAAAGCTTCGTGTCGCATCCTTGGGAGATGCTTAACTTCAATACCGAGTTTGGTATTTAACGAATTTTAGTTATGTTGTCCACAGATATACATACGGATCTTTTTCGAAAAATGCTTTTTCGGATTTAGGGGACCTCAAAACATATATTTACTATAGTAAAGACAATTTTATCAATTAATTCTACAAAAACATAAAATGTATTTAATTTAAATATATAATACAAACTTAATAATTAAACAATTTTATTAATTTATGTAATTTTATTACTTTTACTAAATTACTGACCATAATCTATGTTTACTATATTTAACAGAATTAAACTGTAATCTTAAAATATCTGTAATCTTCGGTGAAATCTCGACATAAAAATGTTGGGTACTAGAAAAAGTAAAAATAATAAAGTTATGTAAACATAGTTGGCTGAAGAATGGGTTGTTTTTTTTTTGTTTTTTTTTTTTCCTGTATTCTTTCAATCAAACTAAAATAAATATTTCTAGAAATAAAGCCTGTGACTATATCTTCAAAAATATTCCCCGAACCACAGACAATGGGATACGCCGTGCATGCGGGTATTACACACTTGTTGAAAATACATTTCATTTCTGTGGCTGGAGGTGAAAAGGTCTAGAGGAGCAATATTAATAACCGTATTCCTGAATATACCCGTAGTCCTGGCAAAACCACATACAGACAAACGCTTATTGCCACTTTGGTGAAAAGTATTTCATTTCCATGGTTCAGAGGGCAGAATAAAAAAAAGGAGGGCAATGGAGGGGAGAGAGGTTTCGGAACGAGGGTGCAAAAGCGTTGTCATCGTTGTTGAGAGGGTTCCAGCAGGGTGGTAGGGGGTTGCGGCTGTGGTATCAACTATACCAAGAGTGGCGGCGGCGGAGAGAAAGATTCTGCGGCTCGTTGGGTCCACCAGCAACATCCACGCGGAGGAAGAATTTCTCTTCCTATTTCTGCCTCTTCCCCGCTCTTCTTTATTTCGTTGCTACTGGTTTAGGTTCCTTAAATCACTCCACTCTGCTGCCTTTGCCCCATTCACTTCCATATAAATTTTTGAGTTTTCCTTCACAACAGCACAACTCTGTCCTCTTGCAACTCTTGTTTCTAAGCTGAACAATATTTCAGAGATGTTGTTTTCATCCATTTTTATGAAATTCACTTTTAACTCCTATGCATCATTGTGTTATGATTTAGTAATGATCTTAAACGTTCTAAAGGAGAAAAGAAACTACGGTAACTGCTAACGTTCTCAGTTTTGTTCCACATAAAAGAGAAACTTCCTCGTCGTGTGCTTTCATAGTCTTGTGAAATTCATTCGGTTGAGTAATGTCGATCATAGACACAAAAGAAGACTGCAGCACAGAATTGCGATTTTCCCTCCCCTTTCACTTTTTGTTGCTCTATTAAATCTAAATCTCTTCTTGTCCAGATGACTGCTTCCTCTTTTTCTTTGTACTGGGAAAAAGTAAAACTTGCAAAAGGCAAGCATTGTGGTTTTCATAAAGTAATACTTGAATACTCCTATTTTCGCACAACGGCAGTATTTCGTATGTGAATAAAACCAATTTTACTTTCCCTACCACCAAACCAAATATTCCAATTAGGGATTTCACAGAAAATGTATGTTTTGAGAGTTTCTGAATAAAAAAATTGGAGGTGTTCCATTCACATGATGTTCTCTGCATCTGTATAACAAATTACGTTTAAAAGTTTATTCTTTTGTTTTAATGTAGCATAACGTCCTTTAACGTCGTTGGTCATATCACACAGTGAATGAAATTGGTGAGATGTTGCTATGATCTCGGTGTCCATGGAGCTTAAAGTTACTCGATAAAACCTTATTCTGGCAACTCACCCTAAAGGATATTCAAACTTCCAAATTTTTGAACGTAAGGCAGACACGGTACAAATGTAAATGGCGTGTTATTTATGGACCCTCTTTAACTACAGTGGTTCTCAGCGTCCCATTCTAAATTGGGTGTGAAAGACCGCTTAATTTTGCTCAGAGGCCTCTCTTTCAGGCTTGAGGTTATTTAAATCTACGATACGGGACCAACGGCTTTACTTCCCTTCCGAAGGAAGCCATGCTAAGGAGTTTTACACCCGCGACCTTGGGTATATGAAGTTAGCATGGTAACCATTACACCACGGAGGGCGACAGACACGGTACCACCTCTACCTAGGCAGGCTTAGCTTGTTCTGCTAACTACGTCATGCTAATCTACATTAACATTACCAGAGATGCCTTACTTGCTCCCTTATAAGTAGAAGGAAAATAAGGGAACACAGATGGCTAAAGAGATGGTCAAATATTTCAAAATTTGGTTGCCATCTGTTTGAAATCCGTTTCTTTGTATGGCCAAGAGTTTACCAATTCAAGTAATAGAAAATTTTAAGTATTTTAAAACTGAAACCAATAACAAAGAATACCTCAGAAATGATTAACTCCACGAAAAAAATTGTGTATGACATAAAGTATATGCTTTAAGATATATATTTTGTGCAACAAGTTTTATCTATCTCTAATTATGCAAAATTAATCAAAATTCATTCGGAATAAAGAGGCTCTCAGAGGCTATATTCAGAATATTCAAGATATATATTTTATTGGTCATGTATATAAATAAATATATATATATTTAATGTCGGGTACTTTAATAAAAATTGTTGGTCATATGTACATACTACGTATATATCTTTAATATCTGGTACTTTAAAATTGTAAGTGCCATTTTTTAGAAAATTAAAATTTTCAGAATGTTTTCCACGTAAAGAGTAGTTTTTCTCAAAATCTTCGTACCACATCCTTCGAAACTGCTAAATTTAAATACCAATTTTGGTATTTTACCGACTTTTCGTTTTTGAGTTATATTCACAATTGCAAGGACACATGGATACACACGTACCTTTTTCTAAAATACTTATTTTTAAACAGGGGACCCTAAAAGGTATATTTCAAGGTGAATTCTCGAAATCTAATTTTTGAGTGGAATGCAATACCTTCTCTATTTACTAAGTACTTAAAGAAGTACTCGTATAGAAAGTAAAAATACTTCTAAAATAAACGTAGGTGTATAATATGCGGAACTGAAGTGCGTGTACTTCTTTTCAGGTCCTATAGTGCCCTTCCATTAGGATGTACACTTGGCCCTCACCCTTCTCCCGGATTTTATGATCTAATACAATAGAGAGCACCAATATGTTAAACAGTACTTATATTGTGAATTAATTGTTTCTTTCACATTTATGTGTGGGGCAGAGAGAGAGAGAGAGAGTCAGACAGAAAAATTCAATGCCAGAGCCGGTATTCGAACCACGTAGCTTCTGCTTTTCTTGCAGTTGCTCTTATCACAGAGCTACCATGGCGACACGTGGGCTCGGCACTAATATCCCCAACTAACTTAGGTTTTTTTTTTTTTTGTTTTTTTTTTCTTTTTCTTTTTCTATATAAAGGAGATCTCAAATTATTTTGAGATAGATATCTCAATGACAACTTGCAAACTCCGTATTTAAGTAATTAATTCACATTAATCGACCTCATAGTTGGTTAACTACTTATGAAACTGATACCTAAGAGTTTGTGGTTTACCGGAAAAAACACGAGTCAGTTGTAGAATTTAATGGCGTGGCTGCATGTTGCCATCGTAGTTCAATGGTGAGAGGAACTAGACAGATTCCAAGATATCCGTGCTTCAAATCTCGCCTATGATACTGAATTTTTCATTTTAGCTCTATTTCTCCATTTACTTACACTATTTCGTGTATACTGCTATTTAAGTATATACTTGAATGGTTAATTTTATAGATATAAAATTAATTTTTCAAGACAAGGTGCTGTAATATATAAGTATTACTATACATTTTATATGAGTATATTAAGGATTGTTATTGAAACATAGGTTGGTTGATTTAATTTGCAAGTCTTGGAGTTCTGCATGCATCTCTGGTGCGTATGTGTAAGTCTTAACAATGAAGAAATGTGCAGGTATTTATTTTTCAAACCTAGAACACCTATAAAGGAAATTGTGTAATCTCTTTGTCTCTTTAATTCAAAAAGGAATTTGTAATGGAGACGTGCTAAACTTAGGAAACAAGCTGTAATGATATTTAGGCCAAAAAATACTGTTTAAAAGATGGCGTTTTATCACGAACTATTAACGGCTGGTGTAGGTATTATTACCACTAAATCAGGTATTTGACCCTTTTTGTTTTACAAAACAAGTCTTTTTATATTTATTTATTTATGGACGCTACTTAGCTACTTCCCAGAGGAAGTAACGCGTATCTTGAATTGTTAAAACACATAATTTATCTCAAATAACTTATTTTGTTGTCGTTTATAATTTTATAGATATTTTTTGTTTAAATGCTTATATTTTTCCCAACGGTAGTTGCTATTAGTTTTCTCTTGTGGTCATGCATTCAAAGTTGTCATATAGTGACCCACCTTTTAAAATCTGACTTTCCTTTTGGGTCGTTTACGGGCTGTATTATCGGCTGGGTTGGATATACGAGTATGACCTGAATTTTCTGAGTGGTTTGGTAACTTCCGATAGTCGGCCGATATTCTTTTGTTTTCTTTCTCTGGGTCAGGGTTTGCGAGCATGTGGCGTGTGCCTGACTTTCCAACTCATGTGTCAAAGGCTCGGTAAGTTTTGGCGAAACTTTGTTTCTGTTAGCTTTTCTAATCGGCCTCGTTTGTTTCATGAAAGTGCTCAAAATGTCGTGATTATAAGAGAATCGTGAGCATTTAGCTGAAACGGGACCATTTTTTTTAAATTGAATTAAGATTTTGTTATAGGTTTTAGGGTGTTTCTTTGTTTCAAGGGAAGAGATGTTGCAATTTTTACTGTTGAGGTTTTACCATTTTATAGTATTTTGCTGTATTTGTTTTAAGTTTATACTGGCTACGATCGGAAGTTGCTATATTTACTTGAAACCTGAATATGTTGTTTGACAAGCTGGATAAAACTTGTCATTGATGTAGGTTTGTATTAATTGCCACGTGTTTCTACCGATCTTAAGGTTTGTTAAATATGGGTGTCGTGACGTTATGTATTTAGTCTTCAGCGGGAGCGTTGTGTACTTTGCGTTGAGTGAGCGTACCAAATATATATATATATATATATATATATATATGTATTGCTTGTAGTAAATCTATATTGTTCGTATTAGACCACATACTAGTTTAGTCATTTTCTGTAATAGAAAATTGCTTATCGTAATTTCGGCTGAAAACTCGCCACGAGACACATATAGTTTGCCAGAAGCGAGATGGTGTGTTATTAAAGTGTCCACTGAAGGCATTGCACTGTCATAACTCTAATATAAATAAACACGAGTAATCAACGCTCTTTGTTTTCATTTCAAGGTAGGCATTAATCTTTGTAATTCTGTCGTTTGCAGTTTTTGATCCACATGCTTTTATAAATGATAATCATTAACTTTGAATCTTTTAGATACAATGAAATGTGTAAATATGTAGAAACTTTGTCTATATTAACAAGAAGTATATAGACAGGAGTGACTGTTAGCAGACTGAGTAGATAAATATCATGTGAATCCAACACAAAACGTTTTTAATTTCTACTTTCTTTAGTACGTATGTAGTAGGTACAATATACATAGTAGGTACAGAAAGTACTCTATTCCATACAGAAATTTGAGGTCAAGATTTCTCCTAAATACATGTTTTAAGGATACCTGACTAAACAAATCCATTCTAAGAAGAACATCAGTATATGTATATGTGCGTGGACAGTATAACTCAAAAACTAAGCCAATTAAATACCAAACTTTCAATTCTAACAGTTAAACTTTTCTCAAACGGGAAGACATAATTCTTCTAATTTATTCCTGGCAAGCAAAGGGATTGGAAATTCAATTCTTTCACATAGCGACCGGCTTTTATAGGACAAGACATCGCTTTAGCCCGGTAATCTATTTCCTTCCTACTTACAAGGACGCTAGTAATAACACTAACTCTGCTTATATTTATCTTGATTAGTATGAGGTAGATAACAGTTTAATCTTTTGAATAAAAGCTTCGTTTACCCAACAGCTAGAGAACATCACGTGAATGGAACACATTAGATTTTTTCTCTTCTACTTATAAGGAACCAAGTAATAAGGACAATTTCTCCTCACGTTTGTCTCAATTTTCATGAAATATATAGAAGATTAAGCTTTTTAACAATAATTTGTTACATAAATGTACAGAAAGTCATGAACACATCAGATTTTTTTAGCTATTTTATAAATTACACACAAAATACCTAAACTAGTATCATAACTAGTTGCCAAGGTTAATTCTGTAACGTGTTTCATATAATTCAACATTCCGTTTTACAAATTTTATGAGAAAATACATCTTGGGAAATGTTTCTTTAAGAAATTTAAATATATTTATGTATTACATTCTCAATCATGTAGAATGTGCATAGTAGGTAGAGAAGGTAGAGAAGGTATTGGTGTCAAAATTCCACCGGATATGTATAACTGAGGAATCTCTGAATCTAAAACAAAACAAAAAAAAGTAAACGTTCCTTTTATCTATCGAGCCGTCTTGTGTCTATGAACAACCAACTTCAAAACAAAAAGTTAATATTGGATATTAAATTCAATATCTTCCAGGATGCCACACGAAGATTTTCAAAAAAATCCTCCTAACGCAAACTACTGCACTGCTTCTTCCCTAAAATGGCTTACGCCTTTGAACTAAAATATAATGCATTAGATATATTCACACCAAAAATAAAAGGTATATTTCTAATTTTCTGGAAATTGCCGTTCTGGATAAATTCGTAAAGCGATAAATCGTAAGAAATAAATTTTACTACACAAAGAACACCACAATTCGCGTCAAATGCTTCTTTGTGGAGTTAATCATTTTCGGGATATTTTGGATTGAAATTCCTCAAATATTCTTTCGGTTCTTTTGATGCTTTTCTTTCGTCCTGTGATTCATATAGAGCAGAATTTCTCCATCACATAACCACCAGCTTTTAAAAGATATAACTCGCTAAATATTCTCTTATTTCTTTGAACTTACAATAAAATATGTAATATAATAATGTATATTAATCCTTATTTCAATTAACATGAAGTACATACAAAATAATAATTTTTAAGAATAATTTGTTGTAAAATAGAGCGAAAGCTATGTGAATGTAATATACAAGAAATGCCATCACATAGATATCCCGCTCTTAAGAGTTCGCCATCGCTTTAGTCTGGTGCGTTCCCCTATTTCCATTTTATTTACAGTGAAATGTACAATATAACTGTTGCTGTTAATGTCCATTTCGATAAGCATGCAAAAGATAGAGAAATAAAGGTTTTGCAAGAATAATGTTTGCGGAATGAGTTGAGAAAATTATGTGAATGTAATCAATTCTATTTCTTTCTTTCTGTAACACGTACCATGTACATAGTTGGAAGAGAAGGTATTGCACTCGGGCAAAAAATCATTAACAGATACATTTTTTGAGAGTCCCTGAATAAAAAAGCACGTTTAGTAAAACGTCCATGTGTGCATGTGTCTGTCGGTCTGTGATACTGCACGCGTGTGCGTGTGTGTCTGTGAACAGCATAATAGAAAAACTAAAAGTCGGTTAAATGCCAAAATTGGTGTTTTAAGTTTAATATCTTCCAAGGATAGGAGACAAAGCTTTTCAGGAAAATCTCCCGCTCCAAGCTATGTTTTGCATGGAAATTGTTCGGTATTTTCGATTTCCTTGAAAATGACTATAACAATTTTAATTAAAATATTTATCATATATTAAACATATTTACACATCAAATTAAATTTATTTTGAATTTTTTGGGAATAGCCTCCTAAGCGCTCTTCTGGATGAGTTTCCTTAACTGTAAGTGTTAGACAAAATCTGATGTGTACCATTCACATGACTTTCTCCATATCCCTGCAACAAATAATTCTTAAAAAGCTTATACTTCTATTTACCTTATGCTAATCAGAAAAAATTAGCAGAAATAGTCTTATTACTCGCATCCTTGTAAGTAGAAGCGAAATAACGGACAACCGTAGGTTAAAGTGATAGTCAAAAGCTGGTTGCTATGTCAATGAAGTTCCTTTGTTTATATGGATAGGAGTTGACAAGTTCCTGTATGAGAAAAGTATACGTTTTTCATAGCAGAAACCAAAAATAAGGAATGTCACAAAAACGACGAACTCCACGAAAAAAATGTTTATAACATAAATTGTGTGTTTTAAAGTGCTCTACATTTTTTGTGTAGTAAGTTTTTGTCCATCTCTTACGGTTTAGCAGTCATTCAAATTTCCGTAAAATTCATCCAGAATAAACTACTCTTCAGAGGCTATTCCCAGAAAATTCAAGATATACATTTCATTTGTCAGGTAAATATGTTTAATATCCGAAATTTTAATCAAAATCGTTAGAGCCATTTTTGAGAAAATCAAAATTTTCGAAAAAAGTTCCATGTAAAGGGTAGTTGGGGGTGGGGGATTTTTATCAAAATCTTCGTGTCGCATCCCTGGAAGATACTAAACTTAAATACCAAGTTTGGTATTTTACCGACTTTTCGTTTTTGAGTTATCGTGTTCACACACACACGGACACACACACACACACATACACACACACACGGCCCTTTTTGTGAAAATGCTTTTTTTGGACATTGGGGACCCTAAAACATATATTTCCGGTGAAATCTCGGTATCGAATTTTTGGTGGAGTGCAATACTTTCTCTATACACTATGTACATAGTGCGTATGGAGAAAGTAAAAAGTTCAGATTCTGTTAAAGCATAAAGTATATGCAAAATAAATATATTTGTAAAATAAGAACTGAAGCTTTCCTGGCGACGTGTTAACTCAAACTCTTCTCGGGCTTCTAGCCAGGTAAAGACTTGGCTTGACACCAACGTTTCGAAGAAGTGCATCTTCCTCGTCTTCAGGGTGAACTGATGGTTTGAGCTTGCGGAGACTGGTATTTATAAGAGCTGGGATGAAGCTAACATCTGAATATAAATACCAGTCTCCGCAAGCTCAAACCATCAGTTCACCCTGAAGACGAGGAAGATGCACTTCTTCGAAACGTTGGTGTCAAGCCAAGTTTTTACCTGGCTAGAAGCCCGAGAAGAGTTTGAATTAAATACATTTGTGTTGCGAAGTTAAATATTTAGGAAATATTTCTTGTTTTTGTTTAAATGTTCCAATATTTGAATGATATGTCATTCAGATTTATTATTATTATTATTATTATTATTATTTATCTGCTCATGCAGAAGAGAGATTTTTAAGCGAGCAGCTGTTTAAATATTGTCTATCCCATTAGCTTAGTGCATTTTCTTATATCCCTTGCGATATACCACGAAGGTATATGTGATATGATAATATAGTTTTTAATAAACTAGAGGTATATACATCTATAGGGCGGAAATGCTGGCGTTTTGCTGAAGCAACTTTTGTGTCCAGTCACCTTCTTGTAGTACTACATAGTACCATATATAGCATGCGCAACATCTATCAAATTAATTGATTTTGAAGTAAAAAATAAAGACAACGGAAGGGGAGAGATATCTAGTTAAAGGAATATTTATTACAATCACATTTAGACTTGTCAGAAGTTATTATTGATAAAATGGTATTATTGCAATAAACATCGCGGCAAGGTAATAACTTGATCTAATTTTTTGGTCTAAGACTGAAGATGGCAAAATGTCAGATTTTGACCAAACCTTATTGTTTCTCTCTCACACCTATAGCCATTAATTACACTAATAAACTTATAAAGCTAGTCTACTCCAATTTCTCTATTGAGTATATTAAATAAACGAATAAACGATTCAGAATATATATATAGAAAATGTATACATCCACACACACACACACACACACACACACAAACGTACATATGTCATACATATGTTTGGTAAAAGCTTGGAATAATTTTGAAGTGCACACCAACAAATCTGATGTGTTCCATTCACATGACTTCCTCTATATCTCTGCAATAAATTCTTTCTAAAAAGCTTATGCTTCTACTTACTTCCTGCTAATCGAGAAAAAAATTAGCAGAAATAGTCGTACGTAGAAGCGAAATAAGGGAGTATCATAGGTTAAAGTGATAGTGAAAAGCTGGTTGCTATGTGAATGAAGTTCCTTTGTTTGTATGGACACGAGTTCACAAAGTCCTGGTTGAGAAAAATATAAGCCTTTATAGCTTAAACCAAAAACAAGGAATATCTCAAAAACAATCAACTCCACGAAAAAAATGTATACAACATAAATTGTGTGTTTTAATGTGCTCTACATTTTTTGTGTGGTAAGTTTTTGTCTCTCTCTTACAGTTTAGCACTTATACAAAATTCCGTAAAATTCACTCAGAATAAAATAGTATTCAGAGGCTATTTCCAGAAAATTCAAAATATACATTTTATTTGTCAGGTAAATATCTTTAATATACGATATTTTAATCAAAATCGTTATAGCCATTTTTTAGAAAATCAAAATTTTCGAAAAAAAGTGCCATGTAAAGGGTAGTTTGGGATGGAGGGATTTTTCTCAAAATCTTCATGTCGCATCCCTGGAAGACACTAAACTTAAATACCAAATTTGGTATTTTACTGACTTTTCGTTTTTGAGTTATCGTATTCGCAGGCACAAGGACACACTGACACACGGACACACACGCGTAACACACGGACCTATTTCTGAAAATACTTTTTTTTTTGGATACAGGGGACCCTAAAACATATATTTCCGGTGAAATCTCGGTATTGGTGGAGTGCAATACCTTCTCTATACACTATGTACATAGTGCGTATAGAGAAAGTAAAAAGGGTGACAAGTATCAGATTATTCTAAAGATTATAATGATTTCACCGTGGACTGCGGGTATTGCATTCCAAGATCTAGGTACATGCCCCTATTCTCGTGGTTACGATGCCATAACACATCATTTGATAGCAATTATTTCACGCGATAGCGGTTAAATGGGCGAATTAGTAAGAGGCTTCTAATAAACCAGAGTAGGTTGCCAACTATGGCTGCTTCTCAACGGTCTTTCCGAGTTGGAAATCTAAAATCTAACAAACCATACAGAATCGTTCTGTTAAAAATGTATATCATCTTTCACTAAGTATACCACCAAAAAATCAATTAAATAAGTACACTAACCTGTGTATTGAAATATTTCATTAAGTATACTACCGAAAAGTCACTTAAATAAGTACACTAATCCATATATTGAAACACATTTCCCTTTCTGGTTTTCGACAAACTACAACCAAACACCACACACGTATTGACCATTATACTTGTTTAGATCTTGCTCTCTAAATTTACTGCTTAAATTGCACATTTAACACCACAAAGACACCTAAAAAGTACCCTAACCCAAATATTCAAACACATTTCCCTTTGGATAGGTAGTCAGACTGAAAAATTCAATGCCATAGCCGGGATTTGAACCACGGATCTCCCGATCTCTAACCGGTAGCTCTGCCACTGAGCTGTCATGGCAACATGCCGGCGGCATAGCATTGAACTTCTCAACTGACTCGCATGTTTCCCGGTAAACCACAAGGTGTTCTCAAATTATATTGAGATGACAACCCCAATGGCGACAACAAAGCATTGTAGATAAAGTTAAGCATAAACAAAGCTCTCTTGCAATAAGATCAGAAGCATGAGCGTCTTTGAATCTAAATACTAAATGAATGAGTTTTTCATTTTACATCGCGTTTTTGTTAATTGCCTTAGGTTGTTGAGAGTTTACTATTATGATACTTAAAAATAATTAGGATAATAATTAAAAGATGCTAGTGTTGGAGTGCATAGGTATGCTTCGAATTTTATAAGCTCGAAACTGTCCGACTTATTGCTTTTGAGTTGGTAAATACCATTTGCAATTTAACCTAAAGTCTAGGACAGGTTTGCTGATAACGCATAAGTAGGGATCTGTTTGTTTTCATGACAAGTGCTTGACAACAAACAGCCTCTGAGGTACAGTATGTGAGCATCATAGCAATTGCTTCGCGCTCTGTCTAATCTAAAAATTATTTATTTCGGACTAATTCAAATATAAGCTACAAGATTATTATATTCCTTCGGAGTCGTTTTGAAACAAAACTTATACTAGAAGATATGTAGTAAAATTATTGCTAATTTTGACCTCGATTAGCATGAAGTAGATAATAGAATAAGGTTTTATGAGAATAGTTTTGTGGGAGAAAGTAAAGAAAGTTATGAGAATGAAACACTTCATAATGTGGTTCATACTTTTATCTACGATTAACAGCATGTAATTCTTTTGGTTTATTTTATTATGTTTTATGAGAAAATATTAAATAATTTCAATGTTTGAATTAAGAGTAATTTTCAATCATATGGATATATGATTATATGGAATATTAGAGTTGATAAACAAAGCAATAAAATTGCTCATATCAACCTGTCAGAAATATGAATAATAATGTAACTAAATGTACTACTATTAATATATAATATTCATCAAAATACTTCAATTATTGTACCAACTCTTTATTATACATTCAAACACCAAAGCGTTAAACAAATATTTTTAATAATTTGATTTAAGTCAATAAATATACTGATTTAGTTTTAAGGGAATATTTTGGTGTGCAAAACTTATATTTTGTTTTAATAAAATTTTGGGGGCGGGATTTAAGCCGTGGTTCTAAACAAATTAATTAAAATGTTAATTATTTTCTTTTCTTCAACTTTAATTTTGTTTATTATTTGTGTATTTGGTGTTTATTATTTGTTCAAATATCTTATTGGGACAGTTTTAAAGATGTTATTTTTTATATCTGTAGTTATATATTTAAGGGAATTAAAATAGTATTTTTACAATTAAAATGTAGTTATTTAATTAAACTCTATAGGTAGCTAATTAAATACTATGAATTGGGTTGTACATCGTATGGCCAAAAATCAAA
The DNA here is from genome assembly GCA_030762935.1 of Hymenopus coronatus. Taxonomy (NCBI): domain Eukaryota; kingdom Metazoa; phylum Arthropoda; class Insecta; order Mantodea; family Hymenopodidae; genus Hymenopus; species Hymenopus coronatus. The sequence goes on along the minus strand of CM060890.1, from coordinate 29,873,261 downwards.
ACTCTTAGTTGACCCAGATTCTAATAAGTAACAACATACTTCCTTAAGGAAGGATATCACCATCAGCACATTTGTTTTATTCTGTTTCACTGGTTGTCAGGTTGTTTTAACCTTACTTCCTACTAAGTGACAACTTTAACTTATAGGAAAATGGAATCAGGCACCATTAGGTTTGCTGCACTATTATACGATTCTCACGAGCTTTTGTTAATTATTCAAATGTTTCTATATATTGTGCTTACATATAATTACAATTGCATTAGATGATTCTTCATATCTTAATATGAATTTATATAACTTCAGCAATTTTCCTCATACACTATTTTGATTATATTAAATTCGTTCTGAGTTACATTGTTTCTTGATATTTTTATGTAATGTTGTACTCTATATTGGCGAACACAGAAAAAAATGGTATTATCTTTTTGGACGATCCTTCCTGTATATTAATCAGCACATATTAAACTCAAGCCTAGAGGAAGAACAGAGTTGGGAAGACCTAGTAAACGGTGGAAAAACAAATTTTAAACCACTGCAAAGCAAAACAACCGCTACCACCGCCGCCACAACCACCATCAGTACCACAACTACCACCACCATCACTACCACCACTACCATCACCACCACCACACCACCACCACTACCACCACCATCACCACCACCACCACCCCCGCCACCACCACTAGCACCAGCACTACCACCGCCACCACCACTAGCACTAGCATCACCATTAGCACCACCACCACCACCACTGCCACCTCCACTACCACCACTACCACCATATCACCAACACCACTGCCACCACCACCACCACTACCACCACCGCCGCCACCACTACCACCACCACCACTACCACCATCACCACCATCACCACCACCACCACCGCCGCCGCCAGCGCCGCCACCACCACCAGTATCACAACTACCACCGCCACCACCGCCACCACCACCACCACTAGCACCACCATCACCACTAGTACCACCACCACCATTAGCACCACCACCACCACCACTAGCACCACTACCACTGCCACCACCACTAGTACCACCACCACCACTAGCACCACCACCACCACTAGCACCACTACCACTGTCACCACCACTAGTACCACCACCACCACTAGCACCACTACCACTGCCACCACCACTAGTACCACCATCACCACTAGCACCACTACCACTGCCACCACCACTAGTACCACCACCACCACTAGCACCACTACCACTGCCACCACCACTAGTACCACCATCACCGCCACCACCACTAGCACCACCACCACCACTAGCACCACCACCACCACCACTAGCATCACTACCACTGCCACCACCACTAGTACCACCACCACCACCACTACCACCTCCACCACTAGCACCACCAGCATCACCACTACCACCACCTCTAACACCACCACCACCACAACCACCACCACGGGGTGATCTTGCCCTGACCGATTCGCGCTTCATGCCTGAAGTTACAGCGAAAATGGATACAGATCAGAGGGACCTGGGATACCAGTTCTCTGATAGATGGCAATTGTATCCAGGTATTTTACTATTATCAAAAACTTCACGTGTAACATTATGTATGGACTGTTCAAATCTGTTGCGGGATAAAAGGTTGAATCCCGCGTAGTTCATATTTCCTGGGCCTGTTGGAAGACAGGTATGTAATTTGCGGTAAATTTATTTTGTCAACAACGCATAAACCAGTGATATGTAAAGATCAATTTTTTACTAATGAATACTGAATATCTGGCAAATGAATGCTGTGCAATATTCGAATGTACCTTAGATGTATATTTTTTACGCTCACAAAGAAATGTCAGGTTAGCACTTCATGAAAATATTGCTCACTGTGTCATTAAAAAGCAAAACAATTCTCTTTCCTTTAGGAGATACAGCTCATGCAGGTATGTCAGCTCGGAGTTTTGGGCTTAGGAGATACAGCTCATGCAGGTATGTCAGCTCGGAGTTTTGGGCTTAGGAGATACAGCTCATGCAGGTATGTCAGCTCGGAGTTTTGGACTTAGGAGATACAGCTCATGCAGGTATGTCAGCTCGGAGTTTTGGACTTAGGAGATACGCTCATGCAGGTATGTCAGCTCGGAGTTTTGGACTTAGGAGATACAGCTCATGCAGGTATGTCAGCTCGGAGTTTTGGGCTTAGGAGATACAGCTCATGCGGGTATGTCAGCTCGGAGTTTTGGACTTAGGAGATACAGCTCATGCGGGTATGTCAGCTCGGAGTTTTGGCAGGGATGGCAAAATACTTCCGCTTAAACTGTGCAGATTCAAAATACACGTGGTATAATATAACTGAAATTACTTTCCTCCTCTTATTTGGAAAATTCTCTAAGTACCACTTTAGCAGATTTTTCACGAAGTAATCCATTATCTTCTCTCAACTTTCTTTTAAGATTATTATATACACTATTTGGCGGTTTAAATTGTGCTGGGTTCCTGGTTATATTCTAAATTAGATTTAAATAAGTCTTCATTGTAATCTGCCTCGGTACATGATGTATTTTACTATAATTTTTTTTTTTTTTTTTTATACAGAATCAGTTGCACAACCACCTTGACTTTAATGTTTCAGTCGGAATTTGAAGCTGTCAGAAATGAGTAATTTCCCGTTTAGACTCACCATTCCAGAAGTCTGAAGTAAGTCCATGCTGGCGAACACTATGAGACTTTTTTTGATAGCGTTTAACGCTCGCTTTTACTGCATATGGCATCGCAAACGATGACGCTGATGATAATGGAATGAAGATAGAGCACTGATGGAATGTGATGGCGGGGGAAACCGGAGAACCCGGAGAAAACTCGCCCCTGCGCGTTTTGTCCACCACAAGTCGCACATGCTGTCACCTGGGATCAAACCCGGGCCGCCTAGGTGAGAGGCGAGTGGTCTAATTACTCGACCACGGCGCGGCCGCTATGAGACTATCAATATAAGTGAATGACTATATAATGGCATTGATAGAGTTCTGATCTGTTTCGCTGTAGCAAAATTAACTGTTGGCAACGTGTCCCCAAGGGGGGGGGGAGGTCCGACCTCTTCAGTTGTTCCGGTGCGTGCACTGCTGACCCCGAACACCCGCGATACTTCTGACGTTACTAGAAGAAGTTGGGAAGAACACCAAGTCCCTTCGGGAAGGCAGTGTTCGAATTGGGTTTTGGACTTGATGGGACAGTGGCCCTCTAACCTGAGGGATTGGGCACTTCTGATTACCTCAGTGACGCCTGGACGGGGTTTTCAGTCGCCCTGATGTCCTCCGACACTAGCCTGGAAAGCTAGTAGACCCAAGCTGGTAAAGGTCGTCCCCACCGACGTCCTTGGTAGACTTGCCTTTTGGGGTTGACGCACCTACATGACATATTCACTTTTGTTGATGCTTGTAAAATCACTGGCTCGTCCGTCCTTGCCGGAAAGAGAGGTCTGAGGGGCTCCGGCCTAATGGAAAGCCCCACGGACTTAGTTCCCTGGCGGGCACGCATACCTGAGTTGTCAGGCCCCTGCTCGAGTGGTAATGCAGGCGATGCGTACCAACCTAATGGAAAGCCCCATGGACTTAGTTCCCTGGCGGGCCCGCATACCTGAGTTGTTAGGCCCCTGCTCGAGTGGTAATGCAGGCGATGCGTACCAACCTAATGGAAAGCCCCATGGACTTAGTTCCCTGGCGGGCACGCATACCTGAGTTGTCAGGCCCCTGCTCGAGTGGTAATGCAGGCGATGCGTACCAACCTAATGGAAAGCCCCATGGACTTAGTTCCCTGGCGGGCACGCATACCTGAGTTGTCAGGCCCCTGCTCGAATGGTAATGCAGGCGATGCGTACCAACCTAATGGAAAGCCCCACGGATTTAGTTCCCTGGCGAGCACGCATACCTGAGTTGTCAGGCCCCTGCTCGAGTGGTAATGCAGGCGATGCGTACCAACCTAATGGAAAGCCCCATGGACTTAGTTCCCTGGCGGGCACGCATACCTGAGTTGTCAGGCCCCTGCTCGAGTGGTAATGCAGGCGATGCGTACCAACCTATAAAGATATTCAATACTGGTACTCCACCAACTTTGTTTATTGTACCTATCACTGTATATCTTCATAATGTTTTCTACAAATCTTTGTGCTGCACTCTACATATATTTTAGTTGATTTAAAAGTCAGGTTGGCGCACACTACATACTCTATTATATAAGTATTCCTTAGAAAGGCGTAATAAACGAAAAGCCTGGTCTTAGCCATACCGTACCCGCGGAGTTAAGGTATATTTTATTTTAATGTTATATAATAGCACATATTTTCTAGTTTATATGGCATTTCTCACTAGAAGTGGGTTTAAGTCAAGTCAAAGACATTAAAAACACGCCTGTAAATACTTATCGTAAGACGGAGTGTTTTCACTGATATCTGACTATGTCTTTCACCTGGTTGCTATGCTCTTAACAAGCGTATTGGACAGAACATCCGAAGGAAAAGGGCTGAATATAAAACGTAACTTGCGACATGATGTTCTGAGTTGCTAACTGATCATCCCTTATCTTTCTGGTTGGACAGTACTCCAGCCCTCTCGCCGGGTGCCACGATTAATCGTTTCTTTATGCTACATACTGAAGCTATGCGTGCACGTGGTAGACTAAATTATTACATTGCTTATATAAGTCAACCTGTTCTGATGGAGTATCGAGTGGGGCTGAGGTCTGAAGTCCCAATCAATTCTGCACTTGCTTACTCGCGTGGACTTTTGTATCGGAATGGTATCACTGAAACTGGTGGAAGAACCCAAGTCCTCGTCAACGTTCTCATTTTCAGCAAAATCACAGTGCCAAGGCCTTTGACAGTAAATCCCTGCACTGCTACTCTCAGCATATTGTGATCATTTCATTTCACTGTTTCTCCGAACTAAAAGTTGACATTTTTTACCGCTTTAAATCATAAAATAGTAAGCTTAAAATTAAAACACATACCTCATTTGAACGTTATTTTGAAGTTTATTGAACGGGAAATTATGCAAACCAACATTTATGGTTTTAATTGAAGTTCGGAAAATTCACAGCTGTTTAAACAGTTTAGTTTAAATATTTTAGGTTCACATCAGTGTATATGCTCAGGGAAACAAGTTGGTGTATAGAGGTCTGAAATATCTATATTTTTATGGATGATGGATAATTTATAAATTTGTAAACATTTCAATTTCGAATTTTTTTACGGTTATTAAAACTTTTGTTTTTTATTTTCAGTACTGTGAAACCTTTTAGTTTATCAAGACAAACAACAGAAAAAAAGTTAATTGTATTGCACTAACAATGTAGATTTTTCACAGCAACGTGTATATGTAACTTAATAGTACCATGCTACCATATTTACCAACAAAAGATCACTAAGTTACAGAAAAAGTCAGCACGCGTGTCACTTCTCAAACAAAGCTGACATGAGCGTGTACTTTTTCTTTGTATTTGTTTATTGTCTTGTTAATCTAGGCTGCTTTTCCTTTTGTGACAGTTATATGGCTAATTCTGAATAACATAAAGACAAATGGAACATGTCAGCAGGCGCCGATAGACTCTGCATTAATTTTCACCAGATTAATTAATTTTATTCCTGCTTAAAGCTCTTCCGTAATAGTCCCTGAGTAGCAAAAGCATTAAGGAAGAACATAAAAAAACGTTTCATCACTTTAATCTCAGCTACAAGGCGAAAGGTAGAAAGATTTGAGTGTTTTGTACAAGTACGTAATCTTGAGTATGAATGCTCCGCACTTTCTTTCAGTAATGCTCAAGATGTTGCAACATCTGGATTGTCCTGAAAAGACAACAAAGAAGAAAGAACCTGAAGAGCTGTTCCACTCATGGGAGCTCTGGCATTAAAACCACCTCTCTCTTTTCTTTTATTGTGATAAAGTAGTTAATTCCATAGAAGTATGCAACAGCAGCGGTGGCTTCATCCAAAGTGTCTTTTCTTTTTCTTTGCCTTTTTCTTTCCTTTCCTCATTTAATCACCTGCGTCTCTTCATCTTCCAGATAACAGCAAGTAAAGCAAAGTATGGTGCATAAAGGGACTGTAAGGGTGAAGTTTACTGTCCTTCCAACCTCGGCTCCGCTTAGATAACAGAAAGGAGAGAGGGTTGAAGGAGTGAAAAAACGAATATACACGTAAGAGGGTCGCAAGTGGGAGAACCGAATCGTTTCTCAAGAGGTCTAGACAATAGTTAAGGGTTCTTGAAATGTAGCAAAGAAAAGAACATGCAAAGAGGTATTTTTAATTATTGCTCCTCCAGTATATTAAACAAAAAGCACATCACATAAGGGGGTGTGAAAGACCACAGAAGTGCAATAACACCTGACGCACTCTAGTGATAAGTACAGGCAAATTAAAATCTTCAGTGTAGCTCGTTTCAAATATTTTGGTCAACCAATATTTTCATAAGCCTGCCTGGGTAGTGTGGTGGTAGCGTGTCTGCCTCACATTCAAAAGATCAAGAGCTCGAATCTCGCTTAGGGTGAGGTTCCCGGATAAGATTTTTTCGGGATTTTCCCTTATACTGTGAAAACGAATGTCGAGTAACTTTAAACTCGAGACCCGAGATTATTTCAGCATCATTTCACCAATTTCATTCATCGTCCGATGTGACCAACTATGTAGGTTAAAGGACGTTGAACTAAACAAAATAAATAAATAAAGCATACACTAAAATTGTTTTGAACATAAGCGATTCAGATATATATGTAGAATGCATTTGTTATATTCGATTATAACTATAACATCATGCGTTCGCTTTATGGTGGGACAGATCGTTTATATGCGCAGTTCACTTTCACTGCAGTGGTTTCGATATTTTTCCGCTGCGCACTAGTGATGAATAACCCGCTCAAGGCTAGTTCATAATGTGTGTTATACTCGTACTGCATCAGTTGTTACCATCCGTTCGTGCTGTAAAGACTATACTCTATTTTGTATTTTGTTTTTCAAAGTGAAAGTTAATCCCAAAATCTGTGATTCGCTTAAGAGAGTTCTTATTATTTGACTCTTCTTGTCTTGTTACCGAACTGATATACTCATCGACAAATTCACGCTTGAACAACGAAGTTTTATGTACGATGCATACATGAATATCGGATCATGAGAACAGGTAGTTAATTACAGAAGAAATATCTTGATAATCCTATTGCAGGTAGAAAAACTATATCTGCTTAAGTATATGAGGAAAATGGGATCGCTAAATGCTAAACCTAACGGCAAAAATGAAATGTTCTAACAGAGGGAAAAATTGACAAAACTGGTGCATAAATCTAACTTTCCTCAAGTTCTCAAAAGCAATTTACTGCATGTAGATGTTTTAAAAACCTCTGTTCATACAGCTACTAAACATTTTAGTATATGTTACTATCACTCACAAGTAGCGGGGTACATTTAGAATAAACCTCCCCCAACAAAATAATAGACACTGCGTGAAGTATCTATACACGTGCTCCCGGAATATAGCGAACACATGATAGTTGAATAACTAATATACCTACTGAGTAGATTAAGAAACCAAAACTAACAAATATGATGTGTTCCATTCACATAACTTTCTATAGCTTTTCCATGTATAAATTTACCCAACAAAAATTAAATTTTTATCGACATCATGCTAATCCTGATAAATATTAGCTGAATAGGTTTATTACTTGCTTCCTTTTAAGTGATCAAAATCGTTAGAATCATTTTTAAGAATAACAAAAATTTCAAAAAATGTTCCATGTAAAGGGTAATTTTTGATGGGGGAATTTTCTTAAATATTGTCTTGTCGCATCCCTGAAATATATTGAACATAAATACAAGTTTGGTATTTAACGCTCTTTTCGTTTTTGAGTTATGCTGTCCACAGACATACACATACGTACCTTTTTCTAAAAATGCTTTTCTCGGACCTCAGAACATATACTTCCTGTGAAATATTAACATCGATTTTTTTGGTGGAATATAATATCTTCTCATTCATTGTACATACGTGCTAAAGAAAATAAAACTAAACTCTATGGCGCAACAACTCAAAGTCGGGGCAAACCTTACAGCCCGACCTCTGTTGCCCATTACAGGCATCATTTAAGCAATACCAACATAATAGATACGCCGTTTCATTACATATTACAGAACTACCTACCTAACTTTTATAAGCGAACCGAAACACAATTGTTTCACATAACAAGTTTTTAAAATATTTGACTATCGCTTTAGTCTAATTTATTACCTTATTTCCCTTCTATATACAATGAAGCAAGTAATAAGGCCAATTCTGCAAATTTTATCCCCATTAGCATGCTGTAAGAATACGTTTTATGTGGAACAGCTAGAGAAAGTAATGTGAATGGAACATATAAGGTCTTTTTTATTCTATCAGCAATGTTCGAGTTATCAGACAATCGTTGAGGGAGAGAGAGAGAGAGAGAGAGAGAGAGAGAGAGAGAGAGAGAGAGAGAGGGAGACGTTATTGCAAGTTTTATAAGCATTACATTTAATTGAATTTAAGTTAGCTCTGCCAAAATGGTTGAAATCGGTGGAAGCCTATAAGGAATAACATACTTCCATACATGCATACCTACCTACCTGCGTGCCTGCCTGCCTGCCTGCCTGCCTGCCTACCTACCTACCTGCCTGCCTGCCTGCCTGCCTGCCTACCTACCTACCTGCGTGCCTGCCTACCTACCTACCTACCTGCCTGCCTGCCTGCCCTGACTTTCATATAAGAATAATGAGTTAGTCAACAACTACCACCATTTTTAAACGGTCTAGAGAAAACCATATTAAACAAACGCTGATTTTTATATTTTTATTTTTTATTTTTTACCATTTATATCCCACCTTTAACTGAAACGGTCATACGGCGTATAACCTTTGGCACGCGAATGCCGTTAACCCATGTACTGTTGTCACTGGGGTTTTATTTTCTTTGAATTTTTATTCACAGAACGTTTCCAGACTCTGGGAAAGCCAAGAAATAATCTTGGCTAGAGAGAAATTCCCACCCGTAGCCGGGAGACGAAGCCGAGGTCTCTCACTCGCCAGGCAGGTGATTTACCGACTGAGCTACGGAGCATTTTGTTATGGTAAATCTTTCCTCTTTAATAGGGAGCCTTGGTGAACCCGGCACGCAAAGCTTAAATAAATAATTTTGTGCGTTTTAAGTTCTTCAGTGTAAACAAAAATGCAGCCTCTGCAAGCACCTAAAGTTTTTCAAAGTATTTGATGGAGGAACTTATTTGATATTAGATTTATTTTCTGAAATAAAAGAAACGCATTAGGCGAATAGACCTCACGTTAAAGGCCACCATGATCTTTTGAGTTGAGAGTAGAAGTTCTCTGTCAGCTAGGAGATTCTAGAGATAACAGGATCCAGAAGTAGTACCTTTCACTTTAACAGCAAATTGCAAACCTCCAAGTTCCTCACACGTTACATGTAATTAGATGGCAAAACTACTTATCATAAGCTGCCACACATCCAAAAAATACCATCGTTTTTGTTTTTTTTTCTTTCTTTTTCACATGAGAAACAAACAAAATATATTGTTCCTGAGTCTGGAATACTCCGGCGCGTATTCCTTTTTCTTTTTCCCTTTGTTGACCTATTTGCTTTACTATTTTTCTTTCTGATGACAGATATACAAACATATACAAAACACACAAAAACCATGCCCAAGACGGGACTGAACCCACGATCCTCTGTTATAAGAAGTATCGAAGCTAGACACTTTAGCAAGCGCGGCCATGAGGGCCGTCATTGGTTCGATCGCTTGCAACCGGGCACTCTGATCGCCTGCGATCGATTTTTCGTGGTTTCTCAGGAGACTGTAAATCTGCGGTGGTTCATCTTCTACCAACTGTACCCATAACTTCCTTGTTATCTTGTTTCCAGATTATAGAGCCAGTTGAAGATATTAGGCGGGTTTTGGCTGGGTGGTGTATGTGAGTTTTGTAAATATTTATTGTTTACATCGTTGAGGGAAAAGTCAGCCAGGCTCTGTCTCTGGGTGATCTCGGCGTAGACATCCCTTCAGGGGCTTTCTGGTGGCACGGGACTCTGCTGCAAATGGAACCGGCGGCGTCCAATGCATTCCATCTGGAATCTTTAATGATCCAACCCAACCTTGCGCTCGTCGTCATTCAGATTTGGTCGCCTTTGGGTCTCTCTCCTCATCCCTCCGGGCACGGTAGAATCACAAAGGACTGGGAGACTGGTGTGGTGCTCTCCCCCTATTGCGGAGCCCTTTCCGTTCGTTTATACGTTTGCCTTTTTACTTGGAAACGAAAAAATCTTTGAATCCCATTCATATCTGCAGAAATGACAGGTATAGAATGGGGCATAAATACCTTATGGTGTTAAATCAATGGGAATGTTACATGTTTACTCAAATAGGTATTTTAATTATGTTGTAATGTGCATAATGGCATTCAGTTTTAGATTACATAGTTTACTGAAGAGTTTATTCATTTGTTATTTGGTTGGTAACAAGTTAACAGTTATATTAATGGTCTGACAGTGCACTGCTCACAGTTCAGTTACGATGGAGCGTTGGGCTGTACCGGAGAGCATTCAGTAAGTATAAGCGTTTATCAGAACAAACCAAGATATCTATAGAAATGGTATTTCCGCGGAACAGCGGATGACAACCAAATGGAGGGATTAAATTCCGCTAGTTTGGTGAGGTTGGACCCTATTGGACCATTGGGGTTTAGCTTCATAGACCAATTATGTCAACTGAAGCTGTATGCCAGAGTGCATTATAATATGACTGAAGCACACAGTGCTTCGATTGGTTTAAAAACCGTGAAGTGTTGTGCCCCATCCTGTAGTTAATGCAGTGGACAGATTGTACCACATAACAAGGTCTCCGCCTACTGTTCAATTTGTAAGCAACAGGATTACATCCAACACCACATAACGAAATGTTCTGTAAAGACTACATATGGACATGTTTTCGACAAATTCGATCGCTGGACTGGTGATGATTGATTAAAAGCCAACACCAGCAGACTTGCTACATCTAAATATTGCGCCGAAGAGCAAACCACTCTGGTATGCCATTATGGTAACGTCTGGATAATTTCACTGGAGAACAGCGGTCTGCTACTTGGGACATGGAATCCATGATGTACGATTGCTTCTGATGCAAATAAAACATGTGAAACCACATGCACCATGAATTTTTACTTTCTCTATCACATACCAGATACATAGTAGCCAGAGAAGGTATGCATTTCAGCCTAAAATTCGCTACCAAGATTTCACCGGATCCTTGAATAAAAACCTTGTAGATAAAGATCTAGGTATATAAAATATGTGAAGTATTACATGTACATGACCTTTTCTATCTGTTCTACAAACAAACTATTCTTATAAACGGTTATTGTATTTTCCACATTGTGTTAATCGACATAAATATTAGTCTTATTACTTGCCTCCTTTTTAGCAGAAGCGAACCTAGGGAATATGTTATACTAATGAATACAAGAAGATACAATAATTAATAAGCAAGGTAATATAGATAAATGTCATACACAAATAAGATTATATTATATTGAAGGATGTTAACATAAACTTACTCATGAGGGAAATGAAATAGATGAAAATGTATATACGTGGGTGATAAACGAGGAATCTTTCGCATGGTTTTTGTGAACAACAGTCAAGAAGTTGGGTGAAACGTAAAAGAATGTCCTTGAGCTAAAAAAGACTACTAAGCTTGAGGGGGTGGTGGATTGTGAAAGTTATTGGAAAGTTAGTGACAGCCGCAAGTGAAATAGTAGGATAGTTCTATTAGTTCATGAAAACATGAGCTCTCTCTACTGAGAGAGGGGAAAACAAACCAATTAGAGCACAGTTTTAATACTTAAGCAGAACAAGGTGTTCGAAATATATTCTACAGAGACGCAAGTTCTAACACTGTTCGCCCTTGTTAAACTGCACAGTTCAGTTGATCTTTAGGTCTTGCAGACTATTTACGTAAGAAACGTGATACGCGTTTCATTTGTAAGTGAACGCATTTTAATACAGTTTCAGCTATAATCTCATAATTATAAAATGTATATAAATTGTGAATATTATTGGTAATAGTTTAAATAAAATACTCAAACTAAAAGCTATAGAATGTGTTATCTCTGAAATACCTTTCTGCCATTCACTTGACCGAAGAACCCAACTATACGGGGCAAATGTGAATAATATATTAATATAAAAATAAAAATAGTTAGAGATACCAGTAGGTGTAACGTCGAAAAGGATTAGTGAAACGTTTTTAAAAGCTGGTCGCTATGTGATATAATTGCAATTCCCTTTTTTTGAGAGAAACAAAACGAAATATCAAGGAATGACGACATCCTGTTTCAGAAAAGTGTAAGTGTTTTAAAACTAAAACTTATAGCAGGTAATGTTTTTGGAATGATTAATTCTACAAAAACGTCTACATGACATAAATTGCGTGTTTTAACGAAATCCATATTTTTGTACAGTAGATCTCTTTATGTCTGTGTATTTCTTACGGTTTACATTATACAGTTGTGCTGTTTTAATCAAAATCGTTATTTATGATAAAACCAACATTTTCGAAAAATGTTCCATGTAGGCAAAGGGTAGGTGGGGTGAAAATCTTCGTGTCGTATACTTGAAAGATGCTGACCTTAAAAACCAAGTTTGGTATTTACCGGACTTTTCGTTTCTCAGGTATGATGTTCTCTCTCTCTCTCTCTCTCTCTCTCTCTCTCTCTCTCTCTGTCACACACACACACACACTCACACTCACACACTCACACACACAAAAGACCTCAAAACTTATTTTTGATGAAATCTTCAAATCGAATTTTTGGCTGGAATTAAATATCTTCTGAAACCTTCATACATGCAAAATCTTAAGACATAGACAAAATATTACTGCACAAAAATTTCAGGTCTCATTAAAATTTATGCCCAGGACATTTTAATGGTGTTATTCACTTCCGAGATAAAGCCTGTTATTGGTTTAAATTTTACAATACCTACTTAAACTTTTCTCTCATTGGAAGTCGCAGCCCGTTTTTATTTTGTTTTATTTCTACCATAAAAAGAGAACAGAGTTTTAATTTAATCAAATGGCGGCAAGTTTTAAAAAGATTTTACAATTGATTTAGCCTGTTATAGCCCTTATTTCCCTCCTACTTACAAGGAACTAAGTAATAAGTCCATTTCTGCTAATGTTTATCTTAATCAGTATGAAGTAAACAGAATAATAAGTTTTGTAAGCATAGTATGTTGTAAATGGGCAGAGAAAGTCGTATGAATGGAGATGTGTTTTTTGTATTTCATCCCAAAGATTTTATGTTTTTTATGAGGGTACAGTTTTTTGTTTGTTTTTTTGCAACATGCGCTGCTATGGTAACCAGCTTAATAGTTTTACTTCCTCCCTAATACACTTTATTCGTATAATCTTGGGTTGACAAGAACCTGGTCTTCTTTAGATTTATTTGGCCTTTAGCGACATTGGGTTTAAATGCATGACGTCATTATTAATTCAGCGAGTATCTTGTCTCAAAGGGGTGGTACGGAATAGAACCTTTGTTAATGCTGCAGGTTTACGAGACGCAAACGGATGTCCAAATGTAAGTATAGAAGTATACGAGTGCCATTTCACTATTTAAAGTGACACAAAACTGTTGTTATCCTCCCCTCCCCCTTCTACTCATCATTCGCTAGTCCTCTGCAAGGGACATGCGTGATAAACTCACTACCTAGTATTGACGTCATGTGCGGAAAAACGACTGGCAGCAAAGAGCAATTAAATCTGAAAACCTTATAATAAAGATTCTCTTACCACCACTAAACATAACATTTTATTAAGAAGTGATTGTTTTTACCTTTTCCTGATTATGAATATTAAATATCTGATGTGTTCCATTCACATGACTTCTCTAGCTGTTACACAAACAACCTTTCCTTACAAAAGATTATTCTTTTATCCATGACATGGTAATCAAAGTGAACATTGCAAAAATTGCCTTATTACTTGCTTTATTATAATTAGAACAGATAACAGGGAATACACTAGGCTAATCGATGGTCTAATTTTTTACTTTCTCTACATGAACTATGTACATAGTGTATAGAGAAGGTATTGTACTCCACCAAAAAATGCGATACCAGAAATATATGTTTTAGGTCCCCTGTATCCAAAAAAAGAATTTTCAGAAAAAGGTCCATATGTGTGTCCGTGTGCCTGTGAACACGATAACTCAAAAACGAAAAGTCGATAAAATACCAAACTTGGTATTTAAGTTTAGTATCTTCCAGGGATGCGACACGCAGATTTTTAGAAAAATCCCCCACCCCAAAATACCCTTTACATGGAACTTTTTTCGAAAATTTTGGTTTTCTAAAAAAATGGCTCTAACGATTTGATTAAAATATCGCATATTAAAGATGTTTACCTGATAAATAAAATGTATATTTTGAATTCTTTGGGAATAGCCTCTGAAGGCTACTTTATTCTTAGTGAATTTTACGAATTTTGCATAACTGCTAAACCGTAAGAGATAGACAAAAACTTACTACAAAAAATGTAGAGCACATTAAAACACACGATTTATGATGTATACATTTTTTTTGTGGAGCTGATCGTTTTTGAGATATTCCTTGTTTTTGTTTTTAGGTTCGAAAAACTTAATTTTTCTCATACAGGAAGTTGTCAACTTGTGTCCATACAAACAAAGGAACTTCATTCACATAGCAACCAGCATTTGACTATCGCTTTAATCTATGCTACTCCCTTATTTACCTTGTACTTACAAAGAAGCAAGTAATAAGACTATTTCTGCTAATTTTTTGTCGATTAGAATGAAGTAAATAGATGCATAAGCTTTTTAAAACTAATATGTTGCAGAGATGTAGAGAAAGTCATGTGAATGGAACACATTAGATTTTTTAAAACCTAGTTGTATGTGAAACAACTGAAGTTCGGCTCGCTTTGCATGGCCTGCAGTAAAACAATGAAACGTCACTTATCGTTTTGGAAAAGTTTCAAGTACTTTAAAATGAAAACCAATAACACGAAATATCTCAGAAACGGTCAGCTCTACATAAAAACATATGCCATAAGTTACCTGTTTTAACGAGATCTACAGTTTTAAGTAGTAAGTTTTTTAATGCTATGCAAAATTCTGCAAAACTCATTCAGAATAAAGAAGTATTAAAGATATGCAGTTTATTTGTGATGCAAAAATCTTTAATGCTGTATTTTAGTCAAAAGCGTTAGAGCCATTTTTGGGAAGAACAAAATTAGATTGGAGTGGGGGAACATTTTCAAAATCTTCGTGTCGCATCCTTGGAAGATATTAAGCTTAAATACCAAGTTTGGTTGTTAACGGTCTTTTCATTTTTGACCTATTTTGTCCACACACATGAACCTTTTTCTAAAAATGTTTTCTTTTTCGGACTCAGAGGACCTAGAAACATATATTATCGTGAAATCTCGACATCGAATGCAGTACCTACATAGGGCTAGAGAAGTCGGCCTGCGTGGTGTAATGGTTACCATGCTTCATGTACCCAACGTCGCGTGTTCAAACCCGGCGGAGGACAATGGATTTTTTTCGGGCGTGACTGAAGGGAAGTAAAGTCGTTGGTCCCGTGTCTGAGATTTAGGACACGTAAAAGAACCTCAAAGCGTAAAACACCGCTTAATTTTTCTCAGAGGCCTCTGGAAAAAAAATAAGCGGTATTTTATGCCCAATATAGAATGGGACGCTGAGAACCACAGTAGTTAAAGGGCGTCCAAAATCCCATTTCCGGGCTAGAGAAAGTAAAAAAGGTTATCTCAGTTTGAACTACACTCACAGTTAAATCTTTTGATAAACGTCTTCAGCTAAGTAAGAAATCAAGAAGCAAACCTTTGCATACCTTATCTGTTTTGTCCTGCATAATAAAGTTAGCCAAGGAGGGAACAGGGGAAGATTTGCGGTTTTAGACGAGATTTGCTGGACCTGAAACCTATTATGTTTATGTTGGTCTTATGATGTGATTTAGACTAGCTTAATCTGGCAGTTAAGAGAAGTGCGTGGAACACCTCTTCTGGAATTGCACAAGATTACATAAACTCGAACCCCTCTCACATTTTTAATGGAGGTAAGGGTTCCTTTCTATGCGCTATATATTTACGAGTGCGAGCATGGCGGATGGAAGGGCTGCAAATGTTTGGCCATTACGTGAGGATTACGCCCAAGGAAGGAAATAATATTAGTGCCGAAATTATTCTCGAGCCCACTTAAAATAGAATCTTTGAGGTCAATGAAAATAACAATGTTGCTGAATTCACAGGTTTTTTGAGACAATGTTTTCCTGTTTTTCGTTTATTTTAATTACTTTTTTATATTCTTCGATTTTGTTTTTGAAGAGTTAATTCAAAATAAATAAACAGAAGTCTGGGTTTATTTTCCGTAGAACTTGAGATGACAGAGGTTTGTGTCTTACCGGCGATAATAGTATAAAAAAAAATAATGACTTTCTCTATCTGTTCTGAAAACATAAAATTCTTATAAAATGTTATAATTTTAAGTACATCATGATGGCAAAGATAAATATTAGCACAAATAGTGTATCATTTGCTTCCTTGTAGGCAAAGAGAAGCGAAATAAGGGAATACACTACGTTAAAACGACAGTCAAAAGCTGGTCGCTATGTGATACCTATAATTGAAATTCGGTTTTCTTTGCACTGTTAGGGGTAAAACAAAAGATATGAAATTAATGAAATGGTAAATGGCGAAATAAAAAAAAAGTAACATATACTGAGGTTTTAAGTATATCTACATTTTTGTACAGTACGTTTTGGTTTATATTTAATAGGTAAATAAAAGGCATCCAGAAAGAAGATGTCTTCAGAGGGTATTCTCCAAAAATTCAGATATGCATCTTAAACATATTGTATTTTAATCAAAATTGTTAGTCATGTTTAATAAAATCGAATTTTTTTAACATTATTCCATGGAAATGGCATTTGGGGTGCGTGAATTTTCTTGAAAATCTTCCTGTTCCATCCGAAGAAAATGCTGAACATAAATACCAAGTTTTGTATTTAATGACTTCGTTTTTTAACTATGCTGCCCAGTCACACACGCACGTATTCACACACAAAACTTTTTCTAAGAAATATTTTTTAGCATTCAGGCGACCTCAAAACATATTTCCAGGAAATATAGATATCGAAGTTTACGTGGAATACAATACTGTCTGTACCTACTACATGCATTGCACATAGGTGCTAGAGAAAGTAAGAATAACAAAAGTTTTAATTTTAATTTAATTTTTGTTTTGATGAATGGACGCATACAATAGAGAAATACTCGTACTTCTAGAAGCAGTTGATATAAGTAAAGGTAACGATTTGTGCTTGTTAACATCTCGCTGGACCATATGGATATACTCCCATATTGGGCTCTCATGGCATCGCCAACCAAGTGCTGAACGTCGTAGAAACCAACAGCGTGCACAAGCCAATTTTACAGTGATATTTACTGGAAAATATTTGTCTGATATAGCTCACGGGTTCTGTTATTCCATAGAAAAATCGGTAGGTGGTGTTTTTACTTCCTCTACACGTGACATGGAAATACTGTATAGAGAGGATATTGCATTCCATCCAAAATTCGATACCAAATTTCACCGGAAATACAACTTACAGAGTCCCCTGTACCCAAAAAAAAGCATTTTTAGAAAAAGTTGCATGTATGCCTGTGAGTCCGTAAAACACCAAACTTTCAAGGATGCGACACGAAGATTCTGAGGCAAGTCCCCTCCCTCCCCAAACTACCGTTTACATGGAACATTTTTTGAATATTCAGATTTTCTCAAAAATGACTAACGGTTTTGATTAAAATACTTATAAATAAGATATTTACATCATAAACGAAATGTACATGTTGAATTTTTGGGAATAGCCTCAGAAGACCTCTTTAGCCTGGATGAATTTTGCTGGATTTTGCATACCCAGTAAAGTCGCTGGTCACATGGCCATGTTCGCTAAAGTGTCTGACTTTGGTGCTCCGCGGCACAGAGGTTTGCTGGTTCGAGTCCCGTCCTTGGGCATGGGTGTTTGTGTTACTGTAAATGCACACAAAATGAAAATCTTGTTAAAACACACAATTTATGTTCATATACATTTTTGCGTGCAGTTGGCCATTTTTCAGATAATCCTTGTTATTGGTTTCACTTTTAAAATATTTAAAACTTTTCACATACGGGAATTTGTAAACTCCTGGCAATGCAAAGAAACGCATTTCATCTACATGGCCACCAGCGTTTAAAATACTTGACTAACGTTTTGGCCTAGCGTATTCTCTTATTTCTCTTTTACTTACAAGAAAGCATTTGTTTATCTCAATTAGCATGAAGTAGATTGAAGCATAAACTTTTTAACAATAATTTGTTACAGAGATGTAGTGAAAGTCACATGAATGGAATACAGCGGATTTTTTTAAAACATTTTGGAGCAATGTTTCATTCCTTTTAATTCTAGAATAACAGGTAAGATGTATTTTAACAAGACTAATCTTAGAGACTATAAAGGAAATTAACACTCAAATGAGCTTGAATTTATCTTATGCTGTCAGCATAAAAAAATCATTGGTAAAAATCTGATGACTTTCTCTACATCTCTGTAATAAATAATTGTTGAAAATCTTATTCTTTTATTTACTTCATTGTATCTAGATAAATATCAGCAGAAATGATCTTACTTTTTGCTTCCTTGCAAAGAGAAAGGAATTAAGGGAGCACACTAGGCTAAAGCGATAGTCAATTCTTTTAAAAATGAGCGCCATGTGATTGAATTCCCTTTCTTTGCATAATCAGGAGTTCACAAATTGTCGTATTTAGACGAGTTTTTAAGTACTTTAAAATTGTAAGAAATAGCAAAAATATCTCGAAAATTGTCAACTCCACGAAAAAAGTGCACATGACATAAAGTATGAGATCTGCCTTTTGTGCACAAAGTTTTTGTCTATCTGTTAAGGCTTACCAGTTATGTTAAGTTCAGAAAAATATATCCAGAATGAAGAGCTTGTTTACGGGTTATTTCCAGAAAATTCAAAATAAAAATGTTATTTTTAATGTAAATATCTTTTAATATTCGGCATTTTAATAAAAATCATTAGAGCCATTTTTGAGAAAATCAAATCTTTCGAAAATGTTTCCATGTAAAGGGTACTTTGAGGTGGAGTGATTTTCCTTAAAATCTTCGTGTCGCATCATTGAAAGATACTAAACATAAATCCAACTGACTTTTCATTTTTGAGTTATCGTGTTAACAGACATGACACATTTCCGAAAATTCTTTTTTGAATACAGGGCACCCTAAAGCGTGTATTTCCAATATCGAATTTTTGGACGCAATGCTATACATTCTCTATACTTACTCTCTATATTGTACCTGTAAAAAAGCAAAAACCTTATCTATACGAATTACTGCAATCAAATTTCGAAACCAGGCAATTATTATCGGGAAGATGACAGTTTGTCTCACACTAAGTCTTTTTCTGCCTTAAAATCTTTCTCTCTGGTTGCATTCCTCTAATTGAATTACTTATAGCTGCTTCTTTTACTATAAATTCTTAGTATGGCTTCCTTCGGAAGGGAGGTAAAGCTGTTGGTCCCGTATTGTAGATTTACGGCACGTAAAGAACCTCAAGTCTGATAGAGAGACCTCTGAGAAAATTAAGTGGTCTTTCACGCCCAATTTGAATGGGATGCTGAGAACCATAGCAGTTAAAGAGCGTCCATAAATAAAACTTCATTTCATTTTTCATTGTTTGTTTTACTATTTGTTGTATTTTTCAAGCATACAAACTGACCGCTTGCCTGGTATCTTCATTTCAAAATTGAAGGTAATTCTTTTTACTTTCTCTACTTAGTTCATAACACATGGATAGAGAGGGTATTGCACTCTTCCCAAAAATTTGACAGCGATATTTCACCAGAAATACAAGATTTAGGATCGATTTTTTTTAAATATATACTTTAAATTTTTTGGGAATAGCCTCTGAAAACCTCTTTATTTTAGATGAATTTTACAAAATTTTTGTACAACGGCTAAATCGTAAGAGATAGACAAAAACTTAATATACAAATATTATGAAGATTTAAAATACAAAATTTATGTCATATACTTTTTCTTGTAGAGTTCACCGATTTTTTAGATCTTCCTTGTTATTGATTTCAATTCTAAACTACCTGGATACAAAAGGTATTGTATTTCATTCAAATATGCTATATTGAGATTTCACCCGAAAATACATGTTTGAGATCCCCTGAATCCAAATAAGGCTTGTGAAGGATGAGTTGGTTTTGTTGGTGAGGGGTGAATTGAGTAACATTAAACAAATGCCTCTCCTTTTTAAAAAAAAATATTTGACCAAAATTTAAACTTTTTTAACAAATTATTTGAATATAATATAGCACATTTTGCTATTGTAGACTCAGTTTTCGGTTAACCTTTTATTGGTAACAGGTGTGTGTGTGTTTGTCTGTGAAATGAAATAAAATTAAATTAAATTGAGTTTTATTTATGGACACTCTTTAACTACAATGGCTCTAAATTGAAAGACCACTTAATTTTGCTGAGAGGCTCTTTATCAATCTTGAGTTTCTTTTAGATGCCGTAAATCTACGACACGGGACAACCTCCCTTCCGAAAAAAGCTATGCTAGGGATTTTTACGCCCAAAAGTATCCATCGCTACCAGGATAGCTCAAAAAGAAAAGTCGGTTAAAAACCAAACTTGGTATTTTAAGTTCAGTATCTTCCAAGGATATACACAACATTTTCAAGAAAATCCCCCCATCCCCAATATTTTTCGAATATTTTGATTTTCTCCAAAATGGCTCTAACGATGTTTATGAAAATATCATATAAATAAAATATTTTCATTTCAAACGAAATGTTTGCATACCTTGCATTTTCTGCAAAAGTCTCTGAAGACCTCTTCATTCTTAATGATTTTTGTATAACTAGTAAACTGTAAGAAATAAACAAAAACTGAAGAAGTTATAAAACACACAATTGATGGCTTATATATTTTTCTGCACAGTTAACCGTTTTCGATTTATTCCGAGCTATTGGTTTTAGTTTTAAGATACTTAAACTTTTCCCAAACGGGAGGTATCTTTATTTTCGTGTGTTTTTTATTTACTCCTAGCAGACAAAGAGAATCGAAGTTCAATTGTTTCACTTAGCGACCAGCTTTTAAAAGAGCTGATTATGGCTTTAGTCTAGTGTATTCCCTCATTTTCCTCTACTTACAAAAGAGCAAGTAATAAGATCAATTCTGACAATGTTTGTCTTGATTAGCATGACGTAGATAAGATAATCTTGTGTAAGGAAAGTATGCCTGTGGAACAGGTAGCGAAAGCCATGTGAATGGAACACATCAGATTTTTATGTTATACCTAGGACTATCAAAGCAAGGTGGACCGAGTTTAAAGGTTTATGACATGGTGCCTAAAATGATGCTTAATATGCAGTATTTTTCGCATACTGTCTTCCTTTGATGGTTGTAGTCTTTTGGATCATATCCATTCATATGATAATGTATATAATTCTATTCAACAGGAAAATCTGGTCGAAAAATGTGGTCATCGAGTTTCATCTTTGCTTAAATTTGCATTGTCTCTATATTGGCAGTTTCATACGAAAATACTGATATAGAAAAAATGCAATGAATTATACTCGCTGGTTTTCTCTTATTCTGGGGTGCGTTCAAAGAATTAGGCCCAGCTTTTATTGGGCAACACCCCTCTCCTCGCTCAATCCTCTTGCCGTAGCTTTGGCAGCACTGTCAGTGGTGGCTCAGGCTATTGAAAGAAATGTTTTCAACATAAGAAAACATAATTTAAAATAGAATGGGAGAAGAAATATTGTGTGTACTCAAAACGATGAGAATGTGAGAAGTTTATTGTGGCCCCAAAGTATTAATTGATGTCAAAAGCAGTAATACGTACAAAAATCATACTACGATATCGGTTAAAGTTAATACTTAGTTGATATGAGTAATGAGAGTAATTCAAAATGTGTTTTAATGTGAATCGCGCTATAATTATTCAAGATACGATTATAAAATAATCACATAATGTAATTTCCTACAGACTTATACATATACCAAAGGAGAGTTCAATGTACTATATTTCACAAAAGTAAATACCCACCGTGCGATGGGTCACCTAATTCAGATGTCCTTGCATAGGTGGTATGAGAATAAAATTAGCCATATGCTTTCTTTTCCCTTTGTGGTGAAGTGAGAATGGCAGCCATCCGTTCACCTCGCAGATTTGGAAACAAATATTTCAGCAATCATTGTAAACAAACGGGAAATTATTGCTAACTCAACATCAATACACTTGCAGAAAATGTGTTCTTATTGTGTTTCAATTAAGTAATGAGTCTAAAGAAAAACATTTTTAATGTTGGGTGCTTTGTTTGCAAAAATAAGGTTAATCTGTAATAATTGTCTGTGTGGTAAATGCGTGCAGCTACTGAACAGCAGGTAAGTCGGGAAGTGAATCGGATAACGCACTATTATTAATATTATTATTATTATTATTATTATTATTATTATTATTATTAGTAGTAGTAGTAGTAGTAGTAGTAGTAGTAGTAGTGGTGGTAGTGGTAGTGGTGGCGGTGGCGGCAGCGGCAGCAGTAGCAGTAGCAGTAGTAGTAGTAGTAGTATGTTTTTTGGAACATTTTTATTTATGTGAACGGACAAAATATAAATTTGACAGATTAATGGATCATTTTTGTGATAAAACTCCTCTCATAGAGCAGCAAATTACATGGTTGGTTTTATTTCGCTTAACGTTGTAATATTTTCCGCCGTCTTACGAACGTTGCAATACCATTGAGATGTTACAACTAAATGCTTTAAAATATAAATTGCAAATGCTGCACATAAAACGGACAATTACTTCCAATTCAACTGGCAAACATTCCTCCCTAAATCAATATTTCCCTTTATACATCCGCATTCAACGGCAATTTGTCTATAATTCTCGAAAACTATTATCAGGTAAAAGGATTTGTTTCAATAATGTATTTCTAATACTTATATTAGCTTAAAATGCATAAAAGAAATCATTGATATCTCCTTCAAGCTAGGAGGTTTCGCTAGATAGGAAGGAAATTTAAATGTTAGTGGCAAAAAAAAAAAAAAAAAAAAAATCTTTAGAAATGTTTATTGAACTCAGTATAATTACATTCCTTTACAGTTAATTATATATCAATGCAACAAAATTACAATGACATGTGAAAATAGTACTCAAAATTATCGTAAGAAAATGAATTTAATATATTATATACCATACGAAGGAGTTTAATAGAATAAAACTTATATTAATGCCCACAAAATACATTCTAAAACGTAGCAAATGTCAGTGAATAAATTAATTAGTGGTACATTAAACCGAGCACAATATAGTTGTGGATTGTTTGTACGTGAGGTAACTTTTGCACCTAGCAGTGTTGTCATCATGTTTACTCCCAGCAGTATACGATGTAGCCTTGTCCCCATTAAACTGGATGCTTAGAAGTGGGCCTTTATCCTGATTCTCCATGCTTGATGAGTTGGTCACGATGAATAATTTCCAAGAATTAAAGACGTTTGTGAATATTCCGTTTCAGAAAATAAACACACAGGATATGAAGTTCAGACCGCCACCGCCACGGACAGCGACTTAATAACCTCGGTTATTTCTCAGTTGGCAGGTTACGCTTTATTCACCTAATATAACGCCGTACTCTTGCTAACTTAGCAACAACTTTCCTTGCAAAGTATCAGGTTCGTGATACCCGGGAAATGGCAGATTTTTTACTTTTCCTTCTATATATCAATTACATTTATTTAGGGTATGAAAAGAAAAGCTAATCTAGTACAAATCTGAATTCATTGTGCACTGTAAATTCCTTTAGATGCTTTTGTTAGTGAAGATGATGCTTAAAACGATATAATAATAATAATAATAATAATAATAATAATAATAATAATAATAATAATAATAATAATAATTACATGTTCCAATTGTTAGTTATTTGAAAATATTGGATAGGTAGATCGAGAGTGATGAATTCAATGGCAGAACCGGAATTTGTAGCACAGATCTCCCGGTTCAAATCCCTGTGGTATTAAATTTTTCAATATTTTTCAATCCAATTCCAGTCCTACACACGGCTATGAGGAAAAACAATTTTCAAATTTTGCCATTCAGATTCATGTTCGTACATGACAGTGGATTGAAAACTGAATACATGGTGACTCACAGGCTCCATTTATATTTTAAACCTAAAAATATTATATTAATAAGTATTATTATATCAAATCTTCCTTTAGTAGGAGAGTGATGCTTTGCAAACTAGAGTTCCATATTAAATCTTGTTTGCAATGAATAGGCAACTTTTGTCTTCTTTCGGGTTTCCATCATGCCTTAGTTCATTTATTCGGAGTATCCACATTCAGTCAACCACCTTGCCAGACATTTGTAAAATAAGATAATTATTGGTAATTTATTGAATAAGAGAGTTAATATAAAAAAGCTGCTATCCTCCATTCACATTACTTTCTCTACCTCTCTTTAACAAATTTGTTAATAAGCTTATTCTTCAATCTACTTTAAGCTAATCGAGATAAACATTAGCAGAAACGGTCTTATTGCTTAGTTCTTTATTAAGTGGAAGGAAAATAAGCGAATACACTAGGCTAACCTGGCAGTCAAATGTTTAAAAATATAGTCACTATGGGGTTGAAATCCTTTTCATTGCGTCGGCATGAGTTGACAAGATCCCGTATGAGAAAAGTTTAAGTATTTTAAAACTGAAACCAATAAATAATACTGAATATCTGAAAAACGCTCAACTCCACGTAAAAATGCATATGAAATAAATTGTGCGTTTTAATGAGATCTACATTTTTGTGCAGTAAGGTTTTACCTATCTCTTACGGTTTACTATTATACAAAATTCAAAAAAAAAAAAATCATCCAGAGTAAAGAGGTCTTCAGAGGCTATTCCCAGAAAATGCAATACCTATATACATTTTATTTGTCATGTACATATCTTGAATAAAAGAGATTTTAATCAAAATCGTTCGCCATTTTTGAGAAACTCAAAAATTTCGACATTTTTTCAATGTAAGGGGTAGTTGGGGTTGGGGGATTTTCTTGAAAATCTTCGTGTCGTTTCCTTGGAAGATATTGAACTAAAATACCAAGTTTGGTATTTAACGGACTTTTCGTTTTTGAGTTATGCTGCCCATAGGAACACACACACACACTCACACACACACACACACACACACACACATACACAAACACAGAGCGTCGAAAAGCTTCTCGAGTATTCTAATGACAATTATATGAGAGCTCCATACATAATTTTTCTATGACGTGTAGATATACACTAAATATTTAAATATCCTATATACGAAAGATGATCTCCACCGACCGCTACGGGTATTGAACTCATGCGTCGATAACAAATAAATTTCGATTCACGGCGACAGCTGATTTGCAAGATGGAGACTGAGGTATTTTGCCCTAGTGATATTGATATGGTGTTTAGTTCCACGGCTCCTGATATAAGAGAGCAGACAAGTAATGATAAAAATTTACTTCCATAGAAATCAAAAAAATATCTACGAAAAGTTATATGATAAATCCATAGCATGGAGAATAACAAAAAATGTAGCTTCATTCTCAGAAAATTCCTCAAAGTTTACTTTGAAGAAATGTCGAAAACAATGAAATCCCCAATCTTGTGGACAAATTATTCAGTATTGAAAACTACTCTAAATGTGAAACATGGAAATGATATATCCAAAATAAAAAGTTGTGCTCACTGTTAAAACAGAAATTGGTGGGGTACAATGGGAAAAAAGCTAAAATAGTTTCCACAAAATTAAAACAAGTGAAATGAAGCACCCGACAATAAATATCTACTAATAAAGGTATGCAAATATAACTATTCTCGTAAAAATAAATATTTTGGTTGGAAGTAGAGCAAGCGCATGCCCTAAGGTTGTTGATTTCCTCGTCTCATGATGCCAATGTCATGACCTACTTTGCTTTGTTTACGTATAATATTATGAGTTTATATTCGGTAAATAATTACATATTCTTATAATTCATATATATAATTAAATATTCTTGGAGGTTTTTCTACGTGTAGGATGTTTCTGTAATGTTATACAGATTAGCAGGCAGTGAACAGCCACTAGTAGGGTAGCGCAAAAGCGTGAAAATCTGTATGGAAATGATTTTCATTTCGATATAGATTTTTAAGCGTAAATGAACGCACTTCAGTATATGAGTATAAATATACCTTTCAACATCGCAAGACATCATTGGCATGCATTCATACACGCATTTTCTATACCAAGATACAAATTCTGAAAAATTATTTCCTTTACTAACCTCACATGCGCATAAAAAACAAAACTAATCGAATTGTTAAACAAAAATTGTAATTCAAATGAACTGAAGAAAAAAGTGATAACTTTTCTACTGAGGTTTGAAATAAAATAAGTTTTACAAGTTTAGGTCTTAATGTCCCATTTTTTTTTTCTTTTTTAATATGTTTCACACATTAGCACCCAAGCTTTCGTACTTACCTAAGGGAAAAAATACGTTAAAACCTAAAAGTTCGGGCCCTAGTTATTAGGTAACCAGTTTATACTACGTGAACCTCTTCGCCTGTAGTTACGAGAATTCTCGGGTTACCTCGCTCGTGAGCTCTAGTTGTGGATACACGAGATTCTCGTTGCCACACTCTCGAGCAGTGGCGTAGCCTACGACCGCCTCTAGATGAGCACTTCCCGTATGTGAGAAGTTTGAAGTACTTTAAAATTGAAACCAACAGGGCATGCCTCTGAAATTGTTAGCTCTTCAAACATGTGTATGGCATAATTTGTGTGTTTTAACGAGATTTACATTTTTGAGCTGTAGGTTTTTGTCTATCTCTTACGGTTTACCAGCTATGCAAAAGTCATTCCGAATGAAGAGGACATCAACGGCTTTTCCCAAGAAACTCAGGGTATACATTTTATTTGTCATATGAATATATTTAAAGTAAAGCGTTTTAATAAAAATTGTTAAAGCCATTTTTTTTTTTTTTTTTTTTAGAAAATTGAACATCTCAACAAATGTTGCATGCAAACAATAATTTAGGGTAATCTTCGTGTCGTATTCTTGGAATATTCTAAACTTAAATGCCAAGTTTGGTATTTAATACACTTTTCGTTTTTGAGTTATGCAGCTATGCACACATACTCTCTCTCTCTCTCTCTCTCTCTCTCTCTCTCTCTTGTTCTCTCTCTGTGACCTTTTTATATAAATGCTTTTGGATCCAGGGTTTCTCAAAAATGTATTTCCGGTGAAATCTCGGTGTCCAATTTTTGGGTGGAATACGATACCTTCGCTACCTACTTCGTACGTACATGCTGGAAAGAAACAGTATGAGAAATGCGCCAATGCTTCTACAAGGATAAGAGTTATAATTGTTTTAAAGAAAATACCAATTTATAAGACTGCACAAAAATTAAAACTGTCACTTTTTAATCATTTTCGCCATTTGATTTCCCCTTGAAGTCCAATCAATAAGAGTTGAGTCAACGAACGCTAGTGTGGAACGTAGGTTACACTTAAAGAAACCAGAACTCTTGTAATGTTAGATCAATAAATCCTGATGAACTTGTGCTTCTTAACGTAATAAATTAAAAATTACAGATTAAAAAATGTGGTCTTACATTCACATGATCTGCCTCTTCTACAACAAACTATCCTTACAGAAGCTTATTGTTCTATCTACTTCATGCTAAACGATATAAACATTATCATTTTTTTACTACAAATTTCACTTTAGCTACAAGGGAAACAATAATGCTTAAGTGACAGTCAAATATTTTATGAGTGGGTCTCTATGTGAAGGATTTTAAATTCCGCTCTCCTTACATAACAAGGATGAAAAAAGAATAATGAATTCCCATTTGAGGAAAGTATTAATTATTGAGCAATTTAAACCACTTACAAGGAATACCTCAGAAATGCTTAACTCTACAAAAAATAAAAATAAATGTATTTGACATAAACCGCTTACAAGGAATACCTCAGAAATACTTAACTCTACAAAAAATAAAAATAAATGTATTTGACATAAAGGAGAACTACATGTTCTGTATAGTTAGGTCTTTATCTATCGCTTGAGGTTTATCAGTTATACAAAAGTCATCTACATAAAGAGGATTTCAGAGGGTATTTCTAAAAATTCAAAGTATGTGTTTCATTTGTCATGAAAATATCTCACATGCATGGTGTTTTAATCAAAATTGTTTGCGCCATTTTTGACAAAGTACAATTTTCGAAAAATGTTCCACGTAAAAGTTAGTTTGGAGTGAATATGTTTTTGTAATATCTATCCTTAGCATGTGCTCAAGTTATGTATCAAGTTTGCTATTTGACCGGCTTTTCGTTTTAGAGTGCGCCATTTACACATACTCACACCTATCTTTAAAAATGTGTTTTTATTTATTCAGTGAGCTCCAAAACATATATTTTTTATTAAATATTGACATCGAATTCTTTGGTGGAACAAAATACATCCTATACAGTAGAGAGAGGAAAAACATTAATGGTAGTATACTTGGAATATGCTGAAGTTATACATAAATTTTGTTATTTAACCGATTTTTCGTTTTTAAGTTGCACTGTTTACACATACACACACCTATTTTTAAAAATGTTCTTTTATTTATCCAGGGACATAAAATACATCATATACATAGAGAGAGGAAAACATTATAATGGTTTGGAATAATTCCATAATTTTAACTGCCTCATTCATATCTTTCAAGTTGGCGTTTTCAATATGCATTTGTGTTTAAACAAAATGTTGCTTTTGTTTAACTTTCTCTTTTGCATACTTAGTCTCTTTCGCTTCTCCCTATAATTTGCATTTGTTCTTCCCTTTTCTTTTTTAAGTTAGAAATTGGCGTTTGCCTCCGCTAGTGGAAATGGCTGCAAAGTACGAAATGCAAAACACCATTAAACTTTAGACTTAACCGTTGCTGCTGCATACGCAAAGGAAAGAGGCAGATTGTTTATTGGCATAACAGCGTGCCTCCCAGGTGCATGTAAATTGGGTGTTTTTCCTTACAAAACCGTGGAATCCTAATTAATTCGAACCATCAACGAGTTGGTTATCTGCAGCCTTATGAAGTACAAATGCTCTTAGCATAAGTTCAATTTCCAATATAACTTGGGTAGGCGTCTAAGAAAAAGGGCGAAGGGAGGAGAATCAAGTTTCTTATATCTATCCTTCCCTTGCATGTAAGTTGGAGGGAGGTAAGGAAAAGAGGTAACATCTGGAGAAGGAGATAGAAGCCCTTGGGTAATTACCCATACAGCGGCAGTCGTTTATATTCGTTTATCTCTTTGCTAAGGTAGCGCAACCGTATTCTTAGTGGCGTCCTCCTCCTCTTCGCCACGGTTTGTATATTCCGAGCTCGTGTATACAGATGATTCATTAGGACGCCTGCCGCCATGCCTTCCATTTCCACACAGTGATCTCTTTGCGCATAAGAGATGTGGTCGAGTCAAGGGGTTGGGGTAGAGGAAGCTACTTCTACTTTGCTGTGACAAGGACCCTGAAAAGAAGGATGGATTGGATAAGTGCGACTCGAGACTTCCAAATGATATCTCTCCTCATCCTCCATCCCCGTTCTCCTCCTGCTTCTTTTTCGTTCGTTCGGGAAAGAAAGAACGTCACACATCCTACTTTGCTATTCTTAACGTGTTCCCCGCCTTCCAACTTATTCTCATTAGACACACACTTTCTCCCTTCTACTTCTTTTTTTGTCTTTTCGTTTTTCCTCCCTCTCCTGCCCTTTTGCGTTCATCAGCCTTTTTTTTTTTTTTTATACCGAACGAACGCAGGAGCCAAGCTATGGAACGGTGGACGAAGTTTCTTTGCTGGCGTCCACAAGGAAACGTATTCGAATTCCGGACGGGTCTTCAGGCTAGAGTATCTCTAACTTTAAGTCTCGAAGTCAAGTTCAAGAGTGGAAACTTAATGATCTGTTCTCTTCGTAACAATGGGACCAATTTATTGGCGATTTCTTCTTAATACACAAAGGATAGCTATGGGCTACAATAGGCTGTGAATCTTTTTGGCGTAAACTATTGTTTTATATAGGTTATTCTTGTATATATTAGGTCAAAATAGTATAGAATGATGTAAACATTAAAAACCTTTAAACTGAGTTGTTTAAAAAACGAATAAGCATGTTTAAAATTACGCGAGATATTGAACGATTATTCTTTCTCCTTATTAATGACCGATATATCGATCACACGATATTCACAACGTCTGTGCTTTAGCTGTTAATAATTATACATTATACATTTCTTCAATTTAATTTCTTACCTCTTGACGAATTTGTGTGTTTTAATTTAGATGTTCCCTTCCCCTGCATGACCTCTGTTTATACCTCTGCACCCTTTTTACTTCCCTATCACGTATCAACTGGGCAGAGAAAGGATTGTATTTCACCCATGTTCGATGTCGAGATTTCACCGCAATTAGGTTTTGAGATCCCCTAATTAAAATCACTTTTAAATAAAGTCCTCTTTCTCTCTCTCTTTCTCTCTCTCTCTCTCTCTCTCTCTCTCTCTCTCTTTTCCTGCGTGTGTATCCGTCAGTCCTTGTTTATGTGTTGCCTTTGTTTGATACAGATTATTCAAACATGAAAATTCTGTTAGATATCTGTTACACTAAACTATAATTTACATCATTTTTCGATAGTGTTGATGTTCTCAAAATGGCTCTAACGATTTAAATTATAATGCCACATATTTAAGATATTTTATAACAATTAGAATGTATATCTTAACTTTTCAGCGATTAGTACTCTTCATTCAAGATGAGCTTTGCGTAACTGGTAAAGTCTAAAAATATAAGTCTCGTTAAAGCACTCCATTTTATCACATCCATTTTTTGTGTAGTTAAATATTTCCAAGACATTTCTTTTTATTGATTCACATTTTCCAATATTTATACAAATCTGAAATAGGAAGCCGTCATTGTTTTTAATACACAATCTTTTCTACATATACATGTATTTGCCATGAAAATATCTTAAAATACAATAATTTTATGAAAATCGTTAGACCTATTTTTGAGAAAAATGAAAATGTTCGGAAAATATTCCATGTGATGGATAGTTTTGGGTAGAGCGTTTTATTGAAAAGCTTCGTTTCGTTCCCTTTGAAAGCTACTGAAAATAAACATCAAGCTTTCTATTTAACAGACTTGATTTGTTACATATGTTGTTCAGACATACACACAGATTCCTTGTATTCATTCAAAACGTGTGTTTATGATGAGATCTGTATTGAATTTGTGGGCGGAAAGTAACACATCTTCCTATGTATATTTTACGTGGCAGAGAGTTCCAAACTTATTTTGCAAATATACTACCAATATTGTACTAATTTTGCCATTTACGTCGTATGTTGATCTTAGAAAAGTATACTCTGTCTTTTTAAATAATATATTAGTAAACATCATTGGTAGTTGTTAAACAGAAAATCGTTCTGTCTATGAACGCCTTAAATAAAAAGCAAAAAATCTGATGTGTTCCATTCACATTGCTTTCTCTATCTCTCTGTAACAAATTATTGTTAATAAGCTTATCTTTTATTTATTTCATGTTAATCGAGGAAAATTGGTAGAAATAGTCTTATTCCTTGCTTTATTGTACATACAAGCGAAATAAGGGAGTACCATAGGTTAAAGTGAAAGCCAAAAGCTGGTTGCTATGTGACTGATGTTCCTTTTTTTGTGTGGACAGGAGTTGACAAATTATGTATGAGAAAAGTATTAAGTTTTTCAAAGCTGAATCCAATATCAAGGAATATTTCAAAAACGATCAACTCCACGAAAAAAATGTATATAACATAAATTGTGTGTTTAAACGTGCTCTACATGTTTTGTGTGTTAAGCTTTTGTCCATCTCTTACGGTTTAGTAGTTATGCAAAGTTCATCCAGAATAAAGTAGTCTTCAGAGGCTATTCCCAGAAAATTCAAAATATACATTTTATTTGTCAGGTAAATATCTTTAATATATGATATTTTAATCAAAATCGTTAGAGCCATTTTTTAGAAAATCAAACTTTTCGAAAAAAGTTCCATGTAAAGGGTAGTTTGGGGTGGGGGGATTTTTCTCAAAATCTCTGTGTCGCATCCCTGGAAGATACTAAACTTAAATACCAAGTTTGGTATTTTACCGACTTTTCGTTTTTGAGTTATCGTGTTCACAGACACACGGACACACGGACGCACACACACGGACCTTTTTGTGAAAATGCTTTTTTTAGATAAAGGGGACCCTAAAACATATATTTCCGGTGAAATCTCGGTATCGAATTTTTTGGTGGAGTGCAATACTTTCTCTATTCACTATTTACATAGTGCGTATAGAGAAAGTAAAAATCACATAACAGTGGAATTTGAAATTTGAGTCAGAAATTGTTTAATCATTCACATAGAATTTTCAAAGACATTATCTCACCCTAAAATATCTCTTTATGGAGAATTTTAATTGTTTTTCATTTTCTCAAAATGGGGCTTAGAATATTGTATTAAGATATCATGTGTATAAAATATTTACATGACTAATAAAATGGATGTCGAGTTTTCAATAAATGGCCAGGGATGTTATTTTTATTCTGAATTGATCTTATATATTTTTTTCTACCCGGTAAAACATGGGCTGGTTAAACATACGGGATGCTCCACTCCCTCCACATCCATAACTAACAAAAAGCTTAAAAATCGGATTTGTTCAATTCATATTACTTTCTCTAGCTATTCCATGTACAAGTTTTCTTATAGAAGATTGCTCTTTTATTTATATCATGCTAATCAAGATGAGCATTAGTTTAATTAGTTTCATTATTTGCTTCCTTGTAGGTAGAAGAGAAATAAGGGAATACATTAGGCTAAAGCGATAATCAAATATTTTAAAAGCTGGTCGCTGTGTGAAACAATTGAGGTCCTGTTTCAGAAAATTTAGGTAGTTTAACATCGAAACCAATTACAATGAGTGTCTCGAAAACGGTCCACTCTACAAGAAAAGGGTATAGATATGTCATAAGTTAGTGTTTTAGAGAGATCTACATTTTTGCGCAGTAAGTTTTTGTCTGTCTCTTATGGTTTAACCATTAGGCAAAATTCTGCAAAACTCATCTAGAACAAACATCTTTAAAGGCTATTCCGAAAAAATTTAAAGTTATAGTTTGTCATGTAAATATCTTTAATGTGTGGTTGTTTTAATTAAAATCACTAGAAACAATTTTGAGAAAAACAAAATGTATAAATAAAATTATTCCGCATAAACAGTAATTTGTGGGGAGGGGTTTTCTTGAAAATCTTCGTGCCTCATCCTTGAAAAATACTTAAAATAAATACCAAGTTGGGAAATTAACATCTTTTCGTTTTTGAGGTGCGTTGTCCACAGAGACACACATACGGACTTTTTTCAAAAAATGCTTTTATCAAACTCTGGGGACTTCAAAACATGTTTCCGGTGAAATTTCAACTCAAACTTGGGTGGAATATCTTCTCTAGATGCCATGTACAGTATGTACATGCGTGTTAGAGAAACTAAAATATGACCATGCTTCCCCTATGGTCCAATGGTCTGGGAGATTCTGAATTGGATTGCCGGCTCTTTTTTATTTGTTTGTTTGTTAAGTAGAGTCACTTCCTACCCTCCGCTAGGATCAAGCCAGATGACACAATCTTAACGGTAAAGTTGGCATTTGCCCATTTTGACTCAAAGGCTTTTCATAATTTTCCCGGGTGACACGCGAGTACTATTGTGGTTCTATCACGAATTTCCTATTCATTATTTCGTGTACCCATCACATCATTCATTATCATATATCAGAGTTGTAGGACTAAGTGACGACGTTCGGCATGTTGCAGTTGGACGTTGGATGTGCACTTTGTAGTCGTGTCAGAACCACTGGTCAGACCCCACCTCCAGGTGCTCTCAGACGGATATCGTTTCGGGTACCCTCGTTAGCTCGGGTTAATATGAGTCAGCCCGAAAGGATATATATGATCTGGAAACGTTTGGTAGTCTGTCCAGGCTTACTGAGCCAGTTGGCATGTCAGGAGGTCATGGGATCGATTGTCGTGACCTACTTCTCTGACCCATGAGTTTTCGGAGGTTTTCACGAATCACTAGGCAAATACTGAAGAAGTTTCTTTATTCCCCAAAATTTCCTGTCTCTTCATTTTATCTCCATTTGATCCAACTGGACTATCTTAGGGTTATAGGTGAATTGAAATTGAATTTTATTAATTTGACTATTTTGGCAGAAAGAGTGTAACAGATTTAGAATCTGTAAATATGATAGATAATCATAAGTCGGCGAAGCCTATCGGGGTGGCGCCCTACCTTGGAGATGACTTGCTTTGGAAATACAGACCTCAGCGGTGGGATGGCGTTGGAAGTCGTTTATAGACCGGGGAAGTTCTTTCAGACCAGGGGTGCGGGTTCCTAGCGCTCCCCGTATCGAGATGGAGAACCACTTGGAAACTATAAGGCACCCTCCACGGTGGTTCCTTTTCCACCGTCCGGCTTTGGCCGCTCGTTGTAATTGCTCCTATCCTCTGGAGATGACGTACAGCCAATGCCTGCAATGAGGAATCTTCTCCGAAAAACCTCTCTCTCTCTCTCTCTCTCTCTCTCTCTCTCTCTCTCTCTCTCTCTCTCTCTCTCTCTCTCACACACACACACACACATACACACACACAAAACACGCACACATACTGCCCAGGCTTGCGCTCTTCATCATCCGGATCAGATTGCTCTTCCGGTGTGTCCCCTCATCCCTCCTTCACAGGGGCCACGATAGAAGCACAAAGAGTTAGGAGCCTTCATGCCGTGTTCTGTCCCAGTTGAGGGGGTCCCTAATAGTCCGTACTTTACCTTTCATCCTTTACAAAGGCTCGAATAATGAATGAGAAAGTGAATGTGAGCATTTTAATGATAAAATGTATAAAGTTACACATGAAGGAAGAGAAACACAGTAAAAAAATCTGATGTGTTCTATTCACATGACTTTCTCTACATCTCTGCAACAAATTATTGTTAAAAAGCTTATGCTTCTATTTATTTCATGCTAATTGAGAAAAAACAGTATAAATATTCTTATTACTTACTTGTAAGTGAAAGCGAAATAAGGGAGCACCATAGGTTAAAGTGATACTCAAAAGCTGGTTGCTATGTGACTGAAGTTCCTTTGTTTGTATGGACACAAGTTGACAAATTCCTATATGAGAAAAGTACAAGTTTGTCAAAGCTGAAACTAATCTCAAGGAATATCTCAAAAACGATCAACCCCACGAAAAAAAAAATAACATAAACTGTGTGTTTTAAGGTGCTCTACATGTTTTGTGTGGTAGATTTTTGACCATCTCTTGCGGTTTAGCAGTTATGCAAACTTTCGTATAATTCATCCAGAATAAAGTAGTCTTCAGAAGCTATTCCCAGAAAATTCAAGATATACTGTTGTTTTTCAGGCAAATATCTTTAATATACGATATTTTAATCAAAATCGTTAGAGGTATTTTTAAGAAAATCAAAATTTTCGAAAAAAAATTCCACGTAAAGGATAGTTGGGGGTGGGTGGATTTTCTTGAAAATCATCGTGTCGCATCTTTGGAAGAAACAAAACTTAAATACCAAGTTTAGTATTCAACGGTCTTTTCGTTTTTGAGCTATGCTGTCCACACACACACACGCACACGCGGTCCCTTTTGTAAAAATGTTTTTTTTTTATTCAGGGGGACCCAAAACATGCATTTCCGGTGAAATCTCGGTAGTCGAATTTTTGGGTGCATTACAATACCTTCTCCATACGCTATGCACATAGTACGTGTAGAGAAAGTAAAAACGCATGAACAGTTGTTTCTTAATTCAAAGCTCCCCAGAGAGCCTCTTATCTGGTGGTTAGCATGTTAGTTAGAAGCTTGCATTCGAGTCCCGTCTGGAGAATGGACAGCTCTTTACCCTTTCCAGAGTCCATAAGTATGAATGAGTGTGTGCATGTGTGATTTAAAATAAAGCTTATCAGTTACATTCACATGCCTATATCCTCTACCCACTCTACAACAAACTATTATTCAAAAACGTGAGCATTCTTCTAACTACAGCACATTAATTCACAGAAACGTTTTGTAAATGCTTTTATTGCATATGTCCTAGTAAATACAAAGAAATAAGTGAATATACTAGGCTAAAGTAATAGTCAAACCTTGCTATGTAAGGATTTTGAAATTCCATTATATTTCTCGACCACACCAAAAAAGCGACACTGCATTTGAGAAAGTATTTCAATTCTTAAAGCAATAGCAAGAGATATTTTGTAAAATTTTAAGTCCATAAAACTTTTATAGGATAGAAATTGCTTGTTTTAATGGGATATGCGTTTTTGAGTAGTAATATTTTACTCTCTTTTTACGGTTAACTAGCTATGCAAATGTCATCCAAAATAGAAAGACTTAAGAGGCTCTAATTAGAAAATTCAAAATATGCATTTCGGCTGTTATAATACTTCTTAAACATAAACTAAATGAATAAAAATCGTAAAACCCATATTTTAGAAAATCAAAATTTTCGAAAAACTTTTCAAGTATAGCGTTGTTTTGAGTAGGGGGATTTTCTTGAAAGTATACCTGTGGTATATAACCAAGTTTTCGTTTTTGAGACATAAAGCTCACAGACACACAGAATACACTTTTCTAAAAATGCATTTTTGTTTTAAATTCAGGGGCCCAAAAGCGTGTATTTCAAGTGTTATCTCGGTATCGAATTTTGGAGCGGAACACAAAACTTTCTATGCCTACTATGTAATGGTAGAGAGAATAAATTAAGTCCAGTGTAACATAAAGAAGCCTTATAATAAAAGGCAAGTGTTAAAGAGTTAAACAAAATGTTAAACAATATAAAAATAGTGTTTTCTGTATTCAAAATGTGACTTAAATTCCTCCTACTTAATTTAAAAATAATTTAGTCAAAAATAATCATGAGTAGAGTAACTTTATTAGAAGAATGACTAATATTTGTATAAACACTCAAATTTGTAATCGATTATTTATGTGGAATTGTAATGGTAAGAAAAGCCATGTTAAAAACAAATACTGCTCATATATTCATAGGCCTTTAGTAGGGTTTCCCAAAGGCTTTTTGCTCGGAATACAAATGGCTTCGTAATATTTTGAGTGAATATCACTGGTCAAAAAATATAAGATATTAGTGTTAATAGAAATACAATTGGAAGTATTTTGCTGGTTTTAAATTGTTTTACAATATGAGACTTCTTTTGTGTTTATCCTATCTCAAACATTATAATATTTATAACGGTATAGAGTTTGAAGCAACTTTTAAAAGACCTGCATATTTGTATTATAATAGTACAAGTCAAAGTCAACATATGCTGCAAGAAAGTGCCGTCTACTATATTTTATTTATTTGCTCAAAATAAACGTCAACTAACTAAACTTACTTCGTTCCATAAAGCAATGTGCTGCTAACATACGCAAATTGTGCCTAAAACAGTGCACACAACACTTTGTTTGAACTTGTGCAAGTAAAAAGCCTCGTGAACAGCTTCCACAAGCATTATTTGCATCTTCCACCGCCATAGCTGTAGAAAGGGAAAGAACAGACAACAAATATTGTGCTCATAAATAAAGCTTTTGTCACAGAGAGTTACTCGTTCTCTTTATTTGTCTGTGTTGCTGCTCTTTCTTTACGTGCATGCATCCCGTTTTCCATTTTCCTTTCTGTGACATGCTTCCATTTGAACTGTTGACATATTTCATCTCCCGGGAAGTTTTCAGCAGCATTGCACATCTTCACCAAGCGCATTTGAGGGAAGATCGAAAAATTTGGCTAACTAGATGCAGACCATGTTTTCTGGATTAATTGCCATTTAATTGAAAACATTTCTGAAAAATCTGAGATGTTCCATACACATGACTTTCTATACATGTCTGCTACAAATTATTGTTAAAAAGCTTATGCCTCTATTTACTTCATGCTAATTGAGAAAAAAAAATAGCAAAAATAGTCATATTACTTGCTTCCTTGTATAAGTAGAAGCGAAATAAGTGAGTATCATAGGTTAAAGTGATAGTCAAAAGCTGGTTGCTCTGTGACTGAAGTTCCTTTGTTTGTATGGACAGGAGTTGACAATACATGTATGAGAAAAGTATAATTTTTTTAAAGCGGAAACCAATAATATGGAATATCAGAAAAATGATCAACTTCACGAAAAAAATTTATATGGCATAAATTGTGTGTTTTATCTTGATCTACATTTTTTGTGCAGTACGTTTTTGTCCATCTCTTACGGTTTAGCAATTATGCAAAATTCTCTAAAAATGTATGCAGAATAAATTAGTCTTCAGAGCCTATTCCCAGAAAATTCAAGATATACATTTTACTTGGCATATAAATATCTTAAATATAAGAGATTTTAATCAAAATCGTTTCAGCCATTTTTGAGAAAATAAAAATGTTCGACATTTTTTCCATGTAAAGAGTAGTTTGGGGTGGAGCGTTTTTCTTGAAAATCTTCGTGTCGCATCCTTGAAAAATACCAAACTTAAATACCAAGTTTGGTGTTCAACGGTCTTTTCGTTTTTGAGCAGACACGCAGACACACACACACACACAGATCTTTTTGTAAAAATGTTTTTTTTTGGATTCAGGGGGACCCAAAATATGTATCTCGGTGTCGAATTTTTGGGTGGAATGCAATACCTTTTCTGTACATTATGTACATAGTACGTGTAAAGAAAATAAAAATCTGATGTGTTCCATTCACATAACTTTCTCTGCATTTCTATAACAGATTATTATTAAAAAGCCTATTCTTCTATTTCATGCTCATGGAGATTGATATTAGCAGCATTTTTATATAGCTTATAAGTTCTTATACAAGGGAAATTATGGAACACACTAAACTAAACCGACAGTAAAATGTTTTAAAAGCTGATGGCTATGTGATTGAAATTCGTTCTCTATGTATGGCCTGGGGTGCCTGTTTGAAAAAGGTATATTTTAAAATTTAAACCAATAACATGGAATATCTCATTAATGATTAACTGTTGTTTAAGACAGCGTCTAAAATAATATCTTCATTGTGCCCAGAGGTAACTGGTGACTTTCTAATAGGACCTGTCCTTTCAAACGTTCCTGTTATACGTAACATCGTTCAGCATTCCAAAAAGTGTTGTGTGAAGGTTTTTGTCTTTCTGGAATTCGATTTCCATACAGGCGTTCCTGGAATATATGGCGAGTTCACGACCGAGTGAGTCTGCATATCTAATGGGCTGTGAGGTTCATAGGAGATAGTCTTAACTGTAGGTACAGCACATACCTACATATTTACTTTGTGCATTTGTATCTAATGGGGCATGTCTAGCCCTAAAGTGTCTTCCTGTAGTATTCACTAACCCACCAGTGTTCCAGCTGCCAAAATGTTGTGAAGAACATTCTCTAACTACGAAGAACAATCGATAACATGTTAGGTGTTCTAGTATTTTGAAATTGCTTTATTAACTTTTTACGTTTTGAAAATTCCCTTTATTGTTTAAAGTCTTAGTGAATTTTGTTTTTCAAAATAATTAGAAAGAAAATTAAGGACCGAAGACTGAAGAACACGTAAAATGAATTGTCGTTTGTTCTTCATTCGTATACCTTTTTGTTTACACCTAAAATTATTAAAATAACAAACCCTTAACTAACTTTACACCTCGATGGATAATACATAGAGAAGGAAAAAAACTACACGCAGACTGAGAGACTCGCACCGCTAACACACTTGAGGTGATGAGGAAACATGAAATTAACCAGTTGAGCTACAATCATTGCGCCAGCTTGCTGCGTTAAAACTTGTAGGTATAGTGTCACACATGTCTCCCTCTCCGCTTCTGATCTCTTTATAAGTGTTGTAGACCGCTTTTGTAGCTTAAGCTGTTCATTTAGTCTTATTCATTATAATTTACGTTGTAGAACTACGACAGCGATACTATTGATATAACATGTGCTGTAACAGGAGTTATTGAGCACATGCTTTTGAAATGGACGTAACTATTGCTGCTAAGATGTATTTTCCGATGAACAGCAGGCTAGATTTGCATAGTTTCCAAATGGCCGACAAGCATGGTAAGTTCGACCTTATTACTTTCAGAGTATGTTGCCTTCTCCAAAAATAATAAGGAACAGGTGAACCACCTTGTATATGATTTACATTTAAATGTCCAACAGCGTAATTTAAATACTAAGTATTCTGCTAGGTAGAAAGGACATTGGTACTTCAAATCCCTTTTCTGAAAAATTACTATTGCAAATGTTTCATAAAATGAAGTTTTCATCCAATACATTTGCAGTTTTCAGTACAACGTATTGAAATACACTCATTCACATTCTACCAAGGCATGTTGGCTGGTTGTGTCACCTGTTACAGTGTTTTCTTGATCAGAGAATTTCTAGTTCGCGAGTTCGCCACTATGTGCACTCGTCACGCACAGATGGCATTATAATACAAAATGAGGACTTGTGGACGTGAAAAATGGGCATACAGCCCAGGAACCCTTTCTTTCAAAGTGTGGGGTTCTTTTATGAGCAAGCAAACATTATACGGGACCAACGACTTTATCTCCTTTCTGCCATACTAGGGAATTTTACTACTAAAAACTATGCCTGGTTTGAAGTCCCCAACCTTATGTATTTATCACATAAAATATTTAAAATATTGAAAAACCAAAAATAAATCTAAAGATTCTGTTTTTTTTTTTTTGTTTTTTTTTGTTTTTTGTTTTGTTTTTGCTTAAAAGAATGTTACGATTGTAGCCTTTCTTTTAAAATGTAGCTACTTTTTAAAGCGTAGAATTGTGTGCGTTATATTATTTTTTAAATTATATGGCTTAATAAAAATTATCCATATTTTTGAAGTAGAGGAGTTTAAAAGTCAATCGTAGTTTATAACATTTCGAAATTTTCATTGTGAGGGAATTTCCAAATAATTCCAAAATTTATTTTTTAAATTCATATATCGGAAAGTTTAGAAGATATTGAACTGAAATTTAAATCAGATAAAATAATTGCATAACTTTCAAATAAACTAATGAAAACTGTTACACTTATTATATCCAATGATAGTCTCTTAAATATCAGTTAGCAAACCTCATTCATGCAAGAGAGCATTTTTTGCACCATAGAGTTTCAAAAAGAATGTAGTTTTCTTCTTCAGATGCGGGGCATTCCTACTATACGAGATTTCTGGCAATTCTGTGTGCTATTTATTTAGATCATCAGAAAAGTGTTGAGTTTATCAGCAAGGCTGCACGAAGAACTGGAAGATTTGATAACTGGAAGCAAATAGCAAAGCTACACGGAAAGTAGTTGTGTTATATATTCTAGAACAGTGACGTAAAGCAGTATATAAGCAGACAGAAGCAATATGGCTTCAGGGTTACTATACTTAGAGTGATGCACAGAATCTGGGTTGTTTTCTTCCACCCACCCTCCGACCCCTTCCTCCCCCAACCGTGAAAACTTTTGAGAGTTCGGTCGGTGCGGTCTGCTTTATATCCCGCAATTCAGCAAAGTTACGCTAAGAAAGTTTTTCATAAAGCCCTGGAGGCCAGGCGAAGTTGAAAAGATTGTATACGTCAGGACGTGAGGGCGCTTTGTGCACTTTGTCAAAAAAAAACAACGAAATATTTTTTATGATAGTTTCTGGAGCTCCGGAATGAGAGATATGATGCACAAGTCCAACTCTTGCTTATTTGGGCGTGGCAACTCGTTCCAATATATTTATCCACCTCACTAAGAAGATACACTGTTACCTCAGCTTGACAAATAAAGACCATCTCCGATCCGCAGCCATAAAGTTTTGACCGTAATCCTTTCTATGTAGTAACAACTGTTTTATTACAACACTTACTGTTTTATCTAGATAAAATCTGTATGTGAGCGGTTGAAAATAAAGAGAAAAGTGGATTTTAAAAGACGTGAGTGGTCTAAAATTGTCACAATGGCGGTAGGTCTGTGTAGGCTTTGCCCATAGGATAGCGCGCCAACCCTTGACTAAACCTTAGCCATAAAAGGGTAACGGGTACACGGTGGAGAGCAAGACAGTGACTTCAGTGGCGGACTGGCTACTATTTAGTGCTCTATTCATTTTCATAGCATGCATTTGCACATTGTCACATGTTTTTCAATGTTATAGTGAACGTATATTCTTTGACAGTGCATTTAATAATGATTATAAATACAGAATGTACATAAAGTAGACGTTGTGCAGCCTTATATTTTACACCAAACTTAGTAATATTCTAGTATATAATATGAGCTGACATTTACAAGATGTTAAAAATGCAGTGCCTAAACTAATAGGGACGATACAGAGACCTTAACAAATATACGTTGTAAAATATATGTTAAATAAACATTTGTCAAAAACCCACATTGCGTTATCACTGAGGTTGTGTAAGTAATATACGAGTGGAGCGGTCAAAACACATTTTGCCTAACCTTGTTATACCAAATGTTAGTTTGAGATATGTAGTATGTTGTGACACTGCGTCAATAAATAGCGGCAGCACTAGTGCCTGCATGGCAGTTGCAATGTCAACATGAAGCACTACACAAGGTACTTACCCATCGGTGGCGAACGCTCGCACTAATCGCTACGTCATATACTGCACAGGCGCTGTGGAAAATCAGCGCGCATTAAACGACTGTTCAAGAACAGCGGTGTGCTAAACGAAAGTGTTCACTCATCGTGTAGGATGCCCGATTACAGCATTGCCGACATTACAGTTAGTGAGTCATAATAAATCCGATCACTATTGCCTGTGTCTAGTGTTAATCAAATAAATGTAACGTCAGCATAAATGTCCACTTTTATAGCATTGCGTGACGGACTGTGCCATGTGTTCGATCCGCACTAATCCTTCAGTAGTCCACATTCGCTAGACAACAGCAACACTAGCGTCACTGTCAGCGGTATCCTGAACTGGAACGGGCTATAGAACTGCGTGACATACACTTTGTTTACGGTGCGGCTGAAGGCAATAGTTGAAGAGCCCAGTGAATGTACTGCGAACGTTTCCCTGCACGAAGATGTCCACACTATCGCACATTTACTGTAATCCACGATCGACAGGGAAATACCGGCACATTAATGGTAAGCAGGGCTAATGCGGGCAGACCACAGATTGTGTGCACACCTAACGGTGAAGAAGTAGTGTTGTTACTCTTTGAAAACAATCCAGAAATCAGAACACGAGTAATCGATGCTGTGCTCAGTGTTCACCATAGTTTAATATGGAATGCATTGCATGAATAGTTGTTTCATTTTATCGTCCTATGATGGTACAGACGATGGGACCAGATGACTACCCACCTCGTCTGGTTTCTGCAACAGGCGAATGAACAACCATGTTTTCCTGAAGTTATGTTTACAGATGAGTCATTTACAATAGTCGTAATTTGCATGTAAGGTGGGATAAAAATCCAAGTATTACAGTCGTGCGAGGTCATTAGAGAAGTTTTGCAGTAAACATATGAGCCGATACCATGGACAATTATTTACTTGAGCTTTACATATTGTCTGCTCGATACAGGTGGCCATTGTGCACAATCTTCTTGGAAGTTCACCTGCCGTTACTGTTGGAGGAGGTACCCCTAGATATGAGAAGGAGGATGTGGATTCAACATTATGGAGCCCCAGCGCACTTTGCAGAACCAGTCCGAGCAATAATTTGTCTATCGGTGTATCGGTCGGAGAGCAGTGTATCGGTACATTGAACTGCAAGGTCATCTGACCTCACCCCATTAGACTTTTTTCTTTGGGGCTACATAAAAGCTGAGGTATATTTTACTTCTGTTGGCTCGGATATGGATTTGGTTGCAAGAATTGCTGCAGCGGCCACACAAATACGGTCACACCACACATTTTCCAGCTTACACGGGACTCCCTGCTACGTCCATACCGGCTCTGCACTGAGGTTAATGCATTTATAATGGTGATTAAAAACTATAAAGCAATGAAAATGTTTAACACCGATTTCTTCTCAATCACACATAATAACAAAAAATATTTCCGACACATAATTATAGAAGAATGTTTATTTCTTATGGTCTTTGCATCATTCCTATTACTTTGGGTGCGCATTTTTAACACTCTGTACATATGCTTTAGATGTTGCTAGATTAATTTCGAATCGCAATTATGAAATAACAATACAAATACGGAGATTCCATTTTCTGAACTTAACTGAACCTAAGCTGAATCCTATCAAAGAAATGTATGCTGTACAACACAACACTCTGATTTCTTTACACAAGTTACAATCTGCATTCCACAATTTTCATCCCAAATATAAAATCTTTATTTGTGTGTTTGATTGCTGAGCGACGTTTACTCATATTTTCCTTTTTTCAGCCTTTTATCTGTTATTGCGTACCGATTCGCTATATTATGTGTAAGGTTTTTACCAGCATGCAAACGCAGGACACGTTTTAAATTTAAGACTTATAACACTGCTCTCTGCCCATACTTGGGCATTTTCTTACTGAAAACAACTGTTCGCGTAAGTATACAGGATGGGAGGTGAATAAATGCAAATATCCTATAGCGTTTGACAGTGATGATGTGGTGATCAAGTATTTGCATTTTTACTTTCTCTACACGTACTATGTACATAGTGTATAGAGAAGGTATTGGACTCCATCCAAAAATTCGATACCAAGATTTCAACGGAAATATATGTTTTAG
Source organism: Hymenopus coronatus (assembly GCA_030762935.1). Lineage (NCBI taxonomy): Eukaryota > Metazoa > Arthropoda > Insecta > Mantodea > Hymenopodidae > Hymenopus > Hymenopus coronatus. The sequence goes on along the minus strand of CM060890.1, from coordinate 29,828,360 downwards.
GGTCCCCTGTATCCAAAAAAAAGCATTTTCACAAAACGCTCCGTGAGTGAGTGAGTAAGTGTATGTGTGTGTGTGTGTGTGTGTGTGTGTGTCCCCGTGTGTCTGTGAGCACGGTAACTCAAAAACGAAAAGTAGGTAAAATACCAAACTTGGTATTTAAGTTTAGTATCTTCCAGGAATGTGACACGAAGATTTTGAGAAAAATCCCCCCACCCCAAACTACCCTTTACATAGAACTTTTTTCGAAATTTTTGATTTTCTTAAAAATGGCTCTAACGATTTTTATTAAAATATCGTATATTAAAGATATTTACCTGATAAATAATATGTGTATTTTGAATTTTCTGAGAATAGCCTCTGAAGACTACTTTACTCTGGATGAATTTTACGGAATTTTAGATTACTGCTAAACCGTAAGAAATGGACAAAAACCGACCACACAGAAATATTGAGCACATTAAGACACACAATTTATGTTATATAATTTTTTTTCGTTGAGTTTGTCGTTTTTCTGATATTCTTTGTTTTTGGTTTCAGCTTTGAAAAACTTTTACTTTTCTCATACAGGAATTTGTCAACTCCCGACCATACAAAGGAACTTCAATCACCTAGCAACCAGCTTTATATTAAGCTTTCGCTTATACTGAGAAGGAAGCAAATAATAAATCTATTTCGCTAATTTTTTTCTTGATTAGCATTAAGTAAATAGAAGCATAAGCTTTTTAACAATAATTTGTTGCAGAGATGTAGAGAAAGTCATGTGAATGGAACACATCAGATTTTTTTTTCGTTATTTTCTAAATGTATGTTCATGTTGTTTTTAAGGCGGCTATATTCCCTATTTCAGACGTTCGGTGATGTTTACGTAGGAGGTTAAACGGTTGACCCTCCTGTGCCCTTTGCCCTGCCCAAATATAGGGGCATGTGTGATGTGAGGGAATAATATCGGTCGCTCTGAAACTTCAACCTACGTAAGCATGCATTTTCGTTTTCATTCAAAATTATTTGATTTTTTATAAGTGTATTATTTTTAGCGAATATTCATTTTTCTGGTTGAAGAGGTTTAAGATATATTTTTGGTTATGATTTAAGTGGTTGTTGGAAATTACAAGGTATGCTATTCTTTTTGTCAGTGTTAGTATTCGGACTACGTAAGATTTAAACAGTCAGGCTACTAATCAAGAGCTTGGTTTCTAAGTCCTTGGTATGTAAGTCCTATAAAGAGGATGCTTGAACACTTAAGTAATGCAATGTTCTACATAAGAGTAGAAATATATAAGATTGGAAATACATAAGATTAGAAATGCGGCAAGCAGAGGATTTAGTTTTGAATAGGAGGCTGGTGTATTGCTTGTGTGTTAGAAGTTGAAAATAAGGATTTTAAAAAAGAGTAGTGAAACATGTTTAAATTTTAAGGCAGCTTAAACGTTAACTGTACCAAGTTTTGTCAAAAGCAAACACAAAGACTGCTGGGTAAAAAAGTTCAGAGAAAAATTCGGTGATGTGAACACCTCTAAAGCTAAACATTAGAATATGTTGCATACCCTTTCTATCCTTTTGATAGACCTAGTATATTCGCAACAAATGGCAAAAACATTCCTATGATATTCTTACTGAACAAAACGAGATATAAATTGCTTCACATGAACCTTCCGCCTCAGTTATAAGTTTTGAAAATATTTTGTAGTCAGTTTTCAAATGGTAGAAAGTGCTTTGGATTAACGACACAACTGTAATAATCAGTTAATTTTACCTTATACATGCATACCGAAATGTCTATTTTTAAAATTAATATACTGCATAGAAGGGATGTACATTCGTTTGGGTTACAGTTGTCTGCAATTCATATTTTCTCACATTTGCGTGTTCCCTAAACGTGTATATTCTAATTATAAAATGTATGGCTCATATGTGCACTTTGATTCAAAATGGACTTAGATGTCTTTATGAATCTCCTCCTGCAAATTTGCTCTAGAAGTTTATGTTTAATTAAATTCTCTGGCCATACTAAGCGGTCTTCTATTTTGAATACTGAAAATTGACAGGATTCCGTGGAAGTATTTGTTCTAAAGTTTTATGAAGAGAGTAGTGCAGGCTTAGATTTCGTACATGGATATTGTGCACAGTCGGAATAAAAAAAACCTGAGATGTAGTGGGTATCCACCAAAAGCGAAAATACCAGGCAATTTTATATTTTTAAAGTAATATAGTTCAGTTTTAATAATTGGTCCTTCGAGGCTGTAAAGTGGAATCAGAATGTAAATGTATTTAAGATGTACTTGTGTGGTCGTCTCCTTAGCGCGGTGGTAGCGCAGCTGCTTACCAAGCGGGAGACCTGGGTTCGATCCCCAGTACCGGCGTGGGGATTTTTCTCCCGCTGGGAGACCTGGCCCGGGGTGAACTCAGCCTCGTAAGATCCCTGGGGGGCCAATTGAGGAGCTACTTGATGGAGAAGTAGCGGCTCCAGGTCATGAGGACCGCATTAACCGGCCGGGAGGGACTCGAGGCGCTGACCACGTCTCACCCTCCAATACTGCACCCCATCCATGACGTCTGTAGTGGACCGAGATGGGGGACGCAGCGGACGGGCGGTAGGCCAAGGTTCCCCGTGAGCTGTCGTGCCATGGAGTTATGTACTTGTGTATTTTATCTCAAGAGCCTTTGAGAACATCATTATTTATCCGGAAAAATCTAGATACATGGAGAATTTCAGGATGTACTAAGATGAACATCGTAGCTCAGTTAGCATTGGTGGCCTACTACTGATAAACATTGGGATATTTTTTAATTCTGATTCTGTCTTTTCATAATTAGCTAGAATTAATATTTTCTTAAATTAATTATACTAACAGAGTTTTACAAGAAAATAAATGTAAAGTGGTTGGCACTCGTTTCCAAAAAATGCGAAAATAAAATCTTTTGCGATATTTTTAAAATACGTTTTCGTTTTATGTGGTTTGTCTAGAAGTTAGTTCCTTCCGTGCTCTTTTACTTGGTTGTGAAATCAAGATTGGCCAATAACCCTGTTCATGGTATTTCATCCACCGTTTGATCCTACTCTTGGAAATACAGAGTGATTTATGTGGAACTGACACATTTCTTTCTTTAATTATTCCGTTGAAAATTCATTCAATGACCCAATTTTAGCACCAAATTAAGCAGAATATTCTGGCGTTTGACTTCTTGTCACTAGATGCGCAGAAGTTTGTTTTATTCCTAATTGCATTGTTGCCAGCTGTTTCGACATTTTGTTTGTAGTCAACGTGAAAATGCAGTACGATGTAGAGCTGAGTCAACGATATTTTCAGCAAGATGGCACTACATGCCATGCATCCAATGAATCCATGAATCTAATTGCAAGTTTCTTTGACGACCTGATAATTTCCAGGAACCTGTGGCCACCCAGATCTCCGGATTTGACATCGTCGGACTTCTTTCTATAGGTTTACTTAAAAGACAGGGTTTACGTCACACGTTCCCAGACATTGGACGATCTGAAGCACATCATCACAAAGGAGATTCAAGCTATTGACAACAGAGTCCTCCAAAGAGTGGCCAGTAACATGGAACGACGTGTTGAGTTGTGCCTTATGCAGGATGGAGCTCATTTTCAACATTTGCTATAGTGATAAATAATCTCCTAAAATTCCTCTACAATTTAGGTATAATAAGTTGTCGCTAGCATAACATGTTTTGTAACAATTAATGAAAGAAATGTGTCGGCTCTATATAAAGCAGCCTGTATTTTATATAGCTCTTAAATCCTCGCAGTGCTATAGCCTTGCTCAATAAAAGCAATCATTTTCGATTTGTTGGCCATGATTCTTGTTCGTTTCAAGATATATAATAAAGACGACAATGTTCATCAGACAATGTTATCCAACCACATAACATACTGTTTATCTTACCTTTCCGTCCCTCCTTCCTTCACTACTGAACCAGTGACTGACCTTTGTTTACTGCTTAGAGTTGAGTGCTAGACTGACATCAAGCCCAAAGCAGACAGATATACCTAGTAAAAGTGGACGCTTGAATAATAACCATTACAGATTCTGGGTGGAAAGCAGAATTTGTATAATGACAAGGTAGAAGAGAAATTATTACTGCTATTCTCACACGCTCAAGTAAAATGATTCAGTTTCCACCGTTCACTTTGTTCAAACCAATAAGTAATTAACACAAGATGGTAGGTTTGAAATAGAACGATAAGGAGATTTTGCTAACGTTAAATAAAGAACTAAATACTATTGTTTCACGCTTGATACTGGATTGCGGGCGTGTCCTTTCATAACTACCATCCCTCGGAAGGGAAACGGCAACACCATCACGATGTCAACCTTGCCTGTATGCCGAGGCCGGTGTTGTCTCTCCCACAATTCCGTATATTTACTACATATTACAGAAAATAATACTTAATGATGGAATTTAATTATTTTATTTGTTACTAGAAGTAATATAATTCTAGATGAACCATATTCCAATATGAAATATTGCTGTTTGATGAATTAGAATTGATATTATGTTAAGAAAATACGCAAACAAATTAACTGAGAATTGATTCAGTGGGTAGCGTTGTAGGTAGTTGGGGTTAAACTTTCCAAGAGTTCCACAGGGAAGCTACTATATTATGTTTATTGGGCGCTTTTAATAATGTTGTTACCTTTTTATATATTGTTGTAATATTGACATGATTTTTATGTTTCGAATCGCAGAACAGATGCACACATTAAATGGTTTTAAATTTCACAAACAAAGTAACTGACCCCGGTGAAACAAACGAAAAGGCCACCGTTCAGTGAAAACTTTGTGTCTAACCGTCACTCTCGGTGACTTTGGAAGTAGGTCTACTGAGAAAAGAGAAAAACTGCTCAGTTGAATTTCGCTACAGAGCTGTAACTTGTCGATCGCTGTTCTATGCGACCAGCTTGAAAAATATTTAGGGACTTAAAAAGCGAACCAATGCACCATAGTCGATGTGAAAATAAAGGGTGGTTTGAATACTGCTTACAACAAAGACGTTCACTAAAATTAGTTCTCTAAGACCAGTAGACAAAGATTTGTACACATTTCAGCATAACCAGGCTTTCTAGGGGAAGCAGTAAAGAATTATTTGCAGATTTCTGGTTAAATTGGGCGCAACCACGGCATTTACATAACATCTTCCATCAGCGATTTAGAGTGGAAGGTTAAGGTTATTGCCGCTATCGAACGGTAGTAGGAAAACCGACATTAAGAAAGTATGTAGCATCAGAAAGTAACCTGAAACTATAGAGTTGAAGTTTCAATGTTATCCTCTGGCAATTGGGACAAATTTTGTGGGAGATAAGATATCCTGAATATTTAGTGGCTAGAATTATGCTCGAAATGTAGATTACGCTTGCAAAGGTAGATTTAACGAAAGCAACATAAATAGCTGTGTACCATTATTGGCAACATTGTGTGCACGTCACTAAAATCTGTCCTATTAGTATGGCACAATATAGCACCATTTTCTCCTTCGCCAACAATTTTTCCCAAGCAAGTTGGGTAATTGATTTTATCGTTTATATAAATGGAAAGCAATTAAAATATAAGGTTTAACAAAAGTTACTCATTTTTGTAATCTAAAACCTATTCTTCATTGATCTATAATTTATATTGTTTGGAAATTCCTCTTACAAGCGTATAAGAATTGTAGAGCGGATTGAGAAGATATTGTTTTAAATAACAACCCATGTCAGAAAGCGTACCTGCATTTTCTATGCTACAATAATTTTAAAGCAGGTCTTTAACGTGATTATGTTTACTTAATTAGTTTAGTTAGGCGTTTCTCAGTTCTCTCTACTAAACTGATCAGGTAATACCTACTACTGAAGAAACAGCTCATAGAAGGCTTATTTCATTTTCGCAAACCCTTTTGTTTGCAGTTAAACTTTTCAATTCGTTTTTGTCTCTTCCCTATTGTGCATTCTGGGTTTCATAAACACTATTGTTTAGAGTCAGTCAGTTTGTCTTTGTACAGGCTAGCTGATATTTTGATGTGCTACGACTCTGGTTCGATGTGGCGACCACCAACGCTTTTGCACTCATTGTACCTACGAAGGTTGTGGCAAACTCGCTCCATCACACTTGGTGTCTCTGTTCTGCAGCCATAATTCGTGCCACCAGATTTTCTTCTGGCTCTACAGGAGCCTAGTACATCAAACTCCTCATATGATTCCACAGGAAAAAGTCCAATAGGTTCAAATCCAACAATTGGACCGCCTCGGCCTATTCGTCTTTGACCAAATTATTCCTGAACACCAAGAAAGTGCGCTATCACGCTGCATGCATGTGCCTTGACCTACGTTCAATGGAAAATCCTCCGCCAAAACTTCCAATACCCGTTTTAGGACCATCAAATTGACCAGACCGTTAGCTTAGGTGAAAGAGCTATAGTTCAATCACATGACCATCCAGAATGGCTTTCCATACACTGATGCTAAATCTGTAGCATGAAGATTATTTTCTGCCGAGATACGACTGTTTCAAGAATTGAGAACACCATGTCTAGTAAAGTGATATTCATCTGAAACAGGATTTCGTTGTTGCAGCGGTGCAAAAACCTCGCAAAGAAGCCTGTGGTGCAAAATTGGTTGACAGTTGTGAATGAACGTTTGGAGGTGGTAATGGTGTAGGTGTTACTCGTGCAGAACATCCCAGTTACTGCTATGAGCAATATTGATTGCACGCCCACTTGTTGGCAGGTTCTCACAAACGTGATGCAGAATAGTCTCTTCAAAGTTGGGCGGCGCATATTTGGAGTCTCAAAGGCTTTCCTGCGATGAAGTTATCTCTCTCTCTCTCTCTCTCTCTCTCTCTCTCTCTCTCTCTCGAAGCGCAATTGTGGAGAAAAGGTATGCGATTGAGACGGACATTGTGGATCTTGAGAAAGGCGATAAGCGTTTCATCATCTTGAGCTTCACCACAGAGAAGAACCAATTCTATGTGCTCTGCAACCGTGAATTGCATAATTTTGCTTGAAGATTATATGACACATGAATTGGAATCGAATCAAGATATAAAGATAGAGTAGAGAACAAATTAAATCAGTTGATCATCTGACGAAAACCCCCTCGCTGTTATTAGCTTCTCTACGTTCTCTACCTACATAGTTTAGAGTAGGGGTATTGAAAATTTATATCGAAATAGCCATGCAAGCTAGATTTTTTATCATTACGTAGCCAAAGCATTACTGATATTGTGTATAATAACTGGCATTAATTTCAAACAGATATTATACCTAGGAAGTACGAAGACCGACAACAAGATAGATGACAGACTTATACCTTGTAGAAGAAAATATATCTTACATACCTTAAATCGTTAAATTTCACAGTTGCGTTATCTTAAGTGATCAGAGAATATCAAAGGTAAAAAACTGCTAGACCTGTTTCTTTAATTGCATTAAGTATCCTAAAATTACAGGACCAGATATTTTAAATAATTTTTATTTGAATAAGTGAATACTAATAATTGATTTGGGGGGGGGGCAGAATTGAGTGTCGCAGACTTAAGAATCCGTAAAGATGAGTCGCATTTTTAAACTATTTCTCTTTTTCAATGATTCACTTACCGTATTTCGACATTTTAGTTTTAAATAGCAAATAAATTATTTTGTTGAACGTGAAACCATAATGGGGGGAAACTATAGAAAAGCTTTCCACTTGTTGCTTGTTATGGTTGTTTGAAGCTGTGTAAAAATAATACTAACGAGAGAGATCCCCATAGCCCCTTTTAAACATATGCGTTTGGGGCGGAAAGTGTCAGTTTTTTGTTTTCCTAACGTGTTTATTTCCAGCTACGCTTTTCACAATTAACTTATTTTCACCCCAGAGGGAGAACATAGAACTGTGTTGACGTCTAGTGACCTAATAATGTAATAATAAACGTTATTTAGCTTGTTACCAAACGAAATTTGTAATAAAAGGGGGGGAAAAGTTAAGGAATCGATTGATGTAAAGCAAGAAGGCATTTACCGAATGGGATGGCTCAGGGAGTTTCGTCTGTGGCTGTATTTGGGAGATTGTGGGTTCAATCCGGGTAGCCGGACGATCTGATCCACAGGTTTTTGGGGGTTTCCCGGGTCCCCAGGCGAATGCTGGCAGATTTCTTCCATCCGCCGAATCTTCTGTAGCTTCCATTTCCATTTTATTCATCCTTCATCACGCTGGTTTGTTTCAGGGTGGAAGAATCGGCGGTGGTACTCGGTTCGGCGTGTCACGGAAAAAGTAGGCTCATTGTGGCTCTACCGTTCCCCGACTTCGGCTGGCTGACGGGATAACCGCCGCTGCCGGGAGAGTTGGATAATGTGTGGGGCGGTGTGCCCAGTCAGCCTGTCTGATTGCAGCGGTGCTTCAATTTGGAGGCTACAGTGTTCCTGTCATGCTGTACCACCGCTTCTTGTTGCGCAAAAATACTCATATTACTTGCTTCCTTGTAAGCAAAAATGAAATAAGGGAGTACCATAGCTTAAAGGGATAGTCAAAAGCTGGTTGCTATGTGACTGAAGTTCCTTTGTTTGTATGGACAGGGGTTGACAAATCTCCGCAAGAGAAACGCATGTTTTATAAAGCTGAAAAAAAAAAAAAAAAAAAAAAAACGAAATATCTTAAAAACAATCAACTCCAAGAAAAATATATACAACATAAATCGTGTGTTTTAATGTGTTCTACACTGTTGGTGTGATAAGTTTTTGTCAATATCTTACGGTTTAGGAGTTATACAAAATTCCATATAATTCATCCAGAATAAAGTAGTAGAGGCTCTTCCCAGAAAATTCAAGATATTCATTTTATTTGTCAAGTAAATATCTTAATTATAGGAGGTTTTAATCAAAATCGTTACAGCCATTTTTAAGAAAATCAAAATTTTCGATAACTTTTCCATGTAAAGGGTAGTTTGAGTTGGGGGAATTTTCTTGAAAAACTTCGTGTCGCATCCTTGGAAGAGATACCAAACTTAAATACCAAGTTTGGTATTCAACGATCTTTTCGTGTTTGAGCTATGCGTCCACAGGCACACAGACACACACACACACGCGCGCGCGCGCGCACACACGGAGATTTTTCTGAAAATGCTTTTTTTGGATTCAGGGGGACCTAAAACATGTATTTTCGGTGAAATCTCGGTATCGAATTTTTGGGTAGAATGCAATACCTTCTCGATACACTGTGTATATAGTACGTGTAGAGAAAGTAATAACTGGAGATTAGTTAAATGTAATTTCATTGCTCGATGATAAGAAGGTACCAATTCAAATATTTAGACTGCAGATAGAGAAACACTGTGCATGGAAATAAACTTCTGTAAGGAAAATTTTAATCCCGATCGTCCAGCGTTTTTCGCCCTACAAGCAACACAGCTGTAGAGCAATTATTTCTAGTTATTGTTATATCCGAGGCAAGCTGGTGCAAATGCTGCTGCTACTTTTTTCATTCCTGAGGATTTTAGTTTTAATAAAAGTACAAACAATATTAGTACTATAATCACAACGAAGGTACGCAATATCTTCCTAATTTTCATGTAAATGCATATGTTTATATTTAAAGCAATGGGCTCCGTTTTCATCTCGATTAGAATTTCTAGAAGTAGCCATAGCTTTTACTAAGTTCATTTCTGTCGATACCAAATTAATGGAGTGTCACGCTTTAAAGAAAGCGTCAGTTAATAAATTTAAAATATAGAAAGCTCAACCAAAAGTTAAACAAAAATCTGATGTGTTCCATTCACATGACTTTCTCCACATCTCTGTAACAAATTATTGTTAAAAAGATTATGCTTCTATTTACTTCATGCTAATTGAGAAAAAATGAGTAGAAATAGTCTTATTACTTGCTTTCTTGTAAGTGGAACCAAAATAAGGGAGTACCATTGGTTAAAGTGATAATCAAATGCTGGTTGCTCTGTGACTGAAGTTCCTTTTTTGTATGGACAGCTGTTGACAAATTTCTGTATCAGAAAATTATAAGTTTTTCAAAGCTGAAACCAAAAACAAGGAATGTCTCAAAAACGATCAACTCCACGAAAAAAATGTATGTAGCATAAATTGTGTGTTTTAAATTGCTCTACAATTTCTATGGTGTAAGTTTTTGTCCATCTCTTACGGTTTAGCAGTTATTCAAAATTCCGTAAAATTCATCCAGAATAAAGTAGTCCTTAGAGGCTGTTCCCAGAAAATTCAAGATATACACTTTATTTGTCAGGTAAATATCTTTAATATACGATATTTTAATAATAAACGTTAGAGCCATTTTTGCGAAAATAAAATTTTTCGAAAAAAGTTCCATGTAAAGAGAAGTTTTGGGTGGGGGGGATTTTTTTTTGAAAATCTTCGTGTCGCATCCTTGGAAGATATCAAACTTAAATACCAGCTTGGTATTCAACTGTATTTTCGTTTTTGAGCTATGCTGCCCATAGACACACACATGCACCCACGGACCTTTTTATAATTTTTTTTTTGATTCAGGGGGACCCAAAACATGAATTTCCGGTGAAATCTCGGTATCGAAATTTTGGGTGGAACGCAGTACCTTCTCTATACACTATGTACATAGTACGTGTAGAGAAAGTAATAATATGGGAATTAAACGCCCTTCAAAAAAATAATAATGTGTATGTCACAAAAATTGTTAACAATAATTAGAAGACTAAGAACTGTTGAATACTTTACGTAATGCAGCGTAACATTAAGATCCTCTTTTAGTCAGTTTTATTAACAAACAACATTTTCACAATTCCTAGCATTTCCCCTCACATACAGAATGTAACAATTCTACTTCAAAATATTCAAGCATTAATTGTGGCAATATTGTTTGTAACTTCCACGATGTGAAAACTAAATTTCAACTCTCAAGGAGGGCTTACTTCTCAAGGAGAAGTGAAAAATCAAATCACTGAAAATACATTTTAGGATAAAAAATCTGATGTGTTCCATTCACATGACTTTCTCTATGTCTCTGCAACAAATTACTGATAGAAAGCTAATTCTTCTATTTACTTAATGATAATCGAGAAAAATTATCAGAAATAGTCTTATTACTTGCTTCCTTGTAAGTAAGAGTGAAATAAGGGAGTACCATAGGCTAAACTGACAGTCAAAGGATGGTTGCTTTGAGACTGAAGTTCCTTTGTTTGTATGGACAGAAGTTCACAAATTCCTGTATGAAAAAAGTATGTTTTTTAAAGCTGAAACTAAAAGCAAGGAATATCTTAAAAACAACCATCTCCACGAAAAAAATGTATATAACATAAATTATGTGTTTTAATGTGCTCTACATTTTCTGTGTGGCAAGTTTTCGTCCATCTCTTACGGTTTAGCAGTTATGCATAGATCCGTCAAATTCATCCAAAATAAAGTAGTCTTCAGAAGTTATTCCCAGAAAATTCAAGATATACATTTTATTTGTCAAAACAGTGTCTTACATATATGATATTTTAATCAAAATCGCTAGAGCCATTTTTAAGAAAAACAACATTTTCGAATTTTTTTCCATGTAAAGGGTAGTTTGGAGTGAGGGGATTTTCTTGAAAATCTTCGTGTCGCATCCTTGGAAGACACCAAACTTAAATACCAAGTTTGGTTTTTAACGGTCGTTTCATTTTTGAGCTATGCTGCACACACACACACACCCACACCCACACCCCCCCCACACACACACACACACACACACACACACAAACAAACACATTCCGGTGAAATCTCGGTATCGAATTTTTGGGTGCATTACAATACCTTCTCTATACACTATGTACATTAGTACGTATAGAGAAAGTAAAACGGTGGGATGGAGGAGGATAGACCAAGGAGCATATACATTAATAGGAGATTGTTGCTTGTTAAAATTAAGGTTTAACTTAATGACAGTTTCAATAATATGGATAATGTATAATCCTAATTCTTGTTTATTCTTTGATGTGATCCAAAATTAATTAAATTAAACATTTTCACTTTCTCTACACGTACCATGTATATAATATATAAAAATTATATGTTGAGATTTTGCCTAAAATATGTCTTGAGGTCCCTGGGTCCAAAAAAGCATTTATATATGTATAAAATGGTCTTGTGTGTTTCTGCACAGTATATCTCAAAAACTAAAAGGCCAATGCGAGATGAATATTTTCAAGAAAATTCCCCATCTCAAACTACCTTTTAGATGGAACAATTTATGAACATTTTATTTTTCTCAAAATGGCTCCAACGATTTTGATTAAAATGCCGTACATAGAAGATATTTACTCGAAAAATAACATTTATTCTATTTTAAGTTTTCTAGGATTAACTTCAGAATAGTTGTTCATTCTGAAGTTATTTTGCATAACAGGTAAACCGTAAGAATACTACAATGGTGTAGATCTCGTTAAAACTCACAATTTATCTCGTATACATTTTTATTGTGGAGTTGACCAATTCCTTGTTATTTGGTTTTAATTTTAAGCCATGTAAGTTTTCTCAAACAGAATAACGTTTCATCTCTCTCTCTCTCTCTCTCTCTCTCTCTCTCTCTCTATTGTTTTACTGATAATGCAAAGAGAACCAAAGCTTTTATAAGATTTGATTATCACTTTAGCTAAGTGCATTTCCTCTTTTCCCTTCTGTTTAGAAGGAAGCAATAATAAAACAATTTCTGCTAATGTTTATCTTGATTATCGAGTCCAAATTGCACTGAATCACCGAGTCAGAACTCACAACTGAACTGCATTGTGCTCTACCGAATGTCAACTGTCCGTGATCGTCAGTTCCCTGACCTTTACTCTAACTGCACACTTTTACCGTCTGATGACTCACCGTTTTTTTTTTCTCCGAGTGGAGTGGAAAAACCCAATCTCTGTCAAGTGTGGGGGTCGCCCTAAACTGGCAATACCCACTAAAAACCACTCCACCGGAGAGAATTCGGGTGTAGGAATGCTGCAGTACCACTTGTTGCACCTGCGGATTCAAGGAGCGGGTGTTATGGCTGGCCAGAGGCCATAGCCAGGGGAGAGTGAGGGCCAGGACGCAAACATGACCGGAGCCCTGATTGCGCCTTTGGAAGATTTTTGGTGGGGAATAAGTACATATTGCATGTGTATATATGTGTGCAGCCTGTAACAAAGAGGACATAGTCAGTATAACATTTGTTGCCCTTTCGGGTAAAGTCGTTGGTGTATTTCGTATGTCTGCAGTACTCGTCGGCTCCTTATATACGTCCCGTATACCAGGCCGAAGCTCTAGCCAAAATTACGAGATAAATGAATTTGATACGCGCATTGAAGATCGGCCGATCGGAACAATAGTTAATGCTCGGTTCACCTACGGTGAGGCTACCTCGCTCCGCAGTCACAATGTTAGGATGCTCAAAATTGCGATTAGGCTATCGATACACAAACTATGTCACGTGACTGAACACACAATCTTTCAAAATATCTGTGACCATTATGATAATCGTCAAAAGTAAGAATAATTCTATAAACTAAGTCGTCAGTTGCGTCATGGAAGTTTAATTTGACCCAAAGCCCAAAAATTAACCTGAGACGCATATCATGAACATGCCGGCCAAACAACTGGAGCTGTTCCTCCTATTCAACACACACACACACGTCCTACAATTGTGTCGACATAGCATATAGTCCCACTATGATCCACAACTCGAACTTGAATGTTTACAGAATGTTATGATTTCGAAGATTTCGCACAACTTTGGGATTCGTGTTCACATGCACAAGGACCTTTCTAAATATATGTATTATATTCAGGGGCTTCAAATCAAGTTTTTAGGTGAAAATTTGTAAACAATTGTTGTATGAAATGCAGTACTTCCTCTGCGTACTCTGGGTAAGTTATAGAGAAAGTAAAAAGAGACTTGGAACTAAGATAGAATGGGATATGGAGACGGAACAGATAATGAGAAGAAAAATGTTCAAGTATTTCTGTTTTCAGTCTTTAAAGTTGAATGTGTTTTAAACAATAACATAAAAGTGTTTATTCCATATTATGTAAAAATGGTAACTAGAAGGGTTTTCTCGGGTTCTCCCGCTTTTCCCTCCATGCATTCCACTATGCTCCATCACTTTTTCTTTCATTCATTTCAGAGCCTATTTCACTCACTGTCATTCCAGGCTGATTAACCAATCTTTCTAATCTCTCTGGGCTAGAGTCTCAACAGACACCCCAGGCGTGGGCTTGGTGCTCCATACTAGGAGGGTAAATAGCGAAAGAAGAAGAAATAATTAGGAAACTACTATCATGTCACCTTATTTTTATTTATTTCTTTATTTCTTTTCTTTCTTAACTGTTTCTGCTTCTTATTCTTTTGTTTCTCTTCATGACTTCTGTTGCATTTATAAGTGTTAGTTTTTTTGTTTTTTTTTTATTAGCCGATATGAATTTTTGAAGATGAATACATTTTAAAATCACGTGGTATGTGGAATTACGTTGTTATGTTTATAATGAATAACTATATTATAAATGCTTCTTAGAGACAAAGGACTTAATTACAAGTTAATTTAAAAATTCATTTAAAATATACCCACGCAATTACGAAATTTAATATAGAATTCTGACACACTTTGACAGATGGCATTTTCATACTAAATATACTAGAATGAAAACTGTCTCCATGTTATCCTACTACTTTTGAGAGCTAAATATGTTTCGCTAAAAGATTATTGTTTTCCTGTAATTGCTACAAGAAATAGAAAAGAATAGCATTGCATCATTGGAGATTACATTACCAGAGAGCGCAGCCGGGGTAACAATTTGAACAGCACTGTGATGATTGATGACGTCAGAAGCAGAAGGCAGGGTGTGTAAACTCAAACTCACTGCCACTGTTTTGGCATTTCGCTATTTTTACTTTCTCTACACTTACTATGTACATGGTGTATAGAGAAGGTATTGCACTCCACTCAAAAAGATATGTTTTAGGGTCCCCAATATACAAAAAAAGCATTTTCACAAAAAAGTTGTGTCCGTGTGTCTGTGAACACGATAACTCAAAAACGAAAAATCGGTAAAATACCAAACTTGGTATTTAAGTTTAGTATCTTCCAGGGATTCGACACGAAGATTTTGAGAAAAAGCCTCCCACCCCAAACTACCCTTTACATGGAACTTTTTTCGAAAGTTTCGATTTTCTCAAAAATGGCTCTAATGATTTTGATTAAAATATCGTATATTAAAGCTATTTACCTGACAAATAAAATGTATATCTTGAATTTTCTGGGAATAGCCTCTGAAGACTACTTTATTCTGGATCAATTTTACAGAATTTTGCATAACTGCCAAACCGTAAAAGATGAACAAAAACTTACCACACAAAAAAATGTAAAGCACGTTAAAACACAGAATTCGTGTTATATACATTTTTTTCGTGTAATTGGTCGTTTTTGAGATATTCCTTATTTTTGAATTTACCTTTGAAAAACATACACTTTTCTCATACAGGAATTTGATAACTTCTGTACATACAAAGGAACTTCAGTCACGTAGCAACCAGTTTTTTACTCCCTTATTTTTTTCTGCTTAAGACCGCTAAATTTTTCTCGATTAGTATGAAGCAAATAGGAACATAAGATTTTTAATAATATTTTTTGCAGGAATGTAGAGAAAGTCATATGAAAGGAATACGAAAAGTGCGTTTACAAGTTTGCTAGTTTAGTGTGGCATTTGTTATTTACGGCTCGGCTTAGCTGCAGTATAGTGCAATGTAGACTCTCATGTAGAATTAAGTAGATTCTTCTTCATCTTGACTTGTGGTCTCGGCGGTTGTGCTAAATTTTACCAAATAATAATATATTTAACCTAGTGTGCGGCTGACATATTTCAAATTGAATAACATAATCACCAACACCATATAAGAAAATTGACTATAACCTTTAAAAATGAAAAACGCATACACACACAAAAATGATATAAAAATTGCATACACACAACTGATGCTCACGGCAGTGATATCAAAATTGTTTAACGAAATTATTGAAAATAAGGCAAGCAGGGAGACTGCAGAAAGCGATAAAGCTGCGCATTTAATGAAATGTAAATCATCTTTTTGCGCCTCACGATTTGTGAGAGCCAATGGTGAGACACAGATGATGGAATTATCCATTAAATCAAGGTATAGATTTTCAAGGAGACTGCCATAAGCTCTTGAGGGAAATTAGAGATGGTACAGCAAGCCAAATAAAAGAGTACAGTAGCCGCTGTAAAATGTCAGGTTACCATCGTTGTTGTTGAATAGCTACCAATGCATAGAGGAAGGAGTGCATAATTCTTTCTCTGTGCAAAGCAAGAATAAAGTTTGAAGTTTGCAAACTCTTGTATTGCATTACATCACATAGTGTAACGTGTTGCGTGTGATTATGTGAATGCTCACGTTGATTAACATGGGTGCAGAGTCTTGCGCTTACGCAGCGTCCGCAGTTACATCGCATCGTGAATGGCAGCAATACACTTTTGTAAGTAACACGACGGGTATTACTTAGTGCGCGTGTTCAACGCGTCTCACTCAGACGATACTGACGCTATTAATCGTTTTCCCACTGTTTAAGATTACCCATGATGCTCTACTTCTTAGACAAAATCACATTTATACATCAGTTAACTAATATTATATATTCTGGAATTATTTGGCATTATCTGACTTGCAATAATGTAGAATTAAATTGCAAACTTTGTCTCTCTTTCTCACAATGCACATTCTCACGCAATTTTGGCGCCTTTTCTCCTCTTTACACATTTCAAACATGTTTAAATTTTTCTATGGCTAATGCCAATAATACCGTTCACACGTAGGTGCCCAAGTGCGCGATATGTAATCAAACATTTAGGTTAAAGAAAGAGGATATAGCTTCTTTTTTTAATTACAAAGTCTTATTATCTAAAATTTCCCCTTAGTATACAGATATAGTTTATTCGAGGGGACTTGCACACTGAATCATACATATTGTGGTTAATACAGTCTAGGAGGAAGGGATGAAGTGAAGGAACTACAAAGAGGCTATATGCAAACAGGCCACAAAGACGCGAAGAAGTCCCTACAAGATAGTGTCGATTACCTGTCCCACTACTGGAGCTGCCTAGAGATGGCGATGAGCAACCGTTGATCAAGCAGCTCACTAGTAACCATGGTATTTTCTCTGAGCAAACATCTGTCTCGTCTACATCTTTATAATAACGTTTTAATCCAATTTAAAAATAATAAAATTTGAAGACATTTTTAACTCATTGGAATACACTTTATTTTGTATTTTAATTTATTTAAATATTATGGAATGATTATTTTTTGAGGTTCTGAGTGAGAATGTTACCTAATCTAACTCCTTAAATAATGGTAACTTTAAATCAAATTTATTCCAATGAATTACAAATGTCTTTTAAAGAATAAAGAAGTTTAGAATCACACATGAATGATGAGAAGAAAACAGAATAAAATAAGAGTTAGGAAATCCTGATAGGTAAACCAACCTTAATTTAGTCTACCGATCAGGCTAAACCACGAAAAATCCAGAGTGGTATTGATGAGAATTGAACCCAGGAGCGAGCCTCGCACATTACCCTGGAGCTCTGTGAGTCGGTCTAGTTAACATAAGCCTGCTTGGTCATTATTTTCCAGCTTCACTTTCGTTTGACTCTTTTCCATTCATTTATCTTCTCTTCAATTTTTTTCTGTTGTTCATGCCCTATTTTTTTCTCGTATACGTGTTCCCCTACATCGCTCACCCCTGTCGTGACTTTTTGGTGTGGTGGTCTGTGGCAGCGGTGAAACCCTTCCTTGATTGCTACCATTGCTCCCAGAGTCTTGTGTGAACATTCGCACAGACAGACGCTGCCGAGGGGTAAGGAAATTGAATTCTCTCTTCCCTTCGTCTTGTGTGAGGTTACTCTACACGTTTAAACCTCCCGTCCAGAGTTGTCGAGAAAGAAATCTGTTTTCTTCTCTCTCTCTTCTTTTTGGCTTCCGCTTGCCTTTCACGTGAGGCTTCCTAAAGAGTTACATTTCAGTGTTTTCGTAACTAAAGCCGTAATAAAAACGTCTGTCATACCTACAATATTTGAGCCAACACACGATTATTTCCAGCTCTGTAGTCAACAAAGTAGTAGCAAAGGAACCCACACAAGCACTCAAGAAGGGCAACTTCCTTTTTATGGCAAATTCTATCTATACCACCGTATAAACAGACCAGCGATTTATTCCTTTGAACGACTTGATTCGTGTTGATAAGCTTAATGAACAGCACTTAAAAAAATCTGATGTGTTCCACTCACATAACTTTCTCTATATCTCTGCAATAAATTATTTTTAAAAAGCTTATGCTTCTATTTACTTCCTGCTAATCGAGAAAAAAAAAAATAACAGAAATATTCTTATTTCTTGCTTCCTTGTAAGTAGAAGCGAAATAAGGGAGTACCATAGGTTAAAGTGATAGTCAAAAGATGGTTTCAATGTGACAGAAGTTCTTTGTTTGTATGGACACGAATTCACAAAGTCCTGTATGAGAAAAATATAAGTTTTTATGTGTACAACATAAATTGTGTGTTTTAATGTGTGGTAAGTTTTGTCTCTCTCTTACGGTAGAGCACTTATGTAAAATTTCGTAAAATTCACTCAGAATAAAGTAGTCTTCAGAGGCTATTCCCAAAAAATTCAAAATATACATTTTATTTGTCACGTAAATATCTTTAGCATACGATATTTTAATCGCAATCGTTAGATCTATTTTTTAGAAAATCAAAATTTTTCAAAAAAGCTCTATGTAAAGGGTAGTTTGCAGAGAGGTGATTTTTCTTAAAATCTTCGTGTCGCATCCCCGGAAGATACCAAACTTAAATACCAAGTTTGGTATTTTACCGACTTTTCATTTTTGAGTAATCGTGTTCACGGACACACACACACGGACCCTTTTCTGAAAAGCCTTTTTTTTTTTTTTTTGATACAGGGGACCCTAAAACATATATTTCCTGTGAAATCTCGGTATCGAATTTTTGGTGGAGTGCAATACATTCTCTATACACTATGTACATAGTGCATATAAAGAAAGTAAAACCATTACGCTTTTTAAAAGTGTTCTTATACGTACTGCAAAAAGCAGAAAAGGCTGCGAAAACTCTACGAGTGTTTTCAAAGGTAGTTCTGAATTTTATTCCATGAGTAAACTGCAGTCTTAATATATAAAATTCTATGTATTTTATGTGTGTGTGTTACACACTCCTACATTTTGCACCGATTTCGATGAAACTTGGCAAAGATAATTTTTAAAACAAGGCAAAAATATTTGTTTAGCTTAGAATTTGAAATTCCACACCATTTCATATGATTAATTATTTAGCTTTATGTAAAGTATACTAAAAGTTAACAGGACTGTCTATTTTTTTTTCATATAATATCTTGAACATTACATCATCATTGTGTTCTTCTCCTTTTCTTCTTCTTCTTCTTCTTCTTCTTCAGAATTAAGATCCGTTTCGACTCTGAGGGAAGTCATCCATCTGGTTTTAGAACGGCCAACATCTCGATAGCCTTCTGGTAACTTAAGATGTAATTACTTTTCCTATTGTCGTCCATTTGTAGTATATCATCATGCCACGTAGTTTTATTTCAAGCGATTTTTCCATTCAAGATAAATATATTTAACTAATTTCTCATTTAATTGTTATTTACTTGATCAAGCGGTGTACAACTAGCAATTTTTCTTAAGAACGTCATTTCATTTGTTTTTTTTTTCTTCTGTCTCATCTATTTAATGTCCAATTTTCACAACCGTAATCAACATGAGTACAGCCATCACCTTATACAAGTATCAGTTTGAGTTTCATTTATTAAAGCTCTTGTATTGTATCGCACATGCTCTGAATTGTATAGCTTATTTGTTAGGTCATTGAAAGGTTACATCGCACCCAAGATAATTAAAATTAGAGAAGTGCACTGCTGATTCATTACTTTCGTTTTAGATCTGACTGGTTGCTTCCCTTCAAAGGCCATTACCTTAGTATTTTTACTTTAGATGCACAAATTCTAGGAAATCAAGGTAAACACAAGCTACCTTGTAAGTAAGAAGGAAATAAGAAAATGCAGAGGCTAAAGCGATAGTCTCGTCCTTTAAAAGCCGGTCACCATGTGAAACAATTGAAATACCAATTTCCACGCTTGCCAGGAGTAAATAAACGAGAAGAAAGATGTCCTCCTTTTTGAAAAACGTTTAAGTGGCTTAAAATTGAAACCGATAATCCGGAATATCTCGAAAACAGTTAACTCTATAACAACAAAAAGTATATGACATAAATTGTGTGTTTTAATGATATCTAAATTTCTTGTATAGTAAGAGTTTGTATATCTCATACAATTTGCCAATTATACAAAAGTCATCCAGAATGAACCGCTTTTCAGAGGCTATCCACAGACATTTCAAGATATACACTTGGTTTATCATAAAAATATCTTAAGGATAAGGCATTTTAATCAAACTCTTGAGACATTTTTGAGAAAATCAAAATTGTCGAAAAATGTTCCATATAAAGGATAGTTTGGGATGGGAGGATTTTCTTGATCTATGCTGTCCAAAGGCTCACAAAGAACTTTGTCTAAAAGTGTTTTTTTTTTTTTTTTTTATTCAGGAGAGCAAACATGTGTTTCCGGTGAAATCTTGGTATCGAAATTTTGGGAGCATTATAATAGCTTCTCTATACACCATGTACATAGTACATGTAGAGAAAGTAAAAGCTTAAAAATGTAGTACTCGTTAAAACACAAAATTCTAACGAATACATTTTTTTTTTTTGATTTGGCCGTTTTTGAGATATTCCTTGTTATTGGTTTCAGTTTTGAAATACTTATGTTTTTCTCATAAGAGAATTTATCAACTCCTAGCCATACAAACAAAGGAATTTCAATTACATAGCAACCAGCTTATAAAACATTTGACTATCGTTTTAGCCTATTATACTTTATTATTGCCTTTCCACTTTCAAGGAAGGAAGTAATAAGACTATTTTTGTTAATTTTGTCTCGATTAGCATGAAGTAACAGATAATTTGTAACATAGATGTAGACAGTCATGTGAATGGAGTGCAGCAGATTTTTAGAAAAAGGTCCGTGTTTCCGTATTCTGTGAACATGGTAACTCAAAACGAAAAGTCGGTAAAATATCAATCTAGGTATTTAAGTATAATATCCTCCAAGCTACACGAAGATTTTGAGGAAAGTCACCCCATCCCAAACTACCCTTTATGTGGAAAAAAAGTTCGAATTTATTGATTTTGTCAAAAACAGGAAACGATTTTTATTAAAATGCCGTATGTTAAATAAATCAACATGACAAATAATATGTATATATTGAATGTAATAGGAATAGCCTCTGAAGTCCTCTTCATTCTGGATAATTTTGCTGAATTTTGTAAACCCTAAGAAAGAGACTAACACTTAGTACACAAAATGTGATCTCATTAAAACACACACTTTAGGTCAAAAGCACTTTTTTCGTGGAGTTTACTATCTTTGAGGTGCTCCTTATTATTAGTTTTAGTTTGAACATACTTCAATTTTTCACATACGGAATTTGTCAACTCCTGGCAATCCAAAGAATTGGATTTCAACCTCATGACAGCCAGCTTTTAAAAGATTTGACTATCGCTTTGACCTAATGTATTTCCGTATTTCCCTTCTACTAACAAGGAAACAAGTAATAAGATTATTGAATAATTCCTACTTATGTTTATCTTGATTAGTATGAAGTAGATAGAAGAATACCTAACGTTTTTAACAATTTGTTGCCGAGATGTACAGAAAGTCATGCGAATGGAACACATCATATTTTTATCTATACTTCTCTCTCTGTCTCTCTCTCTCTCTCTCTCTCTCTCTCTCTCTCTCTCACACACACACACACACACACACACACTCACTCACTCACTTTCTGTCTCTCTCTCTCTTCCTCTCATGTACACGAGCACGCCTTTCTAAACACGGGTCTTTTTCTAAATTTCATTTTTACGATGTTCGCCGGACCTCAAATCATATTTTTAGTATTAAATCTCTCAACTTTTTAATTGGGATACAATACTTTCTCTGCCATCACAGTAAATGCTCGAGAGAGAGAAATAAGATTGCAACTATTCGTGTAAATTCACATAAACTTTGCATTGCTGTGCAAATCTTGTTGCATCCAATAACCTAAGGATTTATAACATTTGAATGTATATTATACCACATTCTCTCGGGCAAAGGAATCAAGTAATACGTTGTTTTTTTTCATTTCGAAATCTAATTACGTCTTATTGTATCTCTGTTTATAATATATAAACACATTGTACTTTAACATATTCTTAGTAGCTTCTATTTTAACTACACAGCAAACATGGAAAGAGAGATCATTTGGAAAATAATCATAGTTAGTGGATCTAATGCTTAGAATATTGTTGATTAATTATTTATTATTACTATTATTAAAATATTTAACTCTAAATTTGATGTTTAAGTAAAACCAAACTCGTGGAGGCCTTGATATATGGCTAGTTAATATCTCTCTTCACGGAAAAGGAGAACCATATAGGACATTTTGGTTTGCGCGACTCAAATTTTCAGAAGCTGCCGAATTCGATGTTATGAATATATACACGCATACAACTTTCAATTCTACCGTAACTCAGTTAATATACTGAAAAGTGCTACTGGTCGTGTTTTACGAGCTGTGAACTGTGCACACTGGCCGGGAAATGTCACGCGCATGAGCAGTAAGACTGAAGGTCGTTGCAACTCATACATCCCCTTGTTAGATACCAAACCACCAACACGGTTACCCTTATGTACATCGTTTAACCCGAACGCTTTCCGCCCCCTCTCGTCGCACGCACGGACGGACACGCAGTCATTATGAACAATTAGGGGGAGGGAGGACCCACAACAATAAAGGATTTCAACAATCACGAACTGTCCGCTCGTTCCACCAAGCCTACAGATTTCCTATTGAATTCTATCACGTGCACCTAAACCACATCACAGTAAACAGCAATCAATGTGCGCGTGCGCGGGTATGGCGCACTTAAAATTGTTATGCAAGGATAAAATGTAATATCCCCGTTGTGGTAAACAATATGTGAAACAGGAAATCCATCATAGCATCCTGTCATTCTGGCCTAAATGCGTCTTCATTTGGGCAGGTAATTGTGTTCAATTTTATGCAACAAAAGCAAGGATTGTTCTTACTAAGCTTCCAGAGCTTAAAAGCTAGTTTACGTAAAGCCCCTACAAATCCTTTGAAGTGATGGCAATAACGCAGTAATGCAGGATAAAGCCGTGTGAAAGCATATAAACAGAAGCATGGGTAATGACTGGCGAGAGGGTTGATAGAAACTGCTTTGTATGTATAAATACGTTGCGTGAGTAAATTCTCTCCGCACTAAGGTACAGAGTTAGACCAGTATTTCCGCAACGTAAGCAAAGCAGCGGAGAAATAAAGGCAGTTAGACATTCCTTAAGTTAAAGTAGAAGCTAAGAGTTAGAGTGAATAGTGACGAGTGATTAAAGTTACGTCTATTATACGCACGCCTTTTCTTGAGCGCTTGGCTGGCTAATCTGTATTCGGTAGGTTTCGCGCAATTTTGGAAGCAGAGCAGAACGACAACATTGAGACATGATTTTTCATTTTTACTTTCTCTATACGCACTATGAAAATAGTGTATAGAGAATGTATTGCACTCCACCAAAAAATTCGATACCGAGATTTCACCGGAAATATATGTTTTAGGGTCCCCTGTATCCAAAAAAGTATTTTCAGAAAAAGGTAAATACCAAACGTGGTATTTAAGTTTAATATCTTCCGGGGATGCAACACAAAGATTTTGAGAAAAATGCCCGCACTCCAAACTACCCTTTACATGGAACTTTTTTCGAAATTTTTTATTTTCTAAAAAATGGATCTAACGATTTTGATTAAAATATCGAATATTAAAGATATTTACCTGAAAAATAAAATGTATATCTTGAATTTTCTGGGCATAGCCTCTGAAGACTACTTTATTCTGGATGAATTTTACGGAATTTTGCATAGTTGCTAAACCGTAAGAGATTGACAAAAACTTACCAAACCAAAGATGTAGAGCACGTTAAAGCACACAATTTTTGTTACATACACTTTTCTCGTAGAGTTGATCGTTTTTGGGTTATTCCTTGTTTTTTTAAAAAGCTTACGCTTTTCTCATACAGAACCTTGTGAACTCGTGTCCACACAAACAAAGGAACTTGCGTCACATAGCACCCAGTTTTTGACTATCACTTTAACCTATGGTACTCCCTTATTTCGCTTCTACTTACAAGGAAGCAAATAATAAAACTATTTCTACTAATTTTTTCTCGATTAGCAGGAAGTAAATAGAAGCATAAGCTTTTTAAAAATAATTTATTGCAGAGATATAGAGAAAGTCATGTGAATGGAGCTCATAAGATTTTTTAAAATACTATTACATGCAGTTAAGCTGTCTTCTTGTTCAAATCTGGACATGCCGACACGTGCTCCACTTAAACCTGGTGTTGGTACTCTGGTCGCGTTTCGACAACCTTTGTTGTCATTATCTTTTGCAGGTTCGCAGACGCTGGGCAGTTCGACATCTAATATAGGTGTCGGTCCGATATCAGGACTTCATTGGCATCTGCCTTCTTCTTGCGAGTCCTTGGTGACCTCCGGTCAAACGTTTCGGAACTGTTTACTAGATTTGAGTCTTTAGCTTGACTTCGTTTTTTGTACTAGTTTTAAAATGACATCTGCTGGTGTATTTCAAAGTTAACCACATTACTGCTATTAATATGAATGAATATTTTCCCCAGATATCCAATAGCTTTCAATAATTTGAGTTCCTGTCCCATTTCGTGGTTAGTATTCCATAAATGATTGGCTACTGCTGATTTATCCAACTGTTTCAATTTAATATTTCTTTCATGTTCTTTAAGACGAACATACACCTTCAATGCTAAGGTTTCATACTATCTGCAGATTCCAGAGTTCACGCACATACACGTGCGCTGTGTTTCGTGTAATAATTCAGCTAATTCGCGGTAAATTAGATAGGTATTGCCTAATGTTTGAGGGCCTCAAAGAAAGAAACGGATCTTCTTTGGCTGATAACACTGCAGAAAGACAGCCGTATGATCTCTCTCTTCTTACCCCGGCCCTCGCTTCCATGTAAAATTAGCACCCAATAAAATGTACGCGCATAGTACCTATTTTATCCATAGACTTTTAAGGATACATACTATTTTATACTTATGTCCGCTCTCCGTTACTCATAATCCTAGATCAAAATGTCGTTCAGGTTCTCTGAATATAATACTATTCGACTCATAATATTGAATTTATGTTAAAATTTGTTAAAGGTTGTGAGGAACGGAATGTTTCTTCTTCTTCAATGAAAGACGTTGCATTTAAGATTCATATCCGTTCAAATCTATAAATATTTGAAATGTACGCCATATCATTGAAAAGGAGCATCTTGTTCGCGATTCCTATTTTCCATTACAAGATATTTATTAGCCGTGTTGGTCTATGCTGATTAGAAATCTGACATAGGTTTGCTGGTATATGATTCCATAAATTAGAAGTTTGTGATAAAAACATAATTTTCAGTTCTCACTTAAATCTCCCATAAAGTAAAGTTATTATTCGAACAAATTAAAGATAGACGTAGTAGTCTACAAGGCTGAAGCAGTATTTTACGCCATAGAATATAATTTAGATTACTGTGGACTTCCATAAGTTTGGAAACGAAATATATATATATATATATATATATATATATATATATATATATATATATATAATTTTATTTATGCACGCTCTTTAACTGCTTTGGTTCTCAGCGTCCCATTCTATACTGGGCGTGAAAGAACACTTACTTTTGCTGAGAGGCCTCAGCCTTGAGGTTCCTCTAAGTGCCGTAAATTTACGACACGGGACCAACGGTTTTACTTCTCTTCCGAAAGATTTTTACGCCCGATTGTCCTCCGCCGGGTTTGAACCCGCGACCTTGAGTATATGGAGTTAGCATGCTAACCATTACACCACGGAGGCCGACATCCAAGTTTTTGGATACTCTTGATGTCCCGATATACATACAATGAGAAGCCACGCTTTGCAATGCGTCGAGTTTTAGTGTAAACGATGTTGCGCGAGTTCAATATCTCTAAAAGGTAACAAAAAATGCAGAGTTCGCTATCATTTTATTAACCGGGGTGTGAACAGTGCAGCAAAATGTTTCCCAGATGTGAAAGTGATAAGTGACCTAAGATTAGTTTTTAACCGGTAGTAATTAAATAAATGAAGCGCTGAATATATACTGAAGCGGGATTAATTTTATTTGGTGAGGGGAATACGAACCCCCCCCCCCAAGTCTCATTCAGTCTTCGCTCCCAGCATACATTCTTGCTATAAAGTTTAAGTGAGTAGTAAATAAATACGTGAAGCAGGCTCAACCGGGGCCTTCATTTCAAAGCGACGACTTTAGTTACCCAGAGATAGGAACTCATTTCAGTAGACATTCTCCATTAAGGCCTTACACACGGACACAATTTATCTCTAAGAGATGGCGCCATATAGAAAATACTCCTAGTGTGCTTGATCTTCTTTGACATTTACATGCTTCCAACTGATATACCAAAGACTGAAACTACAGTCTGGTACTCCTTCTGATGAGCACTGTCCGGCTGCAGTTTCGAGTTT
Organism: Hymenopus coronatus; assembly: GCA_030762935.1. NCBI lineage: Eukaryota > Metazoa > Arthropoda > Insecta > Mantodea > Hymenopodidae > Hymenopus > Hymenopus coronatus. The sequence goes on along the minus strand of CM060890.1, from coordinate 29,801,657 downwards.
ATATATCGTCGTGGGTTTTATGAAGCCTCCTATGTAACGGATGACTAACTTGAGATTTTGATATTTGATTCTGACTTCCCAGCTCTAAAATGTAATAAAACTCCGATATAGAAAGACTGTTAAGATCTAATTGGCATTGAAAATGATACTATTGTTAAAATATCTAAGTCCTCTTTGAAGTGAAGAGAAGATTGTGATGTAAGGTCTCTAAAATATCAAAAATAACGGTGAAATTCTTTTCAAACTTGATCGTACTGCTGACTATGAAACACTGCATCAAAAGAGAACGAGGTCTATAATCTGTGATGAATGAGCCTTATAAGTCAACAAGTACCTATTACGAAATACAAATATCTACAAAAAATGTGTTTGTCACATGACTTTCTCTAATTGTTCTACAAACAAAATTCGTACAAAGATTATTTATATTTCTACTCCATGCAAATTAAGATAAGCATTTGCAGAATGGTTTTATTAATAGTGCCTTGTCAGTAGAAGGGAAATAAGGGAATACATTATGCTAAAGCAATAGTCAAATGTTTTAATAGCAGTTGCTATGCGAATGTCATTGAAATTCGCTTCTTTGCACGGCCCGGAGTAAAACAAATGAAACACGGATGACTTGCTGTTTTGAGAAAAATCTTATATGTTCCGTACACATGACTTTCTCTAGCTGTTCCACAAACAAGCCATTCTTATAAAATATTATTCTTTCATCAACATCATGATAATCCAAATAAACATTAGGGGAATTGGTCTTATTACTTGCTTCCATGTAAGTAGAAGGGAAATAAGGGAATACACTAGGCTAAAGCTATAGTCAGCTCAATAGCTGGTCGCTATGTGAAACAAATGAAATTCGATTCTCTTTTGCAAGTGTCGCTTCTCTCGGCCAACAAGAAACCGTTGCTTTTTACTTTCTCTAGCCCCATATGTACAATGTACATAGGGATAGAGAAGTATTGTATTCCACCCAAAAATTCGATACCGAGATTTCACCGGAAATACATGTTTTAGGACCCCCTGTATAAAAAAAAAAAGCATTTTCAGAAAAAGGTCCGTGTGTGTCCGTGTGTCTGTGAACACGATAGCTCAAAAACGAAAAGCAGCTAAACTTGGTATTTAAGTTAAGTATTTTCCAGGGATGCGACACGAAGATTTTGATAAAAATCCCCCCACCCCAAACTACCCTTTACATGGAACATTTTTCGAAAATTTTTATTTTCTTATAAATGGCTCTAACGATTTTGATTAAAATATCATATATTAAAGATATTTACCTAAAAAATAAAATGTATATCTTGAATTTTCTGGAAATAGCTTCTGAAGACCAGTTTATTCTGGATGAATTTTGCTTAATTTGGCATAATTAGTAAACCGTAAGAGATAGACAAAAACTTATGATGCAAAAAAAATTAGGTCTTGTTAAAATACACAAGTTATGTCATATACATTTTTCTCGTGGAGCTTACCATTTTCGAGGTATTCATTGTTATTAGTTTCAGTTGTGAAGTACTTATACTTTTCTCAGACGGGAGTGTCCGTTTTTCTTTTGTTCTACTCCTGGCCAAGAAAAGAAGCGATTTGTAATGACAATCGAATAACGACAGTTTTTAAAACATTTGACTATTGGTTTAGCCTAGTGTATTCCCTTATTTTCTTCCTGCTTATACGGAACTAAATAATAAGAACATTGTGCTAATGAGTACCACGATTAGCAAGGTGCAGAAAGAAGAAGAATCTTATGTATGAAGTTTGTAGAACAGCTAGAGAAAGTCATGTGAGTGTAACACATCAGATATTTTCCTTTGTTATCTCGATCATTGGGCGATGAACCTTTCATCCTCCTTTGGTTCGCTCCCTCTAGTAATGTACATGTCTACCTGGGTCGCTTGCCAGCCCTGTTCTGAGCATATTCGCACCTTAGTAAAATCCGTCTTTGCAGTTTTCGATGTGTTTCCAAAAATTTCTCCCCTGGAAATTTAAATGCATATTTGTCCTTTCTTAATGTAATCTCTATCTTGCTTGTAAATGCCCTCTAATTCTGTGATACGATGTGTATTATTTCAACCGCTGATGTAAAATTTTAATGCAGCACTATAACCACACTGCTAAAGAATAAACACAGGTGTTAAATTTTGAAGCCGAAAAGGTGGTGCAAAAATTCTCACGGAACCTAACGGACTTGTTCATCAGCAGAGGTTCACATAAAGGTAACTTCCGAACGGAGAAGAGAGAAATCAGAGCCATTGATTACCAAAGCTAGGAACTTCATATAGGTCCAGTTATTTAAGGTGTAAACAGCCGGAAATGCTGCTAGTTAGTAACCTAAGGTGCATCATGATCATGCTCACAACTTTAACTGTATGCAACAGGAATCATTACTTGTTTGAGAACACAGACATATTTATCCTTTTCAAATGTGAGTGAAATTCATTTCCTTTAGAAATATACTATGTTTTCTGGCACTTTATTTAAATATTTATTTTTAACTTAATGCTATCGTTATTTAAATTTCAGTAGGATTTTCACATATTCACATTATTAATCTTGTCTCTCTGAATACCAAATGAAAGTTTTGTTTCAAAGGCTTCAGAGTATATTTTATTTTTTTAAGTAACAGGTAAATAGATGAATAATATGCAGCTGTCATCTTTTTTTATCGAGTAAACCCTTAAATATATTTTATTTTTACAAATAAATATTTTGTTATTAACGAACCTTTCATTTGTCAAATATCAGCACCAACAGTGCTCCGGAATTTCGTCCCGCAAGAGTTCTTTTATATGCCAGTAAATATATACTAACTTGGGACCGTCACTTTTAAGCACACTTAGAAACCTACGCACAATTTCAGGAAACGTTATACCCCGTGTTATAATTGTGTAAATAAATTGCATATCAGAATTGTATCCATATGTGTGCATTTACGAATGTCTCATATATTTTTTTCCAGAAACACAATGTTGCATTAATGATTTTGTTCTCTTTCAGGTTTAGACTGTAACTTCCATTCTAGTGTTCGATTCATAATTGAAGAGCTTTGTTTATGTTTGGCTGTCGTTAGAGTTCCAAGAAGTGTGGAGTGGCATGGACGGAATCCATTGGTAAGTTTCCCATATCATTTCTTTCTGACCATCAGGTAGCTAGGACACCTAAATGGTGGAACACTTGCATGGGCTTCAAAGTCATGCACACCTTGCTTCGCTTAATATGGCGAAATTGCGTACGTCAATGAACCTTCGCGAGTTGTGACGTTACTGGTTGATTAAAACAAGAACAAACAAAGAGTGCCAGAACTAAGACAGAATGGAGTGCCAAGTAACAAGCTCTTCTTGCTGGAAACAGTAAAATGAATATGAAAATGATTTCCTTCTGTGCAGAAGAAAGCATAAATAACCATTATACCATTATTTCGTGCTGCAGCTGCTACAGGAGTACATATGTGTAATTTCGGAGGAGATTCCGCACTGCAGTCATTGGCTTATTGTACGTTAGACCCCAGGAAGATAGGACGAGATGAAAGTAATTACAGCAGGTGGCCGAAACCGGACGGCGGGGGAACCACCGTGCAGGTTTCCTAATAGAGGGTTCGTAATAGTTTCCAAGCAGTTCATCTCGACGAGGGGAGTGCTAGTAGCCCGCGCCCCAGGTTTGATTGAAGTCCCTGGGTCTACAGAGGACTTCCCATGCCATCTCGCTGTCAAGAGCTGTATTTTCAAAGCGCAGTCCCCTCCACGGAAGGGCACCACCACTGCATCCTCACCGACACAACCTGAAAGAGACAGGTTGGATGAAATGGTGATGAAATAAAGGGACAAGAAGTTTGGTAGAGTGAAGAAACCTTCCCAGCATTTGCCTAGTGATCCCGGAAAACCTATGGGTCAATGTCAATCTCTGACGAGCCACCTGGCTCAGTAGGAATACGACAGCACGAATTCAAAACTGACGTTCTTACTACCCAAGTCCTCGTGGTAAAACCAAACAACGGAATACTAAATATAATACACGAGAAGTATTGTTCCTTATCCTATGATTGCTTTTGTTAATTCTCCTCATTACTACCTCTTATGGTTCTCCACGATACAATTCACGTCAAAAGGTTTTCACACACCTCTGAATATTATGGCCGGAGTTGTTTATGTAGTTCTTTTTTCACGGTCACGCCGCAGTTCATACGTTTTGAACTCCCAGAATTTGTTTTGAGGTGTTGATGATGTTGCACTTGGCTGGTCGTACGTACCCGCCATATGACGCTAGCGATCGGTACTCTGTTTATTACATCGCGACACCATAGCATCGTATTGAGTTTAACCTCGTAAACTCAAATGGTACTGGCGTAGAACTCCAAATAACGAAATCATCAGAAAGACAAAAATCTACGAGCTTGTGGTTGACTTTTTGCGATCTTACGTGTAACAAATGTGTATTCAGACCATTCCCTAAATGATACCTAAAAAAAATCTCCTAGAATCTTACAGAAGATCTTTGTACGTCCAAAACTGAACACGATTCAGGAAGTTTATGAAATGAAGAGGCACACGAATACAACAAAGACTGTAACTGGCATAACCCTCAAGATTTCCTGAACAAATGGACGTTCATAGGTGCCAGTTTATGCTTAATTAATTTGAATTTGTAAGCCTGTTAAACTGTAAGCTTTATTGAATGCTCTAGAGGAAAGTGCATGTAATATTCTAAGTTTAACTCAGACATTTTATGCCACCTATTTAATATTTCTATTGGGGCATTAATTAAATGTACTTTGTACCATAATATTCTGTAGTTTTACAGCCAAAAATTTCCAAAAATATGCTTTCCGTATTAATTCATTACATACCACAAAGGGTCTCTGTGTTTCAGAATTGCAAACAGTTTTACATGAAGCTCGACACCAATCTAGTATGGTAATTAGTGGTAAAATTAGTGGAATGTTATCATGTTGACATTCTGTGTTTCAGAGATAGCAGGTTTGCATAAACGTATGCAAGATTTTATGGGTATTACATATCAGACCTACCAGGGATCGAATGGGTAAAGTACATCAAGTTAAATACAAAAATAAAAGTATTACAATTAACAATCAAATTATTAGAGTAACATACTCATTAGCACCACAATTTTGGAACTATCTATTAGCTTAGTAAGAGAATTTGTTAATGTGTTTACCACAGCTAGATATAAAAGCTTTAATTCCGTATTCATCTGTACTAGTAAGAGAATTTGTTAATGTGTTTACCACAGCTAGATATAAAAGCTATAATTGCATATTCATCTGTAGTAGTACATGAAATCACAATTGTTGTTGTGAAGCAGTTGCTTGATATTGAGATATTGTTGATGTTACATGATTATTGTTATACCAGGTGGTCGACCTATCTCGTGTTTGACAAGTGCAGATATTCTTACGTGCATTAAAAGAGTTGAACCCAACGGGGGAATTTCAAGTTAAAACCGATAAGTAAGGCTGAGCGACATTCGTATTATTCCCCTTGCTTATCAGCGGTGACAGTGAGCGTGTCGTGCTCATTGAGAGGAGTAAAACGAAGGTCATCGTCGCCAGTTTTGCACAGGCCGGTTATAATTTGAAATGGCCCCATTGAGTTCTGTAAATGTTTTAATTCACGAAGGGGTTAAATTAAATTGAGTTTTATTTATGGACGCTCTTAAACTGCTGCAGTTCTCAGCATCCCATTCTATATGGCGTGAAATACTGCTTACTTTTGCTCAGAGGGCTCTTCATCAGGCTTGAGGATCTTTTAAGTGGCGTAAATCTACGACACGAGACCAACGGCTTTACTTTTCTTCCGAAGAAAGCTATACTAAGGATGTTTACATACGAGAAAAAAAATCCCTCGACCTCTCCAGGGTTAAAACACGCGACTTTTGCAACCACACGCTAGCACGTTAACCCTAAACTACGGAACACGTCGGCACGAAGGGTGATCTGAACACAGTCAAATAGGGGTAGTTGGGCCACGAAGTGGGGATTTTTGCGCATCATTCATTTCTCAAATACGCCATTCTGCGTTTCTTAATCCTCTAACTCTAATGCATGAAAGGTTTTAGAACTATTGTTGGCAGTTTAATTTCCATTCATTTCAGAAATGTTCAATTTCTTTATCCTCAATGACATAGAATAATGCAATAATGATAGAATCGTAAAGGACGTAGTCCCGTTTTAGTTCAGCTATAAGGTGTGTCTTAAAAACTCGGAATGTGTGGGATAATCTCGGGCTCCAAGGTTCTCCAGACTCAACTTTTATATCTACTATTTTCTCTAGCACGCATGTACATAGTAGCTGGAGAAGTATTGTATTCCACCCAAAAATTCGAGATTTCACAGGAAATATGTCCTGAGATCCGCTGAGTCCAAAAACAAACTAGAAAAAGGTCCGTGTATGTGTGTGTGTATGGACAGCATAGCTCAAAAACGAACCCGTTATATAGAAAACTTGCTATTTATGTTTAGAATCTTCCAAGGATGCGCCACGAAGATTTTCAAGAAAATCTCCCCACCAAACTACCCTTTACATGGAAATTTGTTTTTAAAATTTTGTTTGGCTGAAAAATAACTTGGTTTGATTAAAGTACTGTATATTAAATATATTTACATGAAAAATAAAATGTTTATCTTGAACTTTCTGGGAATAGCCTCTGAAGCTCTCTTTACTCTGAATGGCTTTTTCTGAATTCTCCAAACTAATAAACCGCAAGAATTAGACAAAAACTTACTACACAAAGATGTAGAAGTCGTTAAAACATTAATTTATGTAATTTACTTTTATGTAGAGTTAAACGTTTCTAGGAAATTCTTTGTTATTGGTTTCAATTGTAAACTACTTAAACTTTTCTCAAACGGAAAGTGACCTTACATTTCATCTCTGGTTTTACTTCTGGTCATGCAAAGCGAATCGAAATTCGGTTGTTTCACACAGATCTTTGCTAAAAGATCTGACCATCACTTTTGCCTAATGTATTCCCTTATTTATTTTGTACTTACAAGGAGCTAAGCAATGGTATTATTTCTGCCATCTCGATTAGCATGGCGTAGATAAAAGAATAATCTTTTGTAAGGATAGTTTGTTTGTGGAAATGCTAGAGAAAGGCATGTGAATGGAACACACCAGAGTTTTTTTTATTTAAATGAGTATATACAAAAATTGTATATCAATATATCGAAATATCACTAGTAAGGATTTCTACACTCAGCAAATGCGTGAAGATTCAAGTAAGTAGTTTAGAGTTTATTCTAATATAATAATAATAATAATAATAATAGTAACAATAATAGTAATAAAACTAATAGTGATAAACAGTCGTACCGTCACTGAAACGGGCCTTCAGTAAGACTTTTCTCTTTAGGCTATTGTTAAGAGTATGCCAACTCTTAAATACCACAAGAAGTCTGCATAGTGTCTAAACTATGAAGAATGTAGAAATTATCCTGAAACCCAATTATTGGGTCCCCAGACACTGGGGTACAGCATTGGCAAGAAGGTTCTTAGACCGGACGTTGCGTCTTGCGAGGCCCCTGTGAGGGATGCGGGGAGAGACTCGAGGGCAACCAGATCCGGATGGCACGAGCAGTCATAAACGGGATCTCTAACGATTATAGATGGAATGCCTGCGACACCACCCGATACTACTCATGAGTTCCAAACCTCAGTGGTTTCTCGAAGAGGCCGAAACCTGCAAAGATCTCAAGGCGCGACCAAACAAAGTGGAAAGCTACCATTCTGCCGCATCCCGCCGAACAACGTCACCTGGTCCTTCAACCCTGGAATAGGTGACAAGGAAATGATGGGTAGGGATGTAATGAATATCCGGCATTCATCTGGTAGCCCGCGGAAACAAAACAACAATACAAAACAAAATAATCGTATGTGTTCCATTCTGACTTTCTCCACCTGTTCTGTAAACAACCCTTTCTTACAAAATATTATTCCTTTATCTGCATCAATTTAATGAAGATCAACCTTAGCAGAAATTGTCTTATTACTCTCTTCCTTGTAAATAGAAGGTAAATAAGGAAATACACTAGACCAAAGCGATAGTCGTTTGTGAACAATTGAAGTTCGGTTCGCTCTGCATTTCTAGAAAAACAAGAGAGATGAAACGAAAGGTGATCGCATCTGAGAAGATACCTAGTGTAAATTGAAACCAATATGAAGAAATGTCTTGGAAGCGGTCAACTCTAATACAAAAATGTATATGACACATTGTGTATTTTAATGAGATCTACATGTTTGTATAATACATTTTTGTCTATCTCTTATGGTTAACATTTATGCAAAATTCAGAAAAATTCGTCCAGAATGAATAGGTCTTCAGAAGCTATTCCCAGAAAATTAAGATATACATTTTATTTATGATGTAAATAGCTTTAAAATACGGTATTGTAATGAAATCGTCACAGCTATTTTTGAGAAAATCGAACTTTTCAAAATTGTCTCCAAGTAAAGGATAATTTGGGGTGAGAGGATTTTTTTGAAAAACTTGTTGTCACATATATAGAAGATACCGGACTTAAACACTTCTGAAGGACTGAAATCATTATACCTTTTTTTTTTTTTTTATCCAGCAGGAGGTGGGAATCCAACTATTTATCAACACCTATTTTGATTTTCTAGACATCCTGTAGTTTATATTTTAATTCTCCCAGGATTTGGAATAATTTCCCATGAAAGAATTAAAAATGAACTTCGGAACCATTTGAATATTATTATTCAGTATTTTAATTTTTGAGCTACATTCATGGATATTTTTATCTAAAAGTGTTTTTTGGACTCAGGGGACTTCAAAACATATATTTCCTTTGAAACCCCCATATCGAATTTTTGGGTGCAATGCAATATAATACCTTTTCTATACACTATACACATAGTAATTGTAGAGAAAGTAAAAATGTTTCAGAAAGGCCGGTCACGAATTTGACCTCCTGAGCGAGTAAATCACATTATCATGACGAATTATTGGGCTAACATGGTCAATTCTTTGCCACCTCTTCATCCAGTTCATGTTAGGAACCCTAACTGCATGCAACAGGTCTCATCAGCAGTAGGGAAGACGTTCGAGTAACAACATACCAAGTGGCCCAGCTGCCCCGTATTTGGCATGTGCACATATCCCTTCGTATGTTAAAAGAGTTACGCAACTCAACGGGGCTATTTAAAGCTAAAACCCGCCAGTGGAAACTGGGCCAGAGCAGCCCTCGTTTATCCCCTCGCAATGAGCACGATCCGCTCAGTCTTCACTGAATACAAAACGTAGTCGCCCTCTCCGGCAAGTTTTAAATTGAAATAGCCCCGTTGAGTTCTGCAATTCTTTTAAGCACAAAGGGATATTTGTAATGTCAAAACAGGAAGAATGGGTCCTGATATTCTCCTACCTTAAATGTAAGCGAAATTAATTTCCTTTATAATCAGCTTTCTAGCACTTTAAGTATATATTTTGAATTTTAGTTCTTCATTATTTACGTTTGAACGTTGTTTTTAAATTTTCATATTATTAATCTTGTTTTTGTGATCACCAAATAAACGTTGTTTCAAAGGCTTCAGAGTTCATTTTCAGTTAATAAGTTATGAAAATGGTTTCCATCTTTCTTGTTTAAATAGTAAAAACTTAAAATTATTTTATGATTTAAATTAAACATACGTTGTTAATTGCAAGGAATTCAACACCGCCAGTGTGTCGGAATTTCGTCTCGTAGGAGGTTTTTACATTCCAGTAAATCTGCTGAGTTGGTACTGTTGATTTTAAGCAATTGTCTATATCACTTTGAAGATTTCGATTTTCCTAATCAATATAGTGTTTTATGAGCATTACAAGCCATACTGACCAGGAATCGAATAAGTAAATTAATAAAATTACCAATAGAATGTGTTAGAATATTTTGATCAATATATTATATGAACCGCATTTGAGCCACAATTTTAGAATTGTCGCTGGCATTTTTTTCCATCAATTTCACAAATATATCATTGTGACTTTCTTTATCCTCTAAAATATTAATTATTTAACCCAATGTTCCACTTTTATTTTAATTCTTAAGTCGGTTTATATATTCTAGACATAGGCATGAATGCGACCAGCCATGATCCTTAAACACCAGATAAGGTGTCCATCCATTTAAAGCTTAACGTTATGAATTCGAAGCACAGCGACTGCAGTCAGGTGTACTTGTGGTAAAGAATGGAGAGAGCACATGTAAAATAACCGGTGTGAAGCCGCGCTAGGATGACGACGGGATTACATTTAATTGCAGTGGCATATAGTTTGCTTTTTATTAAAAAAATAACAAAATTGATAAATAAAATGCATTTATGATAGTAAATATATTAGCTAAAATAGCTTGCATTCCATTGCTAATACCAGAATAATATGAAAATAACAAAAATGCTGTTAAATATTCTTAGTCGTTAACTATAAATTCTTGTTAGAAAATGTTAGCATTATGAATTAGAGGATTAATTTAGACAAAACTATTTGTAATTTGTACCTTTATGCGTTTCCCCAAACCATTTACAATACACAGAACATTTGAATACAAAATAAATAAACAAAATATATGTTTGTTCACCGAATGCAACAACCTTATTTTATGAACCCGACACAAGTACGCTAAGAGCGTAATCCAATTCCGAATCTGATGAACATATCAATAAGTAATTTATTAATTCATCATTATTACATATTTTAATCTGATATAAAACTTAACTCATTATAATGGTAGTTTTCCCAAGTTTAAATGACCTAGTCGAATAATCTGGCTGTTTTTTACTTTCTCTAGACGTACTATATATAGAGAAGATATTGCATTCCACCCAAAATTTCGATACCGAGATTTCACCGGAAATACAAATTTTAGGTCCCAGTGAATCCAAAAGAAAGTGTTTACAAAAAGGTCCGTGTGTGTGTCTGTGGACAGCTTAGCTCAAAAAAGTTGAATACCAAACTTGGTGTTTAATTTGGTTTCTTTCAAGGATGCTACACGAAGATTTTGAAGAAAATCCCCCACCCCCAACTACCCTTTACCTGGAACTTTTTTCTAAAATGTTTATTTTCTCAAAAATGGCTATAATGATTTTGATTAAAATATCGTTAATTAAAGATATTTACCTGGCAAATAATATGTAAATCTTGAATTTTCTGGGAATAGCCTCTGAAGAGTATATTATTCTGGATGAATTTTAGGGAATTTTGCATAACTGCTAAACTCTATGAGATAAACACAAAAATTTACCGCACAAAAAAAAAATGTAGAGCACATTAAAACACACAATTCATACAATACACATTTTTTTTTCGTGGAGTTGATCGTTTTTTGAGATATTCCTTGTTTTTTGGTTTCAGCTTTAAAAAACATAATTTTCTCATACTGTAATTTATTTATCAACTCGTGTCCATACAAACAAAGGAACTTTAGTCACATAGCAACCAGCTTTTGACTATCCCTTTAACCTATGGTACTCCCTTATTTCGCTACTACTTACAAAGAAGCAAGTAATAAGACTATTTCTGCTATTTTTTCCTCGATTAGGATGAAGGAAGTAGAAGCATTAGCTTTTTAACAATAATTTTTTGGAGAGATGTAGAGAAAGTCATGTGAATGGAACACATCAGGTTTTTTAAATTATACCTAACTTCTAAAACAATACAAAAATGAAAATATATGGAAATAGCGAATGTTTGTTCTTCCATCTACAGGTACCCTGGTCCCGTCTACTCAGCACGGTAGAAACAGAGAAATAATTCCCTGGTACTAATGCCTCACTGGGCATGTGTCGAAGCTGCCATCGGCCCGTCCGTTTAGAAGCAGTTGCTTGGTTACTTCTGTGGACTAATGTCGAAGCAAGATTTTATTTGCAAGGATGAGACCTTAAAGGCTAACTGACCGCCAACATTGAACCACAAGATATGTATCTCCTGACAGAAGAAATGTGTAGTTTCTTTTGAAGCGAGCGTTTGTTTCTTATGCGTAATTTGTGTGTGTGTGTGTGTGTGTGTGTGTGTGAGTGTGAAGACTCAATAATATTAATTCTGTTTTTCAAATTAAGCTCATAAAGGAGTATTAATAAAGAAGAAAGGGGTAAGAAATTTTCTTTTTGAGTTGATAGGCCACATCATTACCATTCCATTGCCCTTTTCCACTTCTTTTATACTTGAATCCCACCATTAAATCACATAAAACTCCACACACTTTTAATACAGAAAAACCCTCTTTAGAAAATCAAAATAAATAACTAACCGACCCCGTAAATAAAAACACCAAAGCGAAATGGGATTGTGTGAAGAACATCACTTGGGAATTAAAACTTAATGGGGAAAAATCTCTGCTTTTCCACGGCATTACAAGATTGGAGAAGGGAGAAGGTTTTTATCTGCTCTCTTCTTCCTATTTGTTTGACTTTGTAGAGTCTCTTCTCTTACTGTCGCAAATTAGACTTGAGAGTCAAAGCCAGAAATCTCGGTGATAAACCCCATTCACAAAGAAAATTTCGTAGGGTGATGGGGCTGTTTTCAAAAGTGTATCCTCACCGCTGTTACTTAAGCCCCTCCCCCAACCCCATCATGCAACTCTTCCCTTAAAATTACCCTACTCCTTTATCCCTCAGTTCTCCTGTGGAAACCGTAAACCGGGAATAAAGGGTCCTTTTGCTTCTGTCTTTTCCCTTTTGGTAAACGGCATAAATCCGTACTCTTCTTTAAGGCAATGCCTCACGTTTTCTCTCCTGTGATGCATTAACACGAGATTCGCCATATGCTTTGAAAGAGAGGTTAGGGAGTCTGTGCAGAGAGGAGGAAAGGTAGTATTACTGGAAGACTGTAGGTGGAGGTTTTGAAGAGGCTCTGTACACAAGCATTTAATGTTTCAGTCGGCACCTAATCCTGCACAACCTCTCCGACCCGCTTGATGAGTTTAACAGTCTGGATGTCAGAGTAGAAACTTCCTAGGGACCAGTTTCAAGCTTTAATAGCCTCACATATGTGAAGTTGTTTCTCAAATTTCATTAGTTCCACCCTACATAGTTTCGTCAATCCATCCATTCATTTTCAGCTATTTACACAAAATCCAATACTTCAAACCCTTCCTCAGGCCGACATTGCACGTAAAAGATGTGTGTCAAATGTTTTGACACATGAAAAGGTTGAGTCAGACTGAAAAATATAATGCTATACCCGGGATTTGAGTCACGGGTCTACTATAGTCTGTCTGGTTTACCTTGAAACACGGGAATTAGAGAGAGAGCGTACTACTACCCGCGCTATTGTAGGTAGTCCCTGACTGCCTAATCCCACATCTTAACACTTTCATGCAACTTTCCGCGTGACTATAGTGTAGCCATCCCTTTAATACTTTCAAGCGCAGCTCTTTAAGGATGGCGGTAGTATACATATACCGTCCATAGGGGTTTCTTGGAGGGTCACGGCACTGTTAATATCCTCGGCTCCATTGTCATCGGATGCTGGATTTAACCCGCAGTCTTCAAACTCATCGTCCGATTCAGAGTCACTTTCTTCTAAATGTATAATGAAATTGTCCAACATATCAATTAATCCGTCTTTTTCTCAGTACATTTCTTTTACCCCTTCACATGTTTATGGGCAGCCTTCCAATGTTCTAGACAAACTTTTAGTGTTGTATTGTAGAAGATCTCACTCATATCTCGTTTTTTGAATGGCACACTAAGTTTCGCCACATCTGCTTTGTTTTGTACCCATATTAGCTCGACAGTAATCATATCTCAATGATACGGAGGTAAGCGAACCAGAGTATTGGATTAATATTTTTTTTTCCCCACACACGGCAAGGGTTGTATAGGTAGAGTCAGACTGAAAAACTCAATGCCATAGCTTATAGTAATGCTTATACCAATTGACCATAATAGTTGGCTATACTATGAATCCTGGGCCTTAAAGTACTTACAACATTGTAAGTCACCATTGGGGTTGTCATCTCAAAATATTTTGAGAACACCTTGTGGTTTACCGGGAAAATGCGAGTCAGTTGATAAATTCAGTGCTATCTGGCATGTTGCCATGGTAGCTCAGTGGCAGAGCAACCGGCTAGAAATCGGGAGATTAGTGCTTCAAATCCCAGCTATGCCATTGAGTTTTTCAGTCTGACTCTACCTATACGAAATACATTATGTCCAGTTTATTCAGCTATAGAGTATTTCATTACACTTGAAATCATTTTTAATTATATCGTACAATACCGGTTTTGTTGCTCAATGGTCACAATCAGTTCCTCGATTTTGATGTCATTCTTACATTACTTTCTTAAGTGCATTCGAAACTGTGTCTTTATTTATTTCAACGGAATGGTAGGGGACATTATCCATTATAATAATATGTGCATCAGCTTGAAGAAGTATTCCTCTTCTTCCAACTTCAGTTTGAAACAATACGATAGCCAACACAATAGCAGAGTTAAACACGTCCCAAGCTTCAATATAAAGTACTGTAAATAAACGCCCTGCACTGTTCAGTACACATATCGCTGACTGACGCAGACTAGGCAGTCGCGGATGTTAGTGGCGATGCAGTTTACAACCTTTCACAGCGCGAGGTAGCGCTAAGTAGGTCATATTTCAAGTTACACCAGACTGACTGTAGTCTCCGTTCAGTTGCGTTAACTATTGAACTACTATGACGACATCGCTGACTGACGCAGACTAGGCAGTCGCGGATGTTAGTGGCGATGCAGTTTACAACCTTTCACAGCGCGAGGTAGCGCTAAGTAGGTCATATTTCAAGTTACACCAGACTGACTGTAGTCTCCGTTCAGTTGCGCTAACTATTGAACTACTATGACGACATCGCTGACTGACGCAGACTAGGCAGTCGCGGATGTTAGTGGCGATGCAGTTTACAACCTTTCACAGCGCGGGGTAGCGCTAAGTAGGTCATATTTCAAGTTACACCAGACTGACTGTAGTCTCCGTTCAGTTGCGCTAACTATTGAACTACTATGACGACATGCCGATACAGCATTAAATTCCCCAAAGCTTCTCAAATTATGCCGTAAGTACTTAAGATAAAGCATCAATGGAATTTGGAAAATTAACAGTATGTAATATATGTTACGGTAATTTATACCAGATTATTATACATAATAATAGTGATATTTTCCCCATGTATCAAAATTATAGCTTAAATGGTTATTTAAATAATAATTGTTTTCTCTCTAAATTTATTGATCTAATAAAAATAAACATGTGATGTATTTTTAAAAATATTCGAATACAAACAGCCAGCTTTACAAAGAGATCTGCTATATTATATTTTAAAATATTAGCCCTAGTTAGTGGAGAAAAACTATTGCTTTTCGTACTTTCAAAAACTCATAATTTCCCAAAAGCTATAACTTATTTATAACAATTGGAGCATTACTTCGAAAAGGTAATCTGACCACTTTGTTTAATGTGTCTTTTTTTAATTTATGTAGACTAGTTCAGCATTAATTATGCTATACAGAATTGAAATAAAATACATTATAACTAAAAGTAACAAACAACACTTCCTGGAATCACTTCCTGAAGAAAACAGCAAATCCTGTGGGAGACGACTCTTTATCCGAGGAACTGCATCAGATGTTTGTCTCAACGAGAAGTGCACTGCGCCAGGTACTAAGTGAAGATGCTGCGAGCTTCAGATCGAATATGTGCAGAGATGGTACTGAGTCCAAGTTCATGATCTATACGAGTGTTCCTGATATACCAAGGTGCATTCACAGCCTTAGCACTGTATTTTGAAATACGTGTAGACGATTAATTTTGTTTGCGGCTGCACCTCCCCATATCGGACAAGCATAGGTGAGTAAAGAACGAAGTAAAGATTTGTATAACAGAGAACCACTTGAAATAGAAGACTTGCGGTTGAGAATGGGATACAATTTGCGTAATCTGGAGCAGGCGAGATTTAATTTTGAGTTAATGTGAGAGTTCCAGGTCAGTCGGCGATCAAAATGCAGCCCAAGATATTTGACGGTGTCATCAGCACGTTTCTAAGGTATGAGAATGTTTTGTAAAGTCATAGGAGGGGGAACAGAGGGGTGACGTAATGTAAAAATCATGGCTTCACACTTCTTGTGGTTCAATGAAATCCTCCAGTTGTCACTTCAGGACACTAGTATATTAAGAGACGTCTGGAGTCTGTGAACAGCGGTATCAAGTTCATAGTGTGCTGTAAAAATGGCGATATCGTCAGCGTACATGATGATGTTGACATCTGGTAAGGTTGGCAATGTGCTACTGAGAGGCCGGATAAAAAGTTTGAAACAATTAGGGAAAAATTGCATTGTGTGGAACGTTTTAGTATGGAAAAATGTTGGAAAAAGTTTGTGATAAAATAAGGTTTAAGTTAGGAGGTTGTTTTGGTAGTGTTTAACACCCACTTTTACTACTTACGGCACCGCAGGCGATGACACCGTGATATATGAAATAAAGATGGAGCGCCGGTGTATTTTTCACAACATGCAGAAATGTGCAATACTAATATCTTGAATTTGTGCTTACATAGAACTCGGACAGTGAAGCAGACACAACGCAACCGCAGAGTTGCGGATCCAAGTCCCGCTTTCCGGCGTCTGCGAGGTCTTTTTGGCCCTTATTTCCATATACTGACCACGTTTACTCGGCGCTCCTTAAGTGTGTCACTGTATAATGTGGTTTCTAGCACTAGTGGCTGAGAGGTAATTGAATTTCATGAGGGAGTTGGTCGTACTTTAATCATACCAAGAACAAAACTAAGATCAATATCGGTACACGAAAGGCGACTTAAACATGAAGTATTTCAAACCGCTATTAGGATACCATAGTACCATTTGTTTCACTTTTGTGCAGTTTTACTTTCTGGACCAACTATTTGCAACGTGCAGAGAAGGTAGAGAAGCTAAATTTTACCGGAAATACATGAGGCCCCCTGTAGAAAAATCTGATGCCTTACACTCACATGACTTCCTCTAGCTGCTCTACAAAACTCCTACAAAAAATTTTTCTTCTTTGTACACAATGCTAATCAAGATTAATGTTAGCAGAATGTTATTACTTAGTTCCTTATAAGTAGAAGGGAATAAGGGAATGCACTATGCTAAAGTGATTGTCAAATGTTTTAAAAGCTATCGTTATGCGATTGACATTGTAAATCACTTATTTGCTTGGCCAGGAGTAGAACGAAAGAAAAACGGACCCTCTTGTCTGAGAAAAGTTTAAGTACTTCACAATTGAAACCAATAAAAAGTAATATCTCTAAAATGGTTACCTCCACAACAACCTTTTATTCAAAAGATAAATATGTTATCTACTTTATGCTAATCAAGATAAACATAAGTAGAATTAATATTATTGCTAACTTCCTTGTAAGTAGAATGGAAATAAGATAATGCATAAGCTAAAGCGATAGTCTACTCCTTTATAAACCGGCCGTTATATGAAACAGTTGACATTCCATTCTCTTTGCTTCCAGGAGTAAACAAACGAGAAACGAGAAAAGAGATGTCTCCCGTTTGAGAAAAGTTTAAGTGGCTTAAAGTTGAAAGCAATAATCCAGAATATTTCGAAAACAGTTGACACTACAAAAAAAAAAATATCTAATGTGTTCCATTCACATGACTTTCTCTACATCTCTGCAAAAAATTATTATTAAAAAGCTTATGCTTCTATTTACTTAATGCTAATCGAGAAAACATTATCAGAAAGTCTTATTACTTGCTTTCTTGTTAGTAGAAGCGAAACAAGGGAGTAACATAGGTTAAAGTGATAGTCAAAAGCTGGTTCCTATGTGACCGAAGTTCCTTTGTTTGCTCAGACAGGAGTTGACAAATTGCTGTAGGAGAAAAGAATGTTTCTTAAAGCTGAAACCAAAAACAAGGAAGATTTAAAAAACGATCAACTCCACGAAAAAAAATTATATAACATAAATGTTTTTCATTATGGCTTCACGGGTGATCGGCCGTGTCAGTCCCTGATGAAGACCATGGAGTGTGCAATGGTCGAAAGCATGGATTTTATACACCTGACACGATTGATCACCCGTGAAGCCATAATGAATAACATTCGCCGTGAAAGCTTCAAGTCTTACATAAATGTTGTGTTTTAATGTGCTCTACATCTTTTGTGTGGTAAGTTTTTGTCCATGTTTTTGTTTAACAGTTATGTAAATTCCGTAAAATTCATCCATAATAAAGTAGTCTTCAGAGGCTATTCCCAGAAAATTCAAGATATACATTTGCCAGGTAAACATCTTTAATATGCAATATTTTAACCAAAATCGTTAGAGCCATTTTTGAGAAAATAAAAATTTTCAAAAAAAGTTTCATGTAAGGGGTAGCTTGGGGTGGGGAGATTTTTCTCAAAATCCTCCTGTCGCATCCCTGGAAGATACTTAACTTAAATACCAAGTTTGATGTTGTACCAACTTTTCGTTTTTGAGTTATCATGTTCACACACAGTCACACACACACAGACCTTTTTCCGAAAATGCTTTTTTTGGATACAGGAGACCCGAAAACATATATTTTCGTGAAATCTCGGTACCGAATTCTTGGGTGGAGTGCAATACCTTCTCTATACGTACTATGTACGTGTAGAGAAAATAAAAACGTATATGACATAAATTGTGTGTTTAATGTGATCTTTATTTATTGTACATTAATATTTTGTCTATCACTTACAATTTCCAAGTTATACAAAAGTCACCCAGAATGAAGAGATCTTCTGAGGCCATTTCCAGAAAATTCAAGATACAAATTTTGTCTTAAAAATATCTTAAATATGAGGTACTTTGTTCAAAATTGTTAAATCCATTTTTGATAAAATCAAAACTTTTCGAAAAATGTTCAATTTAAAGGGTAGATGGGTTTGAGGGGATTTTCTTGAAAATCTTCGTGTCGCATCCTTGGAAGATACTCAACTTTAATATCAATCTTAGCTATGCTGCCCCCCCCCCCCACACAGGTATACAAATACACACGAGCTTTTTTCTTAAAATGCCTTATTTTGGGATCAGGGGTCTCAAAACATATATTTCCGGTATAGAATTTTTGGGTACAATACAATAGCTTCTTTATACACTATGCAATATCTCAGAAACTTATCAATCCCACGAAAAGTACATAACATAAACTGTGTGTTTTAACGAGATCTACATTTTTTTGTGAAGTAAGTTTTTGTCTATCTCTTACGATTTACCAGTTACGCAAAATTCATCCAGAATAAAGAGGTATTTAGAGGCTATTCCGAGAAAATTCAAGAAATACATTTTATTTTCCTTATAAGTATTTTAATATACAGTATTTTAATCAAATTCTATAAGCATCGAGAAAATAAAACTTTTTCCAAATTTTTTTCAAGAAAAAGGTAGTGTGGGGTGAGAGGATTTTCTTGCAAAACTACGTGTCGCATCCCTGGAAGATGTTAAATATAAATACCAAATATGGTATTTTACTGACTTTTCATTTTGAGTTGTGTTCCACTCACATGACTGACTTTCTCTCTGCAATAAATTATTGTTAAAAAGCTTATTCTTGTATTTACTTCATGCTAACCGAGAAATAATTGGCAACAAGTAGAAGGAAAGTAGAAGGGAAATAAGCGAGTACCATAGGCAAGAGCAATAGTCAAATATTTTAAAAGGTGGTTGCTATGCGATTAAAGTTTTTTTTATTTGAATGGCCTGGATTTGAAAAATTTCTCTATGAGAAAAGTATTATTATTTTTAAACTAAAACCAATAAGAAGGAATATCTAAAAAACGGTAAAATCCAGGAAAGCATTTATATAACAAAACTGGTGTGTTTTAATGAGCTCTACATTTTTATTAAGCAACTTTATGTATATATCTTACGGTTTTCGAGTTATATAAAAATCATCCAGAATGAGAGATCTTCAGAGGCTGTTCCCATAAAATTCAAGATGTACATTTTAATTGTCAGCTAAATATCCTTAATATACCATATTTTAATCAAAATCGTTAGTCATTTTTGAGAAAATCAACATTTCCGAAAAAATTTTCCATGTAAAGGGTAGTTGGGGGTGGATGAATTTTCTTGAAAATCCTTCTGTCGAATCCTTGGAAGCTACTGAACTAAAATATCAAGTTTGGTATTTAATGGACTTTTGGGTTTTGAGATATGCTGCTCACGCACACACGGACATTTTCCTATTTTTACCAGGTCTCAAAACATGTGAAATCTCGGCCTCGATTTTTGGGTGCAATACAATACCTTTTCTATACACTATTTACATAGTACGTGCAGAGAAAATAATAAGATTATATTATTAGAGAATCTTAGGATAAGCTGAACTATAAGAGAGAAGATAGACCTTAAACTGTATAAGAGTCGCAAAAGCGAAATGTCTCGCAAGGTTTTTGAGGACAACAGTCAAGGATTTGGTGTAAGATGTATAAAATAACGTTTTTGAGTTTAAAAATATCTTCTATATACACTATGTACATGGTACGTGTAGAGAAAGTAAAAATGACTCGGCTGGCCCCATAGCTCAGTCGGTAGCCACCTGCCTGCAGTGCGAGGGGTGCCGTTGGGGATTAGGAACTTTTCTCTAGCGTAGATTTATCACGAATATCGGTGTAAACAAATGAATCACTTTTTATGATACTATATATGAGATTATGAAAAAGTATGAGTGGAAAAGGTTATGTGAGTGATTTTAAACCACGTATAGCCACATTACTTTCTAGAAAGGAATGTTTGATATAATGTGAGATCATTTTGTGGTTTACCGTGAAACATGCGAGTCAGTTGAGGAATTTAATCCCGTTGCCATGGTAGCTCAATGGTTAGAGCAATCGCCTAGAGACCGGAAGATCTTGTCCTTTAAATGACAGCTAAAGCATTGAATTAAACCTATCAAACTGCTGTCTTACACAGGGCTTGTGTGAAAAACAATTAAATAAACTCTAATTGACCTAAGAGTTGGTAAACCATGAACCTCGGGACACATTGTAAGTCGCCAATGAGGAATGTCATCGTAAAAAAAAGTGACATCACCTTGTGGTTTACCGGGAAACATGCGAGAGAGTAGAGGAATTTAATGTCGGGTCAGTATGTTGCCATGGTAGCTCAGTGGTAGGAGACACCGGTTAGAGACCGGGAGATCCGTGGTTCAAATCCAGACCATGGCAGTGAGTTTTTCAACTCTTGTCCTACACATGGCTTCGGTGAAAAAAATAATTAAATTAACAATGTTAGGTATAATCCAGAATATAAATTGGAGTCTTTGTACTTCTCTAAACAATGTAGTAATGTTTCGGGATGCACTAATTTTTTTTGAAGACTATAAAATTATTAGACATGCTTTGTGGAGAACGGATATTCAGGCCTTCAGGGGGAAGCAGATGCACCTAACAAGACTGAGCCGTTCGGATAAGCACGTAAATTAGTTTGCGAGGAAATGTTGGCTTCTTTTCCAACAGCTCTGGCTACGCTTCTGGAGCCATTAACATATCCTGTGATGGATTTGAACACCTGGTGCTAGCTCTGCATACTAATGGGAAAACTGAAGAAGCCCCGTTGCAGGAGTTAGCGTCATATTGACGTATTCTTTTTACCATTCCTACTACACTACGCACACCCCAAACTTTCACCTAACTGGTTCTGCCCTCTTGGAGCATGGTTTGTAGTTGGAAAGGAGTAATGTTCCAATTGATGTACAAATGTTTTAATTACGATTAGATTTAATGGTATGTTTTTATTTTCTCTACACGTACTCCACACGTATAGTTGGTAGAGAAGATATTGTATTCCATCCAACAATTCTATTTCGATAATGTTTTGAGATGCTCTGAATAAAAATCCACCATGTTCTATTCACAGGACTTTCTGTAGCTGTTTCGCAAACAAACTTTTCTTACAACTTACAAAGCTTATTCTTTTATCTGTGTCATGCTAATTAAGATAAACATTATCAAAATTGGTCTTATTATTGCTTCTTTGTAAGTAGAGGGGAAATGAGGGAGTGCACTAAGTTAAAGCGATGGTCAATATTTTAAAAGCTGGTCGCTAGGTGAAACAATTGAAATTAAGTTCTCTTTACTTATTTGTGAGTAAACAAGACAGACGAAAACAAAACATCTTGTCGTTTGAGAAATGTTAAAGCGGCTAAAAACGAAAACTAGTAACTTGGAATATATCTAAAATGATTAGCTCTACAAAAGAAAATGTATATGATATAAATTGTGTTTCAAAACGATAAATATTTTTGTCTAACAATCTCTGTCTATCTCTTACGGTTTGCCAGTTATGCAAAATTGTACAGGAGTTATCCACAATTATGAAGCCTTCACTTAACTAATGCCTAGTCTGTTACCTTATTTTGCTTCTGTAATCAGACCAATTTGCTAGTGTTTATCTCGATTAGCGTGATAATAGATAAAAAATAATCTTAAGACAAGTTGTTTGCGAAACAGCGAGAGAAAGTCATGATAATTGGAACACATAAGATTTTTAGAAAAAGCTCCGTGTGTTTGTGTGTCTGTGGACAGCATAACTCAAAAACGAAAAGACCGTTAAATGCCAAATTTGGTATTTTCCAGGTATGCGATGCGAAGATTTTTAAAGAAATCACCTACTCCAAACTACCGTTTACATAGAAAATGGCTCTAACGATTTTGACTAAAATATGGTAAATTAAGATATTTACGTGACAAATAAAACGTTATCTTGAATTTTCCTGGAATAGCCTCTGAAGTCCTCTTTATTCTGGATGAATTTTGCTTAATTTTGCATAACGGTTGTTGTTGTTATTATTATTAATGTTTATCCTATCACTATGCTCCATTACATAGAGTTATACTACGTGGTTTATAAACCTTTATGGAGTGTGGTTTAACTTTTGGTTCTGTTGTATAAGTCATTTGTTCATTATTCCTCTGAGTGTCATTTATTTTCACTTTTCACTATTCACTTTCACTGACTCCACTTCTTTCACTATCTTTTTACTGACTCTATTTCTATTTACTATGTATATATTTACATTATATACATTATAATTGTTAAGCTTATTATATAATAATGTGTATGTTTATCCTTTTATCGGACTGTGTCTATGCTGTTAATACATCGTGCATGTTCATCCTACAGAGTACTTGTTTTCAATTATTGGTAATTTACGCTGTTAACATATCTAAAAGACTTCAAGGGGTTTGTTTACGAGGTCACTGTAGTCAATAGGCCAATTCCCTGTACTTTTTGTTCTCTCTTTGAAGATATTTCGCTGCTGGTGCAATAGGGAGCATTCTCATATCACATGTGCCACCATTTAATCTGCATCACCGCAGGGGCATCCTGGGCTTTCCGTGATCCTGAATCTATAATAATAATAAGTTCCTAGTTTGCTGTGTCCAATTAAGATTGTTGTGAGGTTTGATGAGATTGGCATTTTGATTTTATTCCTTTCGACGTTATGAATTTTATGGCGATCGCCCGTTTCGTTGTGTTATTCCATATCCGTTACTATTTTTCGTTCCTTTTCTTCCTTTCGGTATCTATTATGGTGCTTTAGGTACCTTACTGTAGATTTGGCTGCGCTCGCCTCCCATCTAGGCGGCCCGGGTTCGATCCCAAGCTCCGGTTTCCCCCGCCACTCATTCCACAAATTGCTCCATTATCACGTATCCTATCATCAATTTCGCTTACATTTCATATCATCCACTTCCTCATAATTATATGCTTGGCAACGGGCCGACCCCTCGAAACAGCTTCTCCATTCTGTGCCGTTGGCTCCCCGACAGGCTTCTGATCCCTAGGCATTGACTTGTAACTCCTAGGAGGTATCAGTCCTACAAATACGGGGAGGATAAGCCGATTACGAAGCGAAGCTGTAGCCTATTTCTGTTGCTTGTTTTGCTAGTTTATCAGCTGTTCGTTGCTGTATATGCTACTGTGTGCTTTTATAAGATAGTGTATCTGCCAATTCTGGTTAAAGAGGAATTTGAGAGTTTGTTTGATTTGCTCTGTTATGTATCCATATCTGTTGCTGTTTTTAGTAAGTCTATTGTGATTTTGCTATCCCCATAAATTGCGTTCGGTCCATTATAAGTCCTGTAACTCTCATTTCGCTTATTATGTTTAGAGTTGGTAAGATAGCACCTGCTCCACTTGGTTGTTGGAGCATTTATCATTTAGTTTGAATTTTACCTTCTCTACACGTACTATGTACATAGTGTATAGAGAAGGTATTGCACTCCACCCACAAATTCAATACCGAGATTACACCGGAAATATATGTTTTAGGGTCCCCTATATCCAAAAAAAATCTGTGTTCCATTCACATGACTTTCTCTACATCTCTGCAAAAAATTATTGTTAAAAACTTATACTTCTATTTACTTCATGCTAAGTGAGAAAACATTAGTAGAAATCGACTTATTACTTGCTTCCTTGTAAGTAGAAGCGAAAAAATGGAGTACCATAGGTTAAAGTGCCAGTCAAAAGGTGTTTACTATGTGACTGAAGTTCCGTGTTTGTATGGACACCAGTTGACAAATTCCTGTATGAGAAAAGTACAACTTTTTCAAAGCTGAAATCAAAAACAAGGAATATCTCAAAAGGGATCAACTTCTGAAAATAATGTATATAACAAAATTGTGTGTTTTATTGTGCTCTACATCTTTTGTGTGGTAAGTTTTTGTCCATTTCTTACGGTTTAGCAGTTATGCAAAAGTTCGTAAAATTCATCCAGAATAAAGTAGTTTTCAGAGAATATTCAAAGAAGTTTCAAGATATATATATATTATTTGTTAGGTAAATATCTTTAATATACGATATTTTAATCAAAATCGTTAGCGCCATTTTTGAGAAAATAAAAATTTTCGAAAAAAGTTCCATGTAAAGGGTAGTTGGGGGAGGGAGGATTTTCTTGAAAATCTTCATGTCATATCCTTAGAAGATACCAAACTTAAATACAAAGTTTGGTATTTAAACGGTCTTTTCGTTTTTGAGCTATGCTGTCCACACACACACAGACACACACTCACACGCGCGGACCTTTTTCCAAAAATGCTTTTTTTGGATTCAGGGGGGACCCAAAACATGTATTTCCGGTGAAATCTCGATCTCGAATTTTTGGGTTCAATACACTACCTTCTCTATACACTATGTACATAGTGCGTGTAGAGAAAGTAAAAAGCATTTACCCAAAAGGTCCGTGTGTGTGTGTGTGTGTCCGTGTGTCTGTGAACATGATAGTTCAAAAACGAAAGTCGGTAAAATACCAAACTTGGTATTTATGTTTAGTATCTTCCAGGGATGCGACACGAAGATTTTTGCTGAAAAATCCCCCCACCCCAAACTACCCTTTACATGGAACTTTTTTCAAAATTTTTGATTTTCTTAAAAATCGCTCTAACGATTTTGATTAAAATATCGTATATTAAATCTATTTACTAGACAAATAAAAATGTGTATCTTGAATTTTCTGGGAATAGCCTCAGCAGACTATTTTATTCTGGATGAATTTTACGGATTTTTGCATAACTGCTAAACCGTAAGAGTTGGAGAAAAACTTACCACATAAAAAATGTAGAGGAATTAAAACACACAATTTATATTACATATATATTTTTTATGTGGAGTGTATCGTCTTTGAGATATTCCTTATTTTTGGTTTCATCTTTCAAAACTTACCCTTTACTCATACAGGAATTTGTCAACTCCGGTCCATACAAACAAAGGAACTTCAGTCTCACAGAAACCAACATTTGAATATCACTTTAACCTATGGTACTGCCTTATTTCGCTTCTAATTCCAAGGAAATAAGTAATAAGACCATTCCTGCTATTTTTTTTTTCTCAATTAGCATGAAGTAAATAGAAGTATAAACTTATTAACAATAATTTGTTACAGAGATAAAGAGAAAGTCATGTGAATAGAACACATCACATTGTTTTTTGTTGGACCACTCTCTTGTTTCTAAATACGACTACTGCTGCTTCAACTTTTCCGTTAATTGTGTGTATATGCTTTTATTTCGTATTTATTCTTGATGACGTCACATCTCTATTCCGTCAGCGGGGTGCAGCCATTGCGTTGTATCAACTGGAGCTTTTTTTTTTTTTTTTTTTTTTTTTTTTTTTTTTTTTTTTTTTTTTTTTAAATTATGAAAACAGTAACGGAGTCAGATCAGGACTCCGGTACTGTATCCCTATTTACATTTCCCCCCGTAGGTTTTACTGATTACTGTTTTACAGGTTTTACTGTTTCTTTTACAAACATATACACATTGCACAAACATATAACAGCCATGCCCAAGGCGGGACTCGAACCCACGATCCCCTGCCCGCGAAGCACCAAAGCGAGACGGCTTAGCAAGCGTGGCCACGGGGACCGGCCAGCTTCGTACTTCTGTAACACCCCATGTGTAGCGCTATATGTGTTTACCTTTTCCTCTACTATAATCTTATTGGTTCTTCTGCTATTTCACAAAATGCCTCGTAAGATAGGGCCCTGAATACTTTTGATATTAATCAGCTTTTGGACTCTTTGATATTTTTACTTTCTCTACACGTACTATGTACATAGTATATAGAGAAGGTGAACCCAAAATTTCGATACAGAGTTTTCGCCAGAAATACATGTTTTGAGACCCCCTAAATACAAAAAACGCAATTTTAGAAACATGTCCCTGTGTGTGTCTGTGTGTGTATGTGTGTTTGTGTGTGTGTGTGTGTGTGTGTCTGTGGGCAGCATATCTCAAAAATCAAAATACAATAAAATACCAAACTTCGTATTTAAGTTTTGATTGTCTCAAAAATGGCTCTATGATTTTGATTAAAATATCATATATTAAAGATATTTAGCTGACATAAAATATATATCTTGAATTTTCTGGGAATAGCCTCTAAAGACTACTTTATTCTGGATGAATTTTGCGGAATTTTGCATAACTTCTGAACCGTAAGAGGTGGACAAAAGCTTACCGCACAAAAAATGAAGAGCACATTAAAACATACTATTTATGTTATACACTTTTTTTGTCAGGTTGATGGTTTTTGAGATATTCTTTGTTTTTGTTTTCAGCTTTGAAAATCTTATAACTTTTCTAATACAGGAATATGTCAACTCCTGATCATACAAAGAAACTTCAGTCACATAGCACAGCTTTTGACTATCACTTTAACCTATGGTACTCCCATATTTCGCTTCTACTAACAAGGAAGCAAGTAATAAGACTATTTCTGCTAATTTATTACTTTCTCTATACGCACTATGTACATAGTGTATACAGAATGTATTGCACTCCACCAAAAAATTCGATACCGAGATTTCACCGGAAATATATGTTTTAGGGTCCCCAGTATCCAAAAAAAATTATTTTCAGAAAAAGGTCCGTGTGTGTGTGTCCGTGTGTAAGTGTGTCCATGTGCCTGTGAACACGATAACTCAAAAACGAAAAGTCGGTAAAATGCCAAACTTGCTATTTAAGTTTAGTATCTTCCAGGGATGCGACACGAAGATTTTGAGAAAAATATCCCCACCCCAAACTACCCTTTACATGGAACTTTTTTCGAAAAACTTTGATTTTCTAAAAACCGGCTCTAACGATTTGGATTAAAATATCGTATATTAAAGTTATTTACCTGACAAATAAAATGTATATTTTGAATTTTCTGGGAATAGCCTCTGAAGACTACTTTATTCTGGATGAATTTTTAATAACTACTAAACCGTAAGAGATGGACAAAAACTTAACCTACAAAAAATGTAGAGCACGTTAAAACACACAATTTATGTTATATACACTTTTTTCGTGAAGTTGATCGTTTTTGAGATATTCCTTTTATTTGGTTTAAGCTTTGAAAAACTTATACTTTTCTCATACAGGAATTTGCCAACTCCTGTCCATACAAACAAAGGAACATCAGTCACATAGCAACCATCTTTTGGCTTTCACTTTAACCTATGGTACTCCCTTATTTCGCTTCTACTTACGAAAATACATGTTTTCAGATCACCTGAATCCAAAAAATCTGATGTGTACCATTCACATGACTTTCTCCATATCCCTGCAACAAATAATTCTTAAAAAGCTTATACTTCTATTTACTTTATGTTAATCAGAAAAAAATAACAGAAATAGTCTAATTACTCGCTTCCTTGTAAGTAGAAGCGAAATAAAGGACAAGTGGTTAAAGTGA
This sequence comes from Hymenopus coronatus, assembly GCA_030762935.1. Taxonomy (NCBI): domain Eukaryota; kingdom Metazoa; phylum Arthropoda; class Insecta; order Mantodea; family Hymenopodidae; genus Hymenopus; species Hymenopus coronatus. The sequence continues at coordinate 29,773,496 of CM060890.1, read as the reverse complement.
TAATCAAAAGCTGGTTGCTATGTCAATGAAGTTTCTTTGTTTATATGGATAGGAGTTGACAAGTTCCTGTATGAGAAAAGTATGTTTTTCATAGCAGAAACCAAAAATAAGGAATGTCTAAAAAACGACGAACTCCGCGAAAAAATGTATATAACATAAATTATGTGTTTTAATGTGCTCTACATTTTTTGTGTAGTAAGTTTCTGTCCATCTCTTACGGTTCAGCAGTTATTCAAAATTTAGTAAAATTCATCCAGAATAAACTACTCTTCAGAGGCTATTCCCAGAAAATTCAAGATATACATTTTATTTGTCAGGTAAATACGTTTAATATATGAAATTGTAATAAAAATCGTTAGAGCCATTTTTGAGAAAATCAAAATTTTCGAAAAAAGTTCCATGTAAAGGGTAGTTGGGGGTGGGGGGATTTTTCTCAAACTCTTCGTTTCGCATCCCTGGAAGATACTAAACTTAAGTACCAAGTTTGGTATTTTACCGACTTTTCGTTTTTGAGTTATCGTGTTCACGGACACACGGACACACACACACACGGACCTTTTTGTAAAAATGCTTTTTTGGATATTGGGGACCCTAAAACATATATTTCCGGTGAAATCTCGGTATCGAATTTTTGGGTGGAGTGCAATACTTTCTCTATACACTATGTACATAGTGCGTATGGAGAAAGTAAAAAAGCATTTTTAGAAAAATATCCGTGTGTGTGTGTGTCTGTCTGTGTATATGTATCTGTGTCTGTGTGTCTGTGGGCAGCATAGCCCAAAAACAAAAAGACCGTTACGGCTCTAACGATTTGGATTATAATATTGTATATTAAAGTTATTTACCTGACAAATAAAATGTATATTTGGAATTTTCTGGGAATATCCTCTGAAGACTACTTTACTCTCGTACAGTGAAGCAAGAAATAAGCCTATTTCTGCTATTTTTTCTCGATTAACATGAAATAAATAAAAGATAAGGTTATTAACAATAATAATTTAGAGAGATATAGAGAAAGTCATGTGAATGCAACATCAGATTTTAATAAGCTTGTTCTCCTTTAGCATGAAGTAAATAGAAGCATAAGCGTTTTAACAATAGTTTGTTGTAGAGATGTAGAGAAAGTCATGTGAATGGAACACATCAGATTTTTACTTTCTCTAGCCCCATATGTACAATGTACATAGGGATAGAGAAGGTATTGTAATGCACCCATAAATTCGATACAGAGATTTCACCGGAAATATATGTTTTGGGGTCTCCTGAGTCCCAAAAAAGCATTTTTAAAAAAATATCCGTGTGTGTGTGTCTGTGGACAGCATAGCTCCAAAACAAAAAAACCGTTAAATACCAAACTTTATATTTAGGTTTAGTATCTTCCAAGGACTGACACAAAGATTTAAAAAAAAAAAAATCCCCCACCACAAAAAAAAAAAAAAAATTACATGGAAAAATTTCGAAAATGTTCATTTTCTTAAGAATAGCTCTAACGATTTGGATTAAAATCCCGTATATTAAATCTATTTATGTCCAAAATAAAATGTATATCTCGAATTTTTTGAAGTAGCCTCTGAAGAGCTCTTTATTCTGGATGAATTTTGCTGAATTTTGCATAACTGCTAAACCGTAAGAGATAGAAAAAAACGCACTATACAAAAAATGAACCTCGTGACAAAACACACAATTTTTGTCCTTTACGTTTTTTGTTGTGGAGGTAACCGTTTTCCAGATATTCCTTTTTATTGGTTTCAATTTTAGTTTTTCTCACACAGAAAGTGTCTGTTTTTCTTTTGTTCTACTCCTGGCCAAGCAAAGAAGTGATTTGCAATGACAATCGCATAACGATAGCTTTTAAAACATTTGACAATCACTTTAGCATAGTGCATTCCCTTAATCCCTTCTACTTATAAGGAACTAAGTAATAACATTTTGCTAACATTTATCTTGATTAGCATTGTGTACAAAGAAGAATCTTTTGTAGGAGTTTTCTACAGCAGCTAGAGAAAGTCATGTGAATGGAACACATCAGATTTTTTTAGATACTTTTCTTTCTCTAGAGCTTTCTACCAGACCGGCGCTCCGTATACCAATACGGAATTACGCGCTATGGTATATAGTTTTGAGGGTTTCGTGTTCTAGTCCCATTGGGGTCTTGCACATTTAGCCAGTTGTTTTGCTTAGGCAAAGATATTCCGTAAGATATAGACACAAAACTTACTACACAAAAAATGTGAAATAGCCTCTTCATTCTGGATGCCCTCTATTTAACTTTTGTATAACAGGTAAATCGTAAGAGATACACAGAAATTTACTCCACAAAAACTGTAGATCTCGTTAAAATATTCAATTTATGTCATATAGATCTTTTTGAAAATTTAATTGTTTTTAGTTTCAGTTTTAAGGTCCTTAAATTTTTCTCAAATGGGAAGTATCTTTCTGTTCGTCCCTCTTTTGTTTATTCCCAATAGAACTAGATTTCATGCTTCGCATATCAATCGCCTTATAAAAGGTTTCACTAGCGCTTTAGCCTATACATTCCCTTATTGTCCTTCTACTTACAAAGAAACAAACAATAAGACAATTCTCTAATGTTTATGTTAATGTAGATAATAGTAAGAAAACATTTTGGTAAGAAATAATACAAAAATGATCTTTTATAACAAAAGTTTGTTTGCGGAACAGCTAGAGAAAGTCATATGAATGGAACACATTAGATTTTTCAAAATGTAAATTGCACGCGCAATTTCGAACAAACGTCTAACCGTATCTACTACATCCGTAGTCTAGCAGTTATGATTCATGGTACTGACCTTGTCATTCCTGGTCTAAGACATGCCTTGATACACGTAGTTCTTTAATGGCATGTAGAGGTACGGAGGAATGACGGGAAAAATGTTTACCGCGATTCTTTACCACCGCGAGTAGAGCTAGAAGCATGTTGGACACTACTGGCAGACACGGAAGGCGTGGACGGGCTAGGTAAATTTATACTTAAGGCAAGACAGCTGCGATCTGAGAAGGCTGTCAATAGAGAAGGGGGGGGGGATAAGAACAACTAAACGAAAGTGACTACAATGTTTTATATATAATGTCATACTTATATCATTGTTGTGTTATGGCTTCATATATTGTGTATATATTATGTGTGTATATTTTTACTTTCTCTACACGTACTATGTACATAGTGTATAGAGAAGGTATTGCATTGCACCCAAAAATTCGATACCGAGATTTTAGCGGAAATACATGTTTCGGGTCCCCCTGAAACAAAGAAAAACATTTTTGGAAAAAGATCCATATGTGTGTGTCTGTGTACAGCATTGCTCAAAAACGAAAAAACCGTTAAACACCAAACTTGCTATTTACGTTTGGTATCTTCCAAGGATGCGACACGAAGATTTTCAAGAAAATACCCCCACCCCAACTACCCTTTACATGGAACTTTTTTCGAAAATGTTGATTTTCTCAAAAATGGCTGTAACGATTTTGATTAAAATAACGTATATTAAACATATTTACCTGACTAATAATATGTATATCCTAAATTTTCTGAGAATAGCCTCTGAAGGCTACTTTATTCTGGATGAATTTTGCATAAATGCTAAACCGTAAGAAATGGACAAAAACTTACCACACAAAAAATGTAGAGCACATTAAAACACACAATTTATGTTATATACATTTTTTTTTTTGAGTAGTTGGTCGTTTTTGAGATATTCCTTTGATTTTGGTTTCAGCTTTGAAAAACTTTACTTTTCTCATACAGGAATTTATCAACTCGTGTCCATACAAACAAAGGAACTTCAGCCCATAGCAAACAGGTTTTGACTTCACTTTAATATATGATGCTCCCATTTCGCTTCTACTTACAAGGAAGTAAGTAATAAGACTATTTGTGCTAATTTTTTCTCGAGTAGCATGAAGTAAATAGAAGAATAAGCTTACTGACAATAATTTGTTACACAGAAGTAGAGAAAGTCATGTGAATGGAACACATCAGATTTTCTTTAATTATTAGAGGGTATATCTATGAAGGTGTACTCTGTGCTGTAAATTTAAGTTGCTATATTTGAATATCTTTGTATTTTTATTTTCGGATTTACTCTTTTAATTATTTGCTGTTTTAATATTGCTTTTTATTGTGTATTACTTTTGTTTTTTTTTTTATTTTTTGGGATTTACTCTTTTAATTCTTTGTTGTTGTTGTTTTAATATTGCTTTTTAGGTGCATTACAAAAGCACGTAGACCCGTGCGATTGTAGAAATTCAATGTATGATTTTTTTTATGTCAATACACTTATTCATTCATTCCTTAATGGCGAATGATTTGCTGAGTCTGGATGTTAACGGCTGGAACTCGATTTTTCGGATCGATTTTACACACGTGGATGCGGATTTTAAGTACCAAGTATAGGATACTCAGCATCGTAGGGGAATTGAAGAGTTGCAATAGGCAGCGAACCCGCCCACCAAACCCAATGTTACGGCAGCGAAGATTCAGCACTGGCACGTGTAAGTGGGCGTGGTGGGTTTTAGGCCCAGTCGGGTTGGTAGGCCAAGGCCCCATTAGGGTGGTATTATTGTGTACAATTGTGTACTTACTCCCCACGCTTATAATTCCATTAAACTTGTACTTGCTTTGGTAGGTTGCCATATCTAACCGTAGGTTGCCATATCCAAATCAGCTTAACTCTTTTGCTGTCTGGAACGCTACTCCTATTTATTTGTTTGTTTATTTACTTGCTTACTGGCCTATTTTGCCCCTTAAAGACTAAGGCCTCCTACCTGTTAGCGTAGTTCATAACTATTCATTAGGGCAGTAATCCCAAAGAATGCATTTCACTTTGTCCTGTGCAGTTCACGATTTTTCATTGACAGTTTACATTAAGGGAAATTCCTCGAAAAATTCTACTATGGTCATAGTTTTAGTCCTAAAGCAATGAAATTTTACGCAGTTAATTGTCTTGGATATCTTTTATAATTGTGCTGTTTTATAAGTAATTTTGTCAATAAGTAAAGAAATTACACTACATTGGAATTTTCAAAAAACAAATGTATCCCTTTGATGAAGTTGCTTAAAAATAAGCGTACATAAAGTTATAGAATTATGCTATGCTTTGGCTCAGAAGTTTTTTTTCTCTATCTCCCTTCAATAGTTTTTAAAGTATTTTTCAAGGTATGTGAGTTATTTTATTTCAAATTATTATGTATTTCATAGCACAATACATATAGAACCTAAATCAAAAGAAAACTAGCTGCGCCAAAATACTCATTGTGAATTGAAATATGTGCATGCAAAATTTCGTTGCAACAGCTCAGTTTGCAAGAAAAAGGTACATAAGTGTGAAAAGTTATAAAACTGAGAAAACAAGAAAAGAAAATGTTCTTTGATTGTTTTAATTAGGGAGTGATCTACATACTTAAATCCACCATAACTGTAGTTAGCTTCTTCCTCCTGGTCAAAAACTAAGGAAACATACCCTAAATATTTGTAACTATGTTTGCCTGTTAGAAATGTGGAGAAACAAGGGATCAAAGCTGATAATCAAGCAAGCAGAAAAAGTGGGCGTGGCATGACAAGTCCTAACCTTTTAATTTATTTGAAGCACAAAGAAATCGAATTAGATTATGAAACTTTGGGAACATAAAGCTGAATGTATTAACAACTAATTAGTGAAATAAAAAAATGAAAATGTTGCCATTTTTAGCCTACGCCCACGTTTGAAAATATTACATATTGTTCTGTGTTTGTCCCTTATATACATGCATATTTTACATTAAAAGTTCTTTCCATCTATCTCTTGCACACCTCGACCATAGATTACTGACTTTTTGCTGAAGTCCGCCCATCAGGTCTTCGCTTCTACTTCCTGTTCTGGAGACCCATATGCTTGTTCTAATCATTTGTTGTCACACAGCCTTACAACGTAGGTTCCCCATTTCCATTTGAGACGCTCTACCATGATAATTGCGTCTTTCATACCCGTTATTTGAGTATTCTGTCCACGAGTGTTACTAGTAGTAATCCCTCTCCATTTTTGTTGACAAACCCGGATCACTCGCTGCATTATTTTCTTTTACGAAGCTCTTTTGTCGTTTACGGCGTTTACGCTAAAAGAGGAAGTCCTCAAGGGTAAGAAATCAGTAACGCTGACCAACTACTCAGTGTATTCCTAAAGATGACTTCTTAAATGAAAAACATTATCACATATTATTTATGGAAGATAAATAATCAGAGATCAGGTTATTATTTTAAAAGTAAAATCAACAGTATTCCAGTATATACACACACACTTCTTGAAACTATATCTCGTAGAGGTGCAATGTATGCCAGCAATGTTGTTTGTATTTTACTGGAGCTTCTAGGGTGATGCAAATTTTAGAGTCTTTTTCACAAAAATTGGTATCTACATTGTTACTATTTTAGGGGTTTAACATCTCCTTTTTTTTTGGATGCGAAGAATTCAAGGGTCCTATCAGAATTAAGCTAAACTTGGTAAATGCATTTGTATTTTTTCAAAACTGATTATCTGCACTGGAGTTTTAAGACATGTTGTCTATGAGAGTTGGCAGTAAATAACTTATGTTTTAAGATTTTAGTTGGTGGCTACACTGGTTAAATAATGTTTTATCAGAATGTTTTCTTTCATTGTTGAAACATTGTTTATTGTTTGAGTTCGCGTTAAATGGCAGCATTAGGTTGTTGTTGCTCAGAACAACATTAAAATACATTACGAAGAAGAAGATGAATATGTATCGCTTGTCCAAGAGGCGAAGAAGTGAACCAAATATTCTGCCTAAATATTCCAGGTAATTTGCCTAATATTGCTTGTGTTCACGATCTTGACATATTTGGAGAAAATACAAAAATAAACATTATTTTGCGTCTTATTTAGTTTTAAATTATTTAATATATTTTTAACATTTTATAACAATGATACAAAGTTGAAGCAGGATATGTTCATTATCAGTTACATGAAAGTTAAAAAGCTCTGCAAGGTGAATTACTATTGCAGAGTAGAAGAAGAGAAATGGATCTGTGGCTATGTCCTACCATTTAAAAATGAAGAAAAATATATTTAATACGTGCTTCTACATTTGCCACCATCCTGAGTGTTTCAAAGGACAGATTGCGTCTGGTTAAAAATATGTAATGTCTGGACAGATTCCAAAAGAAAATCGTGCTGTCCGGCTAAAGAATGAAAGGATGAAGAGCAGACAAAGCAGATTAAATGGAAAGTACTGAAATATAAATGTAAAGCGGTACACTATTCCCGACGGGATACTTGCCGCTCTTATATGCCACCTGAACTGATTTGAAAATAATGGAAAAGATGGAACGAGTGCATTCGTGGTTTGAAATGTTCTTTGTCTAAATATAAATGTTTTTTTACAAATCCTTCAATCTAGGATTTGCTAACCCCAAAAAAAGCATGTTGACAACAGCGTATAGGTTCCACAAAATGAAAGCGAAAAAAAATCCAGATATTAAAATCAACTAAAAAAGCTATTATTAATATTTGCTTTCACTGCCAGTAAAACCAACTACTATCCAAACTTCCCATTGGAGGAATATTTTACAGTCATCAGTTGTGGCTGTAAAACTTTACAGTGTTACAACTGTAAGGTGAGAAAGAGTGTGAAAATGTTCCTACTTTACGTGGTTGGAAACACAAAGTTCTCGTGGTTCTAGCGAAATTGCTTCAGCTCTGACACTATATCATACAACTAGAAGAAAAGTTACGGAATGAAAACAAGACAAATATGTTCATTCGTGTGTTCTCTGATTCCTGTTTCTCTCAAAACAAAAATTCTATAACATTAGACATTATTGACACCTTGTCAACACACATTTTTACCTGAGGATAGTTGGGAAATCAACAGCGTTTAGGAAGATCTTGCATTATTTTCCCATCAAAAGTCAGTTATTTACCACCAGATCTTACCTTTGGCAACATCGAGACGGAATACAGACGCCTAGATATAATTACTCTACCCTCGCAGTATCACAAAATACTACGAAAATATGACAGGTGTTTAGTTCTTGGTAAGGATTGGGAGATTTTCATTTGGAACAATGCAATCGAAACTCTATTGAAGAAAAAAACTAACATTTAAACTAATGAAGTAAGTATATGTGAAGACGACATATGCTGGGTATCAGATCAAGTGGAAACACGGAAGAGAGGAAGTAGGACATCTAAGAAATGTGGACAGAGCTTTGGGAGTTAAGATAAAGAAACACGTCAGTGTTAACATAAAGAAGCTTATTGCACGTTTTGACAACTTCCGAGGAAGAAGTGTGTTTTATCAGGATGTAAGTAAAGGGTGTGAACAGATTCACATTGACAACAACGATGCAGAATACTAGGAAGAAGCTCCATATTAACTTACTTTCATGTGTCAGTGTTTTGTGTTGCCCTCTGAAAACAAATATTAAATTTCTTACGATTGTTTTTCTAAACCAGAGACTTGGATTTACTAATAAGCTAATTGTGTTTAAATGGTGTCAATTTAATATTAGTTTGAGAAACATTTTTGCAAAGTACTAACGGAAAATGTGTAGGCTTCTTCACGACTAAAATAATATAAAATATGAATTCAAAATGTCAGCATTTAGGAAAATGTTAGCTTCAATGCGGAAAGGTAGTGAGTTTATGTTAAAAAAAGATGTATCACTATGAAACTTTATTGGTCAAAATATAAGATAATTGGCATAAATGTTAAATTAAGAGAACCAGATAACAGGTTTTGTAAAAATTCAAGAGATAAATCAATATTTTCCACAAAAATGCAAATTCAAAATATAGTTTCAAATATGTGTACCAATATACCATTCTAATGCTCTAATATAAGATATTTATTATAGATAATGTTATCAAGTCATAGATGTATTTAAGAAACAGCTCTCTTGAAAAAATATATTTGTAAATACGTTTTGTAAATATGCCCCTCAATTACAATCAGTTAAGAGTTATGACTTTGTATTATTATTATTATTGGTAGTAGTCGTGGTGATGAGTAGTCGTGGTGGTGAGCAGCAGCAGCAGTAGCAGTTTATATGTACTAAGCAACAGTTCAAAGAATATAGCAATATATTAGCCCAGGTTATCTTGCCCTATTCATACATACGTTTTCCTTAATATCAGAAAGGTTTTATGTTAATGCCAATAATAATAAAGACAATATAAATAAAAAAAACAACTAAAGAGTTCACAATGTTCAAGATAGTCAGGTTCAACAATTGTTTCATTTGCATCTTTTTAATGGACCACAACCATTTATTTTTTACTTTAACCAGGTGTTCATTCTATCTTCTTACTATCTATACTAAAGAGTATAATCAGGGCTACCTTTTTCCAACTTAAACCATTTCCCATCTATACACTCTTGTCCAAAACTCCACCCTTATATATTAAAAAACTATATACTCCATACTTTCCTTTCCTCCACATATTGAACACTGATTGTGTTGGAAATATTTTCTCATTCATCTGTCTCCACCCACCCACTCGTATCTAAGAAATACTGTCTCTTTGATTCTTATCTAATTAATTCACGTATAATTCTAGTTCTCATCATAATTATTATTATTATTATTACTATTATTGTTGTTGTAACTCATACAAACATGACATTAATGATACACAAATATCATGCCGATGAGAAAATCAAAAGTAAACATATAGCCCATTAAATACCTTTGTCTCGTATTAGCAATGCCAGGACGTTTTTAATAACATAACTTTACAGTTATCATTACTAATATACCATAAACCACGAGAGATGTTTTACCACCTAATGGTATCATTTGGATTATCTATTCTAAAAGAATGGACGGCGATTCGGGAACACCGTGTATTTGTCACTTTAGAAATTCAGTTCGCATTTCGAATAAGTATATGCATGCACATAATGAATATTATTATTTTCCGACGTTAACTTGAAAGGGTTCATATAAAAATAATTGACGTAAGTCAACATGTATCAGACCACGGATAATAGGACTTGATCGTTTTCGGCTAACACTAGGTTCTGTATCCTCCACATTATCTTCCTACAAAGTAGATGTTCTCTTTTCAGCCGTTAGAAACTTACAATATACATATTCTCTTTCCCATGTCTCGTCTGTTTCACTTTATAAAATATCATGGCGAAGTTTTGCAAATCCTTTGTTCGCTAACACTTCATCGGCATCCCTTTTATTGTGGCTATGTTTACTTTCTTTCATTTCAACTCCTTCTCGAGTTCTTTCATTCTTTGTATTTCTTACATTCTATTCTCCTGGAAATCCTTTGTACCCTCTTTCTTTTTCAAAATAGGGATATAGACCCTTAAACAACCGTTTAATTACAAATCTTGAGGAAAGAGGGAAGACAGTCGCCTAAGGGCTAAGATGGGAAATTTAGATGGAGATGACGATGGAACAGAGGATTCTAAACCTGAAAAGAAAAAGGAAAGAAGGAGATGATGATGATGACTAGAGAAAATCAAGTTGTAAGAGTGGAGTAGTGCTGGTGGTGGGGGTGGTGGTTAATTTTAAACTTTGTTAATCTTATGTGCAAATAAATATTTCCCGTATCAAGCAGTGTATTTCTTCTATTAGGCTGTTTTGCGTAGGCTACCAGTTTAAAACTTATAAGAACGCAGAAGCACGTGGAATCATATGGACCACTTAGACTAGACGGCTATTGGACCGTTATTTACTTCCTCTACTACGTATAGTAAGTGTGGAAGCATTTCTTTCATTGAAAAATTAAATAGCGAGTTTTAAATACGTTTTGAAGGCCTCTGAATGCAAAAAAATATCATTTTTATAAAAATATCCATGGGTGTATGTCTGTATGAGTGACTATCTTAACAGTATTACTAAAAAATGAAAACTCTGTTAAATACAAACTTAATATTTAAGTTCAGAAATTTTCTAAGGATGCAATACAAAGATTTTCAAGAAAATCTCTCCGTCCCAAATCACTCTTTACATGGCAAAATGTGGAAATTTTTAATTTTCCAAAAATGGATTTAATGATTTTATTAAAACAGGTATCATATGTTTAAGATACGTTCTTGTAAATTAAATTTATAACTTGGAGTTTTACTTAGGTGGTATGGGTTCGATCCCAAGCACCCACATGTGGGATTTGTGGTTAGCAAAGCGGCGTCTGGGTGGGTTTTCTCCGGGTCCTCTGGTTTCCACCACCACTCGTTCCTCCAATTGCTCCATCATTGCCTTTGGTGGGATTGCCCAGGCCTACAAGGGCCGTTGTGCCACAAATTGATATGCTTACAAATAGTTTAACAGAATTGAATGGAAGTCTGTATTGATCAATGTTTTATTATTTTTCATATTTTATACCTTACTTTTCTCTTGCCCTTGATAACTTTAAAATTTAAAAAGTAGGATAATAGCTAATTGAAGTACTATTCATGTAATCAGTAATAATAAGCATAAGCTTTTACTAATACGTTAAGCAAAGAAGAAGCGACATAAATATCTGCTTTACTGAATCCGCTTAACAATAAGGCTAAACAATGTGTTCGTTGTTTGTAAATATTTTCCTTCAAATAATATTAGCCTTCTACTGCATAAAAATAAATTTTAACTAGTTTTGAAACTCGTCATAAACTTGTTCAACATTTTACCAAATAATGTGAAATATGCTTCATTTTTTCATTTTTAGGAAACTGTAATTTCAACATTATCCAACCCTTTTTGTAACCTCCAAAAATTTACGACAGCAGAATGATTTAATATTTTAAGCAGCATGTACGTAACATATTGTTTCGACGTTGCTATACAATTCTTACAAATAAACCTATCTGCATTTATGCACTCATCAGATGTTGTTAAAGACAGAAGTTATTTTAGTATTGCAACAATTTTATACGGGAATGTGAAGATGTACTGTTCATTTAAATTACACAAAGCCCGTTTTATTAAATGGTAGACTTTCCTTATTCTCTGAAAATATGCAAGATTCTGCTTTTTTAAGAAAGTTATATAAGTGCATCCAAACAAACGCCCATTATACGGCCATTCTGTGTATCAATTCTTACCTATGTTTTTGAATAAATGAAAAGCTTGGTTTAGATATCGTCGTAATAAAGAAGTCTTGATGATTTCAAAAATCATCATTCCATCATTCATTTGCGATTTAAATCCTTTTTTTTATGTTTATGTTTATTTCATGTCATTTTATTGTGTTGACTGCGCCATTGTGGTCCCTCCTATTTCACGTCTTGGTGAATTTTATTCTTTTCGTCGGTGGTGTTTGTAATTTAGTAGAATAAGTCCTCCTCACGGAAGCGGGAAGCTTAAGCTAAACACATTGTCAGTGTGTCGTAGTGTTGAGGTGATAGTCAACAGAAGGACCAACAATGTTAGGTGGTAACCTCAAGCCGTATGTTAAAAGGGTGCATATCGCCGATAAACCCGGACTTGAGCAACTTCCAGCATTCTTGTCTCAGGAAGCCAAACCAGTCTTCCCTCTTTGCCACAGTGCCGACTTGTTGCCGCTACCAAGCAAATAACACAGCATTGTAGGTAGTAGGTATTCGGGAAACGAAAATCCAGGCACGGCTGGCACCATTTGGTTAGACAGCTACTAAGCACGAACCAATATGCCGGCAACCTGCCGATAAGATATAAGGTGATGCTCCAAAATCACCTTGATTGTGGGAAGCAAAATATTTGTTCAGAGCTTATTATCTGGAGTCGGAGATGCATGGTGATCAATCATACATTGCTGTATATTATGGAGTTCCAAAGGTTCTGTACATAGACCCATTTTATTCTAATGACAATAAGTGGTCTATATTTTGAATTATTCTTGGATAGTTTGTTGTTGCTATTGTTGCACATAACACTACTACACTGTGATACTTCTTATCTGAACTGACCACTGAAGTTTAATCCAGTTTAAACATAGCAGAATATAAGTTCCAAGGTTACTTCCTTTTAAATGAATGAAAATGGATTTTATTTTATTATGTAGCTTTTAAGAAGGTTAACCAGATACATAAGTTTACTGTGCTTGTTATTATGACAAAGGTGCCACGCCGTGGCCGAATGTTTCGAGTGTTTGCCTCTCATGAGGGAGGCACAGGTATCAGTCTCGGAGGACCGTACATAGGATTTGTGGTGGACAAAGCTGTGTCTGTGAGGATTTTCTCCGGGTTCATTCAACCACTTGCTTTATCATCACCTTTCCCACCATCCATTTTGTACTTCGTTTCGTATCATCTACTTCCCTCTCTTATGCTTGGCTACAGGTCGATCCCTCGTTCCGGGCTGTTTTTCTATGATTGTTATTGGACTCCTTTTTTTATTTTATTTTTTGTTTTTTTATTTATAGCTTGCAATATTACTTTTATTGCATAGTTTTGTTTTTGTTTTTGGTTTGTTTCTCGATCCCAATAGAAGAATGGGCACCTGCCTGATTGTAATGTTGGACGCTGGGTATTATTATTATTATTATTATTATTATTATTATTATTATTATCATTATTATTATCATCATCATCATTATTATTATTATTATTATTATTATTATTATTATTATTATTATTATTTTAATGGTATTAACTGGAAGGTGAAAAGGAGAGAGGAACATCCTGTAGAAAAGGCGGGACAAAGGGAGGGCTATTTGTATTTTGTTTTGTTTATTGCATTCTATGTTTTTTGTTTGCCTCACCATTCTAGTCGTTGCTATTTCACGTTTTGGGGAATTTTGTTCTTTTCTTTGGTTGTGTTTGTAATTTTTTTAGAATGAGTTCTTACAGCAGCGGGAAGCTTCAGCTAACAGCATTGTCAGTGCTGCTTAGTGTTGAGGTGATAGTCAACCGAGGAACCAACAATATTAGTTGGTAACCTCAAACCGGGTGATAAAAGGCATCATATCGCCGATAAATCCGGACTTCATCAACTCCTTGACAGGCTTATGACCCTAGCACCCATTTGTAGTTCTAGGGGGGGGGTCTATGTGGTGATAAATCACTAAGTTTAGTTTAGTTTAGTGAAGTATTATGATAGGAAGAAGTATCAAATGCATGTGCAAATGTTTTCGGTTATTTATATGTTAAATAGGTTAGCTATAAAACCTCATTGAAATTGTATTACAACTGTATGCGTATTTTACCAAGTTTCTCATATTAATTCCTACAACATTCTGGGGAATTCCTAGTAATAAAATGTAAATAACTAGTAAATAACATAATCTCCTATTAGACAACATATTATGACTCACTTCATTTAGTATAATGAAAATCTTATTGTATGTTAAAGACAATATAAATGTATAGTGTACAGTTTTATAATCACCAAGATGTTAATATCATTGGACGTACTTGAAGACTAAGCTTAACAATACCCACTTTATATTATATCTACTTAAGTTTGTTAACAGCACTCGATCAGTTCAACACATCGCATTTTAAAAGCAAACTCTTTGGTTGGTTGGCTAGCAAGACATTTTATGCTTATTATGAAATATCGAATTGTGGCAGTACTGACATACGTTTCAAAGCTATTTATTTTGGCAATATATAAACACCGTGTTCTGTGACAGAAATTATAACAAAAAAAAAAAAAAAGAATTAAAAGAACTGCTGTGAAATGATGATAAAATCATACGAGGTGCGTTTAATAAATCCTTAGAAAAAGTTAGAAAAAAATGGTAGATTTTTTCCAACATAATCTCCTTTTAGCTCGATACACTTTTCCCAGCGTTTCTCCAAAAAGTAATATTTCGGTCCTCAAAATAGGGGAGATGCCATCTTCGTGAATCGTTTCCCGCCGAGCCATTTTCAAGTTTAGAAATAAAAAAAGGGTGACTGAGGGCCACATGTGGTGAATAAGGTGGGTGTTGTAGTATCTCGAACCTTAATTTTACAATTTTCGCCATCGAAACTACGCAAGTTTGCATCCTTGCATTGTCTTGGTGAAAGAGAATGCTTTCCTTTGCCAGATGAGGGAGTTTTTTCTTGATTTCTCCGTTCAACCGGTGCAATAATAGTGCATCGTATACTCCATTTATCGTTCCTTCTTTCTTCAAGTAATATATGTAGATGATTCCACGTGCATCCCAAAAAACCTAGCTCATCACCTTGTCTACCATCACCATCTCTGTCTTCTTCCGAGCCGGTTCGCCTTTAAAAATAACTATTTCAACTGTACTTTTGTCTCTGGAGTGCAGTAGTGTATTCATGTTTTATCCACATTTATGAATCGACGCAGAAACTCGTCAGAATTGCGACGAAAAAAGACCAAACCCACTTCTGAATCGATTACACGATTGAGTTTATTCTCCGTTAAGAGCAAACGTGGCGCCAATATTACCCAGACCTTTGTCAGGCCTAATTTTTGGTGCAAAACTCGGAACACTATACTTTGTGATATCCTGTGGTCTCTACTATTTCACGAACTTTGATTCATCGATCACTCAAAACCATATCCTGGATTTTGTCATCTTTCTAAGGAAGCACAAGATTGTTGATCCAATCGCCTATGGTAACGTAATGGATATAGCTGAAACTTTAACTGCCATCTAGTAAGAGACGACGGTCACTAAATACAATTTTTTGCGAAGCTACGAGGGTAATCTCTTGGACTTTCTAAGCGCTTGTTGAACGCCCTATGTATCAGTATACACAGTCAATATTAATATTTTTACTTTCTTCAGAAGATATGCACAATGTACATAGTAGATAGGGAAAGTATTACATATATATATATATATATATATATATATATATATATATATATATATATATATATGTGTGTGTGTGTGTGTGTCTTTGGACAATATAGCTCAAAAACGAATTATATTTAAGTTTAATATTTCCAAGGATACGGCATGAAGATTCTCAAGAAAATCCCCCCACCCCCTACTACCTTTTACGTGAAATATTTTTTCGAAATGTTAGGTTTTCTAAAAAGTGGTTCTTACGATTTTGATTAAAATGCCATATATTAAACATGTTTACAGGGCAAATAAATGTATATCTTGTTAAAACACAAAATTTATGTCATGCACATAAATGTATATGAGGAGCTAACCATTTCAGGTATATTTGCTAATGTATACATAGTTTTCCCAAACTTGAAGTCGTCATCCTTTTCATATTCTTATGTTTTACTCCTCACCATGGAAACAGAACCGAATTTTAATGACAATCGCGCAGCGACACCTTTTCAAAGATTTGACTGTCGCATTAACCTACTGTATTCCCTTATTTCCCTTCTGCTTACAAGAAGCTAAGAAATAGGACCATTTCTGGTACTCAATGTTTAGTTTCATTAGCATATATAGTTAAAGGAATAATCTTTTGTTAGAATAGTTGTTTGTAGAACTGATAAAGAAATTCATTTAAATGGAACATATCCGATTTTTATTAATGTTTTCTTTCTCGCGCACGCCTTCATCCTCTATTCCTCCATGTAACATTTTATTTTTCTTTTTTTTTTTCTTTCTCCCTCTCCTCTCTCTCTCTCAAGTGTATAAGGACATTGCCCATTTCATGATTACAATAAATACTAGTCAATACTAGGTCAACTAGCATTTTCTGTAGTTCATACATTAGCACTTTATGTCCGATAAGAGTAATAACCACTAAAATCAATATTCCCTCTCCCCCATCACTCCTTCCTCAGTTTGATACAGGAACCGAGATAAGAGGACAAAGTTTATCCAAGATCCGCCAGAGGGTGTCTTGAAATATGCATACGGTATTATGTAGCGGAGGTTTCCCCATCCTTAAGGTGTTCCATTATGGCTTCTGAATTTTTCATACCATGTTGCTCTTTGTTACACCGCCCTCCATAATGTCACATAATCTCATGTTTGCGCTCCGAAAGTCCCGGAAATGTGACAAGTATAGAAACAAATGCTGTCAACCCTGTCTCTTGCAATTTCTTCTTCCGCGGCACGGAACAGGAAGTGTCATGTCAGCTGCAGACAGATATTCACTTGTTAACGAAGTGCACGGAGAAGAAAGATGGGGAAGTCTGTTCGCTTTGCTCATATTTCTACAAACATGTACAGTGGCGTAACTACAATTGAGAGAATTTCAAATATAAGTTACAGTACATGTCTGAAAGTAATTTTTTTTCTCAACAAACCTCTTTGCATACCTACTGTATACCATACAGGGGACTTATCTCCTCGCACATTACAACTTAATAGTAGCAGGTCGAAAAGCAGAGAAAATTAGCTTAGTACTAGGTTGACTAAAGAAATCACTTTTCGCTAATAAACAAGAGAAGAAAAACTCGCTACGAGGAAAGTCGGACATACTCGCTGCTAGTGGGTCATGCAAAGCACTCGCAAATAGAACTCGCTCAATATTACCATATAATTTGCTGACAGTGACATAATTGCTGAACGCTTGGCCGTTATTATATGAAATGAAATCATAGAAATAATTAATATTGAGTTAACAAATGTGGGTTTCATATTTATCAGGACAATACAAGGAATAAATATTTAAAGTCTCCGACGTTATAACTGATAATATGCCATCCACATTGTCATTGTATGGATTACTAACTGCTTGATCATTTCCGTAATATATGAAAAGAATTATCTCTTTGTGGATAGAATCTGTGATGTAAAAGCAAGTTACAGTTTAAAGAAAGAAAAAGAAAGAAAGGGAGTGAAAAAGGAAGGAAATTACCAAATTTAAACCGCTCTTATTCATTCTTACGATACTAAAATATGATGTTATATATTTTTCAGCTTATTCGTCTGTTTCTATTCACTAACACATGCTCTCAATTTTTACTTTCTCTTTCATGTACAATGTACGTAGTAGGTAGAGAAAGTATTGTATTCCACTAAAAAATTCGATACCAATATTCATTGGGTTTACATGTGTTGAGGCCACCTGAAAAAAAGCGGTCTCACTATAAAACGACCGCACTGTATAAGCACCGTGAAAGAGTAATATGCAAAATGCTAATGAGAATAAAATAAAAATAATTTGGAGATATTTCAAGAAAATATCATCATAGTTGGTCGTCTCCTTAGTGCGGTGGTAGCGCAGCTGCTTACCAAGCGGTAGACCTGGATTCGATCTCCAGTACCGGCGTGGGGATTTTTCTCCCGCTGGGAGACCTGGCCCGGGGTGCACTCGGCCTCGTAAGGTCCCTGGGGGGCCAATTGAGGAGCTACTTGATGGAGAAGTAGCGGCTCCAGGTCATGAGAACCGCATTAACCTGCCGGAGGGCTTGAGGCGCTGACCACGTCTCACCCTTCAATTCTGCACCCCATCCATGACGTCTGTAATGGACCTAGATGGGGGACGCAGCGGCCGGGCGGTAGGCCAAGGTTCCCCGTGAGCTGTCGTGCCATGGAGTTATATTATCATCATAGTTCTTTTAATCAGGATTATTCCGCCTTAAGTGTTTGAAATCACCTCATTTATTCTTTCTCTAACATCCAGATAGTGGGCAGAGGAAATGTTGCACTCCAACCAAAACTTACATTATGACATTTCATGTAAGTTTCAAGGTTCTTGAATCTACAATAAGCATGTTTAGAAAAAGGTTTGTGTGCATCGCTCAAAAGGAAAGTCGGATAAATACCAAACTTTGTATTTCATCCATCTGTTCTTCACATACCTACTTGTTTTTTATGGTAACATTTTCATAGTCACTTTACAGTTAAGATAGTAAAACGTAGTGATTTACATATAAAGTGTCTTTAAGAGGAGATATGAACATTTCCAAGACCTGGTAACCAACCCGGCTACTTTTTAAGACAACTCCTTATGCAGTAAAATCTTCACGATGTCAACAGAATATTCCATTTTGTTAATACTGTGAGAAGAAGCTGTCAGCCAGAAGCTGTCAGCCCAACTGCATTAGCATAGATAACACGCGAAAATACCTATACTTCTCATCACACTCGTTAAAAATGCATTTATATTCGTTATGATTAAGCTTTAGATTTAGGCTATCGTCTAAAGTTCACTCTAGCCTCCTTTACTGCGCAGTTTTTATATCATAACCATTTGCAACTCACATAAACAAACAAATAAACTTAAACCTTCTACTAAATCAAAAACTGCACTGTATCGTATATCTGAACACGAGGAATTACAGCTGCCTCGTCTTAAATATGTTAACTTCCAGAGTATTAAGAACTATAAGAGGTATAGTAACATTAAAATTTCTTTCCGAACGAACTTACAGATTTAAGTTACCGTGATTGGCTACTCTGCTACACAACGAATCCCTTACCAATAACGCTAAACGGATAATGAGTCTAGCGCTGCCCTACATTCGCAATAAACTATTAAAACTATATTTGGAGTAACGTGAAGCAAAATAAATGCAAGAGTGAGTGTACATATCTTGCATCGCAAGAAGTACGAGAGAGAAACTAAATGCTAACGATGTATGCTCTTGTAATTACCCAAGTCCAGTCTAATATTGATTGCCATAGTTCCTAGTTCTAAGTTGCCAAATTTACAATTAATATTAGCATATAAGACTAATTTTCCTTTCTCTTTCACTGCTCAATTCTAAATATCCTTTCCCTTTGCCAATTCTCAGAAATGGTCTATTTGTGCTTTCCAGACGCGTCTCTTAGATTTTAGAACGTATTGACTTTCCAAGCAATGAGCTTAATTGAATTCTTAGTTACTGGGTTTCCCGGGAGTTAATTACCTTCATTACTCTTACTTTGAGGTAATTGTTTTCTCCAACGTAACTTGCCTTTATTAATGATTTTTTCATAGTAACACGACTCAAACGGTTCTTTTAACATTAGGTGGTATGAATAAGTGAGGAGCGTCTTAAAACGTGCACTTTGCGAGATGCGTCTCACTTTCGTATGAATAAAACTCGACAGCTCAAGTCTTGATCGCGACCATTATGTCACTCGCTTACATAATGAGACGCATCTCAGGTTTTGAATGAATAAAAAGAAGCCACGTCTTACTTTCATGTGACGTGTTAAGACTTCAGTAACTGTCCCAATAGGTGAGGCGCAGGTTTGTGAAATAAATTATTAGCAGGCTTGGTGCCATTTTGGTGTTTTCTGAGCGCAGAAGAAGGTTTGTTGAACCAGAATGGATTCTACTGAATTAAACTATAACGAACTTTATAGATTAAAACCAAACGTGCGTTGCCTTGCACAACGAATTCTTCCCGAACCAGTAGTGACAACAGATGGAATAAAGCAGCAGATGATAATATTATAACATATTATAATTATTATTATTATGATTATTATTATTATTATTATTTATACAACCCCTATAACTTTCGGTCATACCAGGGCGTTGACTTGAGAAACAACTGCTGGAGTTTTTTTTTTTTTTTTTTCAGTTTTAAATCATTAAGCATTCACTCTTAGCTGCGTACTTCCAAACTCTATGTGAGACAGCGAATGATTCTAATTAAACAAAAATTCCCCGCCCGAGCTGGGAATTGAAGCCGGTACCTCTGGGTGAGAAGCCAGAAAGGTGACCACTTAACAAATACAGAGGCAGTCAGAATATTATTGTGCCAGGTAATAAACTTGGGATTTCAATGTGTCATCGCAGAAGATACAAAGAGCTCTAGAATGCAGCATCCCAAACATTTTGGAATGCTCGTCCACTGTAACTGCATAAGGGTAGGAGCATTTGATTGCACCAACTTTATGGAAAATGCTACTGCATTTCAAACAACTAAAGCGGTATGGCAACAGTGCGATACATTCACTGGTGCAATTGGAGCTTTATATTATATATTACCCATATATCAATCAAGAAACACAGATCTCGTGTAGACAAAACATTACCTACCTGATAAGGCGTTGTTTAAAAGATGTTTTGATGCAAAATGGCCTGGTTTTATTCACGAACAAAATTACGATGGCTGAAGAAATATTCGCAATAGTGGTGGTGGTGGTGGTGGTGGTAGCGGGAGCAGGAACAGAAACAGGAGCATGAGCAATGTGAATGCATTATTTCTTGGCGAAGATGGTTATGGACAACATATAGACCATATGCGGATATGTTGCCAAGGAATGTGTTATAGTACAAAGATATTTTGACCAGCAAAAGAGGGCTTTCCAATACTTCAATAAAAAGTAAGGTTAGCTATTAGCATGTTGTATGGTTCTAAAAGTTATATTAGGAAAGAGAATCCGAAAGGAAGACTCATATAGCAAAAATACTCGTATAGCAGGGATTTTTTCTTTGGCTGTATGGGAAGTTGTCCTTTGTAACATTTGCTTATTTGGCTTATTCTGGTTTTTATATTGTTTATCATCCTAAAGAATTGATTTTCATTATAACCATATCAAGAACTTTTCTTAAGTCTTATTTAATTCCTGCCATTGCAATAAAATTCTTTTTATACTTTTCTGATAATTACGATTTCATAAATAGTTATTTTTAAAACATACAAAATGTGATTTAGAGCATCAAATTTCCTACTTCATATAGACATTTTTCAAACATGTAACAATACATGTTGAGCTGTTTACACATAGAGGACATTGGCACTTGAATGAGACGTGGGGAGTATGTTTTCTTACTTTGGAGGCGAAACTTTTATTCATAGGAAATGAACAAGACATGTCTCAAAACTACCCAGTCACAGTTTTCTGCTAGACGTGTCTCGCTTTTATTTATATCCCTCATTGTCTCAGCAATGTTTAGAGAGTGCAGATGCGGTAACGTTTGAAAGTTTGCAAGTTAGCTTTATGGGGACTGATGATGTCAGAGAAAGAGGTAGAGTCGCTACACCCACTGTCCACTCTCGACTGGTTACATAAATAGCTAAGGGGAATGCTTATTAAGTCAGAACAAACCTTTAGGACTTTGCTTGATATTTCATCATACCCAAAGAAACTTTTGGTCTAGAGCAAATTTATTATATTTTTTATTTCAGATGGTGTAATTATTTTTACTTTAAATTCAGGGACTATGTTAATTATAATTTATGTTTAATCTGTCTGTTACATTAAAAAAGAAACTATTGAAAATCTCTGTGACATTTTGAGGATCATCAATTTTTTGATTACCGGAATTCAGTGAAATTGAAGAGCTTTCTTGAGAGCTCTTGACTGTTTCTCTTTTTATTATATTCCAGATAGTTTTTATTTTATTATCGGAATTGGATATCTCTTTATTATAATTCAATATTTTAGAGCTTTAATTATTTCTTTTAGAATTTTACAGCACTTTTTGTGGTGACATTCTAAGTTTGGGGTCTCATTATGTTTCAATTGTTGGTGTAATTTTCGCTTACATTTGCAAGATGTTTTAATGTCTATTGTAATCCAGGTGTTATTTTTATTCTGATTATGCAGAAAAGGAGGCTACAAAGTGAGAGTTGAAATGTTGTAGAAAATTATTGAACTTGTCATTTACACCATTTATTTCATAGATTTCAGTCCACGATTCTTGTTGAAGAGCAAACTTAAACAATGTGAGGGTACTTTCATCTACTTTTCGTTTTCTACAATATTTATAGTTTGGTTTTAATTTTGGGTGAATCTCTTTAATAGAAGTATTTGTGCATAACGATCTGAAAGGTCATTTGTAAATGGTAAGGTTATTGAAGTTTTAAGTCTATCTATATTTATAAATAATTTACTGGGGAAAATGAGCTACCTTGAATTTTTGTAGAAAAATGTACAGTGTGTGACATGTTGTATATAAAAATATAGAATTGAGTTGATCCTTTCGAAGACTAGGTATAAGATAATCAATATTAATGTCACCACACATTATCAGTTCTCGTTTCGGTTTCAATATAAGATGCCATAGAAATATAAACATGGAAATTTGTGATGAAATCAAAAGGAGCAACCACCACCGTTTTCATTAGGACAGTCAGGACTTGTGTGGTATCCTATTTCTAGAATAAACTCCAATATTTTTGTCACATGATTTATTAATATGTTCATATGTTCACTGATTACCTGTTTCGGATTTGCAATTCAGGTGACTAAGACAGCTGTTTGTCTTGATAACTAGTGTTGAGATATAAGCAAATTTATGCTTTTTTGAAGTGTCATACACTGCCCTTTGTGAAAATTGCAAGACCAAGAAAGAATTTCCCGAATAACTCCAAACGTGGAAGTGTAGAAGAGCGTGCAAGCAATAAGTAATTGGGTTTGCAGAGAGATGGAGTACACACAGGCTGAGCAGAGCCCTGTCGTGGCGGTCCGACAAGGTCAATGTTGCACCAGTTGTGTTCAGTACAGAGCTGTCAAATAATAGAGAGAGTACCAGTATGCCTACTCTACTCAAAGGGATCCATAACGGCATGTGAGTGAGTTAGAACGGGCTGAATGATCGGTCTCCAGAAAGCGGGTTTTCTGAAAATTTTTCGAAGCAAGAACACACGAGAAGCATGGGACTCACATTCCAGTAGGTTCTGGTTACTTCTGCAGCGCACTTGCTGATCTTGTTTACAGCGGTCTCAGCTGCGAGTCTCACATTCTAACGCTGGCGGCCGCGTGCCTCAGCGAAAGTGAGAGAAGGTAACACGCGTCGAAGAAATTGTCACACTGTCCCCTCCTCGGGGTTGATCGTCCCAACCGGCATCATCGTAGCGGGCTAGACGATCCAAGTGTACTAACAGTTTCTTTCCTCGGGATAGTCTCTAGATGCGATACACAGCATCATTTATCCTCTTCATCACAAGATACGGCCCTTGCCCTTGCTTGGGACAGCGTCCCCTTGGTCCGATTAGGGCGGTACAACCACGTCAGATCACCTTTGCTGGAACCTGACTGTTGGCCGCCGTTCGTAGCAGCTCTTCATCCGATCGCTCGCTACCTGGATGTTTTGACAGCCATCTCATGCATGGTATAAAGTTGGTCCTCGAGATGCTACACGTAGTCCACTGCTGTTTGTTCTGCCCCAGAGGACTCCCGAACATCAGGTCACATGGTAGTCGCAGTTCTGCGCCAAAAACCAAACTGGCCGGTGTCAACCCGGTGGTGTCATGGGTTGAAGAGCAATAACCAACAAGAAAAAGTTAGCCCTCACATCTCACTCCTGATACCATGTAGCAAATGGCTTTATTGACAAACAATTAGTTATAAATAAACAATGAAATTCACTTCGACGTAAGACAGTTAACAGTTTATGGCAGCATTCCACTGCACGACAACACTACAGTCACTCAGACTCAGTTCAAATCACTTGTCATGTTTTTATACGGGGGAAATGACGTCACAAGTTTTCTGGAAATTTCTCCAAGCAGGAACACTCGAGAAGCATCGGGATTCATATTCCAGTAGCTTCTGGTTACTTCTGCAGCGCACTTCCTGATCTTGTTTACATTGGTCTCTAGCTGCGACGTCTCACATTCCAACGCTGGCGGCCGCGTGCCTCAGTGAAGTGTGAGGTCACAGGCATGGAAGACATTGTCAAAATATTTTAATCAAAATCGTTAGTGTTTTTTGAGAAAATTCAAATTTTCGAAAATTTTTCCCGTACAGGGTAGTTGGGTTGGGGGATTTTATTGAATATCTTCGTGTCGCATTCTTGAAAGATACTGAACTTAAATACCAAGTTTGGTATTTACCGGACTTTTCGTTTTTGATCTGTGGTCCACAGACACACGCATGCACGCACACACACACACACACACACACACACACTGATAGGCACACACACGGACATTTTTCTAATGAGGGGGGGTATTCAGGTGATCTCAAAACATATATTCGCAGTGAATCAAATTTTTGGCTGCAATTCAATCAATACCTTCTCTACACGCTATAAACATGGTACGTAGAGAAAGTAATATAAACGTCAAAACTGTGTGTATAATTTTCTCCCTGAACATAATGTATAAAACAGATCCAAAAAGCAAACTTTTGGGTTTCCCAACAAAGAAGAAGCTCAAACCTTCTCAGTACATGCCCAACTTACATGCACAAGATCTCAACTTTAAAGGAGAACGAGAACGAAAATGGAAAAAAAAGGAAAAAAAAAAAAAAAAAAAAAAAAAGGAAATTATTAAACGAGCTTTTTGTAATTTGGAAATACATTACCCCCGAAGAAATTGCCCGGAATGAAGCAAGATGTGCACCAGTAAAACAAGATAATCATAGAGAAGAACTAGAAAGAGTTTAAAGTTCAATGTGAAATAGAGATCACAAGCCTAGGAAACATAACGCGAGACATTTAAAAATAATATAGCGTTAAAGAAATGTAATTCAACTTTAAAAGTTCTCCGTGGTCAAAGATCCTCTTTAAATCCTCTTTCCTACGGAAGGGGAAGCAAAATTATTATGATTAATACAGATATACAGGAACAGCTTGTTTTACCTCAGGGTAAATACTCAGTTTATTACGCAAAAGAGTTCCCTTAAGGGCCCTATCTAGGAAAAACTTATAATATACGAAATAAAATTGACGTATTCTGCACTTCGTAGGTTCTATGGATTATAACGTAAATTATAATATCGAATGGCATAGTTGTATTATTACAATCATCAAGCGATTGTAAAAGGGGACATTTTTTTTAATTACTCGTAATAATTTTAATATTTTACGATTTAATTACATTACTACCAAATTTAATGAGTTCTTTTCATTTTAAGCAATATTTTGGTGCTGTACAGTTTTAGCTTGCGTGCTGCATGGTGGCAACATTCATATTATAATTAGACGAACGCTATACTCTTTACGAAGATTCTATCTATTACTTTGAATATTCTTTTCCTGTTCTATGATTATAATACTGTTGTATTTTAATGGTAAGTATATATTTGCGCATATGTGAACAAGTAGAAGCTTTCTAGCTTGCACGGATCTCTTGACAATACAACTAGTGTCCGTTCGGTGACGTCGCAAGCCTTGCAACCCATGCTACTGTTTTCCTTAAAACTGGCTGAATGCTGGAACACTGCAACCATTTTGAGCTTGTCTGCATCAACGGTTCGTCGCCGTTTGCTGCAGGTTAGAGTGATTGCACACTGTCTTTACGTCGACCCCCAGTGTCCAGAAACCACAAGCTGCTACGACTGCAATGGGCACGTGAACACGGTCATTGGATGCTGAGTGACAAAATGTACTCTTTTCGGACGAGTCCCGCTTAAACGTGTCCTACAGTGATGGCCACAGACGTGTCTGACGGTACCGTAGTGGGCTCAATCTGGAGGGCTGCATTATTGAGCGGCATAGCGGACAAACACCACATTGGTTTGGGGTGCCATTGGTTACAACCGATCTCGCCTCCTACGAACCGGTACCTACAAGTGGTTATAGAGCCCGAGGTACTCCCCCTGCTTCAGGTATCTCCACAGATCACATTATAGCAGGACAATGCCCGGCCACATATTGCAAGGAATGTACAAACCTCATCTAAAGTCGATGTCCTACGGTCAAAATTTGGTAAAACATTTTTTATACAATGTGAACATTGTGTACAATTTCTCAATTCCATTTCAACGGGAGTGTATATTGGTCCAAATGTTTCTCGCATGCACATGAACAGCTGGTAGAAAATGGTGGGGGTTGCTGATCCACAATTATTTACATTCGCTGTCGCAAGCTTAGTTTATGTATCCACTGCAAGAGCACATAATAGAAAGACAGAATCAAAACTAGACCATGGCTGTAACGTAGAAATGCAGGCCAAGGAAGAGGTGTACTACATATGCTGTGAAATGAACTCGTTTCTGACCCTGTAAATTATTTTAACTTCCTTAGAATGGACGAAAATTTGTTTGGAAAGCTGCTGTCCTTAGCTGAGACAAAAATCACTCGCCAAGACACAAATATAAGGCAGTCCATACTAGCAAATCAACCAGCAATCACGTTTTTATATTTTGGTTGAGAAAAGAAGGTTACGTGCAAATAGATCGGATAAAATATATTTATAGGGATTATACATACCCGAGTCATTATTTCATAAATTTCTGCCGCACATAAAAATGTATTTCAACAATAGCTCAGCTACTATAACCCTATTATTTAGGACAAAGTCTACAGCAAAGTTTCACACAAACAATCACATAGGCGGGAAGGAAAACACAGCGCTAGCTGCCATCTAATTACGTCATTACCACCAGGTCGCTCATTGGTTGATTTCATACGTTTGGACCAAAAATTAAAAACTGTATCCTGTTGTCTCAAACTGGAATTGGAACCAAAAAATAGGACGGAAATTACATACAATGAAATTATCCGATGTCCCACTATCCAATCTGTAGAGTATTGGACAAAGTATGGTTGATCGGCATCTGGTGGGACAATAGGCAGTGCCACGGATTTGTGGGCTCGAATACAAACTGTGTGGAGGGAAATCTCTCGGCAACTTATTCAGAACCTTTTTGATTCAATACCACGGTGTATAGCAGCTCTAATTGCAGCGCATGGAGGTCACACCAAATACTGAATATGAGGACTCAAATGTCATGTATAGATTTGAAACGTTTATCATTTGTTATCATGTATCTAATCTGTGGTGTTAAATTCATACATTCTTTTTGTTTTATATAGCTCTGTAAACCTGAGAGTTACGAAAAATGTAGACATTTTATTTTTTTGGATAGTGTTTAACGCCCGCTTTAACTACTTATGGCACCGCAGGCGGTGACACTGATGATACATGAATGAAGATGGAGCACCGGTGGAATGCGAAGGCGGGGAAACCGGAAAACCCGGAGAAAACCCGCCCCAGCGCCGCTTTGTCCACCACAAATCTCACATGCGGTCGCTTGGGATCAAACCCGGGCCGTCTAGGTGAGAGGCGAGTGGTCTAACCACTCGGCCACGGCGCGGCCTACATTTTTTTCATGGAGCTTACCGTCTTCGAGGTATTCCTTGTTATTAGTTTCAATTGTGAAGTACTTATACTTTTCTCAGATGGAAGTGTCCATTTTTCTTTTGTTCTACTCCTGTCCAAGCAAAGAAGCTATTTACAATGATATTCGCATAGCGAAAGATTTTAAAACATTTGACTATCACTTTAGCCTAGTGCATTCCCTTAGTTCCATTCTACTTATAAGGAACTAAGTAATAAAATGTTGCTGTTTATCTCGATTAGTATGGTGTTGAAAGAAGAATTATCTTTTGTAAGAAGTTTGTAGAGTAGCTAGAGAAAGTCATGTGAGTGTAACACATTAGATTTTTTAATTGATTTTATAGTCTATATCTGGTATCTATGACAAGTTTAGTCCACTTACTCCTAGTGATATAGAAATATTATTTTCTCTCCACAAATATATTTTCACTGAAAAAAGGAAAGATTACTGGTAGAAAACATTGAAAAAAGAAATTATTTATCATTATTTCTTCATGACAGAAGAGTAAACACTGTAAATAGCATTACATTTTTCAGATACACGTGGTAATACTATCCATTTGCAATAAATGTGATTTTTGTGCAGTAATTTGAATATAGTTTTAATTAGGTATTGCATTTGTTACTGCTATTTATATGCACATTTTGACTGTATGTGAACATTTGGGCCATATTTTAGCAGTTTTTAGTGCAGATTTTCATGCTTAGGTATGTTCAACTTTTTAGTGCATATATTTCTAAACACCAATTGATTATAACGAATGAATGTTTTTTGAAAGAGAACAACAGGTGTATTCCTTATCTTTAAGAACATGGCAGCTCTGAACACAGTCCAGTCTTCTAACTGTCCATCAACAACTGGAAACCCTAAAAACACCTGCCAGATTCCACTAAAGAGAATTTCAAAAGGAAGAAAGACTGGTTTATTTCAGTAGATTTATATAACTGAAAACTGAACATGCATGTTAGATATTTCTTTATAAGGCAATACTTTATGGGCTGATGTCATTTCATGCAACTCTTCCATTTATCAAAAGACACTGCTGATGTACTATCTATTCTGTAAAAATGACTACTATTAGAATAGAACATGTTAGAAGGTTGCATTATTAATGCAACCTGAGAGTTTTATGATTCTCTGACATTTGCATTTTCCTATTATGTAATTTTCCAAATAGATTTGATACCAATCTAGAATAATATACAAGCATTGAAAGCATCATATAGATTATTACTTTAGAAATCATGTTTCTAAATATAGTAGGTGAAGTAGTGTTATAAAATAACTGAATAATTAACTAAATGTTAGGCACATCATTGTCACAAAGTCCATCATACTTATGTTAAATTTAAGCTACATTCGAAGGATGTTAACATGTGTATGAGTAATATACAAACTACCTACTTCAATAATGCCTTCCTTATAAGCATCGTATGGAGTACCGCCTCCAGGGATGATGACAGTCTTCTGAAATCTCATTGAGTAACATATGCTACTGTGATGGAACATGAGGGGGGCGGGATCTAATTAGGGGTATTGTGATTGAGAAGTTCTTTGGAAAGAATACCAGCTCAAAAATTTTATGTTGAACACATACCACCCTAAATAGTACAGTATGTCTGTTGTTTATTTACATTGAAAGAAGAGTATACAAAACATAATTGGGGACATAATCTATATTTATTTGTAATTTGTAATTTAAATGAAAGCACACAATTTTCCTGAACTATGTTACAGAATTCTTTGAGCTCAGAACTTGCAATTTTATATAATTGAACCTTTTAATTACTAAAAACATCAAATACATTCACAACTCCAAACATTTCCTGAACTTTCACCTTCTGACTTATTGTTGTTATTATTGTCTCTTTTCCCAAGCTGAGTCCAATGATATCTGACTTTTTCAGTTCCTTAGTGCCATTGGAAGAGATTTCCAAAGGATAGCCTTTGAAGTAGCTGCACTCTTTCTCCATTGGATATCTTTGCTCTGGTCACTCTGATATTCCATCTGTTCTTGGATATAGGTTTAAGATGATTCCCAAAAGCTAATTAATGTGTTTTGGAATTAGCAGTTATGTTAATTTCTTTTGTCATTTATTTAGTTTTACTAAATAGCCAAATTTTACTAGAATGTTACTCTACAGTTCCTTTAAATAGCCCTTGATAACACCCTGCGCTGCATGCTACTATTTCTCTCTCTTTCATGCACAAGTGCACGATATGGCTACATTGTAGCATTCTCCTATCAGCTACCACAGGAGATGCAGAAGATTTGATGCACACACTGTACAACCATCTTCCTATATATTTGAAAACAACAGTTGCATAACAAAATTAAAAAATGAAATCCATAAATCCTTACTTAATAATCAGTTCTATTCAATCGATGAATTTAAGGGCCACGGAATAGGTAAGATTTGAAATTACATGAATTGCATAATATGTACCACTTAGTAACTATTTACACTAATACATTACTATTATGGGGTACGTTACATACCCGAGAACTGCCACGTGAATAAATAAACAGGAAGAAGAATGCACTATCAGCTATGGAGAAGAAGACTAAGTGACTACACTCACTTCAAGAAATCTATTTTATATTAAATTGGCTATTGTTTATAATTCATTTAGGATGTATAATAGTGTGCATAATATATACTTTCCCAATAATGTATCTCGTATTTCAATTGTAACTTGTTGTAAATAGTAACTTTACCTTGTTAACTTATTTCCTAATTGTGTTAAACCTTTCATATAGTGTAATTTCAAGCAGTATTTTGTAATTTGCAGTTGTTTATATTTGACAAAGCCAATATTTCTATAATGAAATCTTATGGTGAATAAATTTGATTTGAATTGATTTAATCTAAATGTTTTAAACATTTCTGATTCCAATTAGACAATATACTGATGCAGGATTGATTATTTTCATAGATTCTAACTGGACAGTTTACTGTTATTAACATTTCCTCAAGTAATTGGCTCAACTAAAGTTGTTCTGCTACAGTAGATGCCAAAGTAATGAACTCAGCTTCAGTTGAAGACAAAGACACTGTTTTCTGTTTCCTTGTTGTCCACACTATTATGTCCCCAAAATTTCAAAAAGAATTCCTGACACTGACTTCCTATCCTGTGTTTGCAAAATCTGCATTTGCATACCCAACCAGAGTTACATTTGAATTTCCTCTAGACCCTACTCTAGGATTCCTTGAATGTATTATACTACCCTTGTAACCCATCCTATTGCACTTGAGTTGCATTACACTGATGCCAATTTCATAAATCTGGCCATGTAGCCAGACAAGCATACATTAATACTCCAATAAGTTCACTATAGGGCTTACTTCCAATTTTGTTTGGTTTAGAGCTATCAATCTCTCTCATAGGTTTTACTTCTAAAGGACTTTGTTTAAGATTTATTGATTGCATTCCAAACTTACTTTTTAGCTTCTGCAAGTACTGTTTCTGGCTTGAAAACATTGAGTTCCCTTTTTAATCCCCCAAAATATAATTCAACTCTCCCATATCTCTCATTTCAAATTTTCTCATTAACTTTTGTTTGACATCTTGCAAAATTTCAAGTTCATTACATGTAACATACACAATAATACTTCCTTTCATTCTTACATATAAACATCTATCACTTTGACACTGATTAAAGCTAAGTGAATTCACAAAAACATTGAAATTAGCATTCCATTCTTTAGGTGCTTGCTTTAACCCATACAATGTCTTGTTAAGTTTAAAACACATTCCTTCAGGTGGATACATAACAGTTTCTTTCAATATCTCATTCAAAACAGTATTCTTTACATCAAGTTGATGCACAAAGTACTGATTTGTATTAATCACACATAGCAATACTGACATCAAATTGGTAATAAAATACTGTGGAAAAGTACTAATAACATCATCATATAATAATTAGGAAAACTAAAATACACACAAAATCAAGCACTTAAATTAATAACTGGAGCAATTAAAACAACCCAATAGAAGTGCTGCAGACTGCTACTTCTAATAAACCACTGAATTTAGAACTTGAAGCTCAAGCTATTTTACAGTATGAAAAAAATAATAACTTCAAATTTCAATAAATGGAATAATAATTCAAATGTTGCATATAATTTATAAACACAATCTGGAGTCAGTAAATTAGAAAAAAAATTAGAAATACTAACTCGAACATCAACTAAATTTAAAATATGAACTCAACAAAAAAATGTTAGTCCTGTTATAGCTAAAGCTCTTACACTGGAAACATTAAATCTAAATTATCCAACTCATGAATGGATACATGTATACATAGATGTTTGCCTCTCTGATACAATGATGGGGCTGAAGCAGGTGATATACGCCAGTTCTTTTCCTTTTATAGAAATGTTGGGAAAAGTACCACAAATTTTGATGGAGAAATATAACACTGCAAAATTTATTTCCCTGGCTGCATCAATGCAAAAGTATATTTATTCTTTCAGACTTACAGGCTGATATATAAGCAATAGGAAGACTCCCTAAAATGGAAAAGATTCAATAAATCCAAAAATGATTAATTAATAAACTGGGGAAAAAGGTTGTGAGCATTTTTTCAAAACTCAATAAACTTGATAAACATAAACATAAAAAAAGTATCAATGTGTGCTTTGTGGTCACTGTGCCCCATGCAGGGGCAGAGTGAGCAATGACTGGGGGTACTATGAGCACAAATGTATAAAGTTAAATTACTAATATTAAACATTTGTTGAACTTAAGCAACACATCAATTTCATCATCACACAACACTTTTACTGCACATTGTAATGAAACAGAGAGACGGGAAAGGCTAGAATGTTATTACATCGCTTGGTGGCTCCAATAAGTTGTGGCTTGGGTAACTTACACACAATGTCACTGAATTCAATACAACCTTTTTCAGCATTATTTGGCATAAAGAAACGTTTCTCACTTTTGAGTGACTTCTTCATGTAAGACACTACTGCGGTTTTTTTCTCGCTATTGGCAGAGTTGATTATGGTGACAAAGTGATGAAATGGAATTTCTTTTTGTAAAGTCTTTACTTTGACTACTACATAGTCATCTTCAGCAAGGTTTCAAATAAATCTGGCTTATCATCACTGTCATAAAATTGATGTCGTCATCACTGTCATTCAACTCAAGTTCCATCTCTTCCTCAGACTTATCACTTTCCAAAACAAGCTGCTTTTTTGCTCTAACTGCTTTCTGGAGAGGTAACTTTTTTGTAGTTCCCTTTTCTTTCTTTCTACTTTCCTCCATAAGCTCCTCTTTTTCTGGAATGTCTGTCAATATTCATGTTTTGCCTCTATTCCTTCCAACAAATGAACTCTTCTTTTCGGGTGCCTTTAGAAATGGGCTTATGTCCTGGGGTGTGACCAATAAACATGCTGTTGAAATCTTATCTTCTCTTGAAGTTCCTGGCATAGGATTTTGCTGAGGTTGTCTAGTCACCCACACTGGTTGCATCTTCAACTTCTTCATGGTATGTCACTGATGCAGACAGGAAATCCTGCTCTGTAAAAATATCTGTGCTCAGAGAACAAATGCCAGTGCATTGAAATCCTGATATGATGTTGGATACCGTGAATGCCTTTGGATATGCTCTTCCAACAAGTGCTGCAATATTTTTCATTGTGATGATGGTCTTACCAGGATTCATGGTCATGAAGTTGACACAAGCATTGTAATAAAACTTCTTGAAAGGAGCATAAACAGTTCTATCTAAGGGTTGAAGTCTGTGGCTACAATGAGGTGCAAGTGTTAGAATAGTCACGCCATTATGCTTTGCTATGCCAATGCTGAGATGACTTCCATGATTATCGTAAAGTAATAACACTGGTTTCTCAAGGGATGTACGTGAATGTTTAACAAAATGATTCATGTAGTGAACAAAATTTTCCTCTGTCATCCATCCAGACTTATGGGCTAAACCCATTTGTGCTGGTGCGCCGTGCAGCAAGTGTTCTGGGCAACGAACTCTTGAGAACATTAATGCAGGTGGAATAGAATTTCCCAATGCATTTACACAAGCAGCCAATGTAATAAGTTGCCCATGTTTAGCAGATGTACAAGACCTACTTGTTTTTGTCCTTTTGGAGCAATTATTTTGTGTGGTGTCTGCACAGTTGTCACTCCAGTCTCATCTAAATTCTATATGGAGTCAGACCCATATGGATGACGCTTCAAGATTTCAACCAATTTTCCAAAGAACATGCCCACATTGTATTGGTTGAAGCTTGTTGCTCTTGTTAATGAAGTAGGCTGTGGCTTCCTCAAACTCAGTGAAGGATGTCTTTTAAAAAATTCCTGGCACCAATCTGAGCCAGCATGTTTATTTCTCTCCCAATTTTCTGGCATTTTGATCTTATTGCAAGCTGCTATCTCAATGCCAACTTTGCAAGTTGCTTAAGGGTGATACCATACAGTATGTTGGCAGACACCTGAGCATAATCACTTAAAAGTTGTTCTTGCCCCAATGTAAAAACTTGCCTAGAGTTATATTTAGGGCAAAATCGAGCATCTTCCAGAGCTGAGGCATACTTTGCCTTGTTCACATATCTGGAAATATAATTGTGAATTAACACTATAGCATTTTAGGTTATGTAAACGTTTCAAGATGCATTTCCAAATCTAGTTAATGCTAAATTATGTTAACTTAACTAGCAAGTGTCTGCCTAGGAATTGTATATTCCTTAGATGCTGCAAGCACAGGATAACTATTGGCTTCTACAGCTTCTTTCATCTTGTCTTCAGGTGTCATACCCATATTAATTTTTCGTTTTTTGTTTCGAACCATATCTCTTAAAATAAAACAGAGAAAACTGAATAAGAATACAGAGTAATACTTTTAGTGATCATGGGGCACAGTGGGCAGTATGCTCACTCTGCCCCAAGCATCAATTTCTCACTGTGCCCCACAGTATAACACGTAAAACTTAATACATTATAAAAATCACTCGCCTGTGTAGGATCAATTTCACTCGATAAATATAAATTATGCTATTGCAATCACATCTAACAGATTTAACTTTCAAAAGCAACAACTTTAGTCAGTAAAAGTATTTTAATTCTCTATGAAAAGTACAAGGAACAGCACCAAAAACAAACATGTGCTCTTATGTGAAACACTGCAGTAGCCATCTTGAAAAATCAGCTGATATTACCAATGTGCGAATACTTTCTCTCAGTAAAATTATATTATCCTAGTTGAAAATATAGATTTTTTACAAGGAATTGTTCACTGTATCCCTGTGCTCACTGAGCCCCAGCCCCCTTAACCTTTTCAACATTCTTAATCTTTCCACACCCCATCAACAGATACACGATACACTAAGCTTTTTCAGCCCTTCACCTCCTATGTGACTATATGCCAACGCCATAGCTCATCTTCATGTTGTGCAAGACAAGCACTCCCTTCACCAAGATTTACAATTAAGTTCAGTTTGTATAACTGTCCTCCTTTTCTAATAGCACTATGCCATTCATCCATTTAATTTTACATTCACCATTTACAATCACCAATTTAAATCCTTTCTGCTTCAAAGTAGAACGTGAAATCAAATTATAATCCAAGTTATCTATTAAGAAAACATTCTAGAGTACCTACTATTTTCCTAACCTCACCATTTACATAACGTCACCAACTTCCTTGGAAACCATACAACTTTCAGATTTAGCAACATGAATTCTTATAGGCTTTGATAACTTTCTCTTATTAATGACAGGCACATCTGATTTAACTTCCTTGAAAACCATACAACTTTCAGATTTAGCAACATGAATTCTTATAGGCTTTGATAACTTTCTCTTATTAATGACAGGCACATCTGATTTAACTTCCTTGGAAACCATACAACTTTCAGATTTAGCAACATGAATTCTTTTAGGCTTTGATAACTTTCTCTTATTAATGACAGGCACATCTGATTTAGCAAATTGATCTAATGCTCCTGTATCTGGAATCTAGGAAGCATGATAATCAGGTAATCAACTAGGGGTGAAAAACTTCCCCCTTCTGCTGTTATAACAAAGGTATACACTGAGATGTCACTATTATCACTTTTGGAACATATTATTGGGGCACTCTGATGGTTGTGGACCTTTATATTTGCCTCCTCTTGGCCTCCAATGCTCTATGTACTTATGACCAATAAGTTTGCAGTTGTTTCATGGAAAAGGAAACCTCTTTTTCTTCTCTTGTGCTTTCCTTGGCTGCATTTGATTGCAATTCCTTGTCCATTGCTGAAACCCTTGGTGCTGTTGAGCTCCCTTAAATACCACTGATACTTGATCTTATCTACTCTTCAGCTGCTTTCCATTTCTGCCTTTCCTCTTTTCTTCCTCCTCGCCTATTCGGAGACAGCAAAATTACATGGTCAAATTAAATGCAACATTGTAAGTCGCCATTAGGTTGACATCTCGAAATAATTGGAGATCACCTTGTCATACGAGTCAGTTGAGAAATTCAATGCTATGCTGGCATGTTGCCATGGTAGCTCAGTGGCAGAGCAACCGACTAGAGATCAGGAGATCTCAAATCCCCGCTATGGCATTGAATGTTTCAGTGTGACTCTATCCAACTTCTGACCTACACACGACTTGTGTGAAAAAACAATTATTCCAATACCAATTGCTCATAATCTATGAATCGTGGGCCTAAAGTACTTGCAACATTGTAAGTCGCCATTAAGTTGTCATCTCGAAATAATTTGAGATCACCTTGTGGTTTACCTGGATATATACGAGTCAGTGAGAAATTCAATGATATGCCGGTATGTTGCCATGGTAGCTCAGTGGCAGAGCAACTGGCTAGAGATCGGGAGATCTGTGGTTCGAATCCCGGCTATGGCACTGAATTTTTCAGTTTGACTCTATCTATCCAACTCCTGACCTACACATGGCTTGTGTGAAAAAACAATTACCTATTCCAAATGTTTCTTTGTTTAAATTATAGATAATTCTGATATGTGATTCAAAATATAAATCTGGCATCCACAATAGTAGTTTTATCACTGTCTTGATATTCAAACTGTTGGTTAGTAATTTTTTGATAACTAAAGAAACAGAAATGGCATATGCCTTTGCAGTTTATGAAGAAAATCAGTACTTTTTCTCTTCAATGATTCACCTGGCACCTTATGTAGTATTTTAAGCAAAACCGCTTGTGGTTGCACAAAAAGATCTTTCAGAATCTTGTGACCCTCCGTGATGTAATGGTTACTGTGATGCAATGGTTACTATGCTAACTTCATATATGCAAAGTCGCAGGTTCAAACCCGGCAGAGGACGATAGATTTTTCAGGTGTGAAACTTCAGCATGGCTTCCTTTGGAAGGAAAGTAAAGCTATTGGTCCCATGTTATAGATTTATTTGCGGCATGTAAAAGATCCTCAAGCCTGTTAGAGAGGCCTCTGAGCAAAATTAAGCAGTCTTTCATGCCCAATTTAGAATGGGATGCTGAGAAACACAGTAGTTAAAGAGCATCCATAAATAACACGCCATTTACATTCTTTCAGAGTCTTCTTTCATAGTGGTTTTCCAGCTGCTCTCAGCGCATCTGTACTAAGTACTGTCTTCTTGCAATAACTGTAACTATTAACCTTCCAATACTTGCTAGTGGCCTGAGAGACCCGTAGCACCTATGCAATTGCCTGGCTAGGATTTTTTAATATTACACCTTACTCAACTACTTGCTGCAGCAGCTGTTTATGGCTGCAATAATGCTAATCAGCATATGCATAACCCAGCTCAATTGGAGCCAGTGCATTACTCTTCTTGCATGCAAGTATTGCTGGCATTTGTTTTTGTTTCATAGGTATTATTTCCAAGGTCATCTCCCTTAGAAACCAAAACAAATATTCCACTCGGCAGGAGTATCTGAAGGCACTGACTGGCCTTAACTTAGCTCCCGGAAGAGTTACCTAACAAAGCAACAGTATCCAAACTATCCAGTGATTAAAAGATCCTCTGACAAAATTTTAGTCTGAAGAGCCTGCAACAGACGATTTGCTGAATACACCACCATCCATATTGAAAAGAAAATTATATGAAACCTGCAATAAATATAAAAATTGCCAAACTAAATGATTTGCCATAGTTGCTGCTTAGCCAAGGAAAATACAAAAGAGGCAGGAGAAGATTCTAAGTAACAAAACATTTCAAATTAGGTGCAAGCTGCATATTTGAAGATGTCATTTGCTTACATGATTTTTTAATACAACTGCAATGTGCATTTTACATTTAAGATGGTAGTTATTTTATTTGATTAAATAATACTAAGAAAATCATGTATATTTAACCTATACAAATAAAGCTAGATGTAGAAAAAAAAGGAAAAATAAAAGAAATAACAAATAAATACAAACATAAACAACTAAAATGCAGCATGATTCTACTGATCTCTGTGCAGCCTCTGCTATTCTCCAGAAAACATTCACATAACAGAGGGCTAAGGATTTAATTATCAAAAATCTGATGTGTTCCATTCACATAAGTTTCTCTACATCCCTGTGATAAATAGTATTAAAAAGCATATTCTTCTATCTACTTTAAGATAATCGAGATAAACATTAGCAGAAATGCTCTAACTACTTGCTTCCTTGTGAGTAGAAGGAAAACAAGGCTAAAGTGATAATCAGATCTTTTAAAAGTTGATTGCCATGTAGTTGAAATCCGTTTCTATGCAGTGCCAGGAGTTTACAACTTTCTGTGTGAAAAAAATTAAAGAATCTTAAATCTGAAACAAATAACAAGGAATATCTCAGAAATCATCAATTCCAAAAAAAAAAGTGTATATGACATAAATTGTGTGTTTTAAAGTGATTTACATTTTTTGTGAAGTAAGTTTTTGTCTATCTTTTATGGTTTACCAGTTACGCAAAATTCAGCAAAATTCATTCAGAATAGAGAAATCTTTAAAGGTTATTCACAGAAAATTCAAGATATACATTTTATTTGCTATGTACAGTATTCTTTGATATGCAGTATTTTAATCAAAATCGTTAGAGCCATTTTTCAGAAAATCAAAACTTTCTAAATTTTTTCTATGTAAAGGGTAGTTTGGAGGGGGAGATTTTTCTCAAAATTTTGTTTTGCATCCCTGGAAGCTGCTAAACTTAAATACCAAGTTTGGTATTTTACCGACTTATCATTTTTGAGTTATTGTGTTCACGGACACACTGGCACACAGACCTTTTTCTGAAAATACTTTTTTTTATACAGGGGACCCTAAAACGTGTATTTCTGATGAAATCTTGGTATAGAATTTTCACGTGGAATGCAATACCTTCTCTATACACTACCACTATATACATAGTATGTGTAGAGAAAATAAACCATTCACATGACTTTCTCTATATCTCTGCAACAAATTTTTGTTAAAAAGTTTGTGCTTCTATTTACTTCACGCAAAGTGAGAAAAAATTAGCAGATATAGTCTTTATTACTTGCTTCCCTGTAAATAAAAGCGAAATAAGGGGGTAATATGGGTTAAAGTGATAGCAAAAGATGGTTGCTATGTGACTGAAGTTCCTTTGTTTGTATGGACAGGAATTGACAAATTCCTGTATGAGAAAAGTATAAGTTTTTTAAGGCTGAAACAAAAAACAAGGAATATCTAAAAAACGATCAACTCCATGAAAAAAATATATGTAACATAAATTGTGTGTTTTAATATGCTCTACATTTTTTGTGGGGTAAGTTTTTGTCTATCTCTTATGGTTTACCAGTTACACAAAATTCCGTAAAATTCATCCAGAATAAAGTA
Organism: Hymenopus coronatus; assembly: GCA_030762935.1. Taxonomy (NCBI): domain Eukaryota; kingdom Metazoa; phylum Arthropoda; class Insecta; order Mantodea; family Hymenopodidae; genus Hymenopus; species Hymenopus coronatus. The sequence goes on along the minus strand of CM060890.1, from coordinate 29,733,944 downwards.
GTCTTCAGAGGCTATTCCCAGAAAATTCAAGATATTCATATTATGTGTCAAGTATATACTTTAATATATGATATTTTAATCAAAATCGTTACAGCCAATTTTTTAGAAAATCAACATTTTCGAAAATGTTTCCATATGAAGGGTAATTTGGGTGGAAGGATTTTCTTGAAAATCTTTGTGTCGCATCCTTGGAAGATACTGAACTTAAATACCAAGTTTGGTATTTAACGGTCTTTTCGTTTTTGAGCTATGCTACCCACAGACACACACACATACACACAGACAGACAGACAAACAGACAGACACACACACACAAACACACATGGACATTTTTCTAAAAATGCTTTTTTTGGATTCAGGTGGTCTCAAAACATGTATTCCGGGGAAATTTCAGTATCAAATTTTTGGGTACAATGCAATACCTTCTCTATACACTATGTACATTGTACATGCAGAGAAAGTAATATGTGCAACAATTCCACACGCTGGTACAGCATTTTGGCATTGAGGGTATTAGCTTACTAAAATAGCAACATTGTCTATGTTACAATATGGCTAAAATAGGTAAATGCTCTTTTCTGTATACAAACAAAATTCAAAAAGCTCAAATTATGAATATATAGTGGAACAAATAGTGGATTGACAGCTAAACTTTTATACTAATGAGACAAGTTCTCTTGCCAGTGGTAATGGACCACCTAAATTGCAAGACATTGAAGCCAAATTTTATCTTAACACAATTCTTTTCCAAACTTGGAACTTTTAGAACATATTTTAAAAGATTCAAAATGTTCCGAAAGGTTATATCTGTATATGCGAAAAATGTGTCTCCTCCTGGAACACCTTTTGTTTAACATAAAGAGGCAGCAGTAATAGAGGACTTTAGCAGGAGTAGTACTTTAGAGTAGCAGCAGCACCAGATAAACAGCAAGTATAGTAGTTCAGAATAACAATATTAGTTTTAATTTAAATGGAGTTGAGTATACACACATGTGCTTCACAAAAACTTTCTTATGTAGAACTAGTTTCTCATGCATGTTGCATGCATTGTCTACTGCTTTTGACTTTGGATACAACATGAGGATCCTTGATGTACGACTGCTTCTCTCTGGTGTTGGATTGATGAACTTAATTAGGAGGTTCTCTTCAAAAGGACGGTATAAATTCGTGAGAAGCGTTCCATGTTTCTTCATGTATATTTTCTTCCATGTGTTGAGTTCTGGTGTCCATTGTACATTTTTCAAAAGATGGATGTTTTGTTTAATTTCAGTCGGGTGTTCCAAAAATGAGCGAAACTGGGGATTTTACAGTTTCCCTATTTTTAATATTTCTAATATGAAACACACCTCATGAATTTTGACCATCCTTTTGAAGAGAACCTGCAATTGAAGTTCATCAATCCAACATCAGAGGGAGATAGTCATACATCAAGCATCCTCATGTTGAATCCAACAGTGGAAAGCAGTAGACAATGCATGCAGCATGCATGTGAAACTAGTTCTGCATAAGTAAGTTTTTGTGAAGCACTTGTGAGTATATTTGACTCCAATTAACTTAAAACTAATTGCTAGCTTTACAGTGTAGTTAAAATTATAACAATATTAGTGTTTTAGAGTTGCAGTGATAGTAGCTTAGAGAAGTGTTTTAGAGTAGCAGCAATGATAACAGTAGTAGGCTAGGTAATAGGAGTAGTAGTGGTCTCATTCGCATATCAAATCTATTGACAATGCTCAGCTGACAGTGACAGAATTATAAGCTTTCCTACCTTTTGGAAAAAAAATCTTTGATTACTCAATTTTTTGTTTTATTTAAGCATACACCTGTTAAACATGCTTTCATTTTGCTTTTTGTATTTTCATTTGATATAGATCAATGAATTGCAACATATCTGCAAGTAAGTATCCTCCAACCACATTTTTACCTTCTTTAGCATATATATATACATTGTACCTACATAGTATAGAAGGTATTGTATTCCAGCCAAAATTTTGATACTGAGATTTCTCTAGAAATACATGTTTTAAGACCCCTGAATAAAAAAGATTTAGAAGCATGCGAGCACACGCATGTGTGCATGCATGCATACGCAGGGGCGGGAGTGGGGTTGTGGGTGTGTGCGTGTGGGCATTATTTCCCTCAATCCTCAATCAATAAACACACTGCTCACTGTTACACCTGCAAGAATGCTGTACAATGCTGCACTGATAGCGCCTTTTTTATTTCAGCGGCCTTGGAACATAGCTCTAGTGACATCTTCTGCAACGTTTTTCTACTACTTCCCGTCTGAATGTGCAATAGCGCTTTAGTCACTGCAAACGTTGTAACATAATGTCTTCTTATGCTGCTAAAGAGTGTGAGAAATTGGCAGTTAATGCCTTTTTACTTCAGTGCTTCAATTTATTTCAATAGACATTTTATTACACGGCAAGTCTCTGGGGAGCAACTTAATTATGTCTTTCAATTACTTGAACAGGTTTCAGGCAATGATTGGTTGATGAGGGATAAATTGAGTAAAATAAAACTAAGGCCCTTTCTCCCTACAAAAAAATTTGTGCCCAAAATTCAAACTTTTAAGAACAAAACCATATATGGCAGGTTGATCAACATAGATTTTCAAACAATTTAACAACTGAACATCAAACATTTTTCTCCAACTTGACGGAACAGATCAATCTAAATAATGTCTATTGGTAGGGGTATCAACTGAATGGGTCTCTTGAAGAGTCCATTTGATGCCTCTTGCTTCTGCTACTCTTATGAAACCATCCTCTCCAGGGTAGACCTTAGTTATGCATTGGTGGCAGTTGATCTTCTTTAACAATTATAGTAACAATAATCTTTATTCACCTTTCGATTTATACATAAATCATGACTTTGTCAGTATATATATTTATAGTAGTATGTACAAGTAACAGTATTTATAAATTTATATTTTTAAATTCTTGAATGTTGAAGGGCATATGCTCTAAGAGGGCTTTAGTTATTGAACATTTAAATTTGCTGTAAACCAGTTCTTTATAATGTCCAGGTAATATATTGTACAGATGGGCTCTACAATGGGAAATACTACTGTGACTCTTATTTATACGGCAGAATGTGATATGTATATGGTTCAGAGATCTAGTATTGTATGAGTGATACATATTATTTGTTTTAAAGGTTCCTGTTTTTGTGAATGAAGCATAATGTTTCAAGTATATATATATAAGGGAGAGGTAAGATATTTAATTCCTTTTGCTTGTTTTCAGTGTTTTACTTCATTATTTTTAATATTTTCTTTTGTAATTTAAAGATAGCATATAGATTTGTGGACATATCCCACACTGGAATACCATAGGTTAAAATGGAGTAAACATGTCCAAAATATATAGATCTTAATACACTTGTGGTACACACTTTACTTGCTACCCTGAATGCATAACAGTTTTGGACAATCTGTTGGTTAGATAATCAATATGTGTGTTTCATTTTAACTCCGAATCTATCCAGACTCCTAAGAATTTTGTTTCATTGCCTTTATTTATGGGGTGATTATTAATGCAAATCTGTAGTTCTTTACACGTTTTACCTGGGCTGAAGTTTATAAAAGTTGTCTTATCTACATTTAAGTGAAGCTCATTTCCTGCTAGCCAATTATATAGGATTATGTTCTTTCGATTTATATAATTTTCCAGGGCAGAGAGGTTACTATTTTATGTATAATATTCGTGTATCTGCAAATAAAGTTGTTTGAGTGTCATTGAAATTTGGTGTCAAGTCATTTGTATAGATTAAGAACAAAATAGGTCCAAAATTGACCCTTGTGGAACTCCGTCTTTTAGAGGTGCTGAAATAGAATGGCAACCACTCTTTGGCTTAGATAGGCTCTTAAAAAAGGACTAGCCAGTCTTCTCATTGGCTTGAGTTGACCTCCATTTTTGATGCTGTTGCAAGGTGCAGATAATTAAAAGACCATTTTCACCTTAGAAGATGGGTATACTACTGAAGCCTCTACCATCTATTCAACTGATTAAGAGAAATATTAGTATAATTACCTTCAGGAACCACTATCAGAGGCTCACCTACAAGAAAATGACCTGGGCTTAAAGGCTGAAGATCATCAGGTCATCAGACAGTACTGTTAAAGGTCTTGAGTGAGCCAAGCTTCAATTTGATAAACAATAGTGGAGAGTTCTTCATACATTAACAGAGTCAAGCCTAGCACTCACTTAAGATGATATTTCATTGATTTTGTGTTCGCTTCTCACAGTCCACCAAAATGAGGAGCTCCTGGTGGAATGAAATGCCAAAAGAAACCTTTGTTTTTAGCAAAATTCTCAATATTTCTTGAAATCAGAGAGAAACAATCTTAAGTAGTTCTTGAAGATCCTCATTAGCTCTATTAAAGTTGGTGCCATTATCAGAATATAGATAGAGGCATTTACCATGTCTGGCGGCAAATCTTCTCAAGCTACAAAAAATGCCTTAAAAGACAAATCAGTAACAAGTTCTATATGTATAACTTTAGTACTGAGACAAACAAATAGACATATGTAACACTTCTGTGTTTATTTGCTTCTTGTTGAACCTATTTTCTTTTGCATTGGACCTGCATAATCAACATTGCAATTGAGGAATGGACACAATATATAAAATCTAGATTTGAGTAAGCTACCCATCAATTGCCAGTTGTCACCCCCTTTGGATGTAAAACAAATCAGGCATTTGGGAATAATGCTGCACACTAACTGGGTATGTGAGGTATTCAATAGTGTCGCCTTAAGCTCGAAATTAACACTTGACAGCATCCATGTAATAATCTTAAATGCACAGCTTCCACTATCAATTGCATTAAGTGATGTTTAGAAGCTAGAATATACTGATGTTTGCTATCGTAAGGCAAAGAAGACTTGCTTAATCTCCCTCATACTCTTAACAATCCATTGAAGTTTAAGAAAGGATTAAGACTTAAGATAGAACTATCCTTGTTAATATGTCCAGTTTCACTCAGATTTTTAATTTTTGTTATACTCTTCATTTTGAACGATTTTGATGCAATGTAATAATGCCTTCTTAAATTCTTCAGTGTTCAAGATCCCTTTCTTCACATTCTTGCCTCTAGCATTGTTGATAAATCTTAGGCAGTAATCCATTACTTGTACGAGTTTGTTTAGACTGGAAAATCCTTGCAAAATATCAGGAACCTGATGACATACTAACAAAGTAAAGGCCATCTTCCACTCTTCTGAAACATCATCACATACTATTTCCCTGTTAGACCTTGAAATTACAGATTGCCTTAGAAACAAATATACATACCACCATATGCTAGAATCTTCGAGAGATTTTGCAGATATTCCTCTAGATATCAAATCTGCTGGATTTTCTGATGACTTTACATACCTCCAGTTATTAAGATCACTTAAATCCTGAATTTGAGCAACATGATGCACAACGAATGTCTTCCAGCGAGTAGGAGAGCACGACATCCAAGACAATACTATCATTGAATCTGTCCAAAAGAAAATTTGTGAAATTTTAACCTCAAGAACTGATAAAGTCTTGTGGACCAATTTAGCCATTAAAACAGTGCCACACAATTCTAATCTAGGCATCATGATCCCTTTAATCAGAGTCAACTTGGATTTTACACAAAGTAATTGTACTGAAACATCAACATTAAAAGTAGTACTACGAACATACAGGCAACAGCCAGAGCCTTTTCACTAGTATCTAAAAATGTATGCAACTGTATATCTTCAACAATCTTAGCGCTTAAGCTTCTGACATGAGAAAAGTTCATTAATAACTGACACCATTAGTTTAACATGGGTTTGGGCAAATACTGGTCCTATTCTACTTTGGTAGACCACAATAATTGCACAAATATTTTAAATCGAACAACAGGACAAAAAAGCCCATGGGCACGCTCACTAAATTGTCTCGCTTTTGTGCTTCGTGGGTTCGAGTCCCACCTTGCACATGGGTGCTATATGTTTGTGCAATGTGTATATGTGTGTGTATTGGAACAGCAAAAAAACAGTAATCGTACAGTAAATTTAGGGGGAAAAATATAAACAAGGGTATTCAACCTGTTGTCCTGACCAGACTCCTGAACTGTATTTAAAAAAAAGAAAAAATGAAGTCCAAGATGATAGACCATTGATGCCATCACTTATCTAGCTGAGGATGCCACAGAATTCCTAAGACCTCAACTCCCATACCCTTATCCAATGGTATCGGTAAACAATTTTCTTGACAATCTTCTGATACTGCTTCTAATACAGCTGGGTGGTTTGAGCATAATTTTTCTAAAAGAAACCCGGCACTGGATAATAGTTTAACCAGCTGCTGTTGCGTCTTTAAGTCTTGCTCAAAATCATTACATGTCCATGTGGACATCTGGGAAGCTAAAGGGTATCCTTCGACTCCTTCATCAGCTAACTGTTGTAAACATCTGGTTCTAAGTATGAGCAAGGTGCCATACTATAAGTTAGAGCTTGTAGCTCGTATACTCTGATATTTTCAGTAGTAGAGTGTCTCCACAAAATGTGTTGAAATCTTCTATTTTCTGCATGTAATAAAATGCTAGGATACATTTTCTCAATATTGGCTGTGAAAACAACAGGAAAAGTGCAAAATCTTATTACAATAGAGTAGATGTCTTGCTATAGGGTTGGTCCAGTTAGTAAACAATCATTTAAAGATAAGTTTGAACTTGTCTTCTAGAGCAATCAAATTCACTCGCAATTTTGTAGTGCTACTGCTTTCTTTAAACACAGCATGATGTGGGATTAAATAAGCAAATTCAGGATAAGTGACCTCCACTTGCTTCATGTGGCTTAGACCTTCATATTCCTGCATAAACTGACAATATGCTTGTTGCAGTAATGGTTTTCATGCAAATTGTCATTCTAGCAGAGAGAACCTGAGTACAAGTGCTATATGAGTTTCTTAACTTAATTTCTTCATGAAGAGGCAAACAAACAACAAATTGCCCAGAATAGTCCCTGTAAGTTGTTTCCTTAAAATTCCCTTCACTTATGACATCTTCAGGGGATGAAACTCTTTTTGGAAGCTGTTCAAGCCCCCAAAATCTTGATAAATTCATATCATTCATTGTTGCTTTAGTCCTTAAAAGCATTGTTTGTGATAAGGTAGGTGAACCCGTATGCACTTGGAAGCAACATGGTCATTAAGTAAACAGTTGAAGCAAAGATTACATTTCTTAATAAGCTGTAATCTTTGTGACACAGTTAAAGACTTAAACCTTTCACATCAGTGGCGGCTACTGTGTAGGAGCACAAGAGCATGTGAACCTCCAACATTTCTTAGTGGATCTCCTTTTTCTCTTTCAGGAAACATTTAATAAAATGTGCTATTCCGTGCCACTTGTTTAAATATACCACGCTCTGCTCTTCAGATTGAACACAGCCGAGAACCTGAGTATGTGACAACAACGCTTGTAGCACAGGCCTCGTGTGCTAGCGTATTCCTAACGTTTAGTAGCTCTGCGCTTGCGCGGGCAACAAAACAGCTCAGAATTTTACAGCCAGAAATGAGCACAGTGCGACTGTACACATTAACACCTCCAGGGTTCTGTTTATCAGCAGGAGGTGCTGCTATCTTTGAGATTTAGTTGAAACTATCCGGAAGTGCAACTGCAGTCTTTGTGAGAGGTGTTATTTTGCTTAGTAATTTGCATTTTATGCGAGAGTTAAGCAGTTCAAAACAGAAAACAACCTCAACGAAGTAAGTTTTCTGCAACTAACCGAGCTGCTGTAGATTATCATTACGACCATGACTACATCAGAACCAGAACTATGCTTTTCCACAATAAAAGAATTAAAACCTTTACTAGGAGTTCGATGGGTGAAGACCGACTTTCAGCACTGGCAATGCTTGCTATTGAGAAGAAACTGGTCAACAGCATAAAATGCTTTAATCACCGAGTGATAGAGAAGTTTGCACATTTGAAAAACTGGCACATGGAATTTTTATACAAATAAATTTGGTGTTAATTGCATAATTTAAACAATGTAAATATTATTCACTGTAAATACCATTCTTCACATGAACTGCATCAAAGGAGTTCACATCCTTCATCACCTCACATTGCTGTTAACTCTCGGAGACTAAGAAATTCAATATCTTTACAATACTGGGTGGGTGATGATTTGTGTAACAAATTTATAATTCTTTTTATTAGGCACTATCATTGTTTCTAATATTATTAGATTTGATGTTGAGGTGACGGCGGTAGCACTAGCGTCAGCAGCTTTGGCGGTGGTAAATTGCTGATTTTGTGAATGAACACCTAAATTTTTAATCCACGAGCCGCCACTGTTTCACATGTATATATAGCATGAATTTGTTCACAGCAAGCACATTGTTGGCACATATGGGTAAAAGATGCTGCAACTTTATTAACACCATCAGACCTTGAAAGTTTACTTATTAATAGGGTCTTTCTTGGCTTCAAGTTTACTAATGCCCTGTATACCCGCTTTGATTATTTCTAAAGCTTGATATCTTGTTTCTACAAATTTAATAAGCTCTGGCCAGCTGCTAGACTTATCAGCTATGGCTACTTCATGTTCTCTCTTAGTTTATTTATCAATATGTTTCAACATAATCTGAGTCAACATAGCCTTAAACAATGACGAATCTAAGCGCTTCAAGTGCATTTTTATTGCTAGTCATATTATTTAGCAATTGTCTTAGTTCTGTAGGTGAGTCTTTATGTACAGCTGGAGGTGCCAGTAACTCATTTATGTGCCTCACAGCAATGATGCTAGGATTTTCATATCTGCTGTGTCCCAAATTCCATGCTACCTTAAAGTTCTCATTTGAAATTGGAACATTTTGTATTAATTTTTTAGTTTCATTCTTAAGAGCTGACACTAAATAATGTTGCTTTTGAACTTAACTGAGTTCTGTTGACTGGTCATTACTATGTATTAGATAAGTGACATTGTTATGGAATAAAGGTGTATAAAAGTTAAATGTTTAGAAAAATGTCCATACAAACTAAAGTACATTACACATCCAGAAAGAATAATATTTTACCTAAAATGTGATATTTTGGTACACGTTTTCGTCATTGTGTAGTAACTATGAGTATATGTGTTGCTTTTTTGTGACAACTGAAAATCATGCCAGAAACCATGAGAGGCAGCAAGGACAAGCGTTTTTACATACACCTACAGATGTGCTAAACTCAACTCAACATTAACTGATTCTCAAAACCATCTTAATGGATCATGTCTGTGCAGACTGACATTTGATTTGACAACATTTAATACATATTCTATATTTATAATTGTTTCTTTTTCCAAGAAGACATAATAAATCTGGATTGTATTTATGAACATATTGTAACCATTTGATGGGCACCATATGATTGGCAGTTACTTTGCCCTATAATGAGAGGAGTATGAATAGGAAAGAAATGAAATGATTCTTAAGCCTTGAATACTCTAATACCATCAGGGTTGAAGAAAACAAGAATTCAACTAAGAGAGATTGGATAGGAAAGTTTAAAGAGGGGATCTGATATGTAGAAAGGGAGGATTAGCAGTCCAGGCCAATAACTCACCAAGCAACTGGTGCTGAATTGGTGAGTAGCCCCTCCATTTAGTTCATCATGAGATTATTAGTAGAACTCAAGAAATAGTCTTTTATGTAGGCTTGTTCCTTTAAGCCTTATATTTTTAGAAGAAATTAAAGATTCTCCTCCCTGTAGCAACAATGGCCAATCTATAACCCTTAAAATACCACATGATTACTAACAACTGCACCAAGAGGAGGCGAGAGATTGGACATTAGGTTTTATCCAGATCGGTTCCTTTAGGCCTTCAAATATTAGAAGAAATTAAAGGGTCTCCTCTCTATTAATAATAAAAGCCTTTCTGCAGCCTGTCAATATCAAAATCATCTGGTCCTTTATCTTATTACTCTATTAAAAGAATAATTAATGTAACATATAGCAATAAATTAAAAGAAGAATTTGCATCACAAACAAAAAAAAAAAAAAGATGGGAAATCTGTATAATGAAAAATCTAAAATGCACTACCTAGAGAATCTTCAGTAGCAACTTTTAGACTACTAACAGGTCATGACTACCTTAACAAACACCTACATAGGATTGATATTGCTGAAACTCCTTTATGTCCATTCTGTGAACTTGGAGAAGAAATGGAATGAGACCACCTACTTCACTGCCCAGCCTTCAAACTTAATATTAGCCTTTCATCAAAATACTGGAGTACATAAGAGTAAATGGCTTCATTGCCAAGTGCTAAACATTAGAAACCAACCACTATATTTATATTTGTGTGTGTGGTAATAAGTCAAGTGCCAGAACATTAAAATAATATTTATATTTTTATATATTTCAAACTTTAAATTGATTTTTAATCATAATAACAATACTATTTTTATTTGTCTTTCTGTAGGCCCTTATAGGCCTGGAACCACAACATTATGCCCCTGCTTTTGTCACTGTTATCAACATTCTTTGCACTGGCATATGGTTGTGAAGTCAACTGCTTAAAAACTTGTATACCTTGTAATTTCATATTACTTTCTACACCATGTACCATATACCATCCATAAATTTGATACCAAGATTTCATCAGAAATACAAGTTTTGAGGACCCCTGCATGTCATGTTTGAAAAAGGACTGTGTGCATGCATTCATGCGTGTGTGTGTGTCTATTTCTTTCTCTTTTTCTGAACTCAAGGTCATAGGTTCAAACAGATGATTTTTAAGTGTGCTTATGACCAACAGCCCCATATCATTGTTACCAAAATATCACATTTTAGGTAGAAAATTATTCTTTCTTGATGTGTAATGTACCTGAGTGGCATACTAAAGAACTTCTGCACAATAAAATTCCAGCATACTGGTAACGCTGATTTGATTCTGATAATTGACAGCATCGTTAACTAAAAAAATAGTTAAATATGTGTGTGCGTAAATCAAGTTGAATATGGTAAATCAAGTGCCATACTTGGTATTTAAGGATGTGACTCAAGGATTTTCTGGAAAGTCCTCCCATGCCAAACTACGTTTATATGGAACATTTTTTGAAAATTATGATCTTTTCAAAAATGACACTAACAATTTTGATTAAAATACCACATGTTCAACAAATTTTCATGACAAATAAAATGTAAATCTAGAATTTTCTGGAAATATCTCTGAAGTAGTCCTCTTCAAGAGGAAGATTTTTGCATAGCTGGTAAACTTTAAGAGGTAGACAAAGTCTTACTGCAAAGAAAAAAAAAAAGATGGATCTCGTCAAACCAAGAAATTAACACAATACCTACTGTTACATGATCAGGCAGACACAATGTATCTCTGCATGTCTGAAACTTTCCTAATTTGAACTTTGGGTATTTAAATAAGTTTTATTTGTATTTTAAAATCCCATATTTTATTTTTCAAAGCATTACAATTCCTTAAAGTATTTTTCAAAAACATAAATTAATTTACAGCATATATTTCAAGATTGTGACCGAGTATTTTGGTATCAACTAAAAGTCCACATTTTTCAGTCTTAGATGGAATGTACTGCCTAAACAATCTCCCTCTATAGCCAACATCTCGTTGAGTGGGAAATTTTCTTCCAATGTCCATGAATGTTGTGAAAATGTTTCTTACTAGTGTAAGATGATCTAATATCTTTCTTTGCATGAAGATCTGTCAATGAATCTAAGGCAGTGAAGAAGAAGCTCAAAGAACTTCAGATTTATTATCAATTAACATATATCTTTTCCATCTGTACCACATTGCTCTCCTAAAGATAGTCTGCTACTGAGTAGGACTCAAGTCAAATACAGAAGACTTATGAATGCTTTTATCTTTTCTTTTGTTGTCAAATTAGCATTTCTTTCATGGCTGAATTTGTTTCATATAAACTCGATATACTGGTTGAAGTATGTGATTATTATTTCTAGTATCTGTAAAAAAAAAAATCTGTAATAAAGCAAACTGTAAATCTGTAATAAAACAATCTGTAGGTGTGCTAGTAGTTCAAGCTGGACCTCTCAACTCCAGGCAGAATGAGGCAGCAAATTTTTGATCTTGTTCTTTTCTGGTGCAGAGGTGTTCTTTAGTGTACACATCTTTACCAGTAAACTGAGGAGAAACATCCGTGGTATCTATGTCTTCATCCATATCATTTTGAGAGGAATGAGCATTATCTTCAAGGGTTACTGTCGTAGGTTTACAATCTGTGTCACTTTCATCATCAAGATCTTCAGTGTTGCCTTTATGATCATTCAACAATATTACCAGGATATTCTGTATGTTTGGGTTACACATGTTGAGCACTTCTTTCTTCCTTGAGATTATTGCATAAAATTGCAACTAATAGAACAAAAACAATGAGGTGCATGTGCAGGTGCAATGTATCTCATAGATAACCGTTTGCTTGATAATGAAAAGAAAAAAAGTAGACAGCTGGCCAATAATGAACCAGAAAGCACTACAATGTGTTTTAGGATTACGACATCTGCACATAAATAGTTATACATTTACATGCTAAAAAAAGCAGGAAAGTTATCTCTCAGGTATATTGTGCCGGACAGAAGGCTAAAAGATGACTATTACTTTAACCTAGTATTCCCTTATTTTCCTGAACCACAAGGAAGTAATAAGACATAATAATCATGTTTATCTCTATTAGCATGAAGCAGAAGTATAAATTTTTGTGTTAATAGTTTGTTGCAGAATAGACAGACAGTTTCATGTGTATGTAAAACATCAGATTTTTTTAAATCTTTATTCATTATATTTTCATCCCCGTCATGCAAACAGAATAAAATTTCAATAGCACCGCAGAGAGTCCCAAACATAAAGGATTTGGCTGTTGCTTTAATTTAGCATATTCTCAAAGAAATATGTAATTAAATGATTTCTGTTAAAGTTTCCATCAATTAGTATGAAGTGCGAAGTGCATAGAAGGATAGGCTTTTTTAAGAGCATTTTGAAGAAAGGTTGAGAAAATCGTGTGAATGTAAAAACCTCAGAATTTTTAAAATTATATTTCAAAAATTAAAAAAATCCCTCTTCCGAATTATGTTTCAGAGAACTGAAAAATCCTGATGAAGAAGGTGAATATATGGTAAAATATCTTAACATGTTTTTATTGTTTTTTTTGCATAACTCATATATCTTTGCAGAGCAGTTCAAGTACAAGTATTAAACTGTTTAGAATGGATGTGTTTTCTTCCATTATACAAACTTCATATCAAATTTAATTTTGTCTTACAACGTAGCTATCTCCTTATTTACCAATCTTCTATAGAACAATCAGTGGATTTCTTATAGGAGTTTTGGCATGCGAAAATTGTAATGATGTGTTATTTATCTGTGCAGCTCAAAGAATGGTGTAAATTGAGACAAGTATGTAAATGACAAGTGATGTAAATGACAGTCCATATATAATATACGAAAAAAGTCCACTGTATGCTGGAATAAAAGCTTATAACAAACTACCATCTAAAATCAGGGAGATAAAAAACAGGAATTGTTTCAACAAAGCATTGAAAAACCTATTAATTGACAAAGTGTACTACTCAGTCACTGAATATATGAATGACAAATCTTTTTAGCTTTTTTTCGTTCTGTAAGCTACATATTACATTATTGTTCCTAGGTTAGTACCATCACAGTTAAACACTGTTTGTATATATATACTGTACATTGTCAACTTATATTTATTGTAACTTAACTGTTAATTGTTCTTTCCTACTTGACGAGTCACCTGTTTATGGAGTCTTTACTCATTTATTGTAAGTGTATGTGACAATAAAGCATCTTATCTTATCTTATCTTATCCAGCTGAAAAATTCAATACCACAGTTTGGATTTGAACATGGTTCTCCTGCTTACCATGCAGTTGCTCTAACCATTGAGCAATCTGTTCTCCAACCAATTCATGTTTTTACTGGTGGTTAATCAGCCAGTATGTCTCATAACTTCAGAGACCCAATAGTTGCCATAACTATGTGCATATTAGTTGGATCTAAGTACTTACAATATGCAAGTTACCATTAAGGTGTTTTCTGAAATAATGAGACATACTGGTTGGTTGACCAGGTTAAATTGGTAACCAGTTGGAGGACTGGATGTCATACTGGCATGTTGTTACAGTAGCCCAATGATTAAAGCAACTGTAATAATGGACTAGTACATAAGCTCCAACACTGAAATGTTACTGAAATTCAACATTCAAGGGAGATACTTCAGAGTTAAACAGACAATGAATATTCTGGTTTAAAGAATGTGCCACAAATTTGTACCTTTTATTTACTAGGTTTTCCCACCAGAAGATCATATAACTATAGGAATAGTTATTGAAATAAGAGATACAACTAAGGAATGTACAAACAAACTCCAAATAATTGTAAATAAAGTCAACAAATGTAAAAACATGTCATGTTACTTTAAATGGTTTAAATTACATATTAAGAATAAGAATGTCAAATAAAAATAAATATTCAAACAATTTTACAAGTACAAACATAAAATATTTAAGTATCACATACTGAAAGCTAAATTTGAAAGATGATGTTGAAACTAAAAGAAAAGAATTAAACATTACATATAGGAAATTTTATTGTCTTAATTGAGAGGATTTAGGAACTTGCTGAATATGATAAACAAATTGCTGATATATAAGCAGGTGTTGAAACAAGTTGGGACTTATGTGATACAGCTGCAAGGCATCACCAAACAGAATAATATCAAGCATATACAAATTTCAAAATAAAGTCTTAGGAACAAAAGTCAATGCACTATAGTATATGCACAATGATTTATACATAAAGATCTCAAGCTGGATGTAGTTAGAGCAGACACAAATACGAATGCTAATAAACATCAAAGAACATCATGAGAACTTAGAAATATTGTAATTGTTAAAGAAATGTGAAGTTTAACAATTCAAAATAACTAATCCTTGATTTAACATGCGACCACAAGAACTAATTTGGTGTCTTTTCATTGAAAGACATGCATATAATAGTAAAGTAATTTGTGAAAGGAATATTACTACATAAGCTAATGTTTAGCTGTAATTTTGCAATGATTATGAAAAACAATAAACATTTTTCTCATCTCTAAAAATCTAGGTAAAGATGTGATAGTCATTCTAGAAGTACAGTTCTTCAGTGTTCATCGTAGTCCGTTTATTATGGAGTCGGCCAGGCATGCTTCAATCAAAGCTGCCAACCACTCCAATGGTGATGTCTTCTAGTAGAGCTACACAAGATTTTGATGCTGGAAGACACATTACGCCATCATCCTTTGCATATTTTCGGAATTACACAGCCTTCAAGCTTGCATCGCAAAGTTCAACTCGTAGTAGCCAATCAATTGGGAACCCTGATTTTTCTCAGGTTATGAACTCCCTCAAACCATTACAGGAATTCCTTTTTGACATCTTCTGTGGCTTTAGCATTACAGTCCTCTGACTTTAAAGTTCTTTATAACAATATCTTTGGACATATCACCAGAGAACAGTTAACTCCAGTTGGCCAAATGGTTTGTGTGTCACAGACTACTGTGTTCTCTCAGCAAGAGGTTTCTTATTAAGTATACTCATTCAGCCTATTCAAATGCCAAACATGATTGCATTTACCTCAGCATATTCCTAAAATAGAAAATACAAAACCTCTTAGTTCAAAACATTCTTTTGCTAATAAAATATGGACATTTGAGTCAAACTATTTTTTAATTCAATTTTTAACTTTTTATTTTTATTTTTTTCATAGTGTTTAATGCCCACTTTTACAACTAATGGTACTGAAAGCAATGACACTGATGATACATAGACTCAAGATAGAGCACCCCTGGAATATGATGGCAAGGAAAACTGGAGAGCCTGGAGAAACTTTGTCCACTACAAATCCCACAGGCGATCACTTGAGATCGAACCTAGGTGAGAGGCAAGTGGTGTAAACCATTCGGCCATGGGGCTGTCACTATTTTGCTTGTCACTAAATTATCAACACATTAAAGTTTATGTACACCATCTATCAAAATCATAAATAGTCCAGATATGATAATCTAGAACAATTCCTAGTAGGAAAGAAATGCTGGTGATTGCAGAGACCATCACAATATTGTGGTTTTTATCCCCTAAAAGCAAACAAGGGAATTATCTGCCTCTGTTATTTACACTGATCTGAAAGAATGCATACTGCATGTCAGCAATTACAACACATCTCTTTTGCCTAACCGAAGAAAATATCTGGTGCAGTGCCACTATCCAGGCATTGGTCCAAAGAATCCTGATTTGGGCTTTTGTTACGCTGCTGCTGTTCTTTATTACAGACCTGTGAGGTAAATAGTAGCTATATAGACTTATTTCTTTTACTGGAGCCCCTTTGGTAATCATTTCTTTAAACCATTGTTGCACAGTTTTAATTTTCAAACAGATTCAGCTTCTTTGGGTTCACACAAGCATGCTTATTATTAAAAGAGTTGGAAGTCCTTCAAACCAGGATAAACAAACTTCATATCTTTGATTATTAACTATGACTGTTTCTAGAAAATGTTGTTCTCTTGTGGACTTTGTTTCAGTCATGTCAATATAATTCCTATTAGGTTTTCTGATAGATTTGCTTCATTATTTACATAAGAAATTACTGTCATGAAAACTTTATATTCAGTAAGTTATTCCTGAGCGTCTAACTCAAAGAAGTTTCTAGTATGGCAAGTCCTGATGATAATTCTTCTTGGCAAGGAACAGTCTCCCTGTGACATCAGTTGCTATCAGAATCACTATGAAATTATGAGTAGTCAATATCAAAGAAATGCCCTTGTTGTTCAGTCCTGCCATTCAAATCCATATTCCATAGAAGAACCTCCTCAACAAATAATAAGATGACCAAACACAACAAAATTAAAGTAAAAGTTCATCCAAATGTCTTAATGCTATCTGGTAACATTGATTGTTTATAGCTCTCAGTAATAATGCCCATGGACAAACAATATATTATAGTTTCCTCCCGTTATAGAACATTTATCCTTTTCATTACACCTTTCAAAATATGACACTTTTGGGACCTTGTAGCAGTTAAAGATTGCCTAATGGTTGATGGTAATTTCTGGTTAGATGATTGGGATTTTGGTAGGGATGGAGTGCATCTTAACAGAAGGGGTTCTTTTAAGTTTGACAAATTATTGAATAATACAGTTCTTTCATTGTATAAGGGAAACTGAGTAAATCTGAGGTGGATGAAATTCCAGTTAAAGACGGTAAGTTTGAAATTAAGAATTGTAATCAGATCCCCGCACTAAGGGTCTTTCATCAAAATGTACAGTATATATCCAACAAAGTCCTTGAAGTTGATATTATAATTGAGGAAAATAATTGTGATGTGCTATGTATCACGGAGCATGGGCTTAAAGAGACAGATATTAAGAATTTATCATTTCAGGGGTATAGACAAGCAGCATATTTTTGTAGGAAAGATTTTAAAGGTGGAGGCACAGTAATATTTGTACGAAGAAATTTTGAGTTTATAGTGGATAAACTCACAGATTGTAGTGTAGAAAAAGATATGGAAATAGCTGTTATGGAATTGAATTACAAATCCTTAAAGATAAAAATTTGTTGCATATACAGGTCTCCAAATGGAAACATAGACAATTTTTTCATTAAATTTGAGAAAATTCTTCATAAAATAAATAAAGGTAATAAATACGTTATAATTCTGGGTGATTTTAATATAGATACACTTATAGACACAGCTGCATCGAAGAAGCTAAGTAATTTATTGTTATCTTTTAATATTACTTTAACTGTAACTGAACCTACTAGAATAACAAAAGTCACTGAGACAACTGTTGATAATATAGCTACTAATTTTCCAAAACAATTTTTTAGATCAGAAGTTATAACTCCATGGCACGACAGCTCACGGGGAACCTTGGCCTACCGCCCGGCCGCTGCGTCCCCCATCTCGGTCCACTACAGACGTCATGGATGGGGTGCAGTATTGGAGGGTGAGACGTGGTCAGCGCCTCGAACCCCTCCCGGCCGGTTAATGCGGTCCTCACGACCTGGAGCCGCTACTTCTCCATCAAGTAGCTCCTCAATTGGCCCCCCAGGGACCTTACGAGGCTGAGTGCACCCCGGTCCAGGTCTCCCAGCGGGGGAAAAATCCCCACGCCGGTACTGGGGATCGAACCCAGGTCTCCCGCTTGGTAGGCAGCTGCGCTACCACCGCGCTAAGGAGACGACCGATCAGAAGTTATACATACCTTAATATCTGACCATGCTGCACAGTTAATTTCATTAGAAATAGAGAAGATGATACCTAACAGCAAACAGATATTTAATAATAAAGAAACAATAAGTTATATTTCAGTAAGGAATTTTACTGAGTCAAACATAGAGCAATTTAAAGAAATGGTTAAAAGAGAGAATTGGGATAGTGTAACTGAAGCTAATGATGTGGACTTGAAACTTGAGTTATTTATGCAAATAATGTCTTATAACCTCAATGTAGCAATACCAAGTACAAGAAGGAAAAAACTTGAGAAAAAAGCAATTAAGCGTAACCCTTGGTTCAATAATGAATTGTTGTAATGTAAAAAACAACTCTTAGTAGCATATGAACTAGTAAAGAAATTTAAAACTGATGCTCTAATAAATACATATAAACAGCAAAAATCTCAGTATCAACAGTTAATTAAATCCACAAAATCTAACTATATTAATGGTATGCTATCAGAAAGTAAAAATAAAGCAAGTAACTTATGGAAAGTAATAAATAATGAGAGAAACAATACATTAGATGATAAACAAAATAGTGTTCTTAGCAATATAAGAGTAGATAATGTGATTGTTAGCGAGCAGAGGTTAATGGCTAATATATTTAATAATTATTTCAATAATATTGTTAAGGACAATAACTCTATAATTAATACTGATACTATTCCCATGAATTGTGAATCTCTTTATCTAGCTCCTGTCACTGATTCTGAGATATTTCACATAATTAGGAATTTAAAAAATAGTAAAAGTACTGGACATGATGAAATATCAAATAATTTGCTTAAAATATGTAATAACTTTATTACACCTGTCTTGACAAACATAAATGCTTCATTGCAAAGCGGCAAATTTCCAGAGAAGCTAAAAACTGTTAAAGTTATACCTTTATTGAAAAGTGGAAATGTTGAAGACATAAATAATTATGGACCTCTTAGTTTGGTATCATCATTGAGCAAAATTTTTGAAAAAGTCTATGAATGTAGGTTACTAAAGTTCTTAAAAAAAACATAGGATGTTGAATGCTGAGCAACATGGTTATATAAAAGGAAAATCGACAGAAACTGCACTTATTGAATTAGTATATAATAACCTTAAAGCCTTAGGTAATAAAGAGTTTGTAGAGAATATATTTGTTGATATGAGTAAAGCTTTCGACTGTGTTAATTTAGATAGTCTGATTAGGAAATTAGAAATGTATGGTGTAAGAGGAGTAGCATTAGAATGGATACAGTCATACATATATAATAGAAAACAGCATGTGGAAATAAGAGGAAAGGATGGTAAATGCAAATCATCCATAATTACTGTTAAAAATGGAGTACCACAAGGTTCTGTTCTTGGACCCTTGTTGTTTAAAATATATATTAATGACATAATTAGTTCCTGCAAGAATTACAAAATAATGAATTAATATTATATGCTGATGATATAGCAATATGCTGTACACTAAAATGTTTGCAAGAGTTGGAAATTAATGCGAATAATGTAATTAATCATCTTACTCAAATATTAAAATACAACAATCTAAATATTAATATTAACAAAACCAAGCATATGTTTATATCTAACAAAGTAAATGACTTTAAGGTTGATGTTAATATTGATGGAATAAGCTTGGAGGAAGTGGAAACTATTAAATATCTTGGGATACTATTAGACCATAATCTTGATTGGCATGCCCATGTTGACGAATGCTGTAAAAAGTTGAATAGTGTTATTTATTTATTGAGATATATGGCTGCCTTTTGTAATATTAATGTACTATTAAACATCTATCATGGTTTATTTATGAGTTACATCAACTATTGTGTGACACTGTGGGCAGATACTACACAGGAAAGTATAAATAGAGTTTTAGTTCTGCAAAAAAAAGGCAATTCGCATTATGCTAAAATTAAAATTAAGACAAAGTGTTAAATCAGAATTTATAAGGATGAAATTACTGACATTTCCTTGTTTGTTAATTTTTAAAGCCATATTATATACTAAGATACATTATAACAAAATAAATTCTGATAATCATGCCTATAACACTAGGAATAAGAATGAATATAGTATTGTAAGCCATAGATTAAAAATTTTTGAAAAATGTACGAAATATAAAGGAATTATATGGTATAATAAACTGCCAAAGGAACTAAAGTTAATAATGGATGTAAAAAAGTTTAAAAAAGAACTATGTAAATATTTAGTAAGTAAGGCATACTATTCAGTTGAAGAGTTTATGGGTAACTGATGTATTTATTTCTTTGTATATCATTTATAAGTATTTCTTTCTCTGTATTTATTTATGCATTGTATTTTAGCTGTATTGACAATGTCTAATAGATTTTGTAATCTCCATGGACAATAAATTGAATTGAGAGCCCTGAAAAAATTTTTGTCTCAGCACATACAAGTTTCAATCTAATGTTTATAGCAGAACCTTGGAATTATGATAATAATTTCCTAAAGTGAGATTTTGCATATCTAACTTAGAAACTAGGTCATTTTAAGTATATGAGCTCTTTTCTCATCAATGCAACATTATTTTAAATGACATATTTCTCTGCCATATTCATGCCTTCAGCAATGAAACAACTGTGAAATTGTCATAGAAATAACATGCTCTTCTACCTTAACTTCTATTGTTGACAATAGTCTGTTTGTTGAATTAATAATATTAATCCAAGTTATGTTTACACAACTGGGAAGTTTTGTCTGTTGGGCTGGCAACATTTAGTTTATGTATTTTGTTTTTCCTCTTCTTTTTTTTTATTGAGTTACCTACAGACATGTAGGTACATGTACCTACAGACATAACAGCTTGTAGTTTTCCTTCAAAATAAATTGTTATGCTTGCACTTTCACATTATGTCTGCCTCCTGTAAGGTAATACACATTTAACCAACAGGTTATTGGCCCAGTTGAGGCATATTTAAAGAATATTAGTGAAGTGTGAGGTTTAAAGAGAATTTCCAGTTCGGTGTTCGTGCAATATTTTATTAACGTAAAATAACAAAATGGCTGACTTTAAAAGTAACTCATGAAGCTGATTAATAACAATTATTCGAACTGGAAATATAAATTACAATTGCTCTTGATGAAAGATACCTTATCTAAGAAGATTAAGAAGGCTTATGTCACCTGTTCAGGAAGGTGACACAAATCAAAAATTGATTGAAGAATGGCATAATACAGACAGTCAAGCACAGGCGTATATCAGACTTACGTTTAAAGATGATCAGCTCATTCATATCTGAGAAAGAAAGTCTGCTAAGAAAATGTGGCTTGCTCTCAAGGATTATCATGAAAAGAATACTTTAACAAATAAAGTGCATCTGATGAGGTTAATATGCTCCTTGAAACTTGAAGAAGGTAGTGTGTCACAAATCATGTAACTCAAATGCAAGAACTGTTCCTGAAGCTAAGGGACATTGGAAAAAAATCGTTATCAGACAGTTTGAATGTTACAATGTTATTAAGTAGCTTACCAAGAAGCTATGATCCTTTGATTACTGCATTGGAAATGCATTCGGAAAAGGAACTGACTTTTACTATTGTCCAACAAAAGGTAATTGTTGAATATGAACATAGACAGTATGCAGAAGAAAATAGCAACTGCAGTGAACGAGTTATGAAGTCAATATCAAGCAATGATTTGAAGAAATCCTCCATGAAGTGTTACTTTTGTAAAAAGGAAACAGAGTTGCAAGAAATGTTTGAAATGAAAGAAAAGCATTCAGATAAGGGAGCAAACAAAGCTTCAATCGAAAAGACAAATGCTGTTGTACATAAAGAGGTCTTATTATTGGATCTGACAGCTGGATTCTGGAGCTTGTAAGTAATGATCAAAATTTTTTCACATTGTTAAAAATATTGCATAAAGATAAAATTGAAGTTGCAAATGAGAAAAGGTTAATGTTAGCGGTATGAGTGTGGAAACTTGTTATTTAGAACAAAGAAGGGTTTGTCACATCTGTCTTTGTTTCTGGTATACTGTATGTTCCTGAAGTCATCAACAGTTTAATTTCTGTTCGGCAACTAACTCTAGACAACATTAATTCACAATGACTGTTGTGAAATTCTAAAGAATGGAAAACAGATTGGAATTGCTGACTGTAGGAAATTTGTATAAATTGTGTCAATTGCATAAAGTCAATGTGGTGATTCAGCATATGAGCATTTCATTCGCACTGGCATCAAAAACTTGGACACAGAGATCCAGAAGTGATACAGAAAACGTATGCTGAAGGGCTAATTGATGATTTCAAATTAGTTGATTGTGACATTAAAATGTCATGTTATACATGCCTGAAAGGAAAATTGACTAGGTTGCCTTTCCCGAAACAATCTACAAGCAAGTCAACTGCACCATTGGAAATCTGTCTGTGGCCCTATGCAGACTGTATCACCATGTGGCAAGTGGTATCTAGTGACATTTATTGATGACTACACAAGGTATCACACATATATTTGTTGGGAGACAAATCAGAAATTTCAGCTACTCTAAAGTGCTACATAGAACTGGTGAAGAACACGTTTCAAAGAAAAGTGAAAATTATTCACTCAGATTGCAGAGATGAATACTTTAAGTGCAAACTTAAAAGAGATATCTAGCTGAAGAAAGCATCAAAACTCAGCTAACTGCTGCTTATTCTCCACAGCAAAACTGTATAGCAGAAAGGAAGAACAGGACCTTGGTTGAAATAGCAGGTTGCATGTTAATTGATGCTGGCTTACCAAACAAATTCTGGGGTGAAGCAGTAATGGCAGCGAATTACATTCAGAACCGAGTTCTTACTAGAGCAAAGCAAAGATCACCATACAAACTGTGGAATGGCCAGAAGCCTAAAGTTGCACATTTACAAATCTTTGGATCTAAGTATTTTGTTCACATACCAAAAGAAAAATGCTGGAATTATACAGGAATTGAAATTACCTTTATTGGATATGATGAAAGCTTATCCTTGCTACAATCATTCTGCAAACAAAGCTGTCATCAATCGAGATGTCAGATTTAGTGCAGAAATACCTCAACCTGAAAGCAATAGGTTAGATATAGTTGAAGGAAATAAAGAAACTAATCAAGAGATTGAAATGGTCAAGTTCAAGAGAAATAAACATTCGGAGGAGCAAGATGAGCACTTAATTAATGAATCAGAGATTTATGTTTCTCAAAGGTTGACTAAAGGTCTTCAATCCAAGCAACTAGTTGAAGAGGTCCATATTATAAAATAAGAAAATATACAACCCAAAACATAAAATGAAGCTATTTCTAGGAACTTTAAAAATAATTGGACTAAGCAAAGAATGAGGAAATTAAATCTCTTGAAAAAATTTGTACTTGGGTAATATGTAATCTCCCTAATGATCGAAAGGTAGTTGGAAGCAAATGGATATTTAAAGTGAAGAAGAGCATAGATGGAACTGTTAATTCAAAGCTCCCCTCGTTGCTCAAGGATTCTCACAAAAGTATGGTGAAGACTGTGATGAAACCTTTTCTTTAGTAGTACATCAAACAACCTTGCAAACCTTGTTATCAATTGCAGCAAAAGAAAAATTAATGATTCATCCTTTTGAAGTGGAAGCTGCATTCCTCCATAGTGAACTGAATGAGACAGTTTGCATGAAGCAACCAGCAGATTTCATTACAGGAGTTATTCCAAAGGTGTGCTTATTGAAGAAAAGCATTTATGGGCTGAAACAGGCAGCTAAAGTTTGGAATGAAGCTACACATGAAGTTATAGTAAATGCTAACTTCACACAAAGTAAAACAGATCAATGCCTTTAGTGTGAACAGTAACTTGTGTTTCATTTTAGTCTATGTGGATGACATCATTGTTGCTGGAAAGACAGAAAATGTAATGCATATGGTTGAAAGTATCCTTTCAAAACAATTCAAGGTCAAATCTCTCGGTCGCATTAAACAGTTTCTGGGAATTGAAGTTACCAAAGGCTCAGAAGGGAACTTTGAGCTGTGCCAGTCAGACTACATCAACAAAATTGCATTTAATTTGGGACTATCAGATGCAAAGCAAGTAAAGACGCCATTGGATCGAAGGTATGGAAAGTCCAAATGTACAGATCTGTTGAAGGATACCACCAAATATGAAAGATTGATTGGATGTCTGCATACAACACCAGATATTTCTGAAAGTGTGAGTATTTTGGCACGAAGAATCTCAGCTCCAAGTCAAAAAGAATGGCTGCAATTGAAACAAGTAGTAAAATATTTCAAGTCTACAGCAGACATGAAACTCAAACTTAGTAACATTACATCTTGCAAAAATGCAGAACTTGTTGGCTATGCCGATGCTAACTGGGCAGAAGATCTTAAGATCCTCTATCAGTGGATAGGTGTTTTTCTTAAACGGAGAGTCATCAGCTGATGCTGCAGAAGAAAGCAAATGTGTGTCACTATCATTTATAGCGGCTGAATACATAGCTTTATCAGAAGCATGCCAAGAAGCACTCTGGTTGCAGCAACAACTGAGAGATATGTATCAAAATTTTAGTAGTGCTTCAACTATATACGAGGACAACCAAAGCTGTTTGCATTTGGCAAAAGGTAACAAATTCTCCAATCAGACCAAAATATCATTTTGTTAGAGACTGTATTGATAAGCAACTCATTTGTTGTAAATATTGTCCTACTGAGTTGATGGTTGCAAATTTATTACCTCCCAAAAGACAAGCGTTACTTATAAAGTTGTATAAATGGGGAGGAGTGTTGAGTTAACTAATATTAATTCAAGTTACATTTACACAACTGGGAAGTTTTGGCTGTTGGGTTGGCAACATTTAGTTTATGTACTTTGTTTTTCCTCTTCTTTTTTTATTGAGTTATACCTACAGACATGTGAACAGCTTGTAGTTTTCTTCCAAAATAAATTGTTATGCTTGCATTTTCACGTTATATCTGCTTCCTGTAAAGTATACTCATTTAACCAACACTGTTGCTATCCAAACTATATTGTATTTAGCTTGATATTTTGTTGTGGGTTTGTTCTTAATACTTGATTTGTTTGCATCAGTTTCTATAGGAAAAACTTCTCAATTTTAAACAATTTCAACAAGTTGTCAATCTTTCCTTTGAATATTCATTTTTCCCCTATAAGATTTCCTATGCCAGACTTTTAAAAACTCTTCTGGTAAACTAATTCAACCAAAGGAAATGAAACCATAGAACAATTTGTCTGTTGTGACACCTAGAATTTCAAGAGCTCACTAATGTGACTCAAGCTATTGCACAGTGATACTAAAAACCACTCTCTCTTTTGTTTCATAGATGGACAGCATTAAATTCAAGACATCCTTCAAGTTAACTTCAACTAAAACTCTTCCCTTCCAAATTTAAACTTCAGACTCATTACAGCTTTTGGGTAGTCTTCTACTACAGCAGGAAATCTCTCTACAACTTAAGGTCTGTTCCATTAACTTTGCCCTAAATCTCTTAATGGTCTTGTTGAATGCTG
The DNA here is from genome assembly GCA_030762935.1 of Hymenopus coronatus. Taxonomy (NCBI): domain Eukaryota; kingdom Metazoa; phylum Arthropoda; class Insecta; order Mantodea; family Hymenopodidae; genus Hymenopus; species Hymenopus coronatus. The sequence continues at coordinate 29,708,207 of CM060890.1, read as the reverse complement.
CATGGAATATGTGGTTCGGCATACAAAGTACTTTCTAATTTAACACCAGTGTTTACATTAATACATCCAAAGAAATTTGTCAAACTTAAATTTTCATTGCTGTATGAACCAAATATTTATGTAATAAGAATTAAGGCATTTAAAATAACCATATAAAATTTTATTAACAAAATACACATAAGAGAATCCTTTATTTTAAACCTGCCTCATAGATGACGAAAGCACATACATCTATCATTATGGAGTGGAAACGACATATAACAACACCTGTTAACAAAGCCACACCTCTATGCTCCCTTTACACCTATGCCTCAAAGTACAAAATCACGGTACTTTGGTATATGGCTTGTACAGATGGGCATACAAGTCCCCTACCGTAACAACTTTGAGTTCTGGAGAATCTTTATAGGGAAAACATTGTTCAGATATTCAAATAAAATTAACAGTTATTGAAATTGAAAATACTGTTGTTTTTTTAATGAACCACTAGTGACTATTTTTGGGAGTAATGCTAACTTGTCACTTTCTCTTACAGCCACCCCTAATAAATCTGCCGAAGCTGTCCAATGGCACGATTTCAAAATTCATAATTTCCTGTTTGTGTTTGGTGACGTAAATTTTCTCCCAAGGAATTAGTTGTAATGATTGGTTGTGTTGTCTCTCAAAACATGTATTAAAGTATAAGTGAAGTTGTGAGACAATTTGACTCAAGAATAGATTTTTAAAACTGTTTCTTTGTTTAAATATTACATAATGATGATATATGATTCAAAATTAAACATGGAGCTTCTTGAACATGATTAATGTGACTAGTAAAGGGACTCAAATTTTGTGTCTTTCAAAATTTGAGTAAACATGTGTTCAGATGTTAAATGATTAATATATATATTAAGGCAATATATATATATATATATATATTGCCTTAATATTAATTTTTTTGTGTGTGTGTGTGTCTTTACTAGTAACGAGGAAAACTGTTAATATGAAAAGGTATTGCATGTATCTCTTTGTTAAACATATTAGGCCTTCATAAATATACCTCTGTTTTCATAAAATGGATGCAGTAATCACCATTGGATGCCATGATTGTTTAGCTTCCTTCAATATGGTTTAAAGCAGCTTAACTGTGAAAGTTTTGCAGATATCACCCACCTCATAAGCTGCTCTTTACAAATTGGTTGCTGCAATCTAGATGCCCTTTACATGTAAAATGTACTCGGTGATATGCTTTCTTATGGCAAAGCTGTAAAATTGCCTGGAATCAATTGGAAAATTTGAAGTTGTTTGGTCCATAGCCCAAACATTGAGTGGTGATGGTGTCAGTCAATAGTATTGCACTTGATGTGAGAACCAAAGTCAATAGTGTGGAAAGAACTCCCAACATGTGATAATGAATAAATAGCTGATTTGAAGGGATATTGTAAATGTTAGAGATACTTATCAATTCAAGATTTTGGAGGCTCTATCTGATGTTTCCACAGGTTTGTGGCACTCTACTTTACAAAGAGATTACAGAAGATATTGGACATACAAAACATTGTTCCCCTTTGGTACATTAATTTCTTTCCTAATGACACAAGGCTCTTTGGATGGAGTTGGCACTATTCTATGAAAGACAAGCTTAACATTTCTGAGTCATGAGTTCCTCCCTCCAAAAAAGCTATCAGTATTTTGGAGCCATACATGGAGCAAAACCGATGAAGCATCTGCACAAGTTTTCCATTAAAATGTCATGAAAACTGTATTCTTCTAGGATAAAAGAGAAATTTTACTTGTGGAGTGTTAACATGGCAGTGTATATGCCTGGAATCCTTATGTTATTACACACAGCTTGTGTCATAAACCCTTATAGTTTCTATTGCTTTTAAAATGATCATGGAGGGAAGTGCTAATAAATGAAGTGTTTCCTTTATTAAATAAATCTTATTATAGTACACAATTGAAGGCTACAGCTAACTTTTCATTTTAAATACTGTAATGTTGTGTTTTATTTTATTATCTAATATTTAACTCTCATTTTTAGTAGCAGCAAAATACTTTGATGAAATGTTCTAAATTTCTTATGGCTGAGTTTTTACATTCCTCCATAAAACTATATCCTAGAAATGCAATTTACAATGGACATAATACGTCTAACATATATAGAGTTTTATGATCTGTTTACATTACAGCATACCCAACCTGGTGGAGGATGATGGATTTTTTTGGGTGTAAAAATCCTTAGCATGGCTTCCTTCGGAAGGGAAGTAAAGTTGTTGGTCCCGTGTCATAGATTTACGGCACGTAAAAGAACCTCAAGCCTGATAGAGAGACCTTTCATGCCCAATTTAGAATGGGATGCTGAGAACCACAGAAGTTAAAGAGCGTACATAAAAAACACTCCATTTCCATTTTTTTTACATTACAGCACATAATAATACTATTCTATAAAGAGACTACACAACACAGCTTCTGAATTATAAAGTTTACAATGAAATAGGTGCACCAAATGTCCTAGTAGGATTATTTATATCTACTAAACCCTAAATAGTAATTATTTATCATGTTGAAACTTTTTTGTGTGTTATTTTCACATTGACACAGTGAATTTGCTTTTGAATAGTTTCACTATTTTCTAACAAACATATCTAGTCTTCAGAAGTGTCTTCATTTCTATGACATTTCCTACACAATGTAATTGTGTGTTCTGCACAGATGACATTCAGCACACACATTTTGTATTTTTTTCTTTTAGGGCAGAAGACACATTTATGTCTTCCTGTACTGGTACTGGGCTTATTAGGTGTATCAGCTTTCTTAGTGTCAATTTTCTGTTCTAGATGAACTCAAAGTTCCTATCGGAGACCATGAGTTGAAGCTCTGGAAATCATGTGTGGTTTTTGTGAGAGCAAGAGCAAGATTCTTCAGGAACATTCTCCTGGGTATATCCACACCTATATTTGAGAGGTAAATAATCTGTCCGTTTATTCCAGCAATGTTCATAAAGGAAAAGATGATCTGCAGTGGCCAGCGAAAACAAACCCTTGCAACAGAATATTTTTATTTTAGTTCATCCACCACGTCTACTCCACCTTTTGTCAAGTTGTAGGATGTGATCATTTCAGGCTTGCAAGCATCATCTGTAGAGGAAGCAATATTATCCCTGAAGTCCATAGAGAAAATAACCAGGACGTTTTTGTACTTTTTAGGGACATAAGAAACCAGAGTTCTTGTTCCCTAAAAGCAAACACACTACTGTTTGCTGGTCAGTTTCGGGTATTTACCATGACAGCAGGAATTTTGTTTTTGTTTTTTCTAGTCGTATCTAGCAGAGTTAGGTTTTTATGAATGAATACCTTCATTAGGTAAACAGAACTAAACCATAGTTACATTGTGCCCGGTGCCTTCAATGGGCTCAACCATTCTTTTCACTACGGCACGTGGTCTCATGTCTGTTGCAAATGGCCATCCATCAGATTGTTTGCCAGGGTATATTTCCATGGTTGCTGTATAGAACATATGGGTGTCTACCAAGGCAAATATTTTGATTCCGTACTTGCATGGTTTTCGAGGAATATACTGCCTAAATTTACACCTACCTCGGAAAGATTCCAACATTTCATCAATTGTTGAATACTTTCCAACACGGCAATGTTCCTGGATTCTTGATACAAACCCCTCAAACATTTCTCTTACTGAAGCAAGGTTGTCCACAGATTTTCGTGCAGATTTTGTTGTAACATCATGAAAGTGAAGAGCTCTAAGAATTAGTAGAAACCTGCTGCATTTCATGGTCAGATTAAAGTGTTCTGGAGCTGTAACGTCTGTCACCCAAAGGTCGGTAACATTTTGATGGGATGATTTCAGCATGCCTGCCAGATAAAGTAGCCCTAAATCAGCCTTCAGTTCTTCTAAAGTGGTATTGGTTATGTCACTTTCCCTGGAATAGTTTGCTCGAATTTTTGTAAGCTTCACATTGATGTACTCCACTATTTTTTCTAAAACGCTATCTGGAAAAAACAGCTGCCAATATTCCATTTCTGTTGTTGCACACCAAGCCCCTTGTTTTACACCTGGGGGATGAATAAAAATATTCCTCTTCCTGGTAGGTGTGTTAGGTGGTGGTGGATGGACATTCCATATGGTCACATTATCTCTGCCTAAATATTGTGGCGAGGTACTTTCACTATAGGGAATTTCCTTGCAAGCAGACTCACTGATTTCCACCTTACCAGATGCGCTATCATCATCGGTAAATTAAAATGATGAGAGAGATTCATTTTCAATCTCCTTAAGCCATTTCAATATTTGCTGTTCTTGTCATTCCATCACTAATAGATAACTAATACATACTGTCATTCTATTCATGATATAAGGAAGTTGATTGCATCACATTGTTTTGATTCAAATGAAGAATTGCAGAGCAAGATTGGCTGAAATGGCGGCTCATGGCAAATTATCTGATTGTGCACAATTTCAAGATTGAGTAAAATTAAATTGAATGGTATTTAACTCTTTAACTGTTGTGGTTCTATGGGTAACATTATATTTTGGGCTTGAAAGACAACTTAATATTGCTCACAGGCCTGTTTATCAGACTTGAGGTTTTTTATGTGTCATAAATTTATGAAATGGGACCAACAGTTTTACTTCCCTTCCAAAGGAAGGGATTTTTATCCCTGAAAAAATATCCTTGCTGGGTGTGAACTTGCTACCTTGGAAACCCCTAGACCACAGTTAAAATTAGTGGATACTAATTTGCTTGAGCAGATACTTTGATAACTCGTTGGTTAAGTCAGAACATGACATATTCCCAACAATTTGAACCTGAACTATTACCTTCATATGTTTATCATATGTCAGCAATGTTATCGGAGAGATAGTCCTGCTGCAAATTAATGTATACCTCATCTTTACAGCTGATGTACTTCAGCTTAAAAGACACCAGCCTTCAATACTACTTCACATGATCTTAATGGCTTATGTATATAAATTACAGCATTCATAATGTTTATTTTTACAAACAAAGCTCCTATTTCTCTAAACCAATTATGGAAGCTAACCTTACAACAAGGTAAATGGTCATCATGATATTAACTGTATTAAGCATTTTCTTTATAGCCAATTGTACACTTTACTTTTGAGGGTTTTTCCTCTTAAGGGGAGTTTTAACACTGCCTTTCTGTGAACACCAGCGACTGATAAATCATTATATTACTCTGCAGTTAATTTCACCAAATTATTCACCAGCACATTGGGATTGTTTCATTAATACATGAACTACATTCAAGGCACTATTTTCACCACCTCTTATGAGTCTCCTCCTTGGATGATTTTGCAACTCTCTGCACTCAGTTTTGCAACACGCCACGAATCCCCTCTCACAAGTAAAGCGCCATTTTACTGTTTGTTGATGTCCATAACTTCAAATAACTACTCAATTATTGGTTATTTTGACTTTTCCTGTTTTCAAATGAAAATATGTAGAATGTTAGGAAGGAAACATTAATCCTCTACTACTAACAGATTTTAAATAATAAAACCATTAAAAAGTCATGAAATATTTTGCCTCTAGATTATGTAGTTATAGAATGTACTGTTTCTATGGACTGAGCAATGGCACATGGCATATATCGTCTTCTTGTAGGTTTTCCAAATACCAACATTGTGAATTTTTCTCACATGTTTCTTTTTGTATATTTCATTCGAGAGGTTTATATATAAACTTTTTTTTTGAATAAGAAGATATTGAAACTATACCTTTGTTTGTTATTATTTAATTTTACCCTTGAGGAGCTCTTTCGCTAAATATTTTTGTCAAGGATTTGACTCAAATTTTATTTTTTATTGTTGTTAGTTATTATTTTCTCTTTAGACATGTGTGGCCAATGACCACAGAGGCCTTGTGCCCTAAGAGAAGCTTTCTCTCTCAGCCTCTTGTACCCTGCATCCACAAAATTAACCTCATCTGAAAGTACTGAGGTCTTCTACACTTGCTCAAAGGATGGCCACAAAATCATTTGTTTTCGAGAAATGCGGCCAGTTATTATTTCTAACAGCCATCTTCACACAATGTGCAGTGCTCAAAGAACTCTCAGTAGGTATAATTTATCAAAAATCTGTCATAGATTATAGTATTTTATATGATAATATAATAGAAAAATTATTGTCTGAAATTTTTGTAGGCAGGACACATGCCCCTGTGCTCCTTTAGGCTGGCTGACTCTCATTTTCTTCATCATAGGTGAAACAATTCCTTAAAACTGGTACCTTTGAGCTCCTTGAGTGCTATAATAAAAGTCTGAATGTAAAAAAAAATATATGAGCAAGTAAAATAAATTATTGTAAGATAAATTCTGGAACTTCATGTTTTTGTTAAAATAAAATGAAAGTAACTTTATGAATCCTTGAAGATTGAAATAATCTCTTGCTTAAGTAACATAGAAGCTATAGAAGGCAGTGACAGCTACTCAAGTGAAGCTAGTGAAACATCACTCACTTATTTTTAGTTATATTAAATCTGAATATAGGTGTTTAAATTGTTGCATGTTTGAGTAACTAAAATACAGTCACGAACATATCCATGAGCAAAGGAGGAAGTGGTGGAGTAGGAGGAGGGTGTTTGCATTTTGGCCTGACAGCCTTGAAGAGGATATTTATAGGACAAAAGCAAAGGAAGAAGGTATGACAATGGTTTTGTAGCTCTTTTCTGGCAATCAATATGTAACTGTATGTCAGTGGAGCACCATAATTAAATTTAAATGTAACGAGTCACCTTTTTACACTTTTTGCTCCAACTTTGCCTTTGTTTGGGAAGACCGGTTTCAGGGTACTTTAACCCTATCTTCAGTTCTGGGGATGACTGATGGTGCATGCAACAGGTGGTTGTGTGCAGCCTGGTGTTGTGTTGCCCTCTACTTTTGTCAACAGGATGTCATCAAACTGAACAATTACAATACTAACATCTTAGACAGATTGATCTGCAGACACAAAAGAAATAAAAGACTGCCTGAAATCACCACTCTGGAAAAATTGGATAAACCAACAGGGAAATTTTGCAAATTTTCTTTTCACCCAAAAGTGTCCAGAAATTCGAAAGGATTCCTAAGACTTTAATATAAAACTGGCCCCTGAAAATAGATATAATATCTGGAACTTATTGAATCACTCTTTGAAAGATACTACACCGAGCACTAAAAAATCAGGAATTTATAAAATGAGCTGCCAAGACTACAATAAGATTTCTATTGGGAAAACAAAATGAAATTTAGAAACTAGGATGAAAGAACTCTTGAGAAGCATTAGGTACAAGCATGTAGACAAATCTGCAATAACACATAATTTTTGGTCTGAAAATCATAACATAAATGAAGAAATAGAGTTAATTAAATGTGTAAAGAAACCTTTGGAACTACAAATTTGGAAAAATATCTTTATCACCAAGGAAGAAGACTCTCTTATGAATTTTGAGGCTCCTGCCGTTGATGATGTCATCCTGTTGACAAGAGTAGAGGGCAACACAACACCAGGCTGCGCACAACCACCTGTTTGCATGTAGCGTCAGTCGTTCCCGGAACTGAAGATAGGGTTAAAGAACTCTGAAACCGGTCTTCCCAAAAAAAGGCAAAGTTGGAGCCAAAAAGGTGACTCATTGCATTTAAATTTAATGTAACTATGTTTACAGCCAGTTGCCATATTGAAATGGAACCTAATGTTCTATGTGTTACCAAAAATACCTGTTTTTGTGGCTATAGAGAAGCCTCATTTACATATATTTAGAGCCCCTTGTAGAAGCAAACCCAGTTTATTGATGCATAAAAGAAAACCAACTTTTAGAAAGTCATCTGCACCTTCCCTAGGGATATTTGGTATCTCTGTTTCACCAACAAATGAACAACAGTCTAAAAATATGATTCACGTAAAATGGTTGTGTCGTTGCATTGTATTCTTTTACTTTACTGAAGTGAGCTCCGTTACATCTTATTTCCATCATTAAGTTAGTGAATAGATGAATCTGTAAAATGTTATAGTATGTAGTAGATTACTCACATATCATTTTTGTGGTTTACTGATATAAAAGGATGTGCTATTAATGAAAATACCAATTAGTACACCATTTTTGCGGTGTACTGTACAAATCCAATTCTTAATTACTTTTTCTAATCTTCTTAATTTCAATTTGATGATACTACAGATTTCAATTAAATATTTCAGTGTTCTATAATTGTCAGACTAGTACGCACCAATGGTAAAATAGTCAAATGGTTTTGGGTGCATATTTAAATGGTTGGCAAAAAAGGGTAAAGGATTGTACACCTCAGGTGGTCTTTGTTCATTGTTTAGCCCATAGGTTGAATTCAGTCATACAAAGCACAACTAAACAAATGTTTCAATGCCACATCTTTATTGGTGATATTGCTGAAATATCTTTATTTTTTTATCATTCTGCCAAGGAAAGCTGTGCCTTAGACACCTCACGATGGCATATACCCATTAGAGTTCATTTTCCTAATTGCCCAAAAATCAAAGAAAACTAGAATTATCACAGCAGGGTTTTTCGCGAGTGACTTTAAGTCTGATCAGACAGCAGTTTGGCTTTCCAATGGCTTTCTCAGTAGCATGAATAATTTTGAATTTGCATTTTTGGTGATTGTTCTAATGAGGTTTACACATTACTAGTCCTCTGTATGATATTCTTTATTTAAGAAAAAAAAAAAAAAAAAAAAAAAAAAAACTCTCGATATGGTTTTCAGAAAAGTTATTGTACACTTAAAAGAAAAATAATTGTTGGAGTTTTCAACACTTTTTTTGAAACGGCTAAACAAAGGGGGAAGTTTTGGAGGGCAAAATTGTGCTAAACTGACCTAGAGGAGCTTTTCCAGAAGTACGAATTATTAAATTTTGAAATATTGGACTTGATATTAGCCCAAATTACCTTTAGATTATGACATTGGAAAACTTCAGTTTTTTACCCTTGCTGATTCTTCAAAATTCCTGCATCATTCCCTATTGATTTGCTCAGCTTTCTTCAGGAAACATACCCAAATTTTATAAAATAGGTTATTTAAAAATAGAACTTGGAATCTTTTGTGGAAACAAAGAATACCAGCATAACAATAGCATTATAAAAGCATTAAAAATTTGTGACAGTGTTTTAGTACGACACATATATTATTAAATGGATGCGTAGGCTTCCACGACCTGTGTCTTGATATGTCTTCGGCAATCCCATGCAAGATAACGCGGCCTTCTCCGGAAGCTAAGAAGACACATATATTATTAGTTTAATCATTAGTTTATAATATTTAACATAAGAAATATATGCTCAGTGGAAAGCATTACCGTGGAGGGTAGAAAATCCCTTTTGTATTCGTCAAAGCTACTGGCTTTGTTGAAAATAACACACATTTTAATGCATTAGGGACATAAGTAACAGCCCATAAGAGGAAGCTAGGTACATTCCTTTTGAAACTGGAGAAAGGGAATTTTGCATTATAGAACAAGGTCACGTGGGTGTAAAATAAAGAAAAATCCCCGATAGTGATGTGTTGACACCACTTTACATGCCCTTTTTCAGCCAATCAAAAAGGAGGGCAAAACTCGGACCTTTTTGTATATAGGTGATGTGCTGTCAAGAAATCAGGCTAGTAAGATTCACAATGTAGCTAACAGGGTTCAGAAGGAGAACACATAACACACAAGGCTCATAAAGTACGACACATCATTTAGGAAATCGTGCACCTTATACTGCAGAAAATCAGTGTTTTACAAATTAATCTGACGGGCAATCATTATCGTGAATGTTATACAGACCAAGAAACTCCAGACCACAGTGACTAATGTGAAGTTATAATAACTCCATAAAAATGGAATCAGCACGTAATGAAAATGGCTGCATCAAGTTTGCGATCAGTTAAGTCGGGAGTCGCTCGTAGGGTTAGTGCCTCAAACGAACAATAATTCACTAATAAAGGAAGTATACAGTGAATTATGTGAACTTTCTCTGTTATTTGAGTCTACCAACAGTGTTACATACCCTTGTCATTCTTTCCCTCCTGAGTAAGAGACTCATGATCTACTAGAAGAAGCTTAGCTGGTGCAACCAAGGGAATCTGCAAGGTATGTACACTTAATGCAGAGAAATTCACTAGCATTAACCTGCGACCAACTCCAGGTAGACTCACCTGACAGCGTCATACTGGCACCCCAACGTAGTGGCCACAAACAAAAATAATACGACAAATTGTTCCAATAAAACAAGCATATATTTCAGCAGGTGTACAAATGTTTTTTGCTCATAACACTGCCATCAATCAGTGTTTCAGTGGAGAGAAGCTTTTCTGCTCTCGAATGTGTAAATACACATTTGTGGAGCTCAATGAAGACTGAATGATCTAGAGAAAAAGCAGTCTTTTCACAACAACATAATTGAGATATATACTAACAAAAAGGACCAAAGAATCAACTTAATACATAAGAAATAGAGGTATGTTGGCCATGATATTTTTGTGACGAGCTTCACCAATTGTTTAGGTCATGAGCTGCTTCTGAGAGAATGGTATAATTCAATAAACAGCAGATGGTAAGTAACAGAGCAATTCAATATTTTTTTCCTGTGATTCAGAGCTTAAATTAAACAATCTCTTTTGAACCTCAAGTACACATAAATTTCTTTTATAGAATTTTAAGCTAATACCATGAAAACTTCTTATATACTTTGATAAACTTCACTGTTGTGATATAAATGATTCATATTTTGTGTTATCTGAAAACAATTGAAATTAAGTAATCACAAACTTTAAATAAAAATTGCATGACAACAATGATTTTTATGGAAATCTCAAAAGATATTTTGTTCTATTTTCTTTAATGTTCTGTTACAAAACTTAAAAATCAACACCATCATCATCATCAGAAAAAAAGATATAATACTCTTTTTGTTAGCAATATTTTAAAGTCTTCTCTAAAATGCTCACTCCATCTTATATCAAAAACATTTTTCCTCTATAAAGGTATATTGAATATCAAAGAATAAAAACATTCATATACATTATAATCTTTTTATTTCATAGGCATCTATTTACATTAAAATTTTATTTAGATGTGGCTCAGTTACTTGGCTGATAAATGCACATTATATGTAAGAGTGAGTTTACCACAATAAAACAATTGGTGATCCCAGTTCTCTTAGGATTCTTTTAATAAGTCTAGTTTTAAATTAGAACTGTTTAGTACATATTATTAGTACAGTCTGATTTGTGAAAGATGGCAGTTGTAAGTTGATTAAGTTGTGAACTGGGTTTTATGGGTATGTAAACAAAAATACCATTTCTTTTATCACAGTGACATATAATCTTTCTTAACCTTAAGTTTTTTACTTCCTCTAGCACATAGGTACGTGCAATGTACATAACTAGGAAGGTGTTGTATGCCACCCAAATATTAAACAATGAGATGTCACTGAAATATATGTTTTGAGGTTCCATGCATAAAAAAGATTCAGAAAAAGATGGGTGTGTGTGTGTTTGGATAGTGTAGCTCAAAAACAAAAAAACCATTAAAGACCAATATTTACATTTAGTATCTTTAAGGATGCAACATGAAGATTTTCAAGAAAATCTCCCCACCACAAACTACATTGTACTGGAAAAATATCTGAACATTTTGTTTTTTCCCGAAATAGCTTTAAATAATTTTGATTAAAATAATGTGTATTAAAATATTTAGATCACAAATAAAATGTATATTTTGAATTTTCTGGGAATAGCCTCTGAAAACCTCTTTATTCTGGATGAATTTTGCAGAATTTTATGTAGCTATTAAACCGTAAGAGACAGACAAAAACTAAGTCCACAAAAACTATAGATCTCAATAAAATACATCATTTATGTCATATACATATTTCTTATAGAGTTGGCCATTTTTGAGACATTTCTTGCTATTGGTTTCATTTTCCCTAGAAACAGTTACTTGACATTTATTTGTCTTCTTAGAATAAAAAAAAAAAAACTCAAAACAATCTTATCCAGTTAACTCAGTCTAATTGAGTTTTAAACTTGGCAACTTTTGAACATGAAGCAGACAGGCTGCACTACCATGGAAGTGGGCCTATTTATTTTGTTAGCTTATTTTGCTACAATTGCTTTTGTGCTTTAGGCATAACTTTCTTTCTTTGTAATACATTTAAGGTATTTTCTCAATTTATGTACCTTCAATGAATGTTTAAATCTTTCATCTTGGAAAACCACAGATTTATAGTTCAACTCATGAGCATTGCATCAAACATTTCACAATAAATGAGACCAAGACCACCTTCAAGTTTTACTGGGTATTGAATAAATGGAGAAAGTTTAATGCATACCCATTTGTGTTTCTTGTGATAGAAGTGCAACGACAATGTGTTGGCATGGAAAGACAAAATCTATGGCTTCAGTCCTGACCAGTTCTCCTTTTGACCTTAGACTACACATAGTATCATTGCAACCTCATGGGAATACAAGGAGCTTGAGAAGAATAGGACAATCAACATTTGCAAATAATTAAATGAGTGGCTATGTTTCATAATAAGTTATATATTAATACCTATATATTCTTTATATATCCTTATTTTGTATATGAAATTTTTTGGTACAGCTTTTAGTAATATTAATGATTTTAAAATTATGTTAAATCAATTTTCAACAGTAATGAAAACAAGTTTACAACCAAATCTAAAACATTACAGATTGAGTGGTGTAGTGTAGTGTGCAAGAGGGGATTCTGCACTTTAGCCAGTGATTGGCTTTTTGTACATCATACCCCAGGAGGATAGGAAGAGATGAGAGTAATTACAGCAGGCAGCCGAAACCAAATTGGAGGGGGAGCCACCAAGGAGGGTCTCTAAGAGTTTCAAACCAATTCTTCATCTCGGCACAGGAAGAGTAGGAGCCCATGTCTCAAGTCTGACCAAATGCCCCTGAGTCTACAGTTGACCTCTAACGCCATGCTGTAGCCGAGAATTTCCAAAGGACAGTCACCTCCACAAGAGTGCACCACCACCGCAGTTCTTGCTGATACTTACAACCCTGAAAGAGTTGGATGAAATGGGATGAAATGAAAGAGCAAGAAGTTCAGAAGAATGAATAAACCTCCCCAGCATTTGCCAAGTGACCTGGGAATACCCCTAAAAAGCCCATGACAGCCATGGGGACTGATCCAATGACCTTCTGAATGTGCATATCCCAGAAATGCCTGAACCATTTGGCTTGGTAAAACATTTCACAAGTTTTTTATATTATTTTTCATAATATTCATTTCCTATAATAATAAAAATAGAGAGTTTAAATTCTATGCACACATGTCTTGGGCGTTCAGCTTCCTTATCTTCATTTGGTAGATTTTGTACAATTTCAGAAGAGGAGGAAAGTGCACTGTACACCCTGACATGTACTGGCTTCAATGCTAAGGTTTCATTCTGTGTAGATTCCAGAGCTCACAACATATCCATGTGCACTACATTTCATTTAATAATTCAACTAATTCATGGTAAATTGGATAACAACACTGCAGAAATATGGGAAGGCTCTCTCTCTCTTTTAAACCTTGATCCTTGCTTCTCTGTCCAAGAAAAAGTGTGCACATTGTAATTGAATTCTTTCTTTATTATAATAAATGTCAGGTCAAACAGAAACGGAATTACTAAGAAAAGCAATTTGAATTTTTTCTTGTCTGTTTTGAGGGCTATTTTTAAAAAGAGAAGTTGATGAACTCGTCACATAAGCAATATACTGTAAGTCAGATGTCTTGAGTTCTTAAAAGATGCAAATTTGCATGTGCCATCTTTCATAAATCAGATCTTAAATTTAAAAAGATAAAATGCCACAAGAATGTGTATATCTTTGCTGGCTGAGTACGTATGTACCTACATCTGATTATTTGGCTATGCTGTACCTATCTGTCCACTGCTGTAATATATATGTAAAAGAATATCACCTGCCACAGCTTTGAAGGTAGTCTCTCTCATTGGCATACAGCACTGATGGTACATGGGGATTAATGTAGATAATAATTTGAGGGTTATGCAGCTGCCAATGTTTATTTATCTCTTTATAAAGTGGCCATTTCAGTCTGGTTGCTCCCAAAGAGTTATTTGTTTCACAAGAGTAGACATTATATTAGTGTTCTTTAGAATTTCATTTTGATCAATGGAGTTTCAGTACATGTATGTTTGCAGATTACTATTCCTTTTAGATGCTAGATAAAATGTTCATGTTTAAACAAAGTATTTTTATATATGAAACATAATATATAAAAACCAATTCATTTTGAGAAGTATGCAAGCAAATATTTTCTGGTAATGAAGTTCCAGATAGTTAGGTAATTTGCTCTTAATATTTAAAGTAACTGGGGTTTGATAAATATTACACAGTATTATAGAGTGTGTGGTTAATCCATAACTAATTCTTTCTTCTGATTAGGCATGGTTCCTTTTATATGATTATACCTGATCACAAAACAATGCATATTGGGAATGAAAAACCCCACATAACCCAAAAATGAGTTATATGATACCAATATTGGTGAAGGTATATGGTTTGCAGTTACTGCCAAAACAATAATAGCGACCATAAATTTTTAAGAGACAGTAAATTCACAGCGGTAGCACACAATGATTATGAATTTCTTCCCAGTGTTTTCAAATAGCAAGAGAGCATACTAGTATTTTCAAAATATTCAGTCACAGCCCACATTGAACATAGGTATATACCTAAGAGATGTCATTTCTAAAGGTCAATGGTCCATGCGATCTCCAAACATTACCCTGTGTAATGCCATTTATAAGGGATCCCAAAAAATTGAATCTAAAGCAATAATCCTCATATCATAAATAAGTTGAAGGACAATATAAGATCAGAAATTATCAGAATCATAGTGTAAGAGCCTTTGCATATGAATGCAATTGCTATTGTAATTGTAATTTATTAGCAGCCTATAGACTCTTTTCGAGTATCGGGCATTGTCAGTTTACATTAAACAAAATTAGCATTAAATAAACTTAGTCTACATAAATTATAAAAATACATTAATATATACAGGATGTTTGGTTTAACAAAGTATTAATATAGTCTACATAAATTATTTTAAAAATTCATTGATATCATACACAGGATTGTTCAGTAAATATGTCTTGAGACATTGTTTAAATTTAACAGCATTTTCATTTTTTACATATGCAGGGAGTGTACATGTGTAATCCTATTATATAGGGATCTTTATTTACAGATTTTACATTGTAGCTGGTATAATGTAAGTCAAGTTTGCATCTAGTATCATGGTTATGTATTTCACTATTTAGTTTTGGTTTTTTCTGGTTAATTAAGTAAGTTACTTTGTATATGTATAGAGATACTACAGTAAACAAACATCTTTTCTCGTTTAAAAACTTCCCTGCATGATTCTCGACACCCCATTTTAAACATAGTTCTGATACATTTCTTTTGTAGCACTAGAACCCTTTGCATATGCATTTTATTACAACCCCCCCATAATTCAATACCATATTGGATATGTGAATAAATTAACCCATAGTATATAAGTTTTAGAACCTCAACATTACAAGTTTTTGCAAATTCCCTCATTAAATACAAACCTTTACTTATTTTTTTACATAGGTCATCGATATGATTAGTCCAGGACATGAGTTTACCTACTTGCATTCCTAAAAATTTGTGAGAATCAGATTCCTGTATTGCAACATTTCCAAAGTTAATATGAAATAATATATCTTTTTTCTTCTTGCTTAACTCAAATTTAATTATATTTGTCTTGTCAGAGTTATTAGTGAGGTTGAGAGATTTAAAAAATGTGTTTATTCTTAGCGATTCATTGGTGGCTAATAATTTCAAGTCAAGATCATTGTTTGCTTTACATATAATAGTGGTGTCATCTGCATAGCTTATAATTTTACAATTAGGTGTCAAATACATATAATTTAAATATAAAATAAAGAATAATGGTCCAAGTACTGAGCCTTGGGGTACACCGTATTTAACTATTTCAGCACTTGATTTAAATTTTGTTGTTTTTTTTCCTTGTTTGAAACTTATTTTTGTGTATTGTACACGACCTTTTAGATACAACGAATTAGCAACCCATATAATGCAGGTTAACTCTCAATAGACAATAAAATACAGGTTTGCTTGAGTGAGACATCACCCATTATTTACCACTCCCTTGCTTTCCCCGCTGAAACAACCATATAAGTGTCCCATCAGCTTGGAGCACACATTACAAAGATGCACCATGATACACATTGACCTCAACACTTGCTATGTAATGAAATTATAAAGATTTGAAGCTTTCTTGGTGTTGGTTATAACAGATGATTTCCTGGGATAGTAACTGAGTTAAATTGAAATTGCAGAAATCATCTGCAATGTAATGAAACTTTTCTTATCAAATACATAATATTCATATGAACTGCTTCAGTATAGTATATGCAAAAAGTTAGTTCAAATTTTTTAGTGACAGGTGCTGGCAATATTTGGCAGAACTTTTGACTCATTTTATATTTTGAAAACAATGAGAGTATTTCATATTATATCATGTTAAATATTTATAAAAAAAAATGTGTAATTTTTTAAATTAAAAATTGAAACATATTGTAATTCCATTCTAACAAACTTTTGGTATTTCCTAGTGATTCATTAGAAAGTAAAGTCATCTAATTATTTAAAATGTGATCTCCATTTTGGATAAAAATTAAAAGGATATTGACAACAATTAAAAGAGGTTTTTAAATCATTACTTTAAACATGTTAAAACTAAAAAGGAAATTTATTCTTAGAGTTGTTATTTACTGCACAAAATATCTGGCTGAAGCAAGGACTCTTTGCATTTGTTTCAAACCCTTATTATAAAGAGTGTAAAAAATACACGTAGGATTTGGAAGGACACTTAAATCAAACAATACAAGTGTGAAACAAATTACTGATATTATGCAAATCACTCTACAGACCAAATTTTGCAATGTTCCAGTTCTAGTAACTTGAGCTCTTATCTTGTAAGTGATATGAGTGCTATAGTTGTCTAATAAACACTCTGTGCTCTCAGATCATTTTTCTGCTTATGGTGTTAAATATTATAGCAAGGTCTGCTATAAAAATGTGCATGTAAACTTCAGCCTATAGTAACAGAGTCATAGAACAATTGATACATTGATCAGAAATAGATGAAAATATGTATATTTACAACAAGCACAAAAATACATTTTATATGAAAAATTTAAGAAATTAGTAAATTTTAATATTGGCTGGAAGAACTGGTGGTCTTGTTTGCGCTTTTCCTCTCTGGTGAAATAAGGTACATGGCTCGGTGCGTTGCTAGAACGGCATGTGTTGCTGCCTGGAACATACAATCATAAGAGCAATTGTCAGTAGTGGGTTCGTGAGTATACATTTTGGGTGTCAGATAGCCCTGGAAATGTGAAATAGTATCTGTTCCATAACAGTTATGAACAAACTGATACAACTGCAGCCAATCCCAACAAGAACAACAAAGGCAATAATGAAGATATGATGATGATCATTATGCATAAATTCTTACAAGAGAAAGGGTAATTTTTGTGGATGTTTTTTGTCATTAAGTGCAGCATTCTAAGTCACACTTAAGGTAATGTGTAAATTGCAGTTGAGAAAATGAAATGATATGAAATATATGGTTCCAGACTCATGTTACCCACTTCTGCCAAGGTTGTTTGATGGCAGAATTAACGCTTAAGAAGCATTAACAATGCTTCCATCTAATAGCCTTAAGTTCTGGCACAGTGAGCTATCACATAATGAAAAAAAATGTAACATTGTTGATAGTATAGAAACAGTATGGTAGAAGAAGCTTCAAATGTGCATGTTCCATATGTATTTGGGTTGTACCAGTTGTGAGACACAAAAGCTCTTTTAAACATGCACAAAACAAGCCTGGTTCCATATTTCATTCAGTTCAGAGGAGTAGCATAGTAGGTTTAAATACTATAGAGTAAATAAGGTGATCAGATATCCATACTGTTTTTCAACCTGTTGATTGTGTCCTGTTTTGTTAGAAAATAATATTGATTCTTCATTTTATGTTACATAATATTGAACATAGTACTATATTGAAGCAAAATGAGAAACATCTGGAGAAAATTAATTCTTAAGGAAAATATGTCCAATAATATAATATATATAATATAATAATATTTATATTACATATAGTAGTTGTAAAATCTTATATGTTGAGCATTATAATACCTAGAGCTCAGATTTTTATGTAATATCAAATTGAAAAATATATACTAAATATGTGGAGAGACTTGTAATGAACCATCAAATAAATGTTATTAACTCATTACCAATACATAAGAAATCATTTAATATTTCACTAGAAGTCGGGACTTTAAATGATAATTAATTTATTTCACTCGCTAGCCAGTTTTTGTACCACATTCATCCTTGTGGAAAGAAACCAAAAGAATATTAAAAGAACCGACACTTATTCCACCCTTAATACAAGATGGAAAACACTACATAACCGACTTTGAGAAGTCGGAAATATTCGCAAATACTCTACAATGTATCTTCAGCCCAAACGCAGTGATAAACGAAGAATTCAACCACGAAATTGAACGTTTTCCTGGTCTTATACCACTGCTCCACTTCCCATTGACTTCACTTCGCCAAAAGAAATCTTGTTCATAATCCAGCAACTACCAGCAAGAAAATCGCCTGGCCATGACCTAATTCCAAATTTTGTATTAAAACATCTGACTCGCAAAGCACTTGCTATTCTAGCCTCACTCTTCAATAGTTTGATACGTATGGGCTACTTCCCCAGAATCTGGAAACACGCTATAATTATTGTTATTCATAAACCTGGGAAAAGCTCCTCAGACCCAAACAATTATCGTCCTATAAGTCTGCTACCAACTCTGTCCAAAGTGTATGAAAAGATTATACTGAAGCGTTTAACAAAATTTCTCAATGAAGCATCAGTATTACCTCCCTTTCAATTCGGTTTTCGTCGTAAACATTCAACCACCCATCAAATTCTCCGGATTACAGAGTAAGTGGCACAAGGCTTCGAGAAGAAAGAACACACAACTGCAGCTTTCCTTGACTTCACTCAGGCATTCAACAGGGTTTGGCATCAGGGTCTTCTATACAAACTGTTCAACAACGGCATTCCAGACTACCTCTATAAAATAATTTCCTCCTTTCTGTCACAACGAACATTCTCAGTCCGCATAGGTAGTTGTCACTCTTCTACAAAACCTATAACAGCCGGAGTTCCTCAAGGATCTATCCTGGGACCAGCTCTGTTCAACCTGTACACCTCTGATATGCCTGCAACGCCTACAGCTCAAATCGCTATGTATGCGGACGATACTGCAATCTTCTCAACACATCGCAATATCCACACCGCCAGAAATCACCTTCAAGAGGCCTTAAACTTAATTATGCCCTGGCTAGACAACTGGCATATTTCGCTCAACCAGCAAAAATGTGAAGCAATGGTCTTTACACTATGCAGACAAAACTATCCACCACCAGTAACGCTCCCAGCGAAACAGATACCCTGGAAAACTAATACAGAAACAGTGAAATATCTCGGTGTACTCCTGGATCGACGACTCACATGGAAACCACATATAAGCAACAAACTTAAACTAGCCTGAGCAAGACTGGCAAAACTCTGCCCCCTCCTCAACAAAAGATCTTCACTCAAACTAAAAAACTGCACACTACTTTACACGACTCTATTAAGACCACTGCTACTATACGCTTGTCCAGTTTGGGGAGGAACTAGTCCTTCTGAAATAAAACGTATCCAGATATTTCAAAACAAAATATTGCGAATCTCAACGAATGCACCATGGTTTGTCAGAAATAGTCAACTACATAGAGAAACTGGAATCAGCATCATTCAACAGTCAATTTCTTCACAAGCCGAACAGTTTTACAGCAAGCTAAAAGACGTCTCAGGAGCCATTCACTATTCTCTTGGCAGAAAATCTAGCTATCCAACTCGCATCAAGAGTCGCCTACCACTGGACTAGCTCTCACAGCAAGACTTTCTGTAAAATAAAAACAAAAAAAAAAATGTACCTACTTATGAGGGACCCAATGGGGCTTACCTCATTTCAATGTTATTCAGTATCATGCATGTAAATAATATCTAAAATCAATGATCTGTAGAGCGCACATGCGCTGATCGATCAATAAATCATTAAAAAAAAAAAAAAAAATGTATATTGTGCAAAATATGTAATATACACTGAAATTCCAATGTACATTTCAATATATCAATGTACAAGGGTTGGATAAATTGTAATGAGAAATATTTTTTACTCTGAATGTCTTTATTGACAAGGGTACTTATAGTTATACACCTTAAATATAATCCCCCCCCCCCTGTTATTTATGACCTTTTGCCAAATGTTCGGGAGGTGTCATATACCATCTGCGCGTATTTCAGTTGATATCCCGTAGTGACTGCCCTATTGCCTGGATAATTTCATCTCTAGTGTTGTACCGGATCTCTCACAGTGATTCTTTCATTTAGGCAAAGAGATCATAATCACAGGGACTCATATTGGGTGAGTACAGTGGATGTTCTAGAATCTCCCATCACCAGCATTGCAAGAGGTTCTGGACAGCAGTAGCAGTGTGGCATCTTGCATTGACATGAAGAATAATGGGGCTCTGTTCCAGGAAACGTGGTTGCTTTTTCCTGAGCATTGGATGAAGGTGGTGTTGCAGGAACACAGTAATAGGCAGCATCTACCGTCTCCCTTGGTGGTACAGCGTGATGCAATATTACCCCATCATTATCATACGCCACAATGAACATCACTTTCACAGCACTTTGTGTAGAATGCACTCTCTTTGTATGAGGAGAACTGGGATGCCTCCATTCATTGGATTGGTGTTTCAATGTTGGTTCGTACAAGTGACCCCAGGTTTCGTCCATAGTGATGATTCGTTGCAGAAAGTCATTACCTTCTCTTTGGTACCAGCCCAACAAATCTTGTGCAATTGCATAGCAGTGCCATTGTTGCACCTTAGAAAGTTCATGGGGTACCAATGTGCTGCAATTTTGCAGTAACACAGAATGTCGTGCAGAATGTGGAGTGCAGTTTTGTGGCATACTCCGACTTCTGCAGCCAACTCATGCACAGTCCATCGGCAATCAACATCCAAAAAGGAAGCAAGGATTAGAACTGTATTGTTCTTTGCATGGGGTTATTCAGTATGGGGGTTATCCTTCACAGCTTTTCTGCCTACTCTGAACACTTTAACGCATCATGTGACTGTGATGTATGGCAATGCTGCATCATCACAAGCTTCACGCAGTCCCTGAAAACATTCTTGCATACTTCGACCTCTTACCACTTCCATTTTGAGCCAGGTACATTGCTCTACCTTTGTGAACATGAGGTTAGGGCAGCTGTACTTGTGCTATGACATTTGACGGTCTACACACTGCAGTAGAGTGACAGCATATTGTCTCCGTTTGCTACACAAACTCATCTAACAGGCGATTTGTCAACACAGAAGGCAGCTCGTCGACCCACTGTAAGTATGTTACAGCATTGTTCTTATTACTTTTTATCCAACCCTTGTATATGCTTCAACTCAGACATTTTCTGCTTGCATGTATCTACATATAAAGGAATGGAATAGGGAGGTACATAGGAATCCAGGGTCTAATAATAGTATTGCATTTTATGTAATACTATGTTAAATATTCTGATAATTATGCCTTGACTTCAAAACTGAAGTTCACTTTTGGCTATCACATCTAGTTTTTATGATATGTGTATATATGTCTATAGTGCTAAACTCATTTTTTTTTTGGTAGTGTTTGCTTTTACTGCTGTGGCACTGCAGGCGATGACAGTGATGATTCATGAAGATGGAGCCCTGGTGGAATGTAATGACGGGGGAAACCGGAGAAAACCCGCCCCTGCACCGCTTTGTCCACCACAAATCTCACATACGGTTGCTTGGGTCGCTCTAGATGAGAAGTAAGTGGTCTGACCACTGAGCTACGGCATGGCCAATGCTAAACTTATTTAGTTTATACAACTTACTGCTATGTTTTGTTATGTTATTCTAAAACTGTTGTTGATGTTCTTCCTAATCCATTCACTACCATCATCACTTATTACCCAGATGTTTATGTTTATATTCCCAGCACTTATCAGTTATGTTCTATGGGCCAAGTCTGCATCAGGATTATGCAGAAGACAATGTCTACAAAGTCCTTAGAAGCTTTGTTACATTTGTGGGTGTTTACTTAATTCACTGGAAAAGTGAAATAGACTCACAAATAAGGAAACTATATTACTCATATAGTATTAATTTAATTGTTTTTTTCATGTAGGTCATATGTAGTCCAAAAGTTGGACAATGGCAACACAAAATTGTAAGTCACCATTGGGGTATGTCATCTCAAAATAATTTGAGATCACCTTGTGGTTTACCAGGAAACATTGAGTCAGTTGAGAAAGTTAATGCTGTGCCGGGATGTTGCCATGGTAGCATAGAGATAGAGCAACTGGCTAGAGACCTGGCTATGGCATTGAATTTTTCAGTCTGACTTATATTTGTGCATGTAATAGTTGTGTTCAGGATTACATTATTGGTATGAAGAAAAAGGGAAGGTAATGCCATTAGTTAAGCCAGTGATATGGAGAGAGCAGCGTGATGATTGTTACATTTGCATGTGCAAAGTTGCTGGCTACAGCAAAAGAAAAATAAGGCAGAAGTTAAATATCTGAATCTAAACTCAGGTACTTGGATCATTCCTCACGGTCAAGAACTCCCCATACCTACACCACAAGCAGATTTTGATTTTAAAGAATGTGAAAGCAGCTCCATGACTTCTAAGAATGAGTCTATTTCTGATCCAGAATAATTTGACAATTCGTTACAACAGTTTAATCAATTTAACTTAAATGATTTAGTGAAGGATTTAGGCCTCACAAAACAAAATATCTTATGCATTCCGTTCACATAGCCTTCTCTATCTGTTCTGCAAACAAACTATTCTTACAAGAGATTATTCTTTTATCTACATAATACTAATCAGAATAAATATTCCTAGAAATGGTCTTATTACTTCCTTTCTTAAAAGTAGAAGGGAATTAAGGTAGTACACTAGACTGATGTGTCGGTCAAATCTTTTAAAAGCTGTCTCTATGCATTTGTCATCGACATTTGGTTCTCTTTTTAGGGCCAGGAGTAAAATGAAAGATAGATAAAACAAAACATAATTTCATTTGAAAAAAGTTTAAGTTTAAAATTGAAATCAATGACAAATTATGTTTATTAACAAGATCTACATTTTTGGCGTAGCAAGCTTTGTCTGTCTCTTATGGTTTACCAGTTGTACAAAAGTCATCCAGAATGAAAAGATCTTTAGAGGCTCTTCTCAGAAAATTCAAGATATTGATTTTGTTTGTAATAAAAATATCTTAAACATATGGTATTTTAATCAAAATTGTAGAGCCATTTTTGAGGAAATCAAAATTTTCAAACCGTGTTCCTTATAAAGGGTTGTTAGGGTTGCGAAAGATTTTCCTGAAAATCTTGGAAGATGCCAAGTTTGGTATTTAACCAACTTTTTCATTATTGAGTTATGCTATCCACACACATGCACGCACGCGCACGCACACGCACTTTTCTGTAAATATTTTTTTGGATTCAGAGGTCCTCAAAATATTTATTTCTGCTGAGATCTCAATGTGAAGTTTTTGGGTACAAAACAATAACTTCTCTATCTACTATGTACATTTTATGTATGTGATAGAGAAAGTAAAAGGTGAATTATTAGGCTCAAGAGCTCTACAGGAGAAGAATTTATCACCTAGTGTTATGTTTTTGTGGTATAGAAATTGCATATTACAGTCCCACATGTACTACGCAGAAAAAGATGAGCTTGTGTTTTGTGTAGATGTGTATAATCTTATTCCACATTTGGGCAGGGAAGCATATGAGCCAAGTAACTGGTGTTTTTTATTGATTCTGCCAAACAAAGTCTTAAGGCAGTGTTACTCAATACTGCTTGTACATACTAGGAACCTAAGAGAATCTTATGAAGCTTGTACTTGAGAAAATTATGTACCATGATCATAAGTGGCAAATATGTGGTGACGAAAGTCATTGGCCTGTTACTAGGACAATAGTGAGAATACACAAAATTCCATTGTTTTCTTTATAAAATAGGAAAACAGGATGAGGGACAAACATTGAGAAACTGACCAATGGCCTGAGAGGTAGCAACTGGAACCTGGATATAGAAATGTTACTAATGTGCCTCTTGTTGATCGTCAAAAAATTCTACTCCCTCCATTACAATAAAACTTGGCATGATGAAACAATTTGTGAAACCATTTAATAATTGTTTTCCTTGCTTCCAGTACTTATGTGCAAAAGTGTCCATCATTGTCACAAGCTAAAATCAGAGAGGGAGTATTTGATGGTCAGAAAAGGAAGTTGATGAAAGATGTTAATTTTATCAGCTCTATGAATGAAATTGAAAAAGACTCATGGAATGGATTCAGAGAGGTTGTAAAGAAACTTCTGGGCAGTATGAAAGACCCTCAGTATAAAGAACTATCTGAAATATACTGAAACATTTCAGACTGCTTGACTGTAATATCAGTTTGAAACTTCATTTGCTTAAGTGACATCTTGACTACTTCAGGTTAATTTAGGAGCTGTCAGTGAAGAGCAAGGGGAAAGGTGACTTGAAAGATGTTGAACGGCGTTATTGTGTATAAGTACATATGATGGCCATTTACTGCTGGTGTCTTGCATGAGACAAACCTACCAGAGAACACTCAAGAAAATCACATAAAATTTGTATAT
Source organism: Hymenopus coronatus (assembly GCA_030762935.1). Classification (NCBI taxonomy): domain Eukaryota; kingdom Metazoa; phylum Arthropoda; class Insecta; order Mantodea; family Hymenopodidae; genus Hymenopus; species Hymenopus coronatus. The sequence continues at coordinate 29,683,338 of CM060890.1, read as the reverse complement.
GATGTAACATTTTTACAAATTTTACAATTATATTTTCATTCAACATGGTCAGCATTGGTATTAATTGATAAAGAAATTGTTCATTTTCTTGCACTCCAATATTTAGTTGGGAGATTATAATGTTCTGTAAAAGTCCGTCAACGTAGAAGATGATCACAATCCATTTCTTCATTTAAGTTACAGAAAAGACATAAGCGTCTCTGCTATGCCAAATCTGTATAAGTATTTTTGTAAACAGTCGTGTCCCATTAGTTGTTTGAAGGTTGCTACTCCAGATTTTCTTGGTAATGTAGAAATATTGTAATCTTGTAAATTTTTCCATTGTTTTCCAGATGTTTTGTTTGTGTATTCTTCATTGATTTTGTTTTTGTATTTATTTAATATTATTCTTTTAATTGAACAAAATGGAATTAAACTAAGTGTTGATTTAGTGATCATTTTACTTCCCTTTTTGGCTGAAAAATCAGTCATTTAATTGCCTATTATTCCACAATGGCCTGGACTCCATTGAATTAGAATTCCTTTATGTATATGGATTGATTGTCAAATAGAAGTAAAAACATTGATTACACTCAAACTTTACTCTTGAAATAAAGTAACTTACTTCGGATATGTTTCGGTGGCTTTTGCCACCATTTTCATTGGAGATTCACTGATGAACTCGTGGTAGCGGCATTTGGAGGTCACTCTTCCCGATAGATGAAGTTTGAGATGAGTCCATTTGTTAATCCAATTGGATTAAAAGTTTGGGAAAATCTATTAATTTTAAAAAACAAAAACAAGGTCATAAATTTTGACATACCACAAACAAATGGACTCATCTCAAAATTCATCTCTCGGGAAGAGAGACTTCCACAGGCCGCTACCACAAGTTCATCAGTGAATCTCCGTTGAAAATGGTGGCAAGCCACCGAAACATTTCCGAAGTAAGTTATTTTATTTCAAGAGTGGAGTTTGAATGTAATCTATGTTTTTATTTCTATTTCATTAGTTACTTCACTGTGCAGTCCCATTAATGTTTTAATTAGGATTAATTGGTGTATTATTTTATGACATTATAGAATGTGAAGGTTTCTGGGTGTTATAGTGATTTGGCTGCTTTTGTTTTAGTAATAATTACAACATTTTCAAATTTTTTTATATGATAAAAGAGATTTTGTAGATTTAAGAGAATTGCCATGATTATGCCATCAAAATTTGTTGAATACATATCTCATTTTTGATAAAATGAGAAGAGTGGGCATGTTGCTCCAGAGCACCAGAATTTCCATCATTTGGTAGACTGGAACCATCTGTACAAATAGGTAACCATTCAGGGGAAGGATATTGTAAATTTATTATTTCCAGTGACATTTGCTTAAAGATGTCTGGAGATGTTTCTGATTTCTTTACATTTTCTGTTAGATTGAGATTATGTTCAATTGTAAAAAGTTCTAGAGGATTGTTTCTTATTTGTAAGAATTCTGTTAAATTTGAAAGTTTAAGATAGGAAAAACGTATCAAAATGTAAAAATTTAGAGCCATGCAATATTTCAGTTAATATCTTTTAATTACACTGGACTATCTTAATGAAATATGGTGTACAACAATAGGAAATCAAATGTGTTTATATCTTTTAGTAATTAGGCCTTTTAAAGCAATGTAACATAGTGGGTTTATTATGAACACAAAACTTAAAATGGCTGTATCTCAAAACAATGATTATGTAGTTACGTCTGCCTGATCCTAGGCAGTCGCTAAATCAAAATTTAATTGCTATCAATAAACCTTTCATCTTTACTGAACTAGAAACCTAAAAAGTATGTCTCTTTTGTACATAATATATTTTTAAAAATATCTATCTGATTCAAACAAACTTTTAGAGCTTACCCGAAATTTCCTCCTGGCATTGAATTCTCTAAGTCTTTTCAAAGTGCTGCCCATATGGTTTCTTCTGGGAGTTTCTCCTCGTACCCAAGGATGATTTAGTGCTTCTGATGCTGTAGGCCTCTTCAAGGGCTCAATGTTTAAAAGCTGGAAAGAACATGATACTTTACTTGGCATATGCTACTAATATACATATATTTCTTCCTTTCTTTCCTTTAAGTAATACAGGGAGAGCATTGTTTGATCATTGAATTGAATTTAACTGAATCAGATATTTGGAGTAAGGGGCCTTTGAATTATATTAGTGGAAGCTTCTGCATTTATAAGCCACATTGTTTATTGTCTTTAAAGTTCTCATTGAAAGTTATTCTCTCTCTCTCTCTCTCTCTCTAGTTATCCAATGTCACAAAACAGGCATCCGTTGATGCTTATATGACTACTATTACATACATTTTGCTTGTAGGAAATAATGTGATGTACTGGGAAGGAAAAGAATTTGATACACAGTTAAAGCAATTAATATTTTTTATTATAGTTATATTTGGGTAACTATTGCATATCTAATACAATTACTGCACAGTGCATATTTTATTAGTTAATAAGCTGTTTCATTATAGGATGTGAATATGTTCATGAAATATATAAAGCATGAATTTGAAAAAGTAACGGTTGCTTAAGTATTCTGTCATCTTAATGTTATGCATTCATTTAGCATTAAAATGTAATGAACATAAGTTGTACACTTTATCACCATCAGTCAATAAAATTAAGACAATATCATGCATGGAATATACCTATATTTTAAGTGACTGGCTAATGGAAGGCTAATTTATCTAGCTATTAATTAAACTTCAAAGATAATAACTTTGTCTCAGTGACTTCCTAACTTTTCAGCATAAGAAAAGTTTGAATAAACATGCACATAAGAACATGAATGGACGGAGAGGTTTATTATGAGTTGGAGTTAATCCAAAATCCTTGAAAAATGAAAATGCTGACATTTCAAGTCTTCTCCTGCAACATTTTACCTCAATTAGAACTAGGTAGTACAGACCTCATTTTCTCTGCAGCAGTTGCCATAAATCCTTGAACATGCCCTCTGAAATTTGCATGATAAAAGGAACAATTATAGCATGGCTTCCACTCACAGCAGATTCAAAGATCTGAGTTCAACATGCTCTAACTTCCACCTGTTTTCTTTTTAATAGCTCTTTTTATGAACAAATGGAGGAGTTGCAATGGTTTCTCTACTATTGCTCGCTATGGCATATTTTTACATGCAAGAATTTGATATAAGATGGAACTTCTCCTTCGGTTCTATCTCCTTTCTTCCGTTATATGTATGTCACATTTGTGGTGTGACTGCACAGAAGAGCTGACCTAACATTCAGTGAATATCAGTGAGCTTCTTAACACATTGAAGCCCAGGCATTTCTTTAGTTGAAGGGCCAAGAAACCCAGGGTTTTTATGCCTAATTTGAGTTATTATTTACAGTACATCAATCAAATCTGCCAAAAAGTATTAGGACAATCTAAAAGTATGGTATTCAAGGATTTCTCAACAAGTAAGAGAATAGCTATAACTTTTGTATTAATATTTTATTTTAAATTTACAACAAGTATCAAATATGAGTTTGAAAAAATCTGGGTAAATCTGCTTACACTATATTTATTGAAAGTTCAAAACACTCTCCCTCAGAATTGGAATTTTCCAGACCTTCATTTGTGTATTGAATTTCTGCTCCAGTTCACAGAAATTGAGGAGAATGCAGCATTTTAACATTTAAGAACACAAAACGTAACAAACAGATCACCACCTTCAAGGAAAATGGCAGACTACCCGAGAGCAGCCAATATTATTAACTCTCCTAAATGTCCTAATAGTTGATTAAAGCAAGGACAGATGGCAGCACAAATCAGACAACTAAACAATAACTGATGCATGTTCATTGCCTGATAGCCCAAGACCGAGTTAAGGTCATGGAATTGCATTAAAAACATTAGAAATACCTGCCCGAGCTATGCTCGGGTGTGGGCCTCATGAACATTTTGCATGACCCAAGCTATGCTTGGGCTTCAAAGTGTTAATAGCATCCATCCCAACATAAAATTCACTATGGAGATTGAATAAGACAAAGGTCTAATCTTTCTGGATTTACATACACAGAAAAAACAACAGTTACTTGAGCCACAGAATTTACAGAAAATCAACTTGTACCAATCTGTATCTCAATGGTACAAGCTGTCACCTCTCTGTGCAGAAGTGGATGATTCTCTCTATGCTTATACATCAAGTGATTGTTATATCTGATCTCGGTAAGATCCCTCAAGAAATACATCTCCATATAGTGTTCAGGCAGAATGTATACACTCAAAAGGAAATTGATGAAGCTTTCATTAAGCTGCACTCCAAAAGGAACAAAGAAAGCAACTCAATTGTATTTAACTGATATCCTATATTGTGGCCCTGCGATGGGAAAAATAGGAAGGGTACTCACCAAACACATCAAAACTGTGTTCAAGCCCCTAACAAAAATTAAACAACTCTTAGGTTTGGTTAAAGATAATCTGAGTCTCTGTACACCGGGACTATGAAATCCCATGTAATTCAGCAAACCAGAAGAACATTATTAAGGAACACCAACACTGTGTTAGACTAGGTCAGCACACGTGCACACACACATGCACGCACACACACACACACACACACACACACACATGCATGCATGCACAAAAGTTATGCTGCATTCCATGAACAAGCATTCCTGATGTCTAATAATGATGATAGCAATGAAAATATTGTACCCAGTTATTTTTCCATACAAGATTGTTCTGCTGATCACACATGAACATACATCCCTGATATCTTTAATAATGAACACATCAATTGAATTATTACACCTAAAAGCTATTCTCTATACCTGCAAAATTAGATTTTTTGCACTCTCAGAAATGTCATCCCACCATGGAGATGGGAAGCTAAATTCACCCTCTATAACACGTCGACAAATCGCCATCTCTCCTGTGTCATCCCAGAATGGCTCAAAACCACAAAGCCTGGAAAAACAAATGTGAATCTATAAGAAGACTGCAAATAAGTAATTATGTAATTCAGATACTATGTATTACCATCTTATTAGGAGAATTATGCAATAAATAGTTTTATATTATTTCAATATTTTATTTTGTAACATGCATGTAAAAACTATGCATTTTCTTTAAGTGCATTCCGTCACTATTTCTCTATGTAATTCAAACAATATTGAGCCATTTACCTCAAAAAGTTATTAAAAACTTAGTGAAAAATTCCGGACTCAGATGCTTTCTTCTTCTGTCAAAATTTACAAGATAAAGGTATGCCTGTCTTTTGGTATTCATAGACCATCAAAGCTACAGACCACATGCAGAAGTGAATTCGCAATTAACTTAATTTGCACAAACTTTGTGCTACCAATTGTAACATCTCTGGAAGATTAAAAGCGCCTTGAATGAGACCTGTGACACTCTGCACTCCTCTTACACAAAGAGCATTGCTATTTATTTTCTCAAAAACAGCTCTAATGATTTAATTAAAATTATATTTTCATATGAAGAATAAAATATCTGAATTTTTGTAATAGCCTGTAAGGATGTAAAGTGAAAAATCTTCACAGAACTCCCCCTACCCAAAATATACTGTTCATAGAAACATTTTTATTTTTTATTTTTTCAATAGCACCTCCAAGAATTTTTATTAAATATCATATGATTCAGTTATTCATTTAAAGAATAAAACAGTATCTTTAATTTTCTGCAGAAATTTAAACATTCAATTGTATTCTGTGATTAGAATTTGAATTCAATTTTTGTGTAATTTTGTATTATTAGAAAACTGTAAAACATAGACAAAAACTACTAACAGAAGAATGTTTTCCAAGAATGACTCTAACCTAGAAAATATTTTAAAGTTTGGGGTATTCTTTTTCTTTACATGAGATTTTTATTTCAATGAATGTTATAAACATTTAACTGCATGGAAATGTTTCTGGACAAACATTTATCATGCCATGTAACGTGTTTGTGTATGAATTTTTAATGAATAAAAGAAGTCATATGAGAATTTATATTCATACTTTTGTAAAAAAAAATTGGGAATCGCATATTTTACTTATTAGTAGCTCTTCTAGGGCATGGACAATTTAATGTATTAGAATACTCTGGTTAAAAAATATCAATGATTATAATATAATTATCTTAAACTAGGTTGGTTTGTAATGAAAATTGTATCTCATAAACACAGCATGTATGTACAGTCATGGACATAAGTATTCATACAGTTGCAAACAAAAACAAAAAAAATATTTTATTTTGAACACTTTTACTTATAGAAATGCAAACATTTCTCATAAATATGAACTTTAAACATCCTATTAGTAAACTCATATATTGACATATTTGCAGTTTCTACAAAAATAGAAATATGTTTATTCTGAAGGGTTGTATTTTAGGCAGGACATCTTATTCATACATTGATGGTAAAAACAGAACAAAAGCCTGCAGTGCTTCCTACTAGTCATGTTGATTGCAGTGATGGTTAACTGCAGAAAGTCAAAATGTTAAAAGATTTCTTCCTACAGCACAAGCTATTCCAGAATGATTTTCTCTGGTAGTATAACACAAAAATGACCTCCCTTGGGTCTAAAGCTGTTTTCTTTCCTTTATGACTCATTTTCACCTTCTGCACCTCATCAGCCATTCCATACAGCACAACAAGCAGTTTACACTGCAGCTATAGGTGACAGGCATGTTGTGAGTTGCTGTATACAATTTTGATCATTTACTTTTTTAAAAATTTTAATTTTTTACTTACATAATGTATGTGACAACTCCTAAACTCCACAGATCTACAGATGCATCATACTCTTTGTTAAGGAGAATTTCTGGAGCTGAAAAATATAATATTTAATTATAAACAAAGTAAACTATTATAAAAGGTAATTTTTAATGCTATAGATTAGATTAAATTACATTCTGTAGATTCATGATGGCCAAGCAGGCCTTGAATATAGAACATGTCAAAGTATACAAAATTAAATACACCAAGAATACAACTGTTTAAGTTTTTCATTATAATTAATAGTAAATATTTAAACTTTCAGGTGCATTAAAACTTAAGACAGGTATTAAACATTAAGCATTATATCACATGGCTTTTATAGCCTATAGTGACTTAGGCATAAAGGTGTCCAAATTTAATGTTAAGATCTACATTCTGATAATATTGAATACGTAATAGAAATTTCTCTCAAAACTCATATACACAGCATATATTTCAGATTATAGTATAAAATACATACATGCAATAAATGTTAATTTTTCAGTCCATTTACTGTAACAGTTACTAAATATAAAAAAATTCACATGACTTTTATGCTGCATCATATCACTGAGTGTTTACATTCTTACTCACGTGTAGAAATGTCAACATTTGGTATTTAAATATACATTTGTAGATTAAAATGTGGGTATATTGACATATTAAAGGCACTTAATGTTTGCATCCTTACTTGCAAATAAAGAGTGTCAAAATGTCATGTTAAAATAATATGTTCTAAAAATATTAGCTATGTACATTAAACATAAAATCACTTCACTTGGCTTTAATGGCCTGTGCCACTTCACATAATAAATAAACAGGACTAACTGAAGAACTGACATTTACCATGGCCTGCTTCTATTTGCATTCCTTTCACTGTATGCCACAGAAACTGATTCAGGAAAACTGATAACAAAAAAGCTGGATGATTGATTCTTAGCGTAAGAAACAGAAATGGGTAAATAATGTAAAATTTATGATAATGATATAAAATAAGAAAATTATGAAAAAATTATCCCATTATACACCTTAGAGCAGTATTACACGTAATGTATTTTGGATAAGAAGTTTTTTTTTCCAATTTATCAATTGACTTCTATGTCATGCTCTGCTTTCTACCATGGTAAATTTGTTTTGCCCATGCAATTTGAAATTGCAAACATTCATGGAATAATGTAAACTGATTGCCATTTGAAATATCCAATGCCATGGATTGTGAGAGAATGACTTCCAAGTATATTTATCGTTCAGCTTGCATGCAACAAAATCTAAGCTTATGAGGCAATGTCCTTTGGGACTTTGACAGTGCTGAAGTATTGAGGTTTCAGTGCTATTGAAACAGTGTTATTTATCATAATTAATGTTTCAAATAGTCAATTTGGAAGGTTGAACAGGTGTGTGTTTATATTCTCAAGGCTGAACATTTTGACTGGTGTCATTAATAATAATTGCTCTGAAATATACCTGCAAGTTTCATATTTAAAGTGACAAAATGCATGTTCTTTATAGCGATTGTCCATTGCTGAATGAAAAAATAGATATAAATAAACAATTTTATTCACTTACGAAATTACAAAATAATTAATGGCTTCATCAAAAGATACAAAAAACAAATTCTAAATATTGACTACATTCTTAAACATTTACATTTAATAATAACAACATTGAACTTAATATTAAATTTGAAGAAGTGCGATCCTGGTCTTCGATGCTGTCGTCAAACTTCCCCTTTCTTTAGTGGAGGTGCCTCCCTCGGGTGGACATGAAACAAACGAAGATTCAAGACAGTGTCTTTAGAGAAGTACTATGGTGCAGTGCTACAATGTTAGCAGGCTTATAAATCTAAATAATCACAGTTGTTTAAAAGTATATTTGTAACTTTTCTCATAAATACCTGGTTTAAATTTTCCCCTTACAGTATTCAACATATTCATTTAAAGAGTAAAACTGGTTTTTTAGTAAAAACTTGAATATCTCTGTCTAGTATTTATTTATAGACGATATATTTTTGAAGTTTCCTGGTAAATAATTATATACTTTTAAGTCATTATATTTTAAGGAAGTTTCAAATAGTTTGGTTTTGTGTGAGGTGTAGTGTAGCTTGACCTTATTGGGCGTATTGTGAGAATGAATTTCCCCATTAGTGCTGTAATTTGCAGCATTTATCTTCATGATATATATGTTTTGTTAATGTTTTGATTTAACCCTACAGTGGATCTAGTCTCTAATGTTAAATAAGAACAGATGTACACAATTACAAAACTAGCTATTGGTGGATACTGACAGGTGAAATAAGGCTTTCTAATTAATTCTAAATCTAGAAAATTACTATATTCTCTGAAAAATAGAAGCTCTGTAACTGCAGTGAAAAACATTTTAACCTTTTTTACCTGTTTGCACTGTTCTTTTATACGAGATCACGAACTCCAATACAAACCTGCGAACTTCTCTCAATGGGCGCGATTTCGTCACCGTATCCGCTGATATGCAAGAAGAGTACAACGCAGGTCACTCGCCACTGACCGGTGTTTATTTGCATTTACCCCCTTGAACTCTGCAATTCTTTATTCACACGAAGGTTTACTGCACTTGTGAAATACGGCGCTGTTGGGCCACCTGATAGTTTAATCAACTATTAAGTCAATTTTCTTTTGCTTTTGTTGTTAACCCATCTTTGTGGAGGTATTAAAAGCCAGCGGTTGTGACAGATGCCTGTTGAGTAGCAGAAGGACTGCAGATGAAAGAGAGAGAGAGTAGCTAGAATGGGTGATCAGTCCGATACATTGTATGAAAATGAGGAAGAAGATGATAAAAATGACGATAAAAATTGATGAAAACAAAGGTGATATTGCAGCAGCTACTAGGATGAATAGCGGTAGAAACGGGTAACCCGGAGAAAATCCTCGTTTGTGAGAGGCGCGCGATCTAACTAATCGTCCACGGCACCGCATCTTACATGAATCAATGATAATTAATTATTTTTACTTTCTCTATACGCACTATGTACATAGTGTATAGAGAAGGTATTGCACTCCACCAAAAAATTCGATACCGAGATTTCACCGGAAATATATGGTTTAGGGTCCCCAATATCTAAAAAAAGCATTTTCACAAAAAGGTCCGTGTGTGTGTGTGTGTGTGTCCGTGTGTCTGTGAACACGATAACTCAAAAACGAAAAGTTACCAAACTTGGCATTTAAGTTTAGTATCTTCCAGGGATGCGACACGAAGATTTTGAGAAAAATCCCCCCACCCCCAACTACCCTTTACATGGAACTTTTTTTCGAAAATTTTGATTTTCTCAAAAATGGCTCTAACGATTTTGATTAAAATGTTGTATATTAAAAGATATTTACCTGACAAATAAAATGTATATTTGGAGTTTTCTGGGAATAGCCTCTGAAGAGTAGTTTATTCTGGATGAATTTTACTGAATTTTGAATAACTGCTAAACCGTAAGAGATGGACAAAAACGTACTACACAAAAAATGTAGAACACGTTAAAACACACAATTTATGTTATATACATTTTTTTCGTGGAGTTTGTCGTTTTTGAGACATTCCTTATGTTTGGTTTCTGCTATGAAAAACCTATAATTTTCTCATACAGGAATTTGTCAACAGCGGTCTATACAAACAAAGGAACTTCAGTGACATAGCAACCAGCTTTTGATTATCACTTTAACCAATGGTACTCCCTTATTTCGCTTCTACTTGCAAGGAAGCAAGTAATATGGCTATTTCTGCTATTTTGTTTACTGATTAGCTTGAAGTAAATAGAAGTATAAGCTTTTAAGAATAATTTGTTGCAGAGATGTAGAGAAAGTCATGTGAATGGTACACATCAGATTTTTTCCACTCACGCCGTGTGTAGGAGTTGGAAAGGTGAGTAAAACTGAAAAATTCAACATCATAGCCACGAATCTCCCGGTGTCCGACCGGTTTGTCTAACCACTGAGCTACCGTGGTAACTGCCGAACGACATTAAGTTCCCCAAATGACTTGTTTTCCCCTGTAAACTATTTCAAACTATAGGATATCCCAATGGTGACTTACAATACTGTAAGTTAATTAACCTACGAGTTGGTTAAACTATGTAGTTCGAGAAAGGTGTAGAGAGGCAAAGAGATGCGTGGACATTCTAATCATTTAAATATTTCAGATCGTGGTGTTCCGATGTTAAATGACGACTCCGGTAATGCAAATACACGCACATTTACCTTAGTACATATGTTAGATATATCGGCGGCTTTTCTCACGTTGGTACACATTGCCCAGACTACATGCCCGATAAATCCTACGTCTGCAGCATTTACTCGCACATCTGCCTCTGCGGACTTGGAGATCGCGTGTGCTTTTACTGTGCATGTAAGGTTTCCCAAAGCCATTTTTTTTTATTATATTAATTCAGTGACATACTTCTTTAATATTATTCCCTATACGTATTTATTTAAAATAAGTGCCTTTTTCAACTGAAAAACTTCCCACTTAGTTCTTTTACGTAGATGTGTAATTCTGAAGCATAAACATTCTCACACGTGCTGATACAGTAACAAGATAAGTCACGTTCTTCTGAACCCTTAATTTTCCAACCTTAATCCTAGCTTATACAGATACGAGTATGCGTGTGTCTGTTTTACATACATTCTATTGTACTGCTAAAATAGGTTCATATTGTAAGCAAGTGACTAATTTGGTGTTCCAAAAACGTCCGACCGGCTGCGCGGTATTTTGCCTGTCAGCCGCTGTCATAGAAAGGCGCGGATGAAACCATGCAATATTTTTAAAAGTACTTTTAAAGGGTTTATTTACTAATATTATTAAAGGAGATGCTGAAACTGGCCACCGTCGCGGTCCATACATTTTTGGTATCTCTTTAGGAAACTATCCATCTCTCGCCGTAGTTCATGTTGAGGAATGAAGGCAATTTCCTGGCAGATATTTGGTTGTAATTCTTCTAGGGTGTATGGGTTTGTCTTGTACACTTTATGTTTTGGAAATTGCATAGGGTTAGGTTGGGGAACCGAGGCGTCCACAAATCTCTATTAATAACTCTTTCTGAAACACTTTTTCAATTGTTCTCATCGAAAGATTGGATATATGAACTGTTGCAGAGTCTTGTTGAAAAACTCTGATGTGTTCCATTCACATGACTTTTTCTATATCACTGCAACAAATTATTCTATTTACTTCATCTAATGGAGCATAAATTAGCAGAAATAGTCTTATTACTCGCTTCCTTGTTAGTAGAAGCGAAATAAGGGGGTACCATAGGTTAAAGTGATAGTCAAAAGCTGGTTGCTTTGCGACTGAAGTTCCTTTGTTTGTATGGACACGAGTTCACAAAGTCCTGAATGAGAAAAGTATAAGTCTTTATAGCTGAAAAAAAAAAGGAATATCTCAAAAACAATCAACTCCACGAAAAAAAAAAAAAAAAAATGTATATAACATAAATTGTGTGCTTTAAGGTGCTCTACATTTATTGTGTGGTAAGTTTTTGTGCATCTCTTACGGTTTAGCAGTTATGCAAAATTCGGTAAAATTTACCGAGAATAAAGTAGTCTTCACGGGCTATTCCCAGACAATTCAAAATATACATTTTATTTTTCATGTAAATATCTTTAATATACGATATTTTAATCAAAATCGTTAGAGCCATTTTCTAGAAAATCAAAATTTTCGAAAAAAGTTCCATGTAAAGGGTAGTTTGGGGTGGGGAGATTTTCTCAAAATCTTCGTGTCGCATCCCTGGAAGATACTAAACTTAAATACCAAGTTTGGTATTTTACCGACTTTTCGTTTTTGAGTTATCGTGTTCACAGACACACACACACACACACACACACACACGGACCTTTTTCTTAAAATCCTTTTTTGGATGCAGGAGACCTAAAACATACATTTCCGGTGAAATCTCGGTATCGAATTTTTTGACGAAGTGCAATACCTTCTCTATACACTATATACATAGCACGTATAGAGAAAGTAAAAAAGCAAACTCACGCTCCCTGTCTGTAACTCTATTAAAAAATCTTATGTGTACCATTCACATGACTTTCTCTATATCCCTGCAACAAATTATTCTTAAAAAGCGTATACTTCTATTAACTTCATGCTAATCAGTAAAACATTAGCAGAAATAACCACATTACTTGCTTCCTTGTAAGTAGAGGTGAAATAAGGGAGTATCATAGGTTAAAGTGATAACCAAAAGCTGGTTGCTATGTCACTGAAGTTCCTTTGTTTGTATGGACAGCAGTTGACAAATTCCTGTATGAGAAATGTATGGCAGAAACCAAAAATAAGGAATGCCACAAAAACGACGATATCCACGAAAAAAGAATGTATATAATATAAATTGTGTGTTTTAACGTGCTCTACATTTTTTTTTTTTTGTAGTAAGTTTTTGTCCATCTCTTACGGTTTAGCAGTTATGCAAAATTTAGTAAAATTCATCCAGAATAAACAACTCTTCAGAGGCTATTCCCAGAAAATTCAAGATATACATTTTATTTTTCATGTAAATATCTTTAATATACGATATTTTAATCAAAATCGTTAGAGCCATTTTTTAGAAAATCAAAATTTTCGAAAAAAGTTCCATTTAAAGGGTAGTTTTAGGGTGAGGGGATTTTTCTAAAAATCTTCGTGTCGCATCCCTGGAAGATACTAAACTTATATACCAAGTTTGGTATTTTACCGACTTTTCCTTTTTGAGTTATCGTGTTCACAGACACACTGACACACGGACCTTTTTCTTAAAATACTTTTTTTGGATACAGGGGATCCCAAAAATACATTTCCGGTGAAATCTCGGTATCGAATTTTTTGGTGGAGTGCAATACCTTTTCTATACACTATATACATAGCACGTATAGAGAAAGTAAAAAGGCAAAATCACGCTCCCTGTCTGTAACTCTCTAGCACCAATTTTCTCGTCATGAAGGGTTATTTCATGAATAATATTAGGTTTTTTAGAGTTCCAATAACGATTATTTTGCGTACACACATATCTATGAAGATGGAACCAAGCCTCGTCCGTGAAAAATATAAATGTGGGTAAATGTCACCATTGTATACACTATTGACACTCACAAAATGTGTTAACATAAATCATGGGAATCATAAATAAATACATGCTGTGCTGTAGAAAACAAATGGTGAAACATAATACACTTTGTGATTAAATACAGGACAAAATAATAAATTACTCTTGTAATAACTCATGCACACGATATCACTGTCAGCTCAATAATGCACTTTCAGAGCAAAGAAAAAAAAATCGGATGTGTTACATTCACATGACTTTCGCTACATCTCTGCAACAAATAATTGTTAAAAAGCTCTTGCTTCTATTTACTTCACGCTAATCGAGAAAAACATTAGAAAAATAGCCTTATTACTTGCTTCCTTGTACGTAGAAGTGAAATAAAGGAGTAGCATAGGCTAAAGTGATAGTCAAAAGTTGGCTGCTATGTGACTGAAGTTCCTTTCTTTGTATGGACAGGTGTTGGCAACTTCCTGTATGAGAAAAGTATGGTTTTCAAAGCTGAAACCAAAAACAAGGAATATCTAAAAAACGATCAACTCCAAGAAAAAAAACATATAGCATAATTTGTGTGTTTTAACATGCTCTACATTTATTGTGTGTTAAATTTTTGTCCATCGCTTACGGTTTAGCAGTTATGCAAAATTTTGTAAAATTCATTCAGAATAAAGTAGTCTTCAGAGGCTATTCCCAGAAAATTCAAGATATACATTTTATTTGTCAGGTAAATATCTTTAGTATATAATATTTCAATCAAAATCGTTACAGCCATTTTTGCTAAAATAAAAATTTTCGAAAAAAGTTCCATGTAAAGGGTAGTTGGGGGTGGAGCGATTTTTCTCAAAATCTTCGTGTCGCATCCCTGAAAGATACTTACCTTAAATACCATGTTTGGTATTTTACCAACTTTTCGTTTTTGAATTATCGTGTTTACAGACACACACACGGACCTTTTTCTGAAAATACTTTATTTGGATAAAGGGGACCCTAAAACATATATTTCCGGTGAAATCACGGTATCGAATTTTTTGGTGGAGTGCAATACCTTCTCTTATACACCATGTACATAGTGGGTGTAGAGAAATTAACTAGTCAGTACCGTGAGCTTTTGTACAGCAGCTGTGCGCTATTATGTTTCCTTTTACGCAGTTGAAAACCACGGTTCAGCGGTTCGGGTGTATTTGAGTCGCACGTTAAATTGGCATTCAAATAATGCAAATGCAGTGAAACACTGGGCTTTTAAAGGTATGCAGTAATACTTCATTTCTTCTTCTTTATTTGAATGTTTAATTTGTAACTAAAGTCCATATATAACAAAATCACATTGGAAATTATTATGTTGTATTTTCTGCTTATCACAGTTGTACCAACATTACAAAGGCTTGAAAAAGCAACAACATAGTGGTAAAGTTTCAGTATATACTAACCACAGTATCCTACGGTACCACAAAGTGTGTTCATTGTGACATCACGGCGTTGAAGCATTTTGCTTAATCCGAAGTCGGCCAATTTCAACCCTGCGTCTTCATGCTCTGACTCGTACAGCAAATTCTCTGGCTTTAGGTCCCGATGAACGATTCCATGCGTGTGCAGGTACTGTGAAGCATCAATTACACATTTTAATGCACAATTAATATGACACATCATAATTGAAAGAAAATTAAAAAGGACATACAAACAAGGGGCGTAGACAATATGTATTTTAATGAGAAAATTTGTTAAGGTTCTTTTCTTATTATTTAGCTATTGAAGGGTCAAGTCAAATATATTTTGTAAGATCTCCAGACAAAAATAAAATGTTTTAAAATGCTGTTGAGTTCGTAAAGATTCAACAGACGACTGAATCACAAAGAGTAGATGAACAATTGGTTTATTATGAATCAATTTTGAGTCATACCTCAGTTTATTAGTTTGAAACACATAGAAAACATACAACGACACGATAATTCTACTGCCTCCTTCATTCAGACATTAGGTAAATATCACTACGAAATCAATGAAAATGAGTTTGTTTAAATTTATAAAATTAAAATGAAACGGAACACATTTTAACATCAAATTACGATATATAGTAGTTTTTGTGCAATAAGCAAATTCTGTTGAGAACTGAAATATGAACTTAAATTTAAACTTCAAACACTGAAACAAGCCCATACATTTAAACCTTGAAACTATAACCTTTCAACCAGTGTACGAACCAACAACCAGCTTATATACGTCCGAATGCAATTTAATTTCCCAGCAATCGAAGAAAATTCCCAATTTGACAACATTTTAAGTTAATACGGGCAAGGAGATTTTTAATAGACAGTCACAACAAACTCCTGCCGTTGTATTGACAGTTTACTGTGAGAGATGTTTTAGCAATTGTACACTTACGATGCATTCAAAAAAAAAAAAAAAAAGGAAGGTAAACATTGATAATATACTAGTTATCCTATTTTGAGTCGATATATGTAAATAAATGTTTATCCAATGGAATAATGAAAATAAGATAAACTGCCGAGTTAAGATTATGAATAATTGAAATCTATCAGAACAAAATTATTTTGAGAAATAGGGCGTGCTGATGTTTCATTTGTTACATTCATTGCAATAGAAGAAATCTCGTTTTTTCAGAGAGTCACAGGAACATTAACCACGACACTGCATCCATTTCTGACCTTAATTTTTGGACCAACTGTTCCACATGCAAGAAAGTTTGTAATTTGCTGCACTACTTATGGTTTTTCGTTTTGCTCTTGGCTTCCGAGTTAACATTTTTCTGTGCTGGATCCACACCCTCTGCATTTGTCAGCTGTCTTGCAATGTTATTTCCCCCGCGATTGTTGATTTGATTTTCAGTTTTGGAACTTGGTTTAATTCAAGATGTGATGATGCTGACCTCGAAGATTCTGAAGTAGAAGAGGATGAGTCATTGCTGCTTTAATACGGTTGTCTTTTGTTAAAGGAGATTTATTAAACGAAAGTGCGCTGGAAGATGGTTCAGGAAGGCCGAAGGTTAATTCAGAATGTCAAAATGGCGCGGGATTGGACGTGGTGATGGACTAGGAGCGTTTAGACCAGGATTGAAACCTGGAGCTAGACTGAATGTACGACAAGAAGATGGCCCAGGACACGAACATGAAATTGAGGGCTCGGAAGGAAGTGAAATATTGCCCGTAATCACACTGTTCATGTGCCTTGTGTCTTTCTTCTTCTTCTTCTTCTTCTTCAGAAATTAGTACTACTGGAAATGAAGCAAAGCTGGACATGCGCGGGAAATGCTTCTACACTAATGTAATAAGTTGTCGCTGACTTTTGAACGAAACCAATTTATTTACTTTCAGCACATACGACAAGATATTTGAGGCAATTTGACGTGCTATGTATCATTGGAAGGGGCAGGAGGGGAAGGGCGTATGAAGCAGGAAGCTGTTTCCTAGTTATGTATAAGAGGAGAATGTGATGTGTTGTATGCATAGGCTGCTACAAAATGAAGCCAGTTGTGGTTGTTGTTAGTGGATGTCTTCGGTATTTCGGAGGAAAAGCCCACTAGGGCATATCGCATAGTTTTCGAACAGATTAGAAAAGAGCTACATAATCAAGACGTTGATGAGTAGAGAACTTATAGTAGATGAAAAAGTCGTCGATGAAGATGATATTGAAAGTGATTTTGAGGATGATTCAGGATAGAAAGTGACAACGTACAGACTTCACAAGAAAGCGATCCAACATATCGTGTCATTGTCAGCGACGAGAGTAGGGGTCCTATTATTACCCATCACCACCAAAGAAGAGTGTTACAAGAACAAAATTTCTTGAAGGTTACTTGGCTGATGCTTACAAAATCTGGACAAAGCAGCGGAAAGGAAATAATTCCCTACAATAGTGCTCTCCTGGACAAGCCCTAGACATGTCTCTTAGAGTTAAATTTACCACGGTAATGGCAAAAAAAAAAAAAACAAAAAACAAATATAAACCAAGATAGCTTTGCAAACCTTCGAAAACACGCTCAAATGACCTAGCAGAAACAGGAAGGTGCTACATGAAAGGATCAATAACGAGGTACGTGAACGATTATTGAAATGCGAAAACAACATGCAATTCTACAAGATCAAACGCTACAAATTTGGGCGATGTCTTTTAAAGCACGAATTGATCCGAACAACACCTTAACATTCAAAGCTTTCAAAACGTGGCTGCAGCGATTCAAAAGAAAAAATATAATTATTTCTCGCATGAACACACATTAAGTTGGCTGTAGATTTATTGCTGATGCCGCTGATGTAGAACATAAAGCTGGTGAGTTGGTTACGGAAGTAAGGCATTTCACTGAAGAGAATAAATTTACCCAGAGTAGATAGTGAACGCAAATTAATCAAGATTTGCTGAAGAGTTATACAATAATGCTTGTTATTTTAATGGCTTGTACCCTTCTTCCACACATGTATGTTCTTGTCTCGGATCCCAGTGGGAAATTTCCAGAAAGCATGACACCTGAATTGCCCAATAATGTGAAAACTACTAGGAAATCACCAAAGCTGTCGAAAATGGATTTACAAGAGTTACTGGAGCAGGTGTTATGGCCGGATTTGCAGGGAAGAGATCGAAAGCACCTCTTTTGGTTTATTCATGGATAGTAAATAAAGATGATGCTCTATATAATGAGACGGTTCCATAAGATGTTGAATTTTAAAAGAAGCTAATCCCTTCAAAATGTACTGGATAGGTACAACCAGCGGATGTTATCCTTTCCGTCCATTCAAAAGTATGGCAAGCTTCACCACATATGCGATAGTCTTATCGTACAACATTAAAGTGTGGCAAAGAGAACAATTTCTTTGCATTAATCGTTTGTGCACTTCCAATTTACGGCAAATAGATTCAAACAATTGATTCGATTCGCATTCTTCATGTCTGATTACGTCGATGATCATCCAGAATCATAACAGAGACCTTCCGAAAACTGTTTCGAGAGAGGTTTAGAAGAAAAATGTTTCAAAGATTACTGTGTGCAACTCGTCTTCATTCGATGTGCTCACTGTGAACGATGTTTATGTCTAGAATACGGATTACTCATTGATCTTCATGTCTATTGCACTTGAACTGCCGTAGTGCGTACTGTGTTTCATTTCCATTATTGGCATGTTCTTGAATGCATTGGCTCGACCATCTACAGTATTCAGCCTCGTGTGAACTAGTCTGCACGAGGATTCTTGTCTTTATGTGTACTCATACCCTATGGATGCTTGTGGCTCCTATGTTTCTTGACCATATCATCTGTAATTTGTATGGTATACATATTTCGATACCGGCTATTCAACGCAATATAGAGATTCAAAATATGCACAACATTTGGGTACCCTTCCTTGTAAGAATGAAACCATTAATAGATTTTTTGAAAAATAAACTAATTGTGCAGTTGGTATCTTAAGAAAGTAAACTGGGAAAAAAACTCTTATATGTTCCATTCACGTAACTTTCTCTAGCTGTTCCGTATATACATACTATTCTTGCTAAAGATTATTCTTTTACATATACCATGCTAATCGAGATAAACATAAGCAGAAATTACCTTATTACTTGTTTCCTTGTAAGTAGACGGAAATAAGGGAATACACTAGGTTAAAGTGATAATCAAATCTTTTAAAAGCTGGCTGCAATGTGAAACAATTGAGGTTTGTGTTTTAACGGATCTACATTTTTTGTACAGTAAGTTTTGTCAATCTCTTATGATTAACCCTTATGCAAAATTCTATAAAAGTCATCTAGAATATAGAGGTTTTCAGAGGCTATACGTCGACCTCCGTGGTGTAATGGTTACCATGCTAACTTCATATACCCAAGGTCGCGGGTTCAAACCTTCGGAAGGGAAGTAAAGCCGTTGGTTCCGTGTCGTAGATTTACGGCACGTAAAAGAACCTCAAGCCTGATAGAGAGGCCTCTGAGCAAAATTAAGCGGTCCTTCACGCCCAATTTACAATGGGTCGCTGAGAACAACAGTAGTTAAAGACCGTCCATAAATAACACTCCATTTATTTAGAGGCTATACGATATTTTAATCATAATCCTTTGCGCCATTTTTGAGAAAAACATTTTCAAACATTTTCCGATATGAAGGGTAGTTGTCGCATCTTTGGACGTAGATTTACGGCACGTAAAAGAACCTCAAGCCTGATAGAGAGGCCTCTGAGCAAAATTAAGCGGTCCTTCACGCCCAATTTACAATGGGTCGCTGAGAACAACAGTAGTTAAAGACTGTCCATAAATAACACTCCATTTATTTAGAGGATATACGATATTTTAATCATAATCCTTTGCGCCATTTTTGAGAAAAACATTTTCAAACATTTTCCGATATGAAGGGTAGTTGTCGCATCTTTGGAAGATACTAAACACAATACCAAGTTTGGTATTTAACAGTGACTTCGTGTTTGAGCTATGCTATTCCACAGATACAAACCCAGACACACCCGGACCTTTTTCTAAAAATAGTTTCTCGGACTCAGGGGACCTCACAACATATATTTCCGGTGAAAACTCGACATCGAATCTTTGGGTGGCATACAATTGTACATAAGTGCTAAGGAAAGTAAAAATGCTTTTTTTGGACTGAGGGAACCCAAAACATATACTTCCAGTGAAATCACGACATCGAGCTTTGAATGGAATACAATACCTTTTCTAGCTACCATGTATACTATACATACGTTCTAGAGAAAATAATAATAACAGCTCTAATATTGCAGAACAGGCAATCGCACTTCCCTTGAAACTTATTTGTCAGGGCTTGTGCAGTAAGCACACTAAATCGCATCTACAGTGATACTTCAACATGACCAACATCCCACAACTAATGTTACAATTTATTAACATTGATTTAAATATGACAAGTTTAATAAATGTGCCCACATTATCTTAGTGCCCGTGAACGCCAACTTCATCCTATACAGCTGATTTTAGTATTGTTTTGCTTTTTATCTAAAGCTCATTCCTATTGAAATATATATTTTGTGATGATAACCTTTTCTTGTTTTTACTTTCTCTATAGGCACTATGTACATAGTGTATAGAGAATGTATTGCATTCCACCAAAAAATTCGATACCGAGATTTCACCGGAAATATATGTTTTAGGGTACCCTTTATCTAAAAAAAAGCATTTTCGGAAAAAGGTCCGTGTGTGTGTCCGTGTGTCTGTGAACACGATAACTCAAAAACGAAAAGTAGGTAAAATACCAAACTTGGTATTTAAGTTTAGTATCTTTCAGGGATGCGACACGAAGATTTTGAGAAAAATCCCCCCGCCCCCGACTACCCTCTACATAACACTTTTTTCGAAAATTTTGATTTTCTCAAAAATAGATCTAGCGAGTTTGATTAAAATTTCGTATATTAAAGATATTTACATGAAAAATAAAATGTATATCTTGAATTTTCTGGGAATAGTCTCTGAAGAGTAGTTTATTCTGGATGAATTTTACTAAATTTTGGATAACTGCTAAACCGTAAGAGATGGACAAAAAATTACTATACAAAAATGTAGAGCATGTTAAAACACACAATTTATGTAATATATATTTTTTTTTCGTGGAGTTCGACGTTTTTGTGACATTCCTTATTTTTGGTTTTTGCTATGAAAAACATACATTTCTCATACAGGAATTTGTCAACTGCTGTCCATACAAACAAAGGAACTTCAGTGACATAGCAACCAGCTTTTGAATATCATTTTAACCTATGGTACTCCCTTATTTCACCTCTACTTACAAGGAAGCAAGTAATATGGCTATTTCTGCTAATGTTTTACTGATTAGCATGAAGTTAATTGAAGTATAAGTTTTTTAAGAATAATTTGTTGTAGAGATATAGAGAAAGTCATGTGAATGGTACACATCAGATTTTTTATTATTGTTTCATTTGTATAGCCCCCTTTAACTTCAATGGTCGTATCAGGGGCTTTGACTTGTGAAAGTGTAGGTTTAGGACATTAGGTTAATAAGCAGTGTATTACTAAACACACGCATTCATGGTCATACTTCCAGACTCTATGAGGGACGGAATAATTTTGGTTAAAGAAAATGTCCCCGCTCCAGTCGGGAATTGAACCCGGGTCCTCTGGGTAAGAAGTCAGCTCGCTGACCACTCGACCACGGAGGCAGTCTACATTTTCTTGTCATCTAATATTGGAATAATTTTAAACAAATATTTTATTTTCTCGTTAATCAAGATTTCTCTCTGGGAATAGCCAAATCTAATTATTCATTTCTCCTTTTAGAAAATTACTGTTATGCATTTCTACTGCATTGGTTTCAACTGCGCTAGGTTTGGTCAAAGACGCCTTCCTTACTGAGGCTTGTAAAAATATGCAGCGTTTTGGCAGATATTCACAAATCCGATGGAATGTAGAAATCTATGAACTGTTCTGGATAGAGTCACACTGAAAAATGCAATGTCATAGCCGGTATCTGAAACGCGGATCTCTAGATGTCTAGTAGGTTGCTCCAACTATGGTAACATGCCGGCACGGCGTTAAATGTTATATGTTTTCCGGTAAACCACAAGATGATCTCAGATTATTTTGACATGATATACCCCAATGGAGAGTTACAATATCGTTATTACTTAAGTCCCGGCCTTTATAGTTTAGTGTTTATTAGGTCAATTAGTGTTAATGTCAGTTTTTTTTCCTCATAGAAGCCGTAATAAAGCAATGGTCTCCACCAATAAACTGTTAGAGCTGTACCAATAAATGTAATGGGTAAACGCCTCATATTAACGGCACTACAACAAATGGTAGTGCAGTGCGGGACTCTGTCAACCTAAGATGATTACATACTATATGCTCAGCTGGAAAGAAAAGTAAACCTGACTGTAAGAGAACAACCAATAATTGTAAGACCTGGAAGACGAATATGGAAATGGTCTATTTGTTAATGGTTGACTGAGGACATAGCTACTATCAAGCTATTTTTGCCTTTTTTCAGTGTAGTAGAACATAAAAAAATTAAAATCTCGATTTATCAAACTCCTTTTTGGCGCTAAGATTACCATCATCTACGACATCATAATTTTCACTTAATTTAGACCATTATTAAGTGTCTGAAAACCACTCCAGCGAGAGCAGCATGTTTCATCCATCTTTATTCGTCAAATGCCAACAGTTTATTTCCTGACTACATCCTATCAACAACCAACTCTAAGGAAAACCCACACATGCGCAGCGCTCCGAAATTCTATGAAAGATATTACAATACAAATCACCAGAATGAAAATAACAAAATGTTTGTCTTCTGATTGCATAGTTATCACTTCGAATCAATATATTTCCTTTAAAGCTTTCATCATGTATAACGTAAAATAAGCATGGCATCATTTAATTGGTTCCTCTTTCTCATTACGTTTATTCCACACGCGCTTTTAACTCTTCGCCCTGTCACAGACATGCCCCAAAATTGCAACAACATATTACTTTTCTAGAGCACGTCGGCGGGTGTCAAGGTAGGAACAGAAGTAATCTCACATAAATCCACACAAATATAACTCGTATATTAATTCCCGGTAACTGTGCCATTGGACTGCCACTCTTCATTTACCTTTTGTGCTGTTTGCCTTGGTGTGGTTTGCTTGAAGCTATTTCTGTTACCTTTTAGGGTCACTAGGGTTTTTGATTGCATCTGAGTGCCAGCTGTCATGCCCTGCGGGTATCAGGTCTAGATGGCCTGAATAAAAATTACTGAAATCCTTTGTAAGTTCATATCTGAATAAACCTTCAACTTCTCTGTTCCTTTGTTATTCTGTATTCACATTTATTCTCTAAAAGCAAAACAGCAAAGCTTGAAGCCCCATAGCTCAGTTGGTAGAGACCTGCCAACTGAGTAAGGGATATCGGGTTCGATTCCCAGCTAGAGTGGGATCTTTTCTCTAGCACAGGTTACTGCCTATTCTCCCCGAGTATGGAAATTTGAAATTTCTTCTATGCTATTTAACGAAGAAAAACAGAAACCCAAAGACAACAAACAGTACGTAGTTTAATACCATTACTATAGGTAATGTTTCAAATGCCACCTTGCAGTTCATGGCGGGGTATAAATGAAACGATAAATAAATAAACAATCTTGAAGATGACATTTAACAGATTGGAGTAACTTAACTTGAGTCAAGACTAAAGTTTCTGAAGGAGACACACAGCTTCAACAATCTGATGTGTTCAATTCGCATGAGTTTCTCTACATCTCTGTAACAGATTATTATTAAAAAGTTTATTCTTCTATCCACTTCAAGCTAATCGAAATATCTTTATTATTTGCTTCTTTTTAAGTAGAGGGAAATATCAGGATCCACTAGGCTAAAGTGATAAATCTTTTAACAGCTGGTTGTCAAGTGATTGAAATCCCCCCCCCTTTTTTTTTTTTTTTTTTTTTGCATGACCAGTAGAACAATTTAACTACTTTAAAACTGAAATCAATAACAAGTAATATCTTGGAAATGGTCAACTCTACAAAAAAGTGTAGAAGACATAAATTGTGTGTTTTGATGAGATCTACATTTTCTTGTCCAGGAATTTTTGTATATCTCTTACGGTATTATACAAAATTGAGCAAAATTCATCTAGAATAAAGATCTTCAGAGGCTATTTCCAGAAAACAAAATATATACATTTTATTTGTCATGTAAATATCTTTAACATACGGTATTTTAATCAAAATAGGTAGAGCCATTTTTGGGAAAAACAAAATGTTTGAAATTTGCCCCATATAAAGAGTAGTTGGGATGAACGAATTTTCCTCAAAAACTTCGTGTCACATCTTTGGAAAATGTGGCATTTTAATGAATTTTCGTTTTTGAGTTGTCGTGTTCATAGACACACATATACTCACACGCGCGAACCTTTTTCTAAAAATATCTTTTTTGGATTTAGGGGGCCCTGACTTCGAATTTCCGGTGAAATCTAAGTACAGATTTTTTTGTGGAGGGCAATACCTTCTCTACCTGTACCATGTACTAGTAGAGAAAATAAACAAACAACTATGCCACTTGCCTGTCATCTTAGAATATGTCTTAGCTTTTGTCAAGCGTGTTCAACACAAAGACAAATATAAACATTTTGAAACTTAGCTCAAGTATTTTAACAACTTAAAAGCAACGAACGCATACAAATCATAAGAAAGTTAAACTTTAGATAGTATCAGATAGACCCGTCAAATTACCAACGCAAATGTTTCTGTTGATTTCAATAAAATAAATAGTGTCATGTTATAAGTATAATATATTATATTTGTTGGTCTTTTTATGATCTATAATCTACATTTTTGAACATTTTTTGAACTTTTATTCTGGGAAAGCTTCGCATCAGTATGATCTCTCTTTTGAGGACTATACACAATGTAGATTTAGATGCTTTACCAGGAAAGTATTTTTTCCCCGAATTTTAGTATTTGCACAGACTAAGCTGGACTGATTAAAGTAAAGAATAGCATTAGTAGTAGTGTGCCGAAGGGAATTTCACGCCTTAGTCATCGATTGGCTTATTGTATGTTAGACCCCAGGAGGATAGGGTGAGATGAGAGAAATTACAGATGGCAGCCGGAACCAGACGGCGTAAAGCAGCCATCGTGGAGTGTCCCTAACAATTCCTAAGCAGTTCTTCTTGACGGGGGGGGGGGGGAGTTTGGATCCCGCATCTTAGGTCTCACCAAACCACGGAGTCTACAGACCACCCCAACACCATCCTGCCGCTAAGAACTAGGTTTCCACAGCGCAGACACCTCCTTGAGAGGACGCCACCACCGTAGTCCTCGCCGACACTTACAAACCTGAATGAGACCATTTGGATGAAATGGAGATGAAATGAAGGGACAAAACATTCTGAGGAATAAAGAAACCTCCCTATTATCGCTTAGTGACCCGGGAAAATCCCAGAAAAAATTCCCATGGGTCAGAGAGGTCAGTTGTGGAGCGATCCCACAACCTTCCGAATGCCAATCCCAGATGAAATGCCTGAGCCACCTGACTCGATAAGTAAAGAATATTGTTGTTGCAATTTTATTACATTTCTCAAAGCAATTATCAAACAGTAACTATCATAGCATACGATCGATAGTTTTTTTTGCAGTTCTAAATAGAGATAATGGCCTCCAGCTCATTGAACCATTTCAGTATTTCCTCTTTTATTTTCCTCTATTTGTAGATTGTTTGTCCTGTTCTTAAACTTCACAAACAAATGAAATGTATCAAGAATGATCCTTATATTAGAAAGTCATAAATGTGTGGTGTCACAGGCAACATCGAGGTTGGACTATACATCGTGAAATTATCTAAGATTGCTTCTTGAAGCTCTTTCTCTACCTATTCTGCAACAAACTGTTCTTAAAGACGTTTATTCCTCTAGCCACATGCTAATCAAGAAAAACATTAGCAGATATGGTTTTATAACATTTGCTGGTAGGATCAAGCGAAATAAATGAATACAGTACGTTAAAGCGCTAGTTAAATATTTTAACTGTTCGTCGCTATGTGATGGCTTGAAATTTCGTTCTATTTCCGATGAAAAAAGGAGACTAATGACAAATTCTCATTTCAGAGAAGTAGACATTCTTATTGGGGCATTTGAACCAAACATAAGAAATATTTCGGAAATTGTTAGTTATGATAATTGTATTAGACATTAATGGTGTATTTTAACGTGATATACATTTTTTGTTTAGTAAGAGTTTGTGTATCCCTTAACAGTTATGCAAAAGTCATCCAGAACGAAGAGAGCTTCAGAAGTTGTTTCCAGAAAATTAAAATCATACATTTCTTCTTGTGTAAATATCTTTAATGTATAGAATTTTAATCAAAATTGTTAGACCCGTTTTTGAATGAATGGAAATATTTGAAAAATATTCTGTTTGAATTATAGTTTGGAGTGGGAGGGATTTTCTTGAAAATCACCATATCGCAGTAAGGTCTTGAACTTTTTTGAGTTAAATTGTTCACAGGCGTACACACGTACATCAAGGACCTTTTATTCTAAAATTCTTTTTTTGGATTCGGGAGACCCCTAAGCAAAACATTCAATGAAATCTCTGTATAGAATTTTTGGATGGACTGTGCCTGTGGTAGGGAAAGTAAAAAGAATTCTGTGTGCTTATAATTTGTCAATGGAACTATAGTCTACGGGATATATGAATTAAAAGGTCCCCCGGGCTCTGGTTTTTAAGCAATAATAGGGAACTTCTTTTCAGATTTACCCTCGTTTAATTTGTGCTCCGGTCTGTAAGACCGGTTCTCAAGTTCAAGTTTTCAGTTGTTCATTTAACAACCAGTCACCGTGCTTCAGTGTTCAGCATGTTATCAGTTATCGCATATTTCGTAAAATTTCACACTTAAAGTATTCTCTTAGAGGAGTTTAACTAGGCATGTAAATATAATGATGTTGGTGATATTAATGGTAATAATACATTTCTTGTTAGTTTATTTTTCACCAAGAAAACCTTTCTTTAAATAAATGTAGAGTGAAAGAGTAGGGATACAAAATATATTGTCCTACTTTCAGTTTCGACAAACTTTTAATGAGTTCATAATTCGTTTACCTATATATGCCCAGGTAGTGCAAGGTCTGTGATTGGTACCCAAGAGTAAAATGAATAAGAATTGCAGCAAAGATCAGTAGGATGTACTTAATTATAATGGATCTTCTATGATAGAAAAGTATACGAAAGAAAAAATCTGATGTGGGTCTTTCACACGACTTTCTCTACACCTTTGGATCAACTTATTCTTAAAAGCTTTTTCTTCTGCTTATTTTATGTTAAGCAAGATAAATCTAGTACAAATAGTCTTATAGTCTTATAAGCAGAAAGGAAATAAAGGAATACGCTAGGCTAAAGCAATAGTGAAAAATATTTTACAACCTGGTTGCTGAATGATTGAAATTTGTATAGGCAGGAGTTGACAGATTCCTGTATGAGAAAACTTTTAATATTTTAAAATTGAAACCCAATAACAAAGAATATTTCGTAAATGGCTTACTTTACAAAAAATGTATATGATATTTGTGTGCTTTAATGAGTACTGCCTTTTTTGTATTGTAACTTTTTGTCTATCTCTTATAGTTTTCCGGCTATGCAAAATTCATTCAGAATAAAGCGAACTTCAGAGGCTATCCCCATGAAATTTTAGATGTACATTTTGTATGTCGTATAAATATTTTTAATATACCTATTTTAATCAAAGTCGTTAGAGCCATTTTTGAGAGAATACAAATGTTCGAATTTTTTTTTTCCGGGTAGTTAGGGTTGAGGGAATATCCTTGGAAGTTATCTGTATCATTCTGAAGTTGCTGAACTCAGTTTGGTATTTAAAAGAGTTTTCGTATTGGAGTTATCGTGTTCACGCACATACACCCTTTGACCTTTTTGTAAAAAATCTTTTTTTTTACTCAGAGGTCCACAAAACATGTATTTCCGGTGAAATATCGACATTGGATTTTTTGGTGGAGTACAATAACTTCTCTACCTACTATGTGCATTGTACATAGTACTTGGTAGAGAAAATAAACAGGGTAGTGTCTTTTTCCAAAAATGTGTTAGTTTCAAAGGATCGCAACATAAGATTTCGAAGTTATTCAAGACGAATAAACTGCTCCAATCTTTACATCCTCAGAAAAAGGATAAACTGCGCAGTTTTCTCGCGTGTACAACTTGAGTTTGCCTTCGAAAGAATATTGAAGTTAGAAAGAATCTGAATGACAGTGGATTTGCTTTAGATGATGGAAGGGGATTTATGACATTGGCGAAGTTAACAGACGTAATCATGGAAGCTCTCACTTCATGGAAAAGCGACAGAAGCGAGATTAACAAAAAATGGAAATGAACATAGCTACAGCCAGAATCCAGACACGTTCTGAATGGTAAAGGAATTCGAATTAGTGCCAGGTATTTCAAATTCTTTCGTATTCACTCCTCTGCGTTTTCATGCAGGTTTTAAAATATTACTTTATATCCAGCTGTTATCTATCCGGCTCATTTTCATTAAGTTTTTAGTAAGGAAGTGTTGCTTGATAGTTATAAGCGCTGTGCAAATACAGTCTAATAGTAGGGTTGCCACTTTACTGCCTCCGGATTTGCAGGAATTTTAATTGAGGTTGTCTCTCCTAGAGAAACTGCCTTCACTTAGTTATCGAACCTTCTCTGTCTGTCTTCACCTATCTTCCAACATACAGGTCTGCAAGAAATAAAATACTAAAAATGAAGTTTTACAAAGTAATGGGCGTGCTTTTCTTTATGGGTATGAAACATGGACGATGACAAACTCTGACAGAAATAAGATGCAGACTGCCGAAATGAGATTTTTTTCAGCAAAAGGGAAAAGCTAGAACTAAATTCTTTAGAAGAAACAATAATAAACTATAGAAATGGATGGAGACTGCACATTGACAGAGTTCGGAAAGAGAGATAATCTGACTTCCCACGAAGAGGCCTATAGGAAAAAGACTTCCGTGAAGATCAAGAAAACGATGGCCAGACATGTTTTGAACCTGGAAGAGGCAGCATTTTCTAATTCCTGAAGTGCAGAAGAAAAACAGCATTTTGAATTAATTGTTTTCAGATGGAAGTTACTGCCAGCTGGATTACTTTTCTGATCGCGGAAAGACGTCCATATCGTCAATTAAGTTCAACGTATTCAAATATTTTAGCTCATATTATAAACTGTGTTGAAACTCTGACTTTACACATCCATTTACTGCCTGATTTATCTAGCTTGTATCAACAGAAAGGTTTTCTATGATATTTGCGAGTATGCAACAAACATTTGGTGAATTAACCCATTAGTACTCTCCATTGTTTTCCGGCAATGCGTTGCCCATCCATTCTCTCCCTCAACAATAGAATTATATCATTGCTGACATCCAAGTTCCATCAAGAAGGGTGTGGCTTTCAGAAGAGAATAGAGTAAAGCCGTCTTTTGTATTATGGGCAATAAACAGCCTTACCTGACTTGGAAGCATCGAGTATATTCAGGATACGAACGTTTTCTTCTTTTCCCATGCTAGCTTCCAGATAAATCCTGAGAGAGTTAAGGGTTCAGATAGTATTTTTTTTATTGTTTCACGATAACAATAATAAACATAAAAATATATCATTAAATTATGCTTATATAAATCATTATAAAACAGACTTACACTGTGTTGGATATCGAGCTTGATTTTTTAATTTATGCCAACATATTAAAGTAGAAACCTCTGCAGTTACATTTATTCACATTGTTAGAATAAGAAGAAAAAAACTAACAATAACATGCCGACGTAATAAAATAAAAGCGTTAAAATTGGCAGTTAGAGAGTTGTGTTTGTTCCAAATTCCAAGTATCTATTTATATCCTGATAAAGGAGTGAAGTTGTTAGACACATTGGTGTCATCTAAACTCAGGTTGTGGCAAAGAGACCAGTTTGTTTTATCTGCAGTCATCATTTGTTACCAATTAAAAAAACTAATCGAATTTGCATTCCTGTAAAGCATTGCTATCAAATTGGCTCATATTAAAACCATTGGAGCCCACTCCTGAATGGTTTAGCAACGAGTATTCAAGTAAAAATTCACTTTGTTTTAATCATTTTTGTGGCCTACAATAAATATATGTAATTTTATCATGCTTTCATTCTGGACTTGCATGCTTTTTGTTTATAATTTTGCATTTATATAAGTAAACAGGAACGCTTATATAATTTGCAAATAATAACATATCTCTAACACTAACGAAGGCATACGAAATAATTAAAATAATGGTGTGCTAGAGGAAATGAAAGAATACGAATATGTAAAGGATTACATGGTCGTCTCCTTAGCGCAGTGGTAGCGCTGCTGCTTACCAAGCGGGACACCTAGGTTCGATCCCCAGTACCGTCGTGGGGATTTTCCCCCCGCTGGGAGACCTGGCCCGGGGTGTATTCAGCTCAGCTCAGATGGAGAAGTAACGGCTCCAGGTCATGAGGACCGCATTAACCGGCAGGGGGACTCGAGGCGTCTCACCCTCCAATACTGCACCACATCCATAACGTCTGTAGTGGACCGAGATGGGGGACGCAGCCCCCGGGCGGTAGGCCAAGGTTCCCCATGAGCTGTCGTGCCATGGAGTTAAGTTAAAGGATTACACAGAACGGGAG
Organism: Hymenopus coronatus; assembly: GCA_030762935.1. Classification (NCBI taxonomy): domain Eukaryota; kingdom Metazoa; phylum Arthropoda; class Insecta; order Mantodea; family Hymenopodidae; genus Hymenopus; species Hymenopus coronatus. The sequence continues at coordinate 29,652,439 of CM060890.1, read as the reverse complement.
AAGTGGTAGTATCGAGGCACCCCAGAGTAATATATCAGCATAAGTAAAGAAATAAGACATCAGAGAAGATATTTTGAGTCTAAAACAATTACACACTGTCAGTATCAGGATAAGCAAAGTAATAGGATATTAGAGAAGAACTAAACTAGAATTTTTAAATCAAGCAACCGGTGTAAGATAAGAAAAGAAATATATCAGAGAATTACTGGATATGTTAAATAGAAAACAATAACTCACTACTTAGATTAATAATTAGAATATCAGAGAATAACTTGCAATAACAATATAAATTACCCATAACAATATAAATCAATATTAATTCATTCATTAATACTTCGAAAACACACGAAAAGTAATTATAATTGATTGTTTTGGCATAAAAAGTAAGAAACTGTACATTAGCAAGAAATGCAACGTGAAGCCATCACCACCAATATAATTCTGAGTTGGATGCTTCACAAACATGCTATAGAGCAATGATGCTATAAGAATGGTGAATACATTTATGCTCATGCACCAAAGATAAAAGTATAATTTTCCAATATCTTTGTGATTTGTTGAGAATAATCAATATTAATTTTATACTTCTCTTACCATTTACTACTTATGATTATTAATCTAATTTACAAGGTATAGTCATCTGGATAATCTGAATATCCTTGAGGTATTCTTCTAGTTAGGTACACATAAAACAAAAATTAAATCCCAATTTGACAATAAAAATCAAATAATGAATAACTTCTAATTAAAAACTATAATATATGTCCCTTACATCATTGCAGGTAAAACACAACATGGCAAAAATATAAGTAATTGATGATAAAGCATAACATTACAACAAATATAGACTATAAAAGGAACAGCAAAGAAACATATGAATATTAGTTTGCGTGATTAAATCTGCAACACCGAAATGGTAAAATGTGTAAATCAAATAATATAAAGAATATTGCTTCTCAAAAGGCATATGTCAGAATTATAAAATATCTAATGTATGTATACTGAAAATGGTTTATAATCTGCTCTGTGTTTAATTAATGTTAATATGATATTTAAAACGTTTTGATCGTCACGGCGACGAGGAAAGCACAATAAACGTGCGTTTTAATGACATATAAAAATGTTTTGTACTTTCAGATATAGAGCGTCTAAAAGGAAAAAGTTGTGGATGTTCTAAAGGATCTCGCTAATCGAGGTCACAAAATACTGAGATATTGTACAGTAATATTGTGGTATTGTAATCCAGGAGACATTGAATATGGTTACATTTCATTTTACTTACTAATGTGTTATGTGAAACTACTGCAAATAAAATCTTCGCGTCAGACATCAAACATTAAGGAGAATAAAACAGTTCACATGATTTTTAAAATTAAGTACTACTTCTCTTCTTTTATCCGGATTCCTAGATACTAAGGAAGGGAACAAGAAAAATCGTAGACACCTAACAGAAGCAAATAACATTATTTTGCTTTCCTTAGAACATCCAGGCCATGCATAAAATAAAATACAGTTTATATAAAATGTGTAATACAACTACAACATTCAAATTTGCCAACATGCAGAATTAAAATCAAACTGTGGAACGGTTATATCCAAATCAATGCCGTTAGGGGGCGGAGCAATTTCCACAAAACTGTTGTTCACCAACAACATCAAATGGCAACATCTCTCCGTTACACATTTCACCACAACTTGGGGCTTTTACGCCCATGTTGGGGGGCGGAGGAGGAGAAGAATGAAGAAGAGCTACAGAAAAATCTGATATGCTGCATTCACATCACTTTCTCTACATCGCTGTAACAAATTATTGTCAGAAAGCTTATTCTTCTATTTACTTCATATTAATCGAGATAAACAAACATGGTTTTATTACTTAGTTCCTTATAGGTAGAAGGGAAATAAGGAAATACACTAGGCTAAACCCACAGTCAAATGCTTTAAAATGTGGTTGCTATGGGATTGAAATCCAATTCTGTGCGTGACCAGGTGTTTACAAGTTCAGTGTGAGGAAAGTATAGGTATTTAAAGCTGAAATAAATAATAAGGGATATCTTAAAAATGGTCAACTCTATTAAAACATTGCACATAACATAAATTGTGTGTTTTAACAAACTCTACATTTTTTGTGCAACTTTTGTCTATCTCTTATAATAAATTCTGCAAAATTTCATCAGAACAAAGATGTCTTAAGAGGCTATTCCCAGAAAATTCAAGATATACATTTATTTGTCATGTAACTATATTTGATATAGGATATTTTAATAAAAATCGTTACAGCCATTTTTCAGAAAATCAATATTTTCAAATATTTTGCCATGTAAAGGGTGGCTGGTGTTGGGGGAATTTTCTTGAAAATCTTCGTGTCACATCCTTGGAAGATTACCAAGTTTGGTATTTAACTGACTTTTCGTTTTTGAGTTATGCTGTCCACATACATGCTTTTTTTTCTAGAAATGTTTTTTTTATTCAGGGGGTCCCAAAACATGTATTTCCGGTGAAATCTCGATATCGAATTCAAGGGTGGACTGCAATACCGTCTTTATACACTATGTACATAGTACGTGTAGAGAAAGTAAAAATTGCATATAACATAAATTGTGTGTTTTAACGAGCTCTACATTTTTTGCAGTCTTTGTCTATCTCTTACAGTTTACCAGTTATACTAAATTCCGCAAAATTTTATCAGAGTAAAAATGTCTTCAGAGGCTATTTCCAGAAAATTCAAGATATACATTTAATTGTCATGCAAATATATTTAATATACGAAATTTTAATAAAAAATCTTTACAATCATTTTTCAAAATATCAAAATTTTCAAATATTTTTCCATGTAAAGGGTAGTTGAGGGCGGGGGAATTTTCTTGCAAATCTTTTTGTCACATCCTTGGAAGATACTGAACTTAAATACGAGGTTCGGTATTTAACTGACTTTTCGTTTTTGAGCTATGTTGTCCACACACACACATACACACACGGCCTTTTTTTTTTTCTAGAAATGCTTTTTTTTATTCAGGGGTTCCCAAAACATGTATTTTCGGTGAAATCTCAATATCGATACTTTCTCTATACACTATGTACATAATACGTGTAGAGAAAGTAAAAAGAGGAAGAACAGAGGGAGGAAGAGGAAGAAGAACTGTTGCTATAACTAAAAATAAAATTCAGTTATTATCAGCTATCACTTATTTAGGTATTGATCTAGTACAATGAGTGTGAGGTGGATTTGCTGTAGATAGTGCAAGCTTAAATCGATTCTTTACATTTCATTTTGTTGTGTAAGAAGAAAAGACAAAAGCAAGACGAAGAAACGACTGTGATGTCTGGTAACCATTTAACGTAAACTTTAGAGAATAGGCTGTTCAAGGTTAAAAGGTGAGGCAAAGGACAGCAGAATAACTGATCAGTTTAGAAAATGTTGGAAGTTCCCTTAGGTACATGTTAAGGAAATAGTTCGTTTGGGTCGGTCAAGTTACCTGTACCTGATCAAACACAGTGCATTTTGGACAGAGGTCGATATATCGTTTGGTGCTAAGGCTAAGTTGGTACATACAGCTTTGCGACAATGTTTTGTTAGGTCGGTTGGATAGGATGTACGTGACAAAGACGGCAGAATGAGAATAAAACGGAAACGTGCTTTAACAGATAAAGATGATTCAAAGAGCTTCATTTTAACAAAAACGGAGATATTTGTGTATTGTGTATGACCAAGTTTACTTTCTCGTCCAGTATGTATGTTATACATAAATAGGTAGAGAAGGTACTTTATTCCACCTAAAGATTTGATACCGAGATTTCACCGAAAATATGTTCAGATACTCCCGAATAAAAAAAAAGTAATAAAAAAAAGGTAAAATGGGCCATGTGTGTATATATTTGTGTGTGTGTGAGTGTGTGTGTGTGTGTGAATAGCATACCTCATAAACGTAAAGTCAATTAAATACCAACTTTTAAGTTCAGCATTTCCCACTGATGCGACATGCAGATTTTCAAGAAAAGCTCCTAAGCTCCTACCTTTACATGGCATATTTTTTGAAAAGTTTTATTTTCTTAACAATGGCTATAACGCTTTTTTTATTAAAATACTATATTTAAAAATATTTTATGACAAAAGTAATGTAATCTATTGAATGTTCTGGGAATAGTCTCTGCAGACCTCTTCATTCTCTATGAGTTTTTTATAACTAGTAAACCGTAAGAGTTACGTCACAAAAAATGTAGACTCGTTAAAACCCACAATTTACGTAATATATATTTTTATAGAGTTAACTATTTGATTATTAAGCTTTCAATAATAAAAAAAAAAAAGAAAGAAATTAACGCTTTCTCCAACGGAATAGCGTCATTCGCTTATTACTTCTTCTTCTTCTTCTTCTTCTTCTTCTTCTTCTTCTGTGTTTTTTTAATTCTTGGCCATGTTTCACTCCTCTACTTCTAAAATACTTAGCCCTCAACATTGGGGTACGCTTTGCGACTTAAGGGCCTCAACATAGGGGCACACTTTGCGGCTTATGGGTTTCAACACATAAATGTGACAATATTTGTTAGTTATCTGCGGTTTTGAATGACAATAGCAATAGTAAGAAAGTGCATCTACAGACAACATCAGCAAACTTGTTTCCGCTCGCAACTATAAGCTATTTTACTTCAATGTTTTAATCTTCAGCGATAACGGAATGAGACAGAGAAGGAGAGAGAAACATATCGCAATGCATAGAAATAGAAAAGAGAAGTGTAGTTATTTGATGACAAGTGTGGTGGACTCATACGTTGGTCGTCATATGCGATGAGCTCAGACGTTGAGTGCCCTGTGCGGTGGCCTTATCCCCACATTCAAAACACTAGATGCTGCGTTCTCGGCTTCGAGCCCAGATTGATGACGTTGGCAAGATTCACTCCAATACCTATGAGTAGACCCACGTACCTGGTGATGTGAACCTACTACCGGTGAATTTTGCCTCGGCTTTACCCAGCCTGCACGACGATTGACTCTCTCGGGGTGGTGCAGCTAATGGGACTAGTTCAGGGAGTGATCTTATAATAATGAAGACTTGCGTAACCTCCTAGAGTTTCTTACTAGGAGATGAGATAAGCATTTTGCTTTACAATTTTGCTAACTTAAACACTTGTTAGGAACTCTAATACTTGGCTAATCACACGTAATTATATTTACTTCTTCTTTGATTCTGCTTTATACAATATAATTTAACAGACGTCATTGACTTTAAATACACTTAGAGCGCTGGAAACTACTAAGTTTTCGTAACAAGTTACCGTGCTTAACTTTGTGCGAAGAAGTGAAGTTCAGCCCGACAATCGACAGCATGACAGCATTACAATTAACAGACGGCGACAAACAGCAGATAGCAGCTGCAGATAGACGACATCAACAGCCCCGATGTGCCTTCTTGAGCTCTTTATGTACTAAAAATACCGTAATGGCGGCTTCTTTCTGATTGGACAGAAAGGCCGCGCAATTGGCGTGAATATTACCCAAAAGTCAGTTTTCTCAGTCAGGGTGCACTGCAGCCCTCACGTGACACGTTTTGTACAATGGAAAATTACTGTCTTCCGAATTTTAAGGTTTACCTCCGTCGTAACCCAGTTGTACGTGACTGGACAAAAGAAACCTTTCTAACAAAGCCTTCACCATTCTCCTATCTTGGCGTCAGATTTGTTTTCTGCTCTAGCTGAATTTAATCTGTTAAATACATACGTTAATAAGTATTTGTAATCTTTAATTATACATGCTAAATAATTAATATCTAACAATAGTTTTTATAGAGAAGCTAATTAACGGTTATTTATTTTGTTTGAAAATTATCGTTAACTTCATAGTAGTAGTAGTAGTAGTAGTAGTAGTAGTAGTAGTAGTAGTAGTAGTAGTAGTAGTAGTAGTAGTAGTAGTAGTAGTAGTAGCAGCAGCAGCAGCAGCAGCAGTAGTAGTAGTAGTAGTAGTAGTAGTAGTAGTAGTAGTAGTAGGGCTTAGTGTTCTTTCGACGTTGAGTAAAACGTTATTAATTATAAACTATTACATTTCCTTTGATGTATGGAAAAATGTAATTATAATGAAACACGACACAATGAGGTTTATAGCAACATAAAATGAACTGCTGTATCGTCGCTGATCTTCACCATCTCCATTTTTAATCGCTGTTACACTTCATTTATCTTCTTTTGGCGTTGACACTGTTCCGTTATGTGTGTATAAGAGAGGGAGAGAGAGAGAGAGGGGGGGGCAGCTAGCGTGTTATAATGGTAATAGCGGATGGGTGGAACACTGCTCGTTGTTGAAAGTAGCAGTGTTTTATTCAATAGAATGTATTCATAGCACTGCCTATAGAAACACGGTCTATATCATAGCCTGCTTTGTATCTCTAAAAACGCAGATATGGAGACACAATCATTTTGACCAAGTTTTAATTTATATTATCTTATATTAAGAATTAAGAGTCATTGATGGACTTTTGGCAGTATTTGGATATAGCTAACTGTTTCATGTTTATGATAATAATATTTGATGAATTCTCAAAAGAGCTTCAAGCGATATATTGGCGTACCAAGGATTGGACCGGTAGGAGAGTTATATTTCCACAGCCGTCGCGTAGGAGCACGTTTACTGTCTTGCCTTAAAGGTTGCTGCCCCCCGACGCCACTAATATGTAAAAGTATCATAAATATGTTCGTTGCATAAAATAACTATAGACTTGTCTAAGCTAAGGTAATGAAAACCTATACACCGCAACTTATTTAGTGTGTGTTCAATGGTTGGTAACAATATTTTTCAGATATATTAAAACGTGTTTAGGTTTGAATTTACTGTTTGTAAAAGGAGGTCATAGTGTGAGGAATCATATCGAAAGGAAGTTTGCAGATATGATGCAAAAGGATCCAGATAGGCTAAGAATGTGCTAGAAAAACAATTTCTTACAAGCTTTTGGTAAGCGTAATTTTTACCACTTCGATGCATTTTTTTTGCTTCTTTTTACTAAAGTTGTGTAACTTTTTAGAAAGTTATCCCTAAAATTCTTGACAAAATAAAGGTTTAGTGAAACAATCCTATTTCAATATAAAAGTTAAACATTCACAAATTGCCTTGTTGAAATAGTAAAACGTCTGATGTGTTCCATTCACATGCCTTTCTCTACTTCTGTGTAACAAATTGTTGTTAATAAACTTATTCTTTTATTTCTTCATGCGAATCGAGAAAAAATTAGCAGAAATAGTCTCATTACTTGCTTCCTTGTAAGTAGAAGCGAAATATGGGATAATCATAGGTTAAAGTGAAGTCAAAAGCTGGTTACTAGGGTACTGAAGTTCCTTTGTTTGTTTGGACACAAGTTGACAAATTCCTGTATGAGAAAAGTAAAAGTTTTTTAAACCTGAAACCAAAAACAAGGAATATCTAAAAAACAATCAACTCCTCGAAAAATAATATATAACATAAATTTTAATGTGCTCTACATTTTTTGTGTGGCAAGTTTTTGTCCATTTCTTACGGTTTAGCAGCTATGCAAAATTTCGTAGAATTCATCCAGAATAAAGTAGTCTTCCGAGGTATTCCCAGAAAATTCAAGATATACATATTATTTGTCAGGTAAATATTTTTAATATACGATATTTTAATCAAAATCGTTAGAGCCATTTTTGAGAAAATCAAAATTTTCGAAAAATGTTCCATGTAAAGGATAGTTGGGGATGGGGGGATTTTCTTGAAAATCTTCGTGTCGCATCCTTGGAAGATGCCAAACCTAAATACCAAGTTTAGTATTTAACGGTCCTTTCATTTTTGAGCTATGCTGTCCACAGACACACAGACGTACACACACGGACCTTTTTCCAAAAATGCTTTTTTTGGATTCAGGTGCCCCAAAACATGTATTTTCGTTGAAATCTCGGTATCGAATTTTTGGGTGCATTACAATACCATCTCTATACACTATGTATATAGTACGTGTAGAGAAAGTAAAAATTCACCTATGTACACACACATATTCAGCTGGTTTCTATGGGCCGTGCATGCTAAAGTGTCTAGCTTTGGAGGTTTGAGGCGCAGGGGATCGCGGGTTCGAGTCACATCTTGGGCATGAGTGATTGTGGTCTGTTTCTGTATTTAAGTTCTATCTAAGTCATTCTCTCTACCCTGATAGCCAATTAGGTCACGCCTGAAGACCACTATTTAAGTAAAACTAGAACTATATTCTGTAAAAATATATAAACAGTGATAATTTAGGAAAGGTCCATAAAATTTGTCAAATTTAACGTTCCTAAGATAGCAGGTTTGGCTCCCATTTTTGCCTTTGTTACTATTGGGTTTATATTGACAATACAGAATCCTTATACCTCTTCAGCTACCATGGATATTAAAGCGTCAGTCATCACGTGCACCTAAGGGGGAACAACCATAAATTAACCTTAGCCAGGAGCCAACCAGCCTGCAAGAGTGCTATCAGCAAACGCGGGCCGCTAAACTGTGCCATTTCATTATTCTTTACGACTACTAACTAATGTACTGTTCTAATTACAACATAGGTTTACTTTTTCTACACGTACTATGTACATAGTGTATAGAGAAGGTACTGTATTCCACCCAAAAATTCGATACCGAAATTTCAAAGGAAATACATGTTTTGGGACTTCCTGAATAAAAAAAAAACAAAAAAAAAACATTTTTACAAAAAGGTCCGCGCGCGTGTGTGTGTGTGTGTGTGTGTCTGTAGACAGACAGCATAGCTCAAAAACGAAAAGGCCGTTGAATACCAAACTTGGTATTTAAGTTTGGTATCTTCCAAGAAGGCGATACGAGGATTTTCAAGAAAATCCCTCCACCCCAACTACCCTTTACATGGAAAAATTTTGATTTTCTCAATCAATCTAACGATTTTGATTAAAATCTCTTATATTAAAAATATTTACATACCAAATAAAATGTATACCTTGAATTTTCTGGGAATAGCCTCTGAATACTTCTTTATTCTGGATGAATTTTACGGAAGTTTGTATAACTGCTAAATCGTAAAAGATAGACAAAAACTTACCACACAAAAAGTGTAGAGCATGCTAAAACACACAGTTTGTGTTATATTCGTTTTTTTTGTTTTGTTTTTTTGTTTTTCGTTGAGTTGATAATTTTTTAGATATTCCTTGTTGTTGGTTTCAGCTTTGAAAAACTTGTACTTTTCTCATACAGGAATTTGTCAACTCCTGTCCATAAAGACAATGGAACTTCAGTGACATAGCAACCAGCTTTTGACTATCACTTTAACCTATGGTACTCCCTTACTTTCCTTCTACTTACAAGGAGGCAAGTAATAAGACTATTTCTGCTAATTTTTTCTCGACCAGCATGAAGTAAATAGAAGCATTAGCTTTTTAACAATAATTTGTAGCAGAGATGTAGAAAAAGTTATGTGAATGGATCACATCAGATTATTTTGTCTCCTATTTGTCCATGAAACAGCATTCTGGAAAGTTAATGCGTAAATTCGTAGATACGCTGCGTAGCTCAAGCACTAATAAGTGTTCATGACCAGTTCTATACTCACCTGGAGTGCACCAAGAATCTGTCTCACAGCCTCTGCTGCGTCATGCTCTGTATATTGACCACGTTCTACGATTCTTTCGAAGAGTTCTCCACCCGTTACCAGCTCCAAGACAAGCTGAATCTCTGTGCGTGTTTCGAACACTTCCCTCAGTTGTATCTAAAACAATATAAAGCATTAAACTGCTGATATAAATAAATAAATATACAATACATGTAATTAAAATATAGCAGAAACTGTTCTGTTCATTGTAAATAACTATTACTAAAGATTATAACCAAACACAGTGAGTTTGTTTGTAGCTTTTTTACTTTCTCTAACCTGCAAGTAGAACGTACATAGTGGATAGAGAACATATTGTATTCCACCCAAAAATTCGATACCGAGATTTCCCCACAAAAATATATTTGGAGGTCTCCTGAGTCCAAAAATTGTATAGAAAAAGGACCATGTGTGTCTGTGTGCGTAGCTCAAGATGAAAGGTCGGTTAAATACCAAACGTCCACCATTATTTCTGTCAATTCAGCTACGGTAATTCTATTTCCTAAGCCGGCATCTTCTCCCTTCGTCTTCATTCTTCATCTCATTTCTTCCTTTCCCACTTATCTTTATTACTTTAAATTAAATTTTTAAATCTTTATTACTCGAAAAGTCTCCTAAATTTCAATATTATAATTAAATTCATCCTTTAATATATCTTGTAAATGTTGATTTAAATTATCTTCCTCCAGTCTTCTGTTTTCTATTCTATTAAAAATTCTTTGAGATCTTATTTTTACTGCTCTAATTATTAATGGTATATTCTTTCGTATTTGTTTTTCCATTTTTCACCCATGCTCTTTTACTCAGATGTTAGTCAAGATTTGTAGGTATTTAATTAAATCTGGATTTCTCAAAATTGTATGTACATAATATCCTCTTAGCTTATATCTTTCTGCGAGTAAATTGTGTTTATATCTATTACATTAAAAATTGTATGTTCAGGTGTATCTTGCATGTTACAGTAATCACAAACATTCTCGGATATATTTATTTTTTCCAGTACGTTTTGTTCGGTTCATGTCCTGTAATATAGTTAATAAGGCCTTTGGTGGCTTGTATGTGGTTTAATATTAATCTGTCATGTAGATTATTAAAATTTATTATACACTCTTCTTCCTAAATGCATTTCTTCCCATTCTTGTTGACATTTATTTTTCAACTTACATTTAATATGAGATATTGCATCTAATCTCCAACTAAATTCCTTACTAAATCAAAATTTCATTTCTTTAATAAAAATATTGCACCCTTAAGCTTAATCAAATAGTCTATGGCCCAAATACCGTAGTAATTAAAAGTGCCATGGTGGGTGTTGTATTTACTGCACTTATAAAACGTAGTAATATTTTCCTTTATGTTCTCCTAATTAATGTTTTAATCGTCACATCACTCACTCCACTCCCCAAACACTGGCTCCGTAGGTAACTATTGATCCAAAAATATGTTGCAATGTGATGTAGTAGTTTTGAAAGAGATTTTTAAGTTTTTTTTTTAGTAATATTTCCTAATTTCATCATACGTTTTCTGATTTTGGCCTTATATACTCTGTATGATTTCTAAAACTTAACTTTTCACCTAATAAAATTTCTATGTATTTGTATTCTGTATTTATTTTTATTTTCTGATTATTAATATTTTTAAGCTTCTCTTAAATAACACGTAACATGAATTATTTGGCGCAGTGTTCAACTTTATATTTCTGCACTAATTATGTGATATCTCTGTTAGGTTTTCTGATTTTGTTTCAATCTCAAATGACTTAATATTACTCTTAACAAAACTCAGCAACGAAAACTCAGGTAACTACCACATTTCATGTTTAAATTCAATATATTCCAAGATGCGACAAGTTTTCAACGCAGCCCCCTTACCCCTAACTACATAAACGATTTTTTTTATCCTGATCATGCAAGGAGAACATGTCATCACGTACCGACGTACTCCTAAAAACATTGACTACCGCTTCAACCTATCGGATTTCCTTATTTTCTTTGTACCTCCCGGGTAATGTGTAAACAAAAGTGCATTTGTATTAATTCTTATCCTGATTAGCCTTAAGTAGGTAGAAGAATAATATTTTGCAAGAATGTTGTTGCAGAATAAGTACAGAAAGTTACATTGTAACTTTTTCTGTCAAGTTGTGTTTCATACGATTAACAGTTGTGTCAATACTCAGGTATCATAACTAAAAGTTGCAGTTCTTAGCCTGTCATCCTCAAAATTTGACGTGGCTCTAAAACTACATCTGCACTCATGAAAAATTGCTGGTTTGGGTCGAAGTTTTATTGGAAAATTATGTTATTGACGTGAATTTTTAAATTATTAAACATGAACCATTAGGTATACCTGACACAGTATTTTATTTTTAAGAGCAATATAAAAAATTGACAAACATGGATTTAGCTTTCTAAGAAATATTTTTGAATTAAAAGACTCTAAAGGTTCTTTAAAACTGATCTATAAAATAAAACTACTAGCATGTATCTCTTTAAATAGTGTTTAATATTCGCGTTAAATATTCGAGCAATTAAAAAGGACGAAAACGCGTAATGAAACCAGAAAATGTGAAGAAGATAGCAATACAAAACATCTTATATGTTCCATTCACATGACTTTCTCTACATCTCTGTAACAAATTATTATTATTAAAAAAGCTTATTCTTCTGTCTACTCCATGCTAATCGAGATGAACATTACCACAAGTGTTTTAAAACTAAAACAAATACCAAGGAATATCTAAAAAAAAAAAAAATTCTGAACTCCACGAAAGAAATTTATATAACATAAATTGTGTGTTTCGACCATGTCCACATATTTTGTGTAGTAAATTTTTGTCTATTTGTTATGGTTTACTAGTCTTGCAAAATCCAGTAATATTCATCCAGAATAAAGAGGCCTTTAGACTTTACTCCCAGAAAATTAAATATTACATTTTATTTTTCTGTAAATATATTTAATGTACGGTATTTATTCAAAATCGTCACAACCTTTTTTGAGAAAATCAACATTTTGAAAATCTTTTCCATATAAAGGGTATTTGAGGTGGGGACATTTTTTAGAAAGATGCTGAGATCAAGATACTAAAATCGAAGACCAAGTTTGGTATTTTACCAACTTTTCATTTTTGAGTTACCATGCTCACAGATACACGGAAACACACATGGACCTTTTTCTAAAAATCTGACGTGTTCCATTCACACGACTTGCTCTACATCCTTCTAACAAATTATTGTTAAATAGCTTATACTTCTATCTACTTCGTGATAATCAAGATAAACATTACTTGGTTCCTTGTAAGTAGAAGGGAAAAAATCTAACGTGTTCCATTCATATGATGTACACTAGCCGTTCAGTAAACACACCTTTTATTTAAAACATGAATCTGTTAACTACATCATGCTAATGAAAATAAATATAAGCAAAATTATTCTTATAACCAGCTTTCTTGTAAGTAGAAGGGAAATAAGAGAATGCACAGGCTAAAACGATAGTCTCACCCTTTAAAAGCAGTATCTATTTGAATCAATTGAAATTTCAATCCCTTTACTTGCCAGGAAAAATAAAAAGAGAGGAAAGATGTCTTTCCACTTGAGAAAGGTTTAAGTGGCTTAAAATTGAAACCAATAATCCGTAATATAAATGGTAAATTCAAAACAAAATACACAAGCTGTGTGTTTTAATATCTACAGTTTTTGTACGTCTCTTGACGGTTTGCCAGTTATATAAAAATTATCCAGAATGAAGAGGTCTTCAGAGGCTATTTCCCAGAAAGTTCAAGATATACATTTCGATAAGGTATTTTAATCAAAATCGTTTGAACCATTTTTGAGAAAATAAAAATGTTTCGAAAAATGTTCCATGTTAAGGGTAGTTTAGGGTGTGGGGATTTTCTTGAAAATCTTTGTGTCGTATCCTCGGCAGATACTCAACTTAGAAACCAAGTTTGGCATTTAACCGATCTGTTTTTGAGCAATGCTGTCCAAAGGAAAACACACACACACACACACACACACACACACACACACACACACACACACACACACACACACACACAGAGGCGGGCTATTTTGGATACAGGAGAGCCTAAAACATGCATTTCCGGCGAAATCTGAGTATCGAATTTTTGGGTGGAATGCAATTCCTTCTCTATATACTATGTTCATAATACGTGTAGAGAAAGTAAAAATGGTAATTTTTGCTATTTTAACTTATTTCATTCATCGCCTTAAGGAGTTAGGCTAATTGTTGCTTTCTCTGTTTATTTATTTCTTTCTCTCTCTCTTTCTCTGTCTTCATCTCTGGTTGTCTTGCATAGATCCATAGTAATCATACTTCTAGTAGTTTGATCGTAAATACAAGTTGAGGGTATTATATATGTATAAAAATACAACTAGAGGGTCTCTAAGCATCATGGCTCGACAGTTTGATGTGTTTCACTCACATGATTTTCTCTACCTATTCTTTAACAAAGTATTCTTACGAAACATTAATAAGTATTTTATCTACATCCTGCTAATCGAGTTAAACATTAGCATATCCTATGTACCAAGTAGAGAAAGTAAAAAGCGAAAAGTTGAATATATAGCAGAACAAATTTATGCTCGCAAGTTGGACGTTTTTAGGCATTCTTTAAACCAAATCAACCCTATGCATATAAACCAGCGTTATTTTTATTTTCTGAATATGTCTGAGATTTTAATTAACCCTTTCCAGCCCAATTTATTTTCAATGAAATTGCTTTTTGCAAACTGATGCCATAGGATGCATGTTTGCTTTAAAAATAATCATACACGATCTGCAATTGTCTAAACTTCTAAAACACTGAAAACACTGATCTAAATGTCAATGTCGCAGGCTAATCTAGGTTGGAATCCTCGCTACAATTTAGTGATACAAAGGCCCAGGTAAAATTAACGCTGGTTGGCGTGTCTAAGTTTTGATTGGCCCTCGGTAGCATTTTACTAGAACAAGGTTCTGTATTTCTTAGAAAAAATGTATTTTTGAAGGGATTTTATTTTCGCTTTGACCTATTCTAAGCCATATTAATGACAATAAATTTAAAGAAAACACTGAAAAATACATAATGAAAGTAGATAATAATTAAACATTAAGATTTACTCATCTCAAAAATAAAATACAGATAATGGTGTCATATGGCACCATTGGGCTGGAAAGGGTTAAAATGTAAATTTGAGATAGTGATATACAAGGTGTAACTTTTTTGATAGCCTATGAACTCCTCAATTATATTTATTAACTGAAAGAATGTTAGGGAAATACAAATCATTTTACAGAAAATAGGTAATATTCATTTAAATTCACAGCTTTTGCGAAGGAAAATATTTCATAGCATTAGGCGTTTCCGCAAAATTTCTTTCTGTATGTGTTAAGTTTTTTCAGATGTATTTTTTCGTTGCACCATCTGTGTACCGATTTTAAAATGGAAAAAAATCGACATCTTATGTAAACAGTTGGAATGTTTTTACGCAGTTTCTACACAACTAAGTCCATATTGCCTGGTATGAAACCGTTCCCAGAAAAAAAATCCCACTGATCGTGATTAATCGACAGGAAAACTACTATACACTCAACCACCTACAGACACTCACACCTACACCTACACATCGAGACGGAAAATCCAGATCACCAAAGCTCTTGATCGGAAGGTCAACAATTAATTCTCGACTGAACCACCCTCACTGATATATTTCTTTTAAGATTTTCCTAATAACTGGCAAATGACGGGAAGGTTCATAAACTTAGGCCTGGAACGGTTCTTTCAAGTTTCCATTTTATGTATATTTAGTTTCCATCATCTGTGGTACGTTTGTATTAAGAACGGGCGTTAAATACTACTAAACACAATCTCTCTTTCTCTCCCTCCCTCTCTCTCTCTCTCACACACACACATGCAACTTCACCTACCCGTTAGGTAGATGTTAAAGATGGCATAGACTTCTGAAATAAAAGTCCGCAGTTCCAATCTCTCTAGGACTGACCTCCTTGATTGAGGTGTTTTTAATTTCTCTAGACCAGTATGTACAAAAAATAAATAAACAAAATAAAATAATAAATAAAATAAAATATGTAATACAACAATATTGACAAATTTATAATTTATTTCCCTTTTTAAATTCCTGTCATACATCATTATTTTACATATACTACTTATATAGATATTAATAACTAAAACTTAATTAATACAAAAGGAAACAAACTAACATAAAATAAAGCAAGTAAAGTAGATTCCAATCATAAAACAAATTTCATTCACACTAAATCACCTATTATTAATTACTGGTATCCCCAGTAACACAGTTAACTAGCGGCCAGTTATTTGCCTATAAAACTATGCTGTAAATTATTAAATGGAATCTATGAGTATAAAAATATACTGCAAAGTATATAATACGTGTTTAATCTATATATATATGTATATATATTATTAGAATTAATAAAGAATATTGGAATACACATCTTATGTATTTATTATTCTGACCCTTTATATTTTATTTGCCTATAAAACTATGCTGTAAATTATTTACAAAACTGGTCCTACACTACTGGCATCCAGCAGAATGTGCACTAGTAACCAGCACCATTTATTTAATTTATATTTTCCCAATAATTACTAGACATTGTAGCGAGTATAGCTATATGCATCTGACTGCATTTATTATTTTAATATCCCTTAATCCTGTTCTTATACTTATTCATAAAACACTTAATGAAATTTGGCCCTTCATTTACTTTGCACAGCTATAATTAGAATATATTACTCTTTTTGACATTAATTAACTACTTATATTATTATTCTATTATTACCTTAATACAATATCTGTGCATTATATTTAATTTTCTATACTTATTCACTTCAATATACCCTTAATTATTTATTTCTCTATTACAAGTGTTTTAATGCACTTTCACTTTCCATTTATTGCCATTAGAATATGTTTCACTTTCTTTGGCTAATATACATATTAATAAGTATAAACGTTTACACCATTATTTTACTATGCCCACTCTATATTACTTTTAAAGTCGCGATATGATTACTTTGTAAGTTAAAGCGACATAAAATAAATAAATTAAAAAAAAATACTTTTAACACTTCACTAACACTTCCCCCTCAACCTGTCTCTCATTTTGGTCACCTCCAGAAGGCCATCATACTCCTCCATTTCCTGCTCTACACTGGCATATTCTTTTACGCCTCCCTCTACTCCCTCATCTTCCAGTAATCTCCATTTAAAATCAACTTACATTACTTACTTTTCTCTTCTCAGTATTCTCCTTCTCCATTCAGTTCATAGTTGTTTTCCTAATAAATTGCAATAGTATCTACTTATATTTCTGTATTAAAGTTTTCTTATTCTTCTATCTGTTTTTCATCGCCTGCGGCCTATTCATCTGGCGTTGTTTGTTGTATAGTATGGTTATCCGTTGGTGTGTCAGTCATTAAGTTTAAGGTAAATTGATTTAGAATTTTATCGGATCTTCTTAATTTTTCGTTGCCAGCTAGTGCATAAGTTGGTATTTCCACTAGTTCGATTCTCTCTTCTAAGGAGTTTTACTAATTATATTCACTAATTTCTCTATATGAAAATATAAGTCTTTGTTTCTTAATATATCCGTTATTTTGTGTCCAATTAAGAAAATCCTCCCACTCCAAACTACCCTTTATATTGAAACATTTTCGGTAAATTTTATTTTCTCAAAAATCACTGTAACAATTTTGATTAAAATATCGTATGTTAAAGATACTTTCATAACAATTAAAATGTATGTCCTAAATTTTCTGGGAATTGCCTCTGAAGACTCTTTAATCTGGATGAATTCTTCTGAATTTTGCATAACTGGTAAACGTAAGAGATAGACAAGCACTTACTACACAAAATATAGATCACGTTAAAACATAACTTATGTCATATGCGTTTTGTTTTGTTTCTTTTGTTTTTTGGCAGAGCTGATCACTTCTGAGATTTTATTTGTTATTGGTTTCACCTTTAAAATACCTATACTTTTCAAACACATAGCAACCAGTTTTAAAAGCTTTGACTATTATTTACCCTTGTACTCCCTTATTTCCCTTTTGTTCACAAGGAGCAACGAATAAGTCAATTTTTGTTAATTTTATTGAAATAACATTAAATAAATAGAATATAAGTTTTTTAACAATAATTTGTTTTAGAGATTTAGAGAAAGTCATATACACAATAGGTTTTTCTTTCTGTTGACCTATAAATCAACCATACGCTCATTAAAAACTTTATTTAAGCACACCATATATTACATTAAGAGGAAACAAACACTGTGTGCTACCAAGAAAATTGTGATAAGTTCTTTCTTTTAACAACCTCGTACTTAAATGGAGACATGAGATCAATGAGGATGTTTTATTTTTTCATATGATGTCGTTGTAGATTAAATATTGTAATTTTGTGATATTTAGTTATTATTACTTTCTCAACATGCACTATGTACATAGTGTATAGAGAAGGTATTGCACTCCATCAAAAAAATCGATACCGATATTTCACCGGAAATATATGTTTTAGGGTCCCCTGTATCAAAAAAAAAAGAAGGTATTTTCAGAAAAAAGGTCCGTGTGTGTGTGTGTCCGTGTGTCTGTGAACACGATAACTCAAAAACGAAAAGTCAGTAAAGTACCAAACTTGGTATTTAAGTTAAGTATCTTCCAGGGATGCGACATGTAGATTTTGAGAAATATCCCCCCACCCCAAACTACCCTTTACATGGAACTTTTTCGAAATTTTGATTTTATAAAAAAGGCTCTAACGATTTTGATTAAAATATCATAAATTAAAGATATTTACCTGACAAATAATATGCATATTTTGAATGTTCTGGGAATAGCCTCTGAAGACTACTTTATTCTGGATGAATTTTACAGAATTTTGCGTAACTGCTTAACCATAAAATATGGACAGAAAGTTACTACACAAAGAATGTAGAGCACATTAAAACACACAATTTATGTTACTTACATTTTTTTCGTGGAGTTAATCGTTTTTGACATATTCCTTGTTTTGGTTTTCAACTTTAAAAAACTTATACTTTTCTCATATAGGAATTAGTCAACTCGTGTCCATACAAATAAAGGAGCTTCAGCCACATAGCAACCAGCTTTTGACTATCATTTTAACCTATGGTACTCCCTTATTTCGCTTTCACTTATAAGGAAGCAAGTAATAAGACTATTTCTGCTAATTTTTTCTCGATTAGCAAAAAGTAAATAGAAGCATAAGCTTTTTAACAATAATTTGTTGCAGAGATGTAGAGAAAATTATGTGAATGGAACACATCAGGTTTTTTTTTTAGTTTCTGGCACTATTTTCAGACTCAGCGTAAACTGCTAATAGAGTAGCTCATGTTTGAGCATAATTACGCTGTCGTGCATGCTCCCAATTGCGCCATGAAAATCTGGGTTGGCCCACAAAAGCTGATTCTCAAATTTGTGTTACAGTTTCTTCCAAATGTAGTTCTATCTGTTAAATGTCGCGAATAGGAAATAATTCACTTTTGCCATCACCTTAAAAGGTATTTCAGAACATGTATTGACAGTTATTATTTTTCTTGTTTTGATGTGGGAAACATCCCCAATGTTTCTAAACAAAATGTAATATATCCTACGTGGATGGATGATATGTGGAAATTTTCTTAATAAAATGCAATCCCACTAATCTGAACCTCGCAAATCCGAAATTCAATCAACCCCAGCACAAATCCATGACTAAAATTAATAATAAAATGTTTATTTGTAATGTAAAGAAAGGAGTTTTATTGTAAAACTGACAAATCATTGACTAAAATGAATAATAGAAAGTTTATTTATAGTGTAAAGAAAAGAGTTTTATTATAAAACTGACAAATTCATGACTAAAATGAATAATAAAAAAATATTTGTTGTTTAAAAAAAGGATCTTTATTATAAAACTGACAAACTCATCATTGAAACTAGATACATCGGAATGAAACGTTTCTTACACAAAAATGTTTACAACGACGACATGGTGGAATCGTGGCATTGTTGCAATGTATTTTAACTTGTAGTTTTGCCGCAGAAGCTTTCAGTCCCCTTCCTCCTTTTTTTTTTCCATCACTGATGATGCTTTCCCGGCACCAATTTCAATAGCCAATTTTGTGGCACTTTCACCATTGTTAAGTCGCTTAAGCACTTCCGCTTTTCTTTTCGTGTTAGAGTATAATACTGAAGCTGCTATTGAGATAATTATTATCTTTGAATATATTTATAAAAATAATTATTTTTTGTTTTTACAATGGAAATAAATTTCACCCTAAATTATTTCAATCATTATATCAAAAATAATATTAGCAACACGTATTATATTTGCAATAATCGGATGTATTAAATGTTGGATGACGTCGTTTCATTTGTTTGGCTGCGTGGTGTAATAGTACAAGCACCTGTTCGTATTAATTTATAAAGACAATTATAAATTAATTTGCGTAGAATAACCCCTAACAATATGGAAAGAAATGGAACCTCGCAACACCACTCTTCCCTACGATCGGCAATGTCCATAGCTTAGAAGAATACATTGTCGTTATGTTGCACGTGGTGATTGCAACATTGCCACTTCCTCTCACAGCTACGTTGGTACCGTGTTAATTACCGATACATCTATGCATTTGCTTGTTTTTTTTTTTTTTTTTCGTTTTTCGGATAATTTGAATGTTTTCGAATCCGAACGGACCACTCCCCCATTCGGATTAGCGGGGTACTACTGCAAGACTGTAAACATAAAATATTAGCATGGGAAATGGATATATCCTGAATTTAAACTGAAACATAAGTTCTTGTACCACTTTCTCCTATAGCGCATGGTTGCACAAATAAAAAAAGAATCAATCAGACGTTTGATTGTGAATATGTCACCACTCCTTTATCGTTTACTTTAACAATTATAACAGCGAGATTGGCTACAAAAGATGAGTTATTCGTGCTCTTACCATTTATTACTAAAATGAGTCGTTTAGCCACAAAATTATATTAAAGAATTGGATTCCAGGGTATTTATTGGAATAAAGTCGTGGCATAAGATTGGCAACTACGCACAAATGTGTGTATAGAGAGCAAGGTCAGGAATGTTGACAGTAATGTTGTGCCTCGACACCTTGTACAACATCTGATTCTGTTAGTGCTTGAGATGCGTTAAATGCATTCAGAACTATGGCAGTTTACAAATCAAAAGTATCTAGATATGCTTATGGCAAAGCTCAAACCTTTAGATTATTAGTTCTGGGGACTTTTGAAGAGTAAGGTACCATGATGAGGTTACAATTATTGATGATCTTCACATTCGTGTTTTTGCTGCAGCCCTAGAGATTGTCAGTACAAAAAGCTCTTCACGAAGATAGGGAAAATATTCGCTATGAAAATGCGTACGCCTGCATAGATTCTAATAGAGCACATTTTGAGCATTTGCTGCAAATGAATATATCACATTGTTGATGTTGCAGTTGTTGATAGTTAATACATTTCCTGTTTAGCAAAGATATATATACATACACACACTAAATGAGGTATTTCCATAATTCACATTTAAATTTGCTTCAACTTTTGTCATCAGACTAAATATCATGCGTAGCCTCTTACGCAGCTTTTTATTCAGATCTCATGAATAGGATCGGATAGTTTGAAAGAAAACCACCCCACATTGGCCGGACCGCAAACCAAAATAAAACATTTGGCTCTTAAGTTCTACTCTGTTGCCAGATTGTGCAGGTAATGATTTCAATAATGTTGAATTATCTCCATTATCTTTCAAAATAGATGAATTTGTTTTTAGACTTTATTATTCATGATATTTGGATGTCCTAGCACTTGAAATCTGCGCACTCATATCCCTAATGCCCTTACACACACACACACACACACACACACACACATATATATATATATTATTTACTGCTTATTATTTCTGTATAACCAAAAGAGCGCAATATGCATAATCATAACTGGTAAAGGTTCACCTACAAAGAAAGGAAGATCCAGGACCATTTGACTCTGCTTTCTGTAGTTATTTGACTCTCAGTCATGCAAGAGGTAAAGGCAATAAAATCTAATAATTAATATACCTAAGGCTGTTTTAGGATAGTGAAGTATTTCCTAATTTCCCATTGAATTGTTTGACCTTTACTTCAATAACCTCTCGTTAGTAAACGGACAATGAATGAAATGCAAAGCGGATTGCCTAAGTAGATAAATCCCAAGGGAATATTTTATCTACGTGTTGTGCTCTATTATATTTTCCTCTTTAGTTTTCTGTTTCATTCCATTTGCAAGTGCTGCAGGACGGTTTTAAAACCAGGGAGATACAAACATAGAGAACAAAGGTGTCGTGCCTTTTATAAAATATGTCAAGCGCGAAAAGGCAAATATATGTTAATGTTTTGCTAAACTAAACACACTGCGCGCACGCACTGAGATAATCACGTGCCAGCAAGCTAACGAGTGTTAAATAAAATAGTTTGTCAACCGCAGATGACAAAAGAAGAGAGAGAAAAGAATATACTTACCGCAATATACGGCAATTACAGAGTTTTCCTTTCAAATAAATTCGAATAAAACATTGTTTTACGGTCCAGATTAATAGCGGGTAATAATAATAATAATAATAATAATAATAATAATAATAATAATAATAATAATAATAATTAATGGATAGGCAGAGTCAGGCTGAAAAATGCAATGCCTTACCCAGGATTTGAACCAGCAATCTCCCGGTATCTGGCTGGTTCCTCCAACCTCTGAGCTAAATGCCAACATGTCGATACAGCCTAAAATTCTGACTTGCATGCCACGCCAGAAATTATTTTGACATGAGATACCACAACAGCAAATTACAATGTCGTAAGTACTTTTAAGTCCCAGGCTTCATAGTTTAAACAGTTATTATGTGAATTAGTATTATTTGATTGTTTTTTTTAAAACAGAAGCCGTGTGTAGGACAAGAGTTGGATAGTTAAGGTCAGACTGAAAAATTCAATCCCATAGCTTTGAGGAATTTTTTGCTGTTCCATAAAGCAACAGGTTGGAGACCAAGTGCGTAGGCATGGGTGGAGTCCTTAACGTTTCCAGATTGAACGCATCCGCTACCGCTCAATCCCATCCAGAAACCCCTAACCCCGGGGTCCCAATAAGGTGAACTTGCACCAGGAGCACCCGAAGACAGGCCCGTAAGCTGTTCGGCCGACGCAAGGCAGAAACCTTCACCACTCCAAGCCGTAACATTTCAAGTGACTCAATGGTTCTTAAATCCTGAGATAGATAAAGATGTAAATGTAGAGTACAGGAAAAAAGAAACATGGGAGTCATGGTAGAAAAGCAACCAACTCAGCATTCACCTAACGTCTAAGGAAGCCATAAAAAAAACCGTCTCAGCCGTGGTAGGCGGTCGCCAAGAGTCAACCCCCGACCTCCCGAATGTGAGCCTTACTCATTACTGTGGAGCCATATCGCCTGACTCCATTTCGATGTTCTTGCCTCTTGAGGTACCACAGCGACAAACCGCGACGTATCTTACACCATATACAATTTTCCCAGATACTTTCCAACTTACTCTCTACACGGGGCTACTAATAGGACCATTATCAAATATAAAATGACCCAAATAACTGTTAATCCCCGAAATTAACAAGCACGTGTAGCGTTGCAAGTCACTTTTGACATCCTAAGAGTAGGTCAAAGCAATTAAAATTAAGTGCTGCTATAAAAGTAACATTACAAAATCAGATGGGCCGCATTCAGCCCAATATCTTTGTTTCTCATCTCTTCTAGCAACCTCTTACAGTCCTTCTTTCTTTCTCTAACGCATATGTACAACCCAAGAACTCGATACCGAGATTTAACCGGAAATATATACTTTGAAAAACCCTAAATTAAAAAACATACAAACAAACAAACTTTTTTAGAAAATGGTCAGTGTGTGTGTGTGTGTGTGTGTGTGTGTGTGTGTGTGTGTGAATAGCATAACTCAAAAGCGAAAAGTCCGTTAAATACTAAACTTAGTCCGTTAAATACTTAGTATTTAAGTGTAGTATCTTCCAAGGCAACGACACAGAGATTTTGAGGAAAATCCCCCCCCCAACCCAAACTACCCTTAAATGGAAAAAAGTTCGAAAATGTTGTTTTTCTCAAAAATAACTGAAATGTTTTGATTAAAATACCGTATGTTAAATATATTTACATGACAAATAAAATTTATATCTTGATTTTCCAAGAATAACCTCTAAAGACCTCTTTATTATAGATGAATTTTGCTGAATTTTGCGTAACTAGTAAACCGCAAGAGATAGACAAAATGTATTGCAAAATATGTAGATCGAGTTAAAATACACAATTTATGTCATACATATGTTTCGTGGACTTGACTATTTCCGAGGTATTCCTTGTTATTTGACTTCAGTTTTAAAATACTTACAACTTTTCTCGTACGGAAATTTGTGAACTTCTGGCCTTGCAAATAAGCGGATTTCAACCACATGGCAACCGACTTTTATAATAACCTAATTGGTCATATCGGACAATGAATGAAATTGATGAAATGATGCTCAAATGATCTCGGGGTCCATGGAGCTTAAAGTTACTCGACATTCGTCTTCTCAGGGAAAACCCCGAAAAAACCTTATCCGAGTAACTCACCGAAAGTGAGATTCGAACTCACGACCTGTTGACTGTGAGATAGACACGCTAACACCGCACTATCCAGGTGGTCTTTTTATAATATTTGACTATCCCTTAGCCTATGGTACTCCCTTATTTTCCTTCTGCATACAAGGAAACAAGCAATAAGGCAATTTCTGCTGCTTTTCTCGATTAGCATGAAGTTGAAAGAAGTATAGCTTAAGCTTTTTTATAATAATTTGTTACAAAGGTGTAAGTAAAGTCATGTGAATGGAACACATAAGATTTATTTATAACTACTTCATGATAACGCTTGCAGCTTGTTGTAGATAAAGACTGAAACCGCAGTCAAATGCATAAAGGCGGTGTTAAGTTATTCCATAATATTGCGAGAAACAACCGAATGCTCCCCGTGCATGTAAAAATCTGATGTGTTGCATTAACATGACTTTTTCTACCTATTTTGCAACACATTATTCTTAAGTTGTGTTTCCACTGCGACTTGTGTTCTGTACATAATTTATAGTTCGCGACAAGTTCCGCAACATGGTTATGTTCTATACTTTTCCAGACATGTTCCATACTTGTTTCCTGTTCCTCATTATAGCTGTATACATGTTCTAAACATGTTGCTTGCTTCCGCTTGGCGAACGATAACTTACAGAAGTATTGGAACATGCATTTGCGCAATTTCAACATTGCTGTACCTACGTTGCTTATTGCTGTTTTCAAAATGGAGCGGTCTTCAATAGCAGGGTGGACTTGGGACCGTAATAAAAGGACATGCTTGAGTGCTATTTCCACAGGTTTAGAAGTCTATAAGGTGAAAGTAGAAAAGAATACATAACCTCAAATCTCAGTTCTGGATAAGTTGCAAACAGTTTTAGACCAGTGTATCAAACAATATGTATATGGTTACAGAAAACTATGCATACAAGATCAAGAGAAGTACATATAAAGATCATGTTCCAGATAAATGTCTCATACAAGTGGCCAGTGGAAAAACACCTTTACAAAAGTCCATTTTTCTATCTATTTCATGCTAATTGAGAAAAATATTTGCAGACATAATGTTATTATTTAATTCCTTATAATTACAAGCAAATAAGAATATACACTAAGATAAAGCGAAAATCAAAATCCTTTTAAAGCCACTCGCTATGTGATGCAATTGAAATTCCTTCTCTTTGGAAGGCCAGGATGAAAATAACCACTTCCCATTGGAAAAAATTCTAAGTATTAGACATTTTAAAACTAATAACAACGAATATCTCAGAAATGGTTAACTCTACAAAAATGCGTATGACCTAAATTTTGTGTTTTAACGAGATCTACATTTTTATATAGCAAGATTTTGTCTATCTCTTACGGTTTAATAGACATGCAAAATGTCATCCAGAATGAAGAGGACTTCAGAGGCTATTTCAGATGTTTTATTGTGAAGAAAATACCTTATGTATAAAGAATTTTAATCAAAGTCGATAGAGCCCTTTTTTGTGAAAAACTTTTGAAAAGTTTTCATGTAAAGAGTTGTTTGCGGTGGGGGAATTTTCTTGAAAAAAATTAACATCGCATCCTTAAAAGATGCTGGCCCGCATACCTATCAACTGTTATTTAACAGAGTTTCATTTTTGAATTATGCTGTTCACAGACACCGGGATATACACAGAGTATCGTTTCCTAAAAATGATATTTTATTCGGGTACCTCAAAACATTTTCGGAGAAATTTCGATGTCAAATTATTGTGACGCAGCGGCTATGACCCAAACTTATCGGGATATGGACACGGGACAGTAAGTAAGTAGACACGGAAGCACTCTCGTCCAGCGTGTACACCGGATGTTTTATGAGCAATTAACCAGAACTTTTTGACATTTTCCCTTCTCTTCGCTTCCAAAACTACAATGGAAATTTTCCAATGGCTGCCTAAGTAGGCCTGCTAATGCTGTATTAAATTCATTATTTTATACAGAAATAATAGGTAAATATGGAAATAATTTCGATAAATAATTCCATATATTAAAGTCAATGAATAATGTAAGAATGTATAGTTACAAAATCTGTTGATGGGTAAGAAGTTAACAGTAAAAGCAGGTTACATTAAGCAATTAGGTCAACGTCATAATAACAAAGGTAGTTAGGATCCTAGAATCTTTGTAAATAAGGAAAAACATTTGGCTCAAGATTTCATCAAAATAGTGTCCCCGAGCCTAAGAACGCTTAGAAGCTTGATAAAAAGCACGCAAGCCATTTCTGAGAATTGTGGAATAATGCGTGGAATTAAGTAGTCAAACAGAATGAAAAGAGTGTCTCGGATGCTAACATAAAGTATAACATTTGATAACGTGGAACATAGGAACTATGGTGGAGTAGTCTGAGGTAGACTGGATAATATAAGGCCAAATGTTTCCAAACTTTGGTGACTGTGACACCTGTGCGCTTCAAGACTCTGCTGCTCTGATCCCAGTGCAGCACTAGGCTCCTCAGCCGTTTAGCGGGCATTGCAAAGGGATTTGCCATACAGTAGGTCAGCGAGAATCGGTATTTTAAACGTTTAGCTTTACTGCGGAAGTAGATTGTGCCTATGACTTAACATTCTTAATACTTAAGGAGAAGGCAGGTTTATGCAGCTATAACTTCTCGTGCTTAGATTAGGAACAGTTTCATGATTACTCATCTTAAAATAAATCGGTATCTCGTTCTAAAGCGAAGCATTGTTAGCCTCCACCAAATATTCTGATAAATTTTAACTGTGGTCCATTCTCGCCACACCTCGCATATCCCGAGAGAGAAAGATATCGCATCAACCAACTGAAACAGCTAGGAGGTAGCAGAAGAACCACATCATTGTTTGTGAGTCAGCGAGTGCGTTTCTTGTGCGACAAAAGTGCTGTTCTCCGAGCGAGTTGGCATCGGCTGCTGTGAAGTGCAGTGCGTCCTGCTACTGCGAGAAACAAATAGATATGGTATTCCACTAACCCACTGAAGCATATTACATTACGCATCTAAGTTTGGAGGAAAAGGGAACTAATGGTGAACACTCAATAAAGGTATAGTGAAAACCGAGCTAGATTGCGTTGTGAAATGACAGTGAAAATCGGAGAAAGTCGCAGAATTGAAAAATTCAAACCAAGAGAAACGAATGTCTCGAAAAATTGTTAATGCACCAACCAATTTGATGTACATTGTGTGTTTTAAAGAGGTCTGTATTTTTGTATTCTAAACTTCTGTTCATGTCCTACGGTTTACTATTGCACAAAAGTATACAGAATCTTTAAACGAAGACATGTTATTTGTCTAAATTTATATTTTAAGCAAAATAATTTTTGATAAATTAATAAAGAAACAAACACTTTGTATGTAAAGGCTAGTTATGAGTTGAGGATTTTCTTTAAAATTTTAGTGTAGCAACTTTGGAAGTTAGCACACTTTGGTGTGATTTATATGCAATTTTTGTTTTAGTTACAATAGATGTGCGGGTTGTAAGTCCTACACATGAGAAGGGTGAAGGAAGGAGGGCGAAAGGAATGGAAAAGGATGGGTGGGGGAGGGATGGAGGAAGGAAGGAAGGAGGAAGGAAGGAAGGAGGAAGGTGAGAAGAAAGGAAGGAAGGGAGAAGGAAGGAAGAACGCACACACACACACACACACACACACACACACACCAGCAGACCTTTGTCTGAAACTGTTTTTATTTTGTTTCAGCGGAATTCAAGATATGTATTTTTAGTGGAATCCCGATCCTAAATATTTGGTTGGAATAGAATGTTAACTACCATAGATACAAAAAAAAAAAAAAAAAAAAAAATCTCATTAAAGGAACAATTTATGTCATATATAATTATTTAGTAGAGTTAACCATTTCTAAGATATTCTCTGTTATTGTTTTTAACTTTAAAATACTGCTTTTCTCAAACGAAGTCCTAATCCGCCTCAAATCTCTTTTGTTTTACTCCTGGGCATGCAAAGAGAGCAGATCACATCGATCAGCGTTTAGCGGATTTGACTATCGCTTTAGCTTTGTATATACCCTAATTTCCTTACAACGAAGCAAGTAATAAGATCATTTCTGCAAACGTTTATTTCAATTACCATCATGGATTTAAAGAATTATCTTTCTTAACAAAAGTTTGTTTGCAGAATAGGTAGAGAAATTCATGCGGATGGAAGAAATGATATTTTTACTTTCTCTACACGTACTATATACATAGTGTATAGAGAAGGCATTGTATTTCACCCAAAAATTCGATACCGAGATTTCATCGGAAATACATGTTTTGGGTCCCCCTGAATCCAAAAAAAGAATTTTCAGAAAAAATATCCATGTGTGTGTGCGTGCGTGTGCTTGTGCGTGTGCGTGTGCGTCTATGGACAGCATAGCTCACAAACGTAAAGACCGTTGAATCCCAAACTTGCGACACGAAGATTTTCAAGAAAATCTCCCACCCCCAACTACCCTTTACATGAACATTTTGATTTTCTTAAAAATGGCTCTAACGATTTTGATTAAAATATCGTACATAAAAGATATTTACCTTACAAATAAATGTATATCTTGAATTTTCTGCGAATAGCTTCTGAAGACTACTTTATTCTGAATCAATTTTGCGGAATTTTGCATAACTGCTAAACCGTAAGAGATGGACAAAAACTTACCACACAGAAAATGTAGAGCAGGTTAAAATACACAATTTATTTAATATACATTTTTTCATGGTGATGATCGTTTTTTAGATATTACTTGTTTGCAGTTTCAGCTATGGAAAACTTACTTTTCTCATACAGGAATTTGCCAACTCCTGTCCATACAAACAAAGGAACTTGAATCACATAGCAACCAGCTTTTGACTATCAGATTGACCTATGGTACTCCCTTATTTCGCTTCTGCTTACAAGGAAGCAAGTAATAAGACTATTTTTGATGATTTTTTCTCGATTAGGATGATGTAAATAGCAGCATAAGCTTTTTAACAATAATTTGTTGCAGAGTAGAGAAAGTCATGTGAATGGAACACATCAGATTTTTATTAAATTATTTATGGATGTTTCTTTTGTTCTCTCATATCTGCGTCAAACGTTTAGTTATTGTTTCTAAAATTTGATAGCTGGATCTGCGATATTCTCCTTTATTCCTAGAGTTATTGAGATGATATCGATATCAGCTGCAGACCAAAACACTTAGCTAGTTTTATGACGTCAGTTCTTCTGCGATCATTGATCGTATTCTGCTTTGAAGGGAACCAGAAACAAGAAAAAGTCTTTGTCCCTATCTCTGGTAGAAAGATGCTGTCTAAGAGGACACGTTAACAGAGAGGACTACCGTTATTTTGAGTGCTGGGCTCCATTCACTGGAGATAAAATATACACCACCATCTCGTATCTCTGCATTAGCTCTTGAATATTCCTGACGCCAGGGTCCTTCTTAAGGAGATTTGCTTAAGGGGAGTCTATATTGCCAATGTGAAACTTTGACTCGTTATCTCGGCAATTATTTTAGATAATAGGCTAACATTTTCAAGGTATATACAGCAATATCTTTACTGCTGACTTATAAAAAGTAGAATACTTCTGTTATTAAAAGGAAATGTATGCTTTTTTTACTTTCTCTATACGCACTATATACATAGTGTATAGAGAAGGTATTGCACTCTCCCAAAAATTCGAAACCGAGATTTCACCGGAAATATATGTTTTAGGGTCCCCTGTATCCAAAAAAAGCATTTTCGGAAAAAGGTCCGTGTCCGTGTGTGAGTGTGTCAGTGTGTCTGTGAACACGATAACTCAAAAACGAAAAGTCAGTAAAATACCAAACTTGGCATTTAAGTTAAGTATCTTCCAGGGATGCGATACGAAAATCTTTAGAAAAATCCCCCCACTCCCAACTACCCTTTACGTGGAATTTTGATTTTCTTAAAAATGGCTCTAACGATTTCATTAAAATATCGTATATTAAAGCTATTTACCTGACAAATAAAATGTATATTTTGAATTTCCTGGGAATAGCTTATGAAGAGTACTTTATTCTGGATGACTTTTACGGAATTTTGAATAACTGCTAAACCGTAAGAGATGGACAAAAACTTACCACACGAAAAATGTAGAGCACGTTAAAACACATAACTCATGTTATATACATTTTTTCGTGGAGTTCATCGTGTTTGAGACATTCCTTGTTTTTGGTTTCTGCTTTGAAAAACATATTTTTCTCATACAGGAATTTGTCAACTCCTATCCATACAAAGAAAGGAACTTCAGTGACACAGCAACCAGCTTCTGACTATCACTTTAACCTATGGTAGTCCCTTATTTCGCTTCTTCTTACAAGGAAGCAAGTAATAAAGACTATCTATGCTAATTTTTTTTGATTAGCATAAAGTAAATAGAAGTATAAGTGTTTTAAGAATAATTTATTGCAGGGATATATAGAAAGTCATGTGAATGGTACACATCAGATTTTTTACTTTCTCTACACGTACTATATAAGTGTATAGAGAAGGTATTGCACTCCACCTAAAAATTCGATACCGAGATTTCACCGGAAATATGTTTTATGGCCTCCTGTATCCAAAAAACGCATTTTCAGATAAAGGTCCGTGTGTGTGTCCATGAACATGATAACTCAAAAACGAAAAGACGGTAAAGTACCAAACTTGGTATTTAAGTTCAGTATCTTCCAAGGATGCGACACGAAGATTTTCAAGAAAATCCTCGCACCCGCAACTACCCTTTATATGGAAAAATGTTCTAAAATTTTGATTTTGTCAAAAATGGCTCTAACAATTTTGGTTAAAATCTCTTATATTTAAGATATTTACCTCAAAAATAAAACGTATATCTTGAATTTACTGGGAATAGCCTATAAAGACCTCTTTATTCTGGATGATTTTTATTGAATATTACATAACTGGTAAACCGTAAGAGATAGACAAAAGCTTACTTCACAGAAAATGTAGATCACGATAAAACACACAATATATGTCATATACATTCTTTTCGTGGAGTTGGTTGTTTTTGAGATATTCCTTATGTTTGGTTTCAGCTTTGAAAAACTTACTTTTCTCATACAGGAATTTGTCAACTCCTGTCCATACAAACAAAGGAGCTTCAGTCACATAGCAACCAGCTTTTGACTATCACTTTAACCTATGGACTCTCTTATTTCGCTTCTACTTACAAGGAAGCAAGTAATAAGACTTTTTCTGGTAATTTTTTTTTTCTCGATTAACATGAAGTGAATACAAGCATAAGCTTTTTAACAATAATTTGTGGCAGAGATGTACAGAAAGTCATGTGAATGGAACACATCAGATTTTTTAACAAAGCTCTTAAAATGTTATTGAAAAATTACGGTTTTTCAATTTCTAAAAAAAAAAAAAAAAATCTGCCTTACACTCACGTAACTTTCTCTACATGTTCTACAAACTTCCTACAAAAGATTATTCTTCTTTGTACACAATGCTAACCGAGATAAATATTAGCAGAATGTTTTTATTTCTTAGTTCCTTATAAGTAGGATAGAATAAGGGAATGCGCTATACTAAAGTGATTTTCAAATATTTTAAAAGCTATCGTCATGCGATTTGCATTGCAAATCACATCTTTGCTTGGCCAGGAGTAAAGCAAAAGAAAAACGGACACTTCCTCTCTGAGAAAAGTTTAAGTACTTCACAATTGAAGCCAGTAACAAGGAATATCTCGGAAACGGTTAGCCCCACAACGAAAACGTGAAGGACATTGTGTGTTTTGACGTGATGTACATTTTTTGTGGAGTGAATTTTTTCTATCTCTTACGGTTTAGTAGTTAAGAAAAATTCATCCAGAATAAAGAGGTCTTAAGAGGCTATTCCCCAAAAATTCGAGACCTATATTTTATTTCGGACATAAATAGCTTTAATACACGGGATTTTAATCAAAATCGTTAGAGCCATTTTTAAGAAAATCAAAATTTTCGAAAATTTTTCCATGTAAACGGTAGTTTGTGGTTGGGGGGATTTTTTTTTTAAATCTTCGTCTTGCATCCTTGGAAGATAGTAAACCTAAATACCAAGTTTGGTATTTAATGGTCTTTTTGTTTTGGGGCTATGCTGTCCACAGACACACACACTCACGCACACACGCGGATCTTTTTCCAAAAATGCTTTTTTGGATTCAGGGGGACCCAAAACGTGTATTTCCAGTGAAAGCTCGGTATCGAATTTTGGATGGATAACAATACTTTCTCTATACACTATGTACATAGTACGTGTAGAGAAAGTAAAAAGTTCATGCGTTGTTTACGTAAACTATCCCATAGCCTTTGAGGCAGTCCCATTGTTTGGTATACAATATTTTTCTGTTTACTTTATAATGTTGACCAAGCCGAAAGTTTGATATGACGGGTAGTTTTTACTTTCTCTACACGTACTAAGTACATAGAGTAATAGAGAAGCTATAGTAATGGACCCAGTCATATAGCAGCCAACTTTTGACTATGACTTTAACCTATGGTACTC
This sequence comes from Hymenopus coronatus, assembly GCA_030762935.1. Classification (NCBI taxonomy): domain Eukaryota; kingdom Metazoa; phylum Arthropoda; class Insecta; order Mantodea; family Hymenopodidae; genus Hymenopus; species Hymenopus coronatus. The sequence goes on along the minus strand of CM060890.1, from coordinate 29,619,689 downwards.
CCTTATTTCGCTTGTACTTACAAGGAATCAAGTAATAAGTCTATTTCTGCTCATTTTTTTTTTCGATTAGCATGAAGTAAGTAGACGCATAAGCTTTCTAACAATAATTGTTGCAGAGATGTAGAGAAATTCATGTGAATGGAACACATAAGATTTTTTACTTTCTCTACACGTATTAAGTACCTAGTGTATAAAGGAGGTATAATGCACCCAAAACTTCGATACCGAGATTTCACCGGAAATGCTTTGGGTCCTCCTGAATCCAATAGAAAAGTATTTCTGGAAAAACATCTGTGTGCGTGTGTGCATATGTGGACAACATAGCTCAAAAACGAAAAAATCGTTAAATACCAAACTTGGTATTCAAGTTTGGTATCTTGCAAGGATGCGACACTTAAGATTTTCAAGAAAAACCCTCACTCCCAACTACTCTTTACATGGAACGGTTTTCGAAAGTTTTGTTTTTCTTAAAAATGGCTCAAACGATTTTGATTAAAATACCGTATATTAAAATATGACAAGTAAAATGAATATCTTGATTTTTCTGGAAATAGCCTCTGAAGACTACTTTATTCTGGATGAATTTTACGGAATTTTGCATAGCTTCTAAACTGTAAGAGATGGATAAAAATTTACCACATAAAAGTGTAAAACACGTTAAAACACAATTTTTGTTATATAAATTATTTTCGTGGAGTTGATCGTTTTTGAGATTTCAAATATTTATTGCTTCCAAACTACAAAAGATAGAAACATGATTCCAACGTTCATGGAGATAAAAAAATGTACGTTTTTATAATATACATTCAATATGAGTACCGTGTGTTACATGTTGTATGTCAAAACGGTGGCTCATTTCTTGCCACACACGAATCAGCTGGTCTCCAGTTATCAAATTTACAGCTTCAACAAGTCGATGTCGTAGATCTTCAAGAGTGCCAGGCATAGGAGGGATAAAAACACGGTCTATTACATAACCCCATATATAAAAATCACAGGAGTGAAATCTGGAGACCTGGGAGGCCACCGGCGATAAAGTTAATCTGCTCCTCCTCTCGCAATCCAACGTCCTGCAAACGTGTTATTCAAGTTACGTCGGACGTGTTAAGAGAAATGAGGCGGGGCACCATCTTGCATGAAAAATTTCATTGGAAAACATTAATCATTGAGTAAAATTGTCTTCTTCCACATCTTCTAACATGCTAATGTACAATTCGTACCTTTTGTTGTAGTCGTCAGGACTCAATGCTTGCAATAACTGCAGTTTGTATGGCTTCAGGTGCAGACGACGTTTTAGCACTCGTCATACCGTTGGTTGCTTGCTCGTGATGTGGATTTCTTTGGGATCCTTTCGTATAATGTACGAATATGCTTGACATTCGCGTCCGATGTGTGCTTTTCCTTTTGCACAAGCAATCATCTTCTACGAATTTTCGATGCCGCTCGTAAATTTGCTTGTGACGCGGCGATTTTTATTAAATTGTCGGCTAAATGCTCGTTGAGCTGCAACCTTTGCTAATTGCAGCATACAAAATGATTTCTCTTGAGATGTCGCCACCATTTCACTACATACATACAACAACAAACAACAACGCCAATGCGACTGCGATTGAAACTTCTACCCCCCGCGGTATTTCAATTGTAAACTTTTCTCTCTCTCCATGAACGTTGGAATCATGCTTCTATCTTTTGTAGTTTGGAAGCAATAAAAGTTTGAAATCTGTTCTTTCTTTTTGAATAACCCTGTACTTTTCTCATACATGAATATATCAAATCGTGTCCATACAAACAAAGGAACTTCAGTCACATAGCAACCAGCTTTTGACTGTCACTTTAACTTATGGTACTCACTTCGCTTCCACTTTCAAGGAAGCAAGCAATAAGACTTTTTCTGCTAATTTTTTTTTTCTCGATTAGCATGAAGTAAATAGAAGTAAATGATTTTCAACAATAATTTGTTGCAGAGATGTAGAGAAAGTCATGTGAATGGAACACATCAGATTTTCTTCTTTATGGACACTCTTTAACTGTTAAGCTCTCAGCATTTCTTTCTATATGGGCGTGAAAGGCCACTTACTTTTTTTCAGAGACCTAGTTATCAGTCTTAAGGTGCTTTCATGTGCTCGGGACCATCTACAACTCGGGACCTTCGGAAGGAGGCCATGCTAAGGAGTTTTGCGCCCGAAAAAAATCCATCGCCCTCGGCAGGGTTTAAACCTAGGGAATCACAGTCTAGCGTATTAGGCACTTCTTGACCACGGAGGACGACATAATGGTAGGCAACAAGAGTTCAGAAATTCCTAGTAACGCAGATTACCGATGATAAAAGCCTGAATTATGAATGTTTCTTATGATCCGATACGCCATACATATATACATAATCTGTACCAGGATGAAGATCATAAAAATAAATAAAATAACATAGAACAACACAAAATGTTTAATGATGTTGGTGTTACTGAAATTTAAGACATGCCCTATACAAATTTTAAACCACTCCAAAACGTAGTGTTTTGTGAGTTTTTTTAAATATTCTAAAATATGCTGGCTATCTCAATAAAATCTAAACGGTATACCAAGCATCACGTGAACGAATTCATCCTAGATACTGAAATTTATGAAATGCATTATTCAAATTTTAAACCACTCCAGAACGCAGTATTTTGTCAGCATATTTTAAATATTCTAAAATATGCTAGTTATTCCAATGACAATCTAATAGGTACACCAAACATCACGGGAACAAATTCATCCTAAGTTTTTTGCTAAAAGATATGATTTTGATATTTTCTCCAGATAAGTTGCAATATATGTATATTCCATTTCTTCGGTATCTCAAAATGGCTCCACATCCAAAACATACAAGTTTATTGATTTAATTGTTTGTTTTTTTTCACTCAAGTCGCGTGTAGGACAGTTACCGAGAAACATGTGTATCAGTTGATAAATTTAATGATGTGCCGGCATGTTGCCATGGTAGCTCAGTGAAAGAGCAACCGGCTAGAGACGGGAGATCCGTGGTTCAAATCCCGGATATGGCATTGAATTTTTCAGTCTGGTTCTACCCATCCACTCAAGTTTATTGTTTCCGCTTTCGATACATCCAGACATCTAAAGACCGAGACAAAAATACATTGTGATTTGTTAAATTTTGCAATGAATAAACGTTAATTTAGAGTCGCTTTTAACTATGAATCATAAGATTAGCCACGTTATCTAGCATGAAATCAAATTTGGAATTTTCGAGTTTAGATATGAACAGATCACTGAGTCATGTGAAGTAGTGTTTGCAATACTATACTTCTAATATTACACACCATATCAGAATGCGACGTTTTTGTAGCGTTTAATTGGTTTAGCTCGAAACTTTGCTGCAAAATGATACAAGAAAAGATGTACCGAGCGGGATGACTAAGACCGTAACACTTGTGGCTCCCATTTGAGAGGTTCTGGGTTCAGATCTCATAGGCCGACTAATTTGATTCTTTTTTTTTTTTTTTTTCTGTTTACGTCTTTTCTTTCAGCCAAAATACCGGACTGGGTATTAAATACCTCGAGTATTTACGATGGAGAAAGTAACAAATATGCAAGTTTATATCAGTACCACATTATAACCTTTAAGACGGTATATGATACAGAAGGAATAGATTTAAAAAATACTTTCATCTCTGAAACACCAGTTTATTGAATGATAATAGAGTTTAGTGAAGACTTTAGCCAGCTTATACAAATAAATGTTTCTTCACGAAGATCGTGTACTGGAATAAATTACATGAATGATGAAAGATGTGAAATCAATAATAATTTATCAAGTGTCGGTGAACACCAGAAGAGTGTACTAATGTATTATATCAATTTTTGTGGACTACAAGAAAGAGGCCTAAATGTGTTAATGCCATACAGCAGATACTATATACTTATTAAAACTTGTCTTTCTTCTCCGGGCGTGTCCATTAAAACACGCTTACCCAACCCTTGATACGCCTTAAAGAGGACGTGTTTTGTTATCCATTAAGGGAGAACTAGCTCTCTGCATAAACTCGTGCCTTCCTTTTACGGCTTCTATCTTGCTTGTCTACCAAAAATTTCGGATACTAAAAGTTCTTGTGTTGTCCACTATTCTCCTCCGCTCTACACATCCACACATGCTTTCGTTTTCCAATACCACGTTGTACAGGTTTTATCCTTTTTTTGGTGTTCTTGAAAGGTGGGATCGTTTGAGGTTGCCAGTAACTCAGGATTTCTAAATTTCCATTACAGAGAATATTAAACGATTCTATTCCACTGTTGTTTATTTTTGACTCACTGTTTGTGCTGACTATTATCTCTTTTGTTAAATACAATTAGTAATTACAATATAACGTTTTTTAGCATGTGGCTCCGCGCTCCATTTAACGAAAAATTTAACTCTAACGTCAATGAGTCGGTAACAAGGCAGAAGAAGAATTTAGGATAGCTAGAATAAGTAATGTTCCCCCAAAATAGCAATGTTCAAAATGTTACCTCTCATACAAGATGGCACCGTTCTTGTGTTCCCCTCGATGCACTTACTGTGTTGTCTTCCGTGCGATGAACAACTGGAACTCGCCCACAATGTCTGTGAACACGTCCTTATAAACCCTACTGGGAGAGTGTATAGTTCGATTCTTCATCACCAGCCGTCAAAGCTGCTTAGAGAAGTAAGAGCAGTGCGTTCTATCCATTGTAGATTGTAGTTAGAACTAGTGTAGTAACGCTTGAGAGTGCCACCACGGACTATGATTGCCGTTGGTGATTTTGCAGGCGTAATTTCTGGCTACTATATGTTTGATGCCAACCATCACAGCTACATGGGGAAGTACTAGCTTAAGTCCATATAGAGAGGTGTAAATGGTACAATGTATTGAAAGTGTGTCCGTGTGTGATATTGAATGGCTAATACGTCTTCCTCTGTTTACCCTCCTGGTATCTAAAGCTTACACCTCCCAGGACATACCAACGAGCGCCTGCGGTCAGATGTCTGTTGAGGGGCAAACTGACTCTGGATTAGATAAGGGAGCCAGGAGGGGTGATCAACCGTTTCCTGGAATAGGAGTGAAGGCCAGGATGGATTGGAATGGCGGTGAAATGAGTGAAAGGAAGGGTGATCATGGAAAAGGCAGATGAATGAGTGACAGGGGAATTTGGAAAACGGAATAAAATCCGTCCAGGGCCTTTTGGGCCATGACATATCCCACATCGCGCACTTTAGTTGGAATCGGGACCGCCTTGGTACCACCGCGTATTCAAATGTTAAGCTGTATTAATGCAGTATTATGTTCTGCATAATGCATCATAAAATAATAATGAATTGCTGAACTACCAGGTTGAATAATATTGCTAATTGTTTCAACACATACTATATAAGGTATTAAGCTCCAAGTGTTCCTTGCATAATAATTGTGATGTGTTACACTCACAGGTCTTTCTCTAGCTAAGTTCATATACACAAGATCGCGGGTTCAAACCCGGCGGAGGCGATGGATTTTTTCAGAAAAATGTTTACATGGAAAAAAATTGAAAGTTTTGCTTTTCTCAAAAATGGCTTTAACCATTTTGATTAAAATATCGCATATTAAATACATTTACATCGTAAATAAAATGTATATTTTGAATTTTCTGGGAATAGCCTCTGAAGACCGCTTTATTCTGGATGAATTTTGCAAAATTTTGCGGTTAAAATTCGCATAAGAATTAGACAAAAACAGGATACACAAAAATAACACATAATTTATGTTATATACGCTTTTACTGTAGAGTTGACCGTTTTTGAGACATTCCTTGTTATTGATTTCATTTTCAAACGTACCATGGAAAGCAAACCACATATTTGCTTTATTTATTTATTCCACTAGCGACCAGCTTTTAAAAGATTTGACTATCGCTTTAGCCTAATGAATTGCATTTCCCCGTATGATGGAGTTAGAAGAATACTCTATTGTAATAATGGTTTGCATACGAAACAGCTACAGAAAGTTGTGCGAATGGAACACTAAGATTTTTCTTTCTGTGTGTGTGGTTTTTTTTTGGGTTTTTTTTTTCAGAGGGTCATAAATCATAAATATTTGGTGAAATCTCGACTTCGAATTTTTGGGTGGAATTTAATACCTTCTATCTACTATGTACAAAGTATGTGCAGAGAAAATAAAAATGAGACTTGAATTTAGGAGCGTATGTGGAAGCAGTGCCTTCTTAACCTCTCGGCCACCTTAACCTTATTCCATGTTCTGTTTTCAATAGGTTTTAAGATGACCGCTGCGCTACAAAATACAGTTCCTGCATGTGCGTTGTGAACAGTGTTGAGAAGATACACGAAGCTCTTCGATCGACACATTGAATCGACCATTTTTTTTATTTATTTATTTTTTTTGGTCCACGGGAGTACATTGTGCATGGTAGAGAAAGTAATAAAAATTTCACGACTGACATGGCCGTCAGCGACTGGGCAGGCGGGGGGGGGGGGGTGCTACGAGATACTGAGAGAGTGTGAGACCAGCGTCTACCTCGCATTCTGTTCTGATTTATTCACGATTTCTGTTTTCCCATTACAGTCCTTGCGTCCTCTATGTATCCGAAAATAGTTTTATCCACTGTGTTTGTTTTGCTCAATGTCCTGATACATACATGTTAATGCTGGCCTGGAAATACTATTACCTACCTCGTTTGGAGGTTGCATAGTTGTATTAAACTAAGTAAAGTCGGTTTTCATGTACTCTAAGGCTATTATCTAGCCTTTTATTCACAAGTGCAGCTTAAATCACGTGTATTAATATTGCATTATGAAACAGAATTGTATCGCACTTGTTTGTAATTTGTTAATTCTCAGCTTGTGAATTTTAATTTGTAAGCTTTATAAAATATGCACCGGTTGTATACTTCTAATTGCATAACCGAATTCTTGATTGAATTTTATCTGAAACTATCAGAACCCTTTCGGTTGCTCACTTTCTCTATTGTTTAGAAATAAGCGTAGAGGATTCACTGATTTGCAAATCCTATGGACGAGATGTATAAATTAATATAACATACCAGGTGGACCCAACTGCCCCGTATTTGGTTTCTGCAGATATTCCTTAGTGCGTTAACAGAATTGCAGAACTCAAGTTCAAGTTAACCCCCTCTCCTCCCCAGTGGAGAACTGGGCGATAGTGACCCTGGTTTTAATCCCGGGAATGCGATGTGCTCAGTCGCCGTTGATAGCGAGACTTGTAATGCAAAGGCCACTCTTGCCAGCACTTCATTGGAAGGTTTTAACTTGAGTTCTGCAACTCTTTAACACACCAAAAGATATATGTACAGGGGTACCTGGCATGAGCTACTTGGTGGAAATGAATGAAAGCGCGGGAGCATGTTTACCTGACGTCTCTTACACGTACACAAAAAGCTGGACGTCATATGGCGTGAGTGTTACGAGACTGTAGCGCCAAATGTGTCTGGTCCCGCAGCACGGGGCAGTTGAAGAAATAGGACAAGACAGTGTATGGGAAACAGCGAGCTGTTACGGTGTACTGTAGTGGTGTTCTTCTTCACAACATGTCCGTAGACAACATTTGGATGACTTCACACGAGGAGGAATCATCGAGGAGCTGGAAGAAGGACGAAGTGTAATGACTGTTGCCCAGGAGTTTGGTATTCTTCACAGCATGGTTTCGCGTATCCTCATCTGGCGAGAGGAATGCACCAGGAACATCCTTGACCATGATTGTTTTGGTGGTCCAGGTGTTACGGCGTGGTGAGGCATAATGTTTCATTGGCGTACTGACATTCAAAGCTTTGAACACCGTATGCTCACTGGACAGTGTTATTGTAGAACTGTATTCCTTCCCCATGTGCGTATTTTCAGGGACGTAGTTGGCCCTGACTCCATTTTTAAGGATGACAATGAGCGACCGTATCGAGAAACTCTTGAAACGATAGGATATTCGGCGAATGAACTTACCTACCCGTTTGAACGATTTAAATACTTTTCAACACGCGTGGATGCACATGCAGTACTTCCACCTGCACCAATAACCATGCAACAATTGTCAACAGCGCTGGTGGAGGAATGGAATGCCTTACCACAAGAACTCCTTACTAGCCTTGTGGCAGCATGGAAGCCGATGCATAGCATGTATTGTTGTCCTTGATGATCATACTCCCTTTTAAGCACAGTGTCTATTCTTTTAAATCTAGAGGACCATCTTATGAAGTAGGACTTTTTCTATGAATAACATTTTATTGTCATTTCTGTTCCTCTCATTGCATATTTCGTTTAGTTGCCTACACACTGTAGCAGTCCGCTGTGTACATGATTCCAAGTTTCGTTGAGCTATGCTACTGACACTGGTGCTGTTGCTTGCAGTGGACTTCGTGTGTAAACAGTATAACCCAAAACGAAATGTCGCACTGAAGCCATAACTTGATTGCAAATATTCAAACATTAATAAAACACTATAATCAATGCTCATAAATAAGTATAGATTGAATACTCTAATGATAGATAAACACATGTATATGTACTTTACATTGCCATGTTGTTTATTCATGTATATTGCTCATTAGAAGAAATATCTAATTAGATGGTTGTAATTTTTATAAGATAATGATTATGTGAGTTGGAAAGGAAAGACTTTTAAAGCTAGGAGCCTACCAAGAAAAGAAAAAGTGTGGATAATAATAGTCTATTGTTATTTCATGGACAAGAAAAGTGTTCTTCAGTAAAGAACAAAGGGACATTAGAAGTAGCACTAAGTTTAGACATTGCAGGCTGCTCTAGATTGACTCCGCGCCCAAAAGCACAGAGTTGTTCACTTACCCATGGGCGCATGCACACTAAATTTCTAGACCTATTCATGCTCCTGTTCATGAGTTGGCACATACTGAAATTAATACACCTCTGATTATTTTAATTCATTTGGTTTATTACAATGCTAATATATGTACTCTATATAATTTTTTATAATTCCTTTATGTTTTATTTACGCCTCAGCATTGAGGAAAACCTAACGTCACGGCTAAATCAAGAGTTGGAAATCAAGCTCAAACTTTGTGCTGTAACCTTCGCCCCGTGACAAATCGCTATCACTTTCCTCTCTTGCCATGCTTCAAGATTTGTGAATGAGCGCGCACGAGTACTCTGGCTCAGACGAGCACAATTGGAACAGTCTCAGTTAAAATCGCATAATATTGTTCTAGCCTATAAAAAGAATACGGTGATTAGGAGTTTACTTTTAAAATATAGAAGCAACGTGTTTGAACGACATACAAAATGACAAACACACCTGGAGTGTATTGCAACGTATATAAGCTGATACATTTTGTAGAAATAATAGCTATTTAAAGTGTCACACGAAAATTCTGTGCTCGCAACGTCATTGACTCTCGTCAAGTTGTTGCGGCGTTAATTATGAACAATAATATTATACGATGTTAGAAAATGTGATATCTAAATTATTGCTGCAATAAACAAAACCGCTCACATGCCTGTAATGCTACTTGTTTTTGGAAAAGTATGATAGTGCTACTTTATAAATAAAGATTCTCCATTTAAACTCCAGCTTCAGCGTAATTAAACAGTCCTTCACACCACTACTACTACCTGAATCTCCATACCCAGGCTCTATCAAATATCTCTATAACTATCAATCAACCTCTATCACTTTCTTAACCGCTTATTAATCACCAAAAAATACCGATTTGCTGTATATTATTACACCAATCAACGACAGAGTAACTGCATATTATATACCAGCGCTGTGACGGTTACAATATTTAATATCTGAATCTTCCAAATATATACGAAGTATTGCAAGAAAATACCTTCACCTCAAACTATGGTTTACATTCAAACATTTTCGTTAATTTGATTATTTTTCTTCAAAAATTACTATTAAGATGTGGTTTAAATATCAAGTAATATTTATGGCATTCATAATAAATAAAATGTATTATCTGTGTCCACTTTATTCTATGAAGCCATCTTTATTATGAATGAATTACTCGTATAATTTTCTATTACTTGTGTATAAATTCTAGGAGTTGGGTAACACTTTCAAAGCATTTACTAATGTGTTCTTTATTATTGGTTTGAACTTTAAAATAATTTATTAAAGTGCTATGCAGCTATTATCTCTCTCTCTCTCTCTTTCTCTCTCTCTCTCTCTCTTGTTTAGCTTTTCCTTGTGGTCTTACAAAGGGAAGAGTTTTAAACTCGCTTTGATTTAATGACGGCTTGAGCTTCCTGTATCCCTTTTATACGCAATGTATGATCAGAACATTTTGCAGACTTTATCTGGAATTAAGAAAAAGTAAATGAAAGAAAACTCTATTATAGGGATAGTTTTTAAAGAAGAAGATAGTGAATTCCTCTTCTTATACATTAAGTTCTTTAATGCTATTGCTGTTTTAAGTATTTAACCTTTCACAGAGCTGCAAATTACAGCCGCTACAGAGTTATAACCTTCACTATTAATGTACAAACATGCTGCAGCACACGTTATTGGGAAGACCAAGGAGCGTCCTTGTATGATTAAAGACAGCTTGCTTACTACTGCTACTGCTACTGTGCTACTACTGCTGCTCCTGCTGCTGCTGATGCTGCTGCTGCTGATGCTGCTAATGCTGCTGCTGCTGATGCTGCTGCTGCTGATGCTGCTGCTGTGTGGTTTCGGTCACCTATGATGTACACTATTTCAACCCTTTTCTGAATTGAGGTTTAACTCTCGCGTAGTATTCCGTATCCTGCTTCGGTGCACTTCCTTCCATTCCTCGCTTCACATCTTCATTTTAGGTTTTGTTTGATAACTCTGTACATCTTCAAGTTCCTTTTTTAAAGTCACGTTTCAAGATAATATGTAGGATTACTAGTTTTTCTAAATCCTTCTCCATCTCGGTGAATCAGATTATTATTATTATTATTATTATTATGCAACAGTCAAAAGTAACCCAAACAAATTAACACAGGCACAGTACAATAATAACATTGTTAATTGTAATGACAGTGACAATACAAACATTATATACAGTACATAAAGAATTCACTGTACAGTAAAACTCACAGACATCCGACCAATACGAATGACCACAATATTTCTTCGCTTATAATTCTGTTTATTTGAAGTGAAGTGCCAATTAATAATTCTATATCCTCAAAACGATGTGAAAATTAATTATATGCCAGTGACAAAAATAAAATGTTATACTTAAACCAACAAACATGTATAAAACTGAATTCATAAGCTTTTAGTAATACACATAACTGTCAAATCATTGATGAGAAGACTCAGCTCTCAGAACCACGTGATAAAGAAGCACTTGTCATTAATAAAAAGAGAAACATTAAAATCTCAAAAAAATTTATTTAGATTTCGATAATAGCACGTTCTAACACATGTGGGAATGAATGGCAGAATAAAATGATTTCTTTAATCATTTATGTTGCTGATAAAATCAACTTGATTAATGTTGATTGCATTTTTCAAATATTTTATACTTTAATAACATTATTTTGTAAATTTAAGAGTAATTCTAAGTGCGTTTTAGTAATCTGTTTTAGCAACGTGAGAGAGCGTTGAATACAGTACCTATATGGTTAAAATGTATTATAAGAAGTGATATGAGAGGCATTTTTCTTGCCACTGTTTTCCTTATTAACGTTTTTTAACTAATAGGTCATATCGGACGGCAGATAATGAAATGGGTGGAATGATGGGATTATTCTAAAATGAGTCCGGGGTCCATGCTGCTTAGCTATCCGACATTCATATTTACAGGACAAGGTAAAACCTCGGAAAAAGCCTTATGCAAATAACACGCCCAAACCAAGACTCGAACCTGGAACTTCTTGAATACCATCACATTACAGAGGCGGGCTTTTCTTGTATTATATCATTGAAATATTGTGTTCATTTTAGGATAATCTATGTTAGTATGAATTTATATTACATTTTCAAAAATATTAGCTATATACATCGTAATGTACAATCTACAATGTTTAAAAAGATCTCTGGACTGGTGCATTTTCTAGCTTGATTTATTCGTCTCATTGTTCATTTTAGTCCTTTAAAAAAACTGATAGTGCGTTTGGGTCTTCTCTTTAGCGCAGTGTTAGCGCGATATCTATGCAAGTGGGAGACCCGTGTTCGATTTTAGGGCCGATTTAGGCGTGATGATGTCCTCCCATTAGGAGACCTGCCCGGGGTGCAAATCAGCCTCATGAGGTCCCTGGGAGTCCAAATGAGGTACTACTTTTGGGGAAAATAGCGGCTCTAGATTACGTGGACCGCATTAACCGTCTGGGAGGGACTCGAAGCGCTAACCACGTCCCACCTTTCAATGTTACACTCCGCTCATAGCATTTGTGATGGGAAGAGGTAGAGGACGCAGCGATCCAGCGGTGGGTCTAGGCCCGACTTCAGAATTTTAGTTTAGACAACGCGATTAATAAATTGCTCTGGAAAACTCTATAATAAATTAGTAATGAATTAAAATAAAGATTGTGTATAACACTAGAAGGTTCCACAAAACATATATTTCTTATAATAATTATGGTATTATATTTTAATTTGCTTACAGGATAAGTTTAATCCTGATGTCACAGCAGTTGGGTAAGCAATATATTTTGTTAGCAATATCTCTGCAGCTCAATAATTCTGGATAATATTTTAAACATGGATCAAAGCTTTAAAACACAAGTGGTTATAAACAAACAAACAATATGTGAGAGAGGAAAAGGGATGGCGAATACAGAGGATAAATGGAAGATTAATGAGAATAGTGCCTGCTGCAGGGTAAAAGATAACACGCATTGTTGTTTTTGTAGCCCATAATGCTGTTGATGTTCACGAAGAGCAAAAATGTATGGAACATTCTATCGTATTTTGTTACTGTGCTGCAAAAATGGGATAGGCTGAATAACAGAAATCAATAGACATATATTCTGTGTATGGTCTGGCGCGAAAGTAAGAAATATGCATATGTTTATTTTTTGGAATTGGCACTTATCTTACATCTTGATAATTTCAGAAATATACATTCTCTAATAGCACGCTGCACATTTTTTATAGTTTAACGTTCTTTAACATGATAAGTCATATCGGACGATGATAGAAATTGGTGAAGTGGTGCTCAAATGCAGGAGTTCACGGAGCTTAAAGTTAGGCGATATTGACTTCTGATGATAAGGAAAAACCTGGAATACAACCGTATACGGGTAACTAGCCTTAACCGAGAGTCACCCTTGGAACCACTTGAATGTAATACATAAAATACAAATATACAAAATGCACAATATACAAGAATTAGCCTTCTGGATACACTGATCGTTCCGGGCCGATCGGAATTTTCTTAGAGCCTTTATAACCTAGATATAGTTGAGTTATAATAGTTTCTTATCGTTGACATCATTGCTGCTTTGTATGGATAGAATATTAAGAGAAAGGTAAATATTTTAAAAGTAAGTCTTGTCTAGAACTTCACAGACCTCATAGGTTTGTAATTTAATATTTATTTCTGGGAAAATTCTTTTAGAAAATATAACAGAGCTACACTCTTACTCTTAAGTAGAATAATGTAAATTCTAAAGTATTTCTTTAATGTTATATTATGCACAATAGTTCTTTGGTAGTTATATTAAAACTCTTCCACAAGATTTACTAGCTTAAATTATCCTTTATTATTTCCTGCCTTACCGGAAACATATTATTTTAGTAAAGAGGTAATGTGGAGCAAATGAGAAGAAAGTTACTTACAATGTGCGGATGTCGAAGTTTTAGTAGAATTCCAATCTCTGTCTCCACCATCTTCCTGTTCAGCTGGTCCTAAGACAAAAGGAAATTAACCTCATTAAACATTTTTCTGTCGATTACAATCAAAGTTTTCTAATGGAAGTAGAAAAGGGAATGTCTTTATTATTTATAAGTTTTATAATATTCATTTGAATTATAAAAATTATATACAATACATATATGCATAAGGAAATCAAAGTCTTAAAGATATATATCCTCTAATTAAACATATACAAATTGCTTGTAAAATGTGTATAGATAACAAGAGATTTTCTAGACAAAACATATATTTCCTCACTGTTTTTAAACTATTTAGTATATAGCGAGCATATTGGCAACTTCAATTCAATTTTAAGGAGAGGTGTGAATTGAAATTTGAAACGTTTAATTCATATTTTGGATTAATTATTTTCTTTTGTGTTTAAATAATATGTCTATACTTTATTTTTCAAAATTCCATCAGAAAACACCTGAAATTTAATAGCATGCTGAAGATGCACTGCCTCCTTAGCCACGTGTTAGTTGGTAGTAATTTGTTGCTACAGAGACTACAGAATTCGCTGATCTTATAGCTAAGATGTGAAGTAGTGAGCATCTTCTATTACTTGAAGTGACGCATATGTGAAATTTGACCAAAATTATTCTGAGAATTATAACAATTATTTATTTTTCGTAATAAAATAATATCAGTTCTGAACGTAAAGAAAATATATAGTTTTTTTCCACGTGATGCCTTTAACTACAGTTGACTGAAGCGTAAGTGGGCAAGCGCAGGCACATTAATGGGAAATTCCCAATTTAAAACTGGTTTTCTTGCAAACTTTTTTCCAGTACTGTTCCATACTCAAAATTCTCCATATGATGTACTAGTTTATTAATGTATTTCAATTTTTTTCCCACTAACTCACAAAAGCATACTAAAGAAAATGATCATTTATTTTTCCAAAACAGTGCTCTAATTTTGAAATAAATTATCAAAGTTTCAATAATCAAGGGTATTAGAGAGTATGAAAAGTTATTTTTCTTTCAATAATTAGGGTTAATATAAAAGTTGCAAATTTGCGAATGCATATATCGTAAAACTTAAATATTTTATATGAATATTTTTAAAAATGCATCACGTAGTTCATTTTTATTAGAAAAATGAATTTAGACAATACAAATTATTATTTAAATTACCATCCAAGCTAGAATTTTGTTACATGGCAAAAATATAGTACATAATAATTGGAGTACATTTCAATAAGATATCTTGCTTCTTCTTTTCCAAATTTCAAAGATGCATCATATTGACACTTTCTGAAAACATGCCAATGATGACTGTCAGTATCAATATGGCACTTTATAAGTTCAGAAACAACAAAGGTTTTTTTACTTTCTCTATTACGTACCTACTGTATTCCACGCAAAGTTCAGTAGCGAGATTTCACCGGAAATACACATTTTTAAACTCCTTGAATTTAGAAAATAGTATTCTTGAAAAAGGTCCATGTGTGTGTAAACATCAAAACTTAATTTGATTTAATATATCTTCCTAAGATGCGACAGGAAAATGTTCAGGACAATCACACTACCCTAAAACTCTCCTTTGCGTGGAACATATTTTGAAATTTTCGATTTTTTAAGAAATAGTTCTAACGATTTTGGATTAAAACGCCGTAGATTAAAGACGTGTATATGAAAAATAAAATGCATAATCTTATATAGCTATTGATGTTATGGGATAAACAAAAATTTACTTCCAGAGACGTAGATCTCTTTAAAAGCAAAATTTACTTTTTTTTGTGCTGTAAGCCGTTTCCGAGATATCTGTTATTAATGGGTCGAATCGGTCAGTACTTTGTACGGTCCGTTCGATATTCAGTTGTTTCTTGCGATTGCATAGAAACAGTATAGGACTTTAAGAGTAGTATAAATAGCTTCAGTTGTTTAAATAAACATATGACTATTTTCTTTTTATCTATAACGAAGTGTATAATGTGGCTATTTTTTGAAATGTTTATCACAATTTAAGTGAAGTAGATAAAATATGAATAGTTTGCATACTCACTAATAAAGATCGAGAGTACAAAATGATGTGAATGACACATCAGATTTTTGTAATATGAACTTGAACCTTTACTTCTTAAATGTATATATTTCACAATGTATGCGATAGATTTTGATGAAACTAACTTGTATAACCATACTAAGGTACATTCCGTGTAAGGACATCTTAATAGCAGTTACATTTTATAAGTGGTAGCAATTCACACAGTTGAAATTAAATAAAATATTGGGGGGTATAACCTATGGGAGTTAGTATAAGGGTTGTAATATCGAGATGCCGGCAATGGCAGTTATAAACCGTTGAGATTCGTTATGGTTATTTGGGTAAGTTCAAACATTGCACGCCAAGTTGGTCAGCTAATAGCAAGTCTGGTTACAGTTCTGTCCAGTACCGCTCACGCACAGAAGGAAGCCTGACGGTGCCGAATAGAAAGTGAATGAATAATGAATGAATAAGTGTATTTATTGGCATAGCAATATCATACATAGAATTTCAACAGTCGCACGGGTCCACAGACCGTACGTGCTTTTGCAATACACATTACAAGCAATATTAAAACAACAACAAAGAATTAAAAGAGTAAACACGAAAATAAAAAGACAAAGGAAATACACAGTCAAAAGCAATATTAAACAACAATAAAGAATTAAGAGTGAACCCGAAAATAAAAAATACAAAGATATTAAAATATAGCAATTTAAATTTACAGCACAGAGTACACCTTCATAAATGCACCCTCTTATAATAGATAATTACACTTAAAAGAAATATATACACATAATAAATACACAATATATAAAACCATAGCTCAACAGTGACCTAAGTATGACATAAAATATATGAATGTAGAACATTGTAGTCACTTTTGTTTAGTTGATCTTATTCCTCCCCCCCCCCCTTCTCTATTGGCAGCCTCCTCAGATCTCAGCTGTCTTTCCTTAAGTATAAATTTACCTAACCCGTCCATGCTTTCCGTGCCTGCCAGTAGCGTCCAACATGCTTCTAACCCTACATTCGCAGTGGTAAAAATCGCGGCAAATATTTTTCCCGCCATTCCTCCGTACCCCTACATCTTGCCAAGATGTGAGTCCACGACTCTTCCTCCTCGCAAATGGGACAGATTCTCGTACCATTCTCGTCAGAAATTTTTGTGCTCCTCCATGCTCCTCGTCTAAGCCACGCGAGCCCCTCTCTAATGAGTTTGGTACCTGTTTTGATGTATTGCTCCATACCCCACTCCGATTTCAGCCCAGACTGTACTTCTAATGACACCTTCTCTGTGCATTGCGCAACTATTTGCTGTCTGTCAATATCACAGAGACGTTTCTTAATTTTTGTCCAAATACTTCTCCTGTTTTCCTGCCCCGCCATCCAAATGTCTCCCATCCCAATGGTTTCCAACCCTTTCTTTAATTTTGATGCCCACATCGAATTACCTTCCATTCGCAACTGTTCACGGTAGCAGACTGCCCTAATTAGAGATTGGTTTCCGTGAACGATTCTCATCCAATATTTAACTGCTCTGATTTTGCACTCTATCGTTTCACTATGTGCCCCGAATTCCCTCATTATTCCGCAGTTTGCCGCACCCCTCCCTACACCCAGAATTCCTTTAAAAAATTGGGTCCTCACTTGATCCAGATCTGCGTGGGGAGTCTCTGCTAACAAATATAAGAAGGGCGTGAGGGCCGCAGCTGCTCTATGACCAACGGCCATGACCAAAATATGTATAGGAAAAGTCACTAAAAAGTTTATAAATTGGAATGTTTTGGAAGAGTAGCACACACACACTCGTGTCTGTGTGTGTGTAGGTGTGTGTGCGCGTGCGCGAATCTTTTTTCTGTTGCTGTTGACCGGTTGTCTAGATTCGAAGAATGAGAGAAAAGGTTCTGACAAGAAATTATTTTGCTACAATTAAATACATAGCTGGTATGCAAATCTTCAAATATATATATATATATATATATATATATATATATATATATATATCTGTGGAGGCTATTTTTAAAACGGTACAGACTGAGAATTCCAATTTGATAAAAAGCTCTCATTTACTTCTGTAATAAATGTTTATTCAAAAGTATACACATTTATCACATATGTAAGTATAAATCGCCATCCGTGGTGTAATGGTTACCATACTGACTTCATATACCCAAGGTCGCGGGTTCAAACACGGCGGAGGACGATGGATTTTTTCCGGGTGCCTCAAAGCAAAATTAAACGGTCTTTCACGCCCAATTTAGAATGGGACGCTGAGAACCACTGTAGTTAAAGAGCATCCATAAATAACACGCCATTTGTTTGTAAGTATAAATTATATCCATATTTCAAAAAGCTTTGACAAACAGTAAATACATTACTATTTTTAGAATTGACATCCCCCCTCGAGACTTGTACCCAGTAGCTGCTTTCTTTCTTCATAAAATGTATATTTAGACACTCCTGTAAATGTAAAACAGCATCTGCTGCTTAATCATTATGATTATGTACAAATTCATACAATTGCAACAGCTCCTAGCAACTCCAATGCAACTAGTCTGACGAACAAATAGGTTGTTTTATCTGGATGTTTGTTGTGTAAATAATTAAGCACACAGTGTTAAGGTAAGAGCAAAATAATGTGTAAATTAAATTGTAATTGGCATTACGGATGACATAGAGGAACCAAAAGTTTTGTACTCGTGCAGTCACCTACTTTTGCTATAGTATATAACCACTCATTCACATTGACGTAAAATTGTAGCGATAATGTAAACAGAGTACGGTGAAAAAAATTCGCGTACTAGTGCATTTACTTAAGGCGTGTGCACGATCCATATGTATTTGTCCGCATAATATTATGCTTGTGTAAAAGCCTTTTAAACCTGCATAAGTCAAGGTGAACCGACGGAGGACGATGGATTTTTTCGGACGTAAAAATCCTTAGCATGGCTTCCTTCGGAAGGGAAGTAAAGCCGTTGGTCCCGTGTCGTAGATTTACAGCACGTAAGAGAACTCAAGCCTGATAAAAGGGGCCTCTGAGCTCAATATAGAATGGGACGCTGGGAACCACAGTAGTTAAAGAGCGTCCATAAATAAAACAGCATTTCATTTCACAAGTCAAGATGTCAAATTGACGCATATACGTTTAACGGATATAGAAAAATCTGCAAGGTATCAAACGCTAGGTGCTCTGTGCTCAAGAAGAACTTAGTTTGGCATATAACGTATAATTAATATTAAATTTGCATACGAAAACAATCCGAAATAAAATACTAGTAGCAGAAACATTCGCCCTAGATAATAGAAATTTGAAACTAACCTTTCTGTTCACTAGGAAATTCTACTTGTCGATGCCTAAAATACTGGTGTGCTAAACCTAAGGACGAGATGGCTAAATTAACATAACATATTAACTATTTGGTGGAAATGAATTAGCAGAGACTATAAGGCCAAATGGGCCTGGTCCCGCAACACGGTGCAGCTGAATAAACAGAACAAGACACTCTGTGGTAATCAGCGAACTGTTACAGTGCACTATATTATTGGTGAGAAATTACCTTGTGATTCACATTCTGCTGACACGTGGCCGCCTCGGTACGCTGTTGCCCTATTTACTCGCTGTCGTCTGCAGCGACAAACGTTCCAATGCTTCCTCTAAAATTCCTTCTTCTCTCCATGCATACCTCTTGTATGTTGAACTATTTTTCCCCATTTCTCTCTAGTTAGCTCACCTGTTCCTTTCCACATTGGGTCCTGTATTCCACTAAACGGAAAAGTTTTATTATTTCGGCTAAAGTAACCTCAACTTACCTATCACGGATGTAAGACATTTTCAAATTACAGTGTCACTCGTGATATTTCTAGGATGAGAACAAGAGCAATGTCCGTGATATACAAAAGGTAGTAAAGATTATAAATGTAAATCCTTACGGATCAATTGATCAGTCATGCATGAGAACGCGTGCGTAAATTTCCACTGTAGGTGTTACAACGCTGATGACGTAACGTCTCTGGCGGATATGTATTCTTACACTAAGATTGGTCAGCAACCTGACGAGCCCCTGCCAGCAGACGACACACCCCTTGAATAGTCAATCACAAGGGAATTTCTCACCTATAATAGTGGTATTCTTCTTTACAACATGGCTTTTGGACAACATTTGGATAACTTCACACGGGGTAGAATCATCGGGAAACAGGAAGAAGGATAAAAGTGACGAATATTGCGTAAGAGCTTGGTATTGCACCCAGCATTGTTTCACGTGCATGGGTAGCCTTTCAAACCACAGGCATTGCTGTCCCAAGGTGATCGACCACGGTCAACTACAACAGCAGATGATCGCTACATTGTGCAGCAGGCAAGAAGTGGTCCACTTCAAACAGTCACAACCACATTTAACAGAACTGCATGCAATCTCATGCTACGCAGTGATACGGGTACTGCTTAGAAGTGGTCTCTTTATGTTGAGTTCCGTGACACACATACAGTAGTGGCACCGTTTGCGATGGTCCCAAGTCCATCAAAATTGGACCAATGAGGAATGGGGTCGCGTGTGCTTTTCGGATGAGAGTAGATTCATTCTCTGAGTAGTGATTCTCGACGTACCCTCATCTGAAAAGCGGTGGGAACATAATGCACCCAGGAACATCCTTGAACGTGATAATTCTGGTGGTCCGATGCTATGGTGGTCCGATGCTATGGTGGTCCGATGCTATGGTGTGGGGAGGCATAATGTTGCATGGACATACTGACCTCCAAATCTTTGAACACGAACGCTCACTGATCAACGTTATTGTGATGCTGTACTTCTTCCCCATGGTGCATCTTTTATGGATGATAATGTACGACCGCATCGAAAGCGAGGTGGAGGATCTCTTGAAAAGAGAAGATATATAAAAAGCGAACTGATGTGTTCTTTACCCCGATTTAAATCTCATTGAACACGGGTAGGATGCTTTAGGGAGACGCATTGCAGCAGGTACACATGCACCAACGACCATCCAACAGTTATCAACAGCGCTGGTAAAGGACTGGAGTGCCCTACCACAAAAACTCCTTACCAACCAGCATCGGAGCACGGTGCGAGTATCCGTGGTGATCATACACCCTTTTAACGTTTATTTTTGTAAATCTAGAAGACCATCATCTGACGTAGCTTATTTTCTATGAATACAAGTATAATATCTGTTCGTCTCATTACACATTTCGTTTAGTTGCCTTCTAGCATACTGTAGCACTGTATGATTCAAGTTTCATCGAGATATGTTACTTGGTAGTGCCACAGCATATGCATGTTACTTTCGTCCTTAGGTTTTGCACACTATGTAATTTGAATAATCGGACACTAAGGTTTTTATTCAACGATTAAGATTCAAAAACATTTATTTCTGCAGGACTGAACTAAATCTGAACATTGTCTAATCAAGAATAAAAAATAAGTACTTATTTATTTTTATACCTGATTAAAATTTCAGAGGACTTTACGTGACAACTGATATATTTGAAAAAAAGGACACTAAAAGTCTAAAACTATAGAGAAAATTAAGCATTAAACAAGTATTGATATAAATTATAAAAACAATATTAAACTACCATTCTGTGGTGGTAATTATTTTGCCTGCATCACCTTGGAACTAATGTTACATGGTCATTGCAATAGCTGGTCAGCTGCTGCACAAGTTTCCCAATAACATATCCAACACTTTCGGAACATTTCCGGTTTTATTCAATGGGTGGAAATTAAAAAAAAAAAAAAAAAAAAAAAAAAAGGAGTCCACATGGGTATATTTTATACTTTACATGCGAAGCACGCTTCCTCTCCATTTCGGTGGGAAAACAAAATGCTATCGCAGAGCGCACGGATTTTCAATTAGCACAGTGATATCGGCGGTATCTCCCTTACATGAAATTAATGAAGGTATGTCCCTTCACCAAATATAAAAATATTTTCAAGAAAATCCCTTAATTCCAAACTGCCCTTTAGATAATTTTGGACTTTTCTAAATAACGGCTCCAAGGATTTGCATTAAAATAGTACATGTTAAGGACATTTACCTAAATGACATATAAAATATACATCTTGAATCTTCTAGGAACAGCCTGTTCATTCTAGGAGGACCTCTTTATTCGGAACCAATTTGATGTTATTAATAACGGCTATACTATAGTATATATATATATATATATATATATATATATATATATATATAAAGCAAAGCTTAGTATAATGTATACGTTGCAGGGCTCACCAAAATATTCTGGCAAAACCATTCCAGAAAATATATACCTAAATATTTGAAATTAATGGCATATCAGGGAGAGCCCCTTTTGACATTCGTACGTCTTCCATTTCTGATTTCTTATTTGATGCTAGTGCACATGCTGGTTCAATGAGTACGCTTATTTCAAAATAGTAATTGGTTTAAAGTTTTTAAATTTTTTTTTCAATACTGCTGTTACTCAGCTATTTATCGTGATATCATAAAAACTAAAACAGCCTTACATGTTTTACTTTCTCTACGCGTACTATGTACATTCCAGCCAAAAATTCCATATTAAGATTTCACCGAATTTGAGGTTCCCCTGAGTCCAAAAATCATTTTATAAAAACATCCGCGTGTGGATAGCAAGGCCCAAAAAAAAAAAAAAAATACCAAACATCGTTTTTAAGTTTGGTATATTCCAAAGATCGGCACGAACATTTTTCAAGATAATCCCACCACCCTAAACTGCTGCGTGCAAAAATTTTCGAAAATGATGTTAGTCCCAAAAATGGTCATAAGGATTTTTTATTAAAATACCGTATGTTTAAGATATTTACATCAGATATAAAATGCATGTCTTAGACCTCTTTATTCTTGATGAATTTTGTATAGCTAGTAAACTGTTAGAGATAGACAAAATTATACTACACAAAAATGTAGGCCTCCTTAAAACATAATTAATGTTATATACTTCTTTTTGTTGTTGAACGTTTCCGAATATTCCTTGTTTTTTATTTCAGTTTTAAACTACGTAACATTCCCAAATGGAAGGCCATCTTTTAGTTTTTCTCTGACCCTGGAAAGTGAAATCCGAATTTCAATTGTTTCACTTAGCGACCGGCTTTTTAAAAGATTTGACTATTGCTTTAGCCTAGTCTATTACTTCATTTTTCTTCTACTTGTAAGGAACCAATACAATCATTTCTGCTAATGTTTATCTCGATTACCACGATGCATATAAAGGAAAAATCTTTTGTAACAGTGATTT
This sequence comes from Hymenopus coronatus, assembly GCA_030762935.1. Classification (NCBI taxonomy): domain Eukaryota; kingdom Metazoa; phylum Arthropoda; class Insecta; order Mantodea; family Hymenopodidae; genus Hymenopus; species Hymenopus coronatus. The sequence goes on along the minus strand of CM060890.1, from coordinate 29,596,618 downwards.
GTAGAGACATTCATGAATGGAACACATCAGATTTTTAAATCAGCATATAGCAAGTTAACAACTAAACGATTTGCTTTCCTCTACCATTTTGCATACAATAAAACGTGTAAATCGATTAACACTACAAATATTACCCCGATTAAAATGAAGCAAATAGAAAAATATGCTTTCTTAAGAATTGTTTGTAGAAGCTGTAAAATAAATAACTACACACACACACACACACACACACACACACACACACATATATATATATATAAGGTAGAGAAATTCAAGAAATCTAACACAATAGATACTCTTTTCCCCTCTCCTTACTTTTTTCTGCCTTTCTCTGTCCATTCAAAGAGAATGACAATTTTAAAGCCGTCACATAGTTTTTTAAAGATTTGACTCGCATTAGTCTAAGAAACGTTTCAATAAGTATCGTGTTTGAAAATATTTAGATGGTATTGCTACAGTATGTTGGTTCAGCATCGTGTTCTGCCACGTCACAAAAACAAATTTGATACTGATTCATCAGATTTTTCTAGAATGTACTGCCTGTACTCCAATGCTAATTATCTTTAACAAATACCAAGGAATCTAGCGAAAGGAAAGGACAGAGGGAAGGTATTCAAACTCATTACACAAAACATCCAAAGACATACCAGTGACTGGGGAGAGACCTCACGCCATCTCTCCAAGGTTAATTGTGCGGAAAGTGATGAACTGAGGACAAATATTCAATGCATTTGCATGTTGATGTAGAAAAGAACAGGTCATGTGAAATGTACAGACAAAATAAGAAATTTATTTTATAGAAACAAATCTGATGTGTTCCATTTCACATAACTCTAGCTCTTCCATATACAAAAGATTATTCATTTGTTTACACCATAAACATTAGCAAAATTGGTCTTATTACTTGTTTCCTTGAAGCAGAAGGAAAATAAGTGAATACATTAGTTAAAGCGGTTGTCAAATCTTTTAAAATCTCATTGCTATGGAAGACAAACAGTTGAGATTTGGTTCGCTCAGCATGGTCCTGTTTGAGAAATTTAGCTAGTTTAAAATTGAAACTAATAATAAGGAATAACTCGAAAAGGTCAACTCTCCAAGAAAAACGAATATGACGTAAATTGCGCGTTTTAACTAGAACTACATTTTTATACGACAAGTTTTTGTCTATCGCTTACGGTTTAACTGTTATGCAAGATTTTGCAAAAATTATCCAGAATAAAGAGGTCTTCACAGGCTACTCCCAGAAAATTAAAAATATGAAATGGCATGCTATATGCGATGCATACCTATATCTTTAATTTACGGCATTTTACTCAAAATCATTAGAGCCATTTTTGAGAAAAATAACATTTTCAAAAAGTTCCCATGTAAGGAGTAGTTTTGTTGAGTGAGATTTTCTTGAAAATCTTCATGTTACATTCTTGGAAGATGTTAATACACTTACAAAATTTGGCTTTTAACGATATTTACGTTTTTAAGCTATGTGCCCACAGAAACACACATAGACACGCACACATTCATGGAACTTTTACTGAAAATGTTTTACTAAGGGACCTCAAAACATATTTCCGGCGAGATCTCGACATCAAATTTTTGGGTGGAATACAAGGTCTTGTCTAGCTACTATCTGCATTGTATTTACATTTGGGCTAGAGCAAGTAAAAAGTAAAGGAAGTAGGCAATTAATTGTTTTTCACGCAAGCCGGGTGTAGGATAGGGGTTGGATAGGTAGAGAAGGCCCTGTCTGTGTATCTGTGAACAGTATAACTCAAAATCGAAAGTCCATTAAATGCCAAAATTGATATTTAAATTCAGCTTCTTCCAAGGACGCGATACGAATATTTTAAATAAAATCCCCCTACCCTGAATTACCCTCACATGGAACATTTTTTTCAAAATGATTCTGAAGAGTTTTATTATGATACCGTATGTATAAGATATTTTCACGTAAAATGAAATGTTGATCCCGAATTTTCTACAAATCGACTCTAAAGTCCTCTTCACTCTGGATGACTTGATGATGTAGATAAAGAGAAAAATATATTATAAAAACAGTTTGTTTGCACAGCTAGTAGAGAGAGACATGTGAATGGAACACATCAGATTTGTTTACAACTTCGTAGTTTATGTTGTTCATGTTTGTTTTTATGTTGAGATTTCAATAGTGAACATTTATGAAATGTTAACTTGCATAACATTCCTATTCAGCTACCATTAGGTTTGGTTGCGGTGAGGTAGAAATAAATTTAATTAAGTGTGGTTGGGTGGCCTTTTGTTTTTGGATTGCTCCATTGTTCCTGGCTTGTCCCGATGGTGACCAAGCTAACTGGACTAAAATTCAGGTGACTGGCCTGAATATATCAAGATTTCACATATAAACTATCCTGCATGCACGTCATTTTGTTCTCATTGGCTGTATATACATGTTGCGTAAAATATTGTGTATAAAAATCTTACCTCTAGAAGATGCTGGAAATGTCCATTTTGACTAAACAATCATTGAGCACAACGTATTCAGGCTGACACGGGCTGATACGGGTACTGTTTCTGATTTTCTTTATGATATTTTTCTTTTAAGTTCTTACTTTTTGTTTTATAGACTGTGTGTACTTCAGGCAACTTTGCAATATAAGACAACTGTTAAATCTACTGGGTGAGATGATATATATTCATGAATAAAATTAAGGAAACTTCTTTAAGATCACTCTATCTTAAAGAAGTTTCCTTAATTTTAATCATGAACTCCGCTGTTGTAAAAACTGAAGACGATTTTATGAATATTTCGCTTAAAATACATAGATTTTTATTTCATAAGTTAACTACTTAACCCTTATCAGTAACACTGGGGTTCTTATTGCCGTTCTTTCAATAATGATTCCTAGGCGTTATCGACTCACACAAATTCAATTCGTATTATTTTACCTCATTGTCACTAAAAATCTTGTTGAGTGTAGTTATAAATAAAGTACTGCGAGCACAAAATACCCGTGTGACAGCTAACGTTATGTTTTCTATAGTTTTAGATATGTAGTTTCAGTTTGTATATATTTTTCGTTTCATTTAATAGCCAGGTGTTAATAGCCTGGGGAGAAATTAGATTAATAAACTAAACCTTTAAATATAGTTCTCACTAGCGATCAAAATAAAACACTTCCGTCCTATTGCAGAAGAATAAGGCAGTTCTACTTTTATTTGCAATGCAGAAATAAATCCCATGGGACACCAAATATTACCTCATTTATAAGAAGGAACTGACACTTATGTTCAGCCGTGTCATTCTTAAACACCAAAGAAAATTAAATCTCTTGAGATTCTAGTTCAGCATATTACAAGAACAAAGTGGAATTAATATCCTTGTTCTGTATACTCACAAAGCATCAAATGAAAAACTAAGAAGATTAGATTTTATTAAAGGCGTTGTAGTGAGACTCATTGAGCCAATTCTGCTGGAACATCTGAAGTAATATCCCTGAGAAGGAGCTTGTGTCATTGAGGAAATGTTGAACATCGAGAAAGAATCGCTTTCAAATAAGAAACTGAGGTGAAATCGTAAAACTAATATGTTTCTTGTGTAGAAGGGCGATGTGTGATCAAAATGTGGCACAAATGTGCTTAGAATGTGAAGATTTAGTTGAAAATGATTAATAAAAATTTATTTTCGTCATGCCACACTGTTAATATATATATGTATATACTCATTAGTATTACTATTATTATTATTATTATCATCACTATCATTATTATGACTTAAGAACACACAACTATTATTGTGCTTGTAATTTCAATTCATTTTATACTTCTGTTCTAGTTGAATTTCTTTCTGAATATGTAAGTAATATATTTCAATGGGTGATTGAAACAATATTAGTTAATATTGACCAGTTGTGGAGATAAAATACCAAATAAGGTGAATAAAAAGTGGGTCTCTAAAACCCCAGATGACCTTTGTTATCTTTAAATGATGTGTGGCTATGAGGATTATAATCCAATAATGTTCATCCAATTTTACTGTGTAACCGCGGATTCAGGCACAGCTTTTAACAAACCTTTCAAAATTTACTAAATCTACACTGAACAGGATTTACTATTAATAATACAATCTTAAATCGATATTTTACATTTCATTTACTTGTTCCATGTATTGTTGCAACTGCAGTTAATTCAATTACTTTCTCTTCATCAGTGGAATTCTGTATAAATCACCCATATAACTTCTCTAAGCTGCTAATGGGACCAGAAGTCTTTTCGGCAAATTTCTGCCCTCTGTTGTCCTTTGCAATAACTGAAATTTACTTTATTCACATAAATAAAAAAATGTCAGTAATCATTTTGTACTTCCATTATTATTACAGCTGCATTTGCTTTTTATTCTTCAAACAAGGTCGAATAAGCCTTTAGGAACAACAATTACTTTACAACAACGCCTAAACTATAATACCAAGTGCCCTGTTGTAAAGAGAGTTTACTATGCACAGATGTGGATATTCATTAACCACAACAAAATAAATTTCATAACAATTACTTGTTTTAGTTGAATTAATAATTGCATTTATTAAACTCATACATTTACTGATTAAGAACTTTTATTCGATTTGTATTAATTCCAATAACAATATGATTAATTCCTTCGGGAAGAAGTTTTATAAAACTTAATTGAATTTATTTCCTTTGAGTTTTAAAAGTGAGACATTTTTGGTTTATGAGAGCTATTAAAACATGTAATTTTAATTACGAAAATGTTTATTCATTAACGAATTTATATGTCGTAAAAGTCCTTCATAAATAGTAATAATTTTAAAGATTTGATAGCTCACTTGGACGTTTAGCTGAAACGAGGCCTTTTTTGCAAAGAAATGCAGCGTTGGATCCGTTAAATCTGCATGGATAAAAAAAACTGAGAATAACATTCTCTTGCTACTGAGGCACCTTTTTTTTTAAACAATTTTACACTTTACCTTTGATGTACATCAGTGCATGCGAGTGTCTGACCTATAAAACATTTTTTACTTTGCTATATCTCTATTGTTATAACTCTGAGATTATAAATAGTACGAATGTTCACCTGGATGTTGTTTAGAGAGAGATAGAGACTATGACATTTAAGGGTTAATGAAATATATCAAATGTAAAGAGTTATTTATTTTAATATCCCTATTATTTTAATATCCCCACGACAAAAATGCAAAAGTGTGGCTCTCGGTAAGGAATTCTTTTGAACGCTGTCAACCATGCATGCCGGCGTCTATACAAACTCTTGAACTAACACACTGCTACCCCATCCGTGCAACTTAAGTACCCGGAACTTGGATGGAAGGCGACGTGGTTGGTCTTTAATCCGCACCCAGTGTGTAGCTGCTGACTGGAAAGCGGTAGTATATACTGACATCACTCCCACAGGAGAGAAATAGTGGAGACATTGGATGTGCACACTTGGTGACTGAATTTTGCACGAGACCAGACACTATATCGTTAGTTGAACTTGAAGAAAGCGGACCAGAGATAACATTTGGTGGCGCACCGAATGACAGCGATGGGGAGAACAGGTCAAACGTATCGTCCATAGGAGTTAGCTTGCTACAGGTTCCCGGAAAACTACTTGTACTACTAGGATGATGTGGTATTATCGACGAGCGGCGGAAAACTGAACACAGGGAAAGAGCCACCGTGGAGGGCCCCTAACATAGTCCAAGCAGTTCTTCATCACGCCCCAGATCTGACCGATTTCTCAGGGCCCTACAGACGATTTTAACTCACCCTTCCGCCGAGAACTGTATTTCTAAAAGGCATACACCACCACGAAAGGTCATCAACACCGCTGTCCTCGCCGATACTTATAATCCTGAAAGAGAGCGGTTGAATGGAATCGAGAGGAAGTGAAGGGACAGTAAGTTTGGGGGAACGAAGAAAGCTCGCCAGAATTCGCCTAGTGACCCGGGAAAACCTCCGAAGTCAGAGTCAGAGAAGTCGATTGTGGGAATCGAACTTATGACCTCCCGAATACAGTCCCAGATGAAAATCCTGAGTCACCTGCTCGGTACGAGATAGCTGTACTTGGCTAATTATAGCTATTAGTTAGGTCCAAAAAAGTAAGAGACATAAACACTTGATCCCTTGTAATCTCTCTTTATACAACATACAAGGCTGGGGGGGGCGGTATTTCAAAACATTGGATAATAGTTCTAGCATAATTTCATTCTACACAGATTCCATTTTTAACTAACCTCTATGAAATAATGTATTTCACAAAAAATAAAACCTGAAACAATCAAATGATAATTCCCCTTTTAATGAAAATTTCCACTTTCCTTCTATTTAAACAGGGCAGGTAGAGTATCCCATAAGACAAGGATATAGCCAAAACGATAAATTAAATCTCACAGACTCTAGAGGTGAGACGTTATTTACGAAATGAAGCTAACGCTTTGCTGTCGCTGGACAGTTTTACAGCATTGGTAGGTATCGTCATAACCTACTTAAAGATTGAGAAAATAAATTAACCTTTACTCTTTAACTGCTACGATTTCCAGCGTCTCATTCTATTATACGTGAAAAATCGCTTAATTGTTTCAGAGGCCTTTTATCAAGGCTTGAGGTTCTTTTACGTGCTGTAATTCTACGACACGGGACCAGCGCTTTACTTCCATGCTAAGGATTTTTACGCCTAAAAAAATCCATCGCCTCTGCCGGGTTTGAACCCAAGACCTTGGAAATCAGAAGCTAATATGTAACCCCAAGACCACGAGGGGGGGGGGACAAAATTAAGAAGTCTCAGCTAACATGCTATACTAATATGTATGTATATATATATCCGAAAAATATATGAGTTTGAAAAAAAACTTCTTTATTTTTTTATAAAAAACACGTGAGGATGTAGAATGTCATTGTTTTACGAAGTTCACACACACACACACACACACACAGACAATGTATCTGTTTCTATTAAATTATTGTGCTTTATCCTGCTGCATAAAAACGAGTTTAAATACAATGAATGATATTACAAAGGACAGAGTGAGAGATAAAAACCCCGACCATCATTTATTTTAAACATATAAGCACTTAATATTTCAACCACGACTGAGACCATGGACTATGCCTTTGACGACGATTTGTTAGAACTAAATAGACCGGAAAAGACAGCAGTAGATAGAAATATAGATAAAAGTATAACAGAACCATTGGTTATATTTACTATGTAAGAAATTTCAAATAAGCTATCACTATAATTTAAGTGATCTAAGCTTTGATTGGGTTGCTGAAGAATCATAGAAGGACGTAGGACGAAATAGGATATGGGGGTAGGCGTTTAGTTTCGGAAGAAGGATAAATCAGAGTGTGAAACGAGGAGGAAATATAGTAGAAATGTGATTAAAGGTCCAGTCTCGCATAGGGTAGATGCTTCTCCAGTAAATTTAGAAATTAGGGGAGACGGTAACGTGTATATTTTTAGTACTGGAGATTTATGGGTAAATGAAAGTAGAGAAAATTCCGTTAGAGAATGAAGATAAATTGAGAGAAATTAAATATTTAGAGCAGGAAAGTGGAAATTGATATCAAATGAAATGAATACCTTTATTTATGAACGCTCTTCAACTAACACTTAATTTTGCTCATAGGCCTCTTTATCAGGCTTGATTCTTTTACGTGCCAAGAATCTACAACACAGGAGCAACTTACTTCCCTTCCGAAGGAAGATATTATAAGGATTTTTACGTCCGAAAAAGTCTATCGCGCTCCGCCGGATTTGAACCGGAACCTTGGATACAAAAGGAAATTGATACCACTCTGAAGAGCATTTAACTATGTAGAAAGACTTTCCATTCCAAGAGATATGTTTGAATATCCTAGTACTGCAATTAGCAGTTTAGGTAACTGCATTTAATACAGAAATGTGATTTAAAAATAGGTTAAAAAGTTCCAAAGGAAATAAACAGTATTATATACCCTAGAACATAAAATGTTTCTATGAGGCTCATGGAGGTTAGCGATTAACCCTTTATTGTCCGAATTATTTTGCTACATATTTCGCCCTAATTCCTAAACGAGCTTACATATCTCTTCCGAAGGCAGTACCATCGAAGCGGTTCAAATTGCTGTGAAAGTTAAGGTGACAGATAATGGGCTGGTCATTACAGAGAACGTAAATTTGAATCCCAGTAACCTTGATAATGTGCCTGTGATAAAGGACGGAAAGGGCCCAAGAAAAAGAAATAGTGCGATGGTGCGCTTGGTGCGGGGTTATATTTGACTGCGTTGCTGGATTTTGTAGCTTTATTGAAAAGAATTTATATTTGTACAATGTAGCAGTAGTATTTTATTAAGTATTCAATAATACAATATTTGCGTCACATAGTCGCATGGGTCGGGTGACCGTACGTACTGTCTAAAAATACTTTAATTTAGAATATTAGCTACATATCTGATTTATATATATCTTACCAACATTAAAAAATACTCTCACATACACACATACATATGCTCGCGCGCTAGGACAACAGAACCATAGAACAATAAAAGAAAGAACACTCTGGTATCACACACACTTGCACTCACAACTACACCACGTATTCATACATATAGACTAGTCAAACACCAAATAAGTCTATACAATATTTACACAAATATGTTATCCCTTAGTGCACGTAGTTCCATTAAGTATGTGCCCAGGCTTGGTCAGTTTTGGCTGTTTAGAATCAAATCCCAGATTGCTGTCCTTCGCCTGAAGTTAAAAATACTTCCGGCAGTAAATTTTTCCTAATATCGTCCATCTGCAAGCAATCTGCCAAAATATGCATCCAGACTTCCTGATACCCACATAATGAGATAATCCGCCTACTGTAGTAAAACAGTCCTGAATTATTGCATTTTATGTTTGAAGATTATTTTAATATGAAGAATAGAAGCCTTATTCCTATTTAGAAAATATGGGTCATGTTTAAGACCATTTAGATATGCTCCTTGATGCATGCATTAACCAAAACTCATGAATCAGCAACAATGTTGAAAGGCCTGCGACCTCTACAAATTTTGGATCTCAAAAATGAATGCCGACTGGACCGGAGGAGTTCTAAAAGAAACTCAATCAAGAAACAATGTCATTGTTTTACGAAGCCTATATATTCAATACAGCTATCTACTCCTATTAAATTATTCTGATTTATCCCGATTCATAGAAAACAAAACAGAGTTTATTTTATTTCTAAAGTGTTTAGAACATTTTAGTTCATCCTATCTCTATTGGCTTGTGTTAGGTAACATTTTTAAAGACTTTGGATCATAAGATCAACGTCATGACTATAAAGGTGGCTCGGAGGAAATGTTCGTGTAAATGTGTAATTTTAAGGTAATAGAATTAGCTTTCAGCTGAACGAAACAGGAACTGAAGACATTCCTATTGATACCACGAAGAGGAGGTTGACGTACCTCAAAAGACAAATGAATTTAAAAGTGAGGGTTTAGATTCATACACTTTAGAGTCAATTGATTATTAAATGTAATAATATAATTGACACAGTTAATGATATGCGTTTAACACTTACATTTTTAGGTAGCATTTTAACAAAGTAGTACGCTTTAGGATCATGAAGAGAGATTAATCCCGGGTTCGATCCCAAGCGACCGCATGTGAGATTTGTGGTGGACAAAGCGGCGCTGGGGCGGGTTTTCTCCGGGTTCTCCGGTTTCCCCCACCATCGCATTCCCTGGTGCTCAATCTTCATTCATGTATCATCAGTGTCACCGCCTGCGGTGCCATGAGTAGCGGGCGTTAAACACAAAAAAAAAAGAGAGAGATTAATCTAAGCAGTGAACCACTTTTAATTTCATCCAAGAATCTCGTTAAAAATAAGGAATACAATAAACGCACATTTTAGAATTTATGTGCGTAACTTAAATGTTTGATGTTAGTAGTATATTCTATTACTAAATGTACAGCATTGAAACATTCAGAAAAATGGCACGCGCTAGTTAGGGAAGGGGGGGGGGGGAGGCAGGACCGGGTAGTGAGGCACAACCGGGTAAATGGGTTTTTTAAACTGGAAAGTGCTAGCATCTACCACTTCTTGACTGAGCTGCATTCTCATATCGGCAGCAGTCAGAAGTAGGAGTTCGAAGAATATAGTCGTGTTATTGTGTCTGTAAGCTTTATGATTAGAAATTTCCGCGTTTTGAAGTAATTTAACTGAAATTTGAAGTCGGAGTTTAAGAGGTAAGTATCTACAGCAACATATTTTACTTTTACTACATTAAATTGCAAAGATTTAAGTATTCTTTTCAATGTCGTTGCAATTCGGGAAGCGAGTCGTTATTGTGGTATGTCTTAAGAAGAACAAAATGGCGTGTGGGGGCAGAAGCGGGGGGCATAACCGGGTCCCACTAATCCTGTGTCCTAACAAGTTTAGTGATGTTGACTTCATGCCAGCTTAAACCACAGAACAACACACTCCTCAGTCATCAGCATCAACATCTGAGGGGTCAATACATTTTACACAACATACCCAGCCTTTTGACTCAGTCTCTCTTCTTCCCTTCAATTTTGCCGAGAAAATAGCAATATCGACTGAACCACAAACATTTGCAGTTTCACCAAAAGATGTGTTAACAGTTCCTTGTGCTATAAGACGTCCCACATCGTCAGGAAGACGCCGCGGGAAAACAGCTGTCCTTATAGCGTCACCATATAAGGTTGTGCTTCAAAAAAAGGCAAACACTCAACCTAAGTCACCAGCAATTTGCAGAAAGTCGCTTCAGTCTAAGTTTGGTGAAACAACAAGAGCAAAGAAAGCCAAATATAGCGATAGCAAGGAGGAATATAGTGAGACAAAACGAAATAAAGACTGGATTCAGTGTGTGGAGTGCAACAGATGGGCCCATGAACTTTGCACAGGTTGGCCCTAAAAGGCATTGAAATATTTTGAATGTAATGACTGTTAAGCACAGAAAAACTATAGTACCCGGTTGTGCCCCGCCGTTTTAACGGTTGTGCCCCTACCCTAGGGGCAAAACCGTATTTTGCAAACAAAAATGTTTTAATTCATATAACGTAAGTGATAAAAGATGGCAACAAAGCACATGATTTAAAATGTTCACAATCATGATACAATAATTTACAATAAAGTGCATTTCTTAAAACATTATATGTTATGATCAATTATAATTTATTGTTAGGTACCCGATCCTGCTCCCCCTTCCCCTATACCTGAAACTAAATATTGAAGACTAGGCAGGCATTAGCATAAGCTGTACCAGAAAAATAGTTTGAGTCTTTAGAGTATGCTCTAATTGATAAAATAAGTATGCTCTAGGGAGAATTACAATACTCCCCACAAATCTTTACTAGGATATAAAGTTTCTAGTTTTTTATTTATGATTTACCCATCAACACCACCATCACCACTACCAACGACTGTATTACTCAATGTTCGTTATCTTATTCACCAGCATATGAAATAATTGTGAAATATTTTTTGTTCTCACCTATTTTTTTTTCTATATTAGGAAATGGCGATTTCTGGCACGTACGTGGCCATTCCCTTCTTAAATTGTGTATATGACCGAGTAACCGTAGATCGACTTCTCCCAAATGCATATTCCTGTATTGAACTTTGACGAAAAATCGCGTAAAATCACTCCTCCATTTCTGTGGTCTAACAAGTTGGATTCCAGATATCAAGATAAGAATTAAAAAAGTCCTATGTGCTTCATTCATATTACTTTCTCTAGCTGTTTCGTAAACAAACTTTTCTTACAGAAGATTTTCTTTTTATCTATATCATAATAAACATTAGCGCAATTGTCTTATTGCTTCTTTGTAAGTAGAAGGAAATAAGGAAATGCACAGGCTAAAGTGACAGTAAACTCTTTTAAATGCCGATCGCTAAGTGAATGAATTAATATTCAATTTTCTTAGCTTGCTGAAGTAAACAAAAGAGAGACGAAAAGAAAGATACTTCGCATTTGAGAAAAGTTTATGTACTTTAAAACTGATACAAATAATTCTGAATATTTCGAAAACGTTAATGTAAAAGGTAGATGGAGGTGGGGCGATTTTCTTGAAAACCTTCCTGTTGCATCTTTGAAAGATACTGAACTTAAACACCAAGTTTGTTATTTAACGGATTTTTGTTTTTGAGCTACCCGCAAACAGACATACACACACGAACAGGTTTCTAAAAATACTTTCTTTGTACTCATGGGGTCTCAAAACATGTATTTCCGGAAAAAATGTGTAATTTGGGTGAAGTACAATACCTTCTCTAACCACTATATACATTATACATACATGCTAGAGGAAGTAATAAAGAATACAAATTTAAACATCTGATGCCTTCCTTTCACATAACTTTCTCTATTTTCATGTACAAACTATGCTTACAAAAGATTATTATTTTATCTAAATCATGATAAAGAATTGATTGTATTACTTGCTTCCTTGTAAATAAGAGAGTACATTAGGCTAAAGCAATAGTCAAATCTTTTCTAAGCCGTCGTTAAGTTAAACAATCGAAGCTCGGTTCGCTTTGTAAGGTTCTATTTGAGAAAAGTTCGGTGGTTTAAAATTGAAACAAATAAAAAGGAATATCTCAAAAACGGTCAAATCTACAAGAAAAACATACATTACATAAATTGTGTGTTTTAATGAGTTCTCCATTTTTGTGCAGTAAATTTCTGTCCATCTCATATTGTTTAACCATTCTGCAAAATTCTGCAAAGCTCATCCAGAATAAGATAGGTCTTCAGAGGCTGTTTCATGAAAATTCACAATATACATTTTATTCGTGCTGTAAATATATTTAGCATACGGTATTTTAATCAAAATTGTTATAGCAATTTTTAAGAAAAACACAATTTTCAAAAAATTGTCCATATAAAGGTAGCTTTTAGTGGGGATATTTTCATAAGAACCTTCGTTTCACATCCTAGGTAGATATCAAACATAAATACCAATCTTGGTATTTAACGGTCTTTTCGTTTTTGAGTTATGCTGTCCAAAAACACATACACACAGACACACGCGCGGATCTTTTTCTAAAAATTTGATGTGTTCCATTCACATAGTTTTCTCTAGCTGTTCCACAAAAAAACTTTTCTTACAAAAGACTATTCTTTTATCTACGTCATGCTAGCCTAGATAAACATTAGCAGAAGCAAGAAATAAATATAGTTTCTTGCTTCCTTTCAAGTAGAAAGGAAATAAAGAAATACATTAGGCTAAAGGATAACCAAATCTTTTCAATACTGGTCACAATGTGAAAAACATTAAGGTTTGGTTCGCTTTGCATGGTCCAGTTTGAAAAACTTAAGTTTCTAAAAATTGAAACCAATAAGAATGAATATCTCGATAACGGTAATCTCTACAAAAGAAACGCATGTGGCATACATTTTGTGTTTTTACGAGATCTACGTTTTTTGTGCAGCAAGTTACGGTTTAACTGTTATACGAAATTCTGCAAAACTTAAAAATAAATACCTCTTCAGAGGCCCTTCCCAGGAAATTAAACATTTATTTGTGAGCTGAATACGTTTAATATACGGATTTTAATCAAAATCTTTAGAGTCACTTTCTGAGAAGATCAAAATTTTTGAAAAATGTTCCATGTAAAGGATAGTTGGTGTTGGGATGTCTTCTTGAAAATCTTCAAGGCGCATCCTTGGAAGATACTGAGTTTGATATTTAACCGACTCTTCATTTTCTATCTATGCTGTCCACAGACACATACACACTACATGGGTCTTTTTTTCTAAAAATGTTTCTTTTCGGACTCGGGGCACCTCAAAATATACATTCCCAGTGAAATATTGGTATCAAAATTTTAGGTGCAATACAATATACCTCCCCTATTTACTATGTATGTTGTATAAACGACTGGAGAAAGTAAATTTTTGTTGGGTACAAGGGACACCAAAACGTGTATTTTCGGTGAAGTATCGATATCGAATTTTAGGTGGAGTGCAATACCTTCCCTACCTTAATGTACTGGGAAAGGAAAAGAAAATATAAATAAAACTCTGATGTGATCCATTCACATGACTTTCTCTTCATCTGTGCAACAAATTATTCTTAAAAAGATTATACTTCTATTTACTTCATGCTAATCAGAAAAAAATAGCAGAAATAGTCTTATTACTTGCTTCCTTATAAGTAGAAGCGAGATAAGGGAGTATCATAGGTCAAAGTGATAGTCAAAAGCTGGTAGCTATGTGACTGAAGTTCCTTTGTTTGTATGGACAGGAGTTGACATATTCCTGTATTAGAAAAGTATAAGTTTCTCATAGCTGAAACCAAAAACAAGGAATATGTCAAAAACGATCAACTTCACGAGAAAAATGTATGAACATAAATTATGTGTTTTAATATGCTCTATATTTTTTGCATGTTAAGTTTTTGCCCATCGCTTACGGTTTAGCAGTAATGCAAAATTCCGTGAAATTCATCCAGAATAAAGTAGTCTCCAGAGGCTATTCCCAGAAAATTCAAGATATACATTTTATTTCTCAGGTAAATATCTTTAATATACGATATTTTAATCAAAATCGTTAGAGCCATTTTTAAGAAAATCAAAATTTTCAAAAACAGTTCCATGTAAAAGGAAGTTGGGGGTGGGGGGATTTTCTTGAAAATCTTCGTGTCGAATCCTTGGAAGATTCCAAACTTAAATACCAAGTTTGGTATTCAACGGTATTTTCATTTTTGAGCTATGCTGTCCACACAAACACACGGACCTTTTTCCAAAAATGCTTTTTTCTGGATTCAGGGGGACCCAAAACATAAATTGCCGGTGAAATCTCGGTATCGAATTTTTGGGTGCAATACAATACCTTCTCTATACACTATGTACATAGTACGTGTAGAGAAAGTAAAAATTAAATGAATTTCAATTCTTCATTCGCCTTGTCCAGGGCACAGATATCGAGAAATATCGAAACAATTCGGAAATTGTGCAAAGCAATGCTCCCACTTCAGGGAAATGTACTGAGGTTTTATAACTTGGAACTAATAGACTTCCGTATTTAATAACGAGGGAGAGATTTGATCCCGGGGGAAATGCAAATTGTAGGAGTGTAGAATGTAGAGTGTAAACTAGATTGGGGCTATGTACATTTACGAAAGCTAGTAGGATCAAACGTCATGCTACGTCAGTACGGATAATTAAGGATTATTGTGGCCACTAGTGGTTACGCCCTATGCAGATTTGATATTTAGAGAAGATGATAGGCTCTGCATCCGTTTTGTGAATGGTGCCTCACAAAGCCTTGCAGAAGTACCTGTTATGCAAAAAAATATTCTTACAAAAATGTTTCTCCTATTTAGTACATGCTAGTTAAGATAAGCATTAAACATTAACATAAGGAATAATCTTATTAATCATTTCGATGTACCAGTACAAGGAAATAAAGCAACACGCTAGTTTAAAGGGATAGTCAATTCCTTTAAGATCTGGTTGCTAATTGATGACTATGAAATTCTGTTCTTTTTAAAAAAACAATGAAAACTTCCTATTGAAAATTTTAAATCTATAAAAACGAATATCTCAAAAATTGTTAGCTAAAATAACCGTATTGTATACAAATTGTGTGTCAATGCGATCTACGTTTTTGTGGTGACATTTTTCCTAACTCTTTCAGTTTGTCAGCTATTCAAAAGTAATCCATAATGAAAAGAGTTTTGGTATTGCGAAAGAGTATTACAAGAAAGTATAAGATTAATCCGTTTCGAATATTTCAAGAAAATCCAAGGTATAGCTACATTTTTTGCCATATAAGCATATTTAATATATAGTATTTTAATCAAAATTATTAGAGTAATTTTGGAGAAAATTGAAAATTTCGAAAAAACTTCTAAGCAAAGGGTAGTTAAGTATGTGAGAAATGTGTGAAAATCTTCGTGCCATATTTTTGGAATCTTATATATTACGTTTGATATTCCTAATGTGAGTTATACTGTTCACAGACAGACAGTCTAACACACTCACAGTATTCACAGTAAGACAGACATGATTTCAAAGACGCACATTCACATGCACCTTTTTTAAACGTTGAATTTGGTCCACAAAACGGTCATTTCTGGTAAAATTTCAGTATAGAATTTTTGGGTATAATACAACCACCTCACTGACCTGTTACAGAAAGTTAATCTGATGTAATCTATCCATATGACTTTATCTATCTGTTCCACAACAAATTATTTTTACATAAGCTTAATATTCTCTCTAGTCCATACTAATCAAGTTAAAACATTATCAGAAATAGCTTTATTACTTATTTTCTTGTAGATACGCGTGAAAGAGAAACAATGGAACGCACTAGTCACTAGACTAAAGCGATAGGCAACTCTCTTAATAGCTGGTCGTTAAGTGATGGCATTGCAAATCTACCAGGAGTAAAGAAAGATATCTCAGAATATCTCGGAAATGTTTCAAAACAATGTTGGACATAAAATAGTGTATTCTAACAAGATCTACATTTGTTATTTAGTAGCATTTTGTGTATCTATTGCGGTTTACCAGATGTGCAAAAGACATCCAGAATAAAGTGCTTCAGAGGCTATACCCAAATAATTAAGGGTATAAATTTTAATTTTGATGCAATTATCTTTAATATTGTATTTTAATAAAAAAACGTTAGTTTTTTTTGAGAAAACAGAAAATTCTGAAAAACTTCCTATGGTTAGTTTAGGTAGGGGAGATTTTAGTGTCATATATTTTGAAGATACTGAATTTAAATATCAAGATTGGTGTTTAATCGACTTTTCGTTTTTGAGTGTGTGCTATTCACATACATACACACACACAAACAGAGAGAGAGAGAGAGAGAGAGAGAGAGAGAGAGAGAGAGAGAGAGAGAGAGAATGCAATTTTCTAAAAATTTGATATGTTTCGTTCACATGATTTTTTCATCTGTTCTACAGGCCAGCTTCTTACTTAAGATTATTCTTCTTTCTACTCCATGCTAATTTAGATAAGCATCAGCAGAATGGTCTTATTACATAGTTCCTTTTAAGTGAAAATCTGATGTGTTCTATTCATATGACTTTCTCTACATCACTAGTAAATTATTGTTAAAATCATATTCTTCTGTCTTCTTTATGATAATCGAGATAAACATCAGCAGAAATTTTGTTAATTACTTGCTTCCTTGTAAGTAGTAGGAAAATAACGGAATACAGGCTAAAACGATAGTCAAATCCTTTAGAAGCTGTTGCCATGTGGTTAAAATCCGTTTCTACGCAGGGCCAGCAGTTTACAACTTCCGTGTGAGAAAAGTTTAAGTATTTTGGATCTGAAATAAATAACAAGGAATATCTCAGAAAGTGTTAATTCTACGAAAAAAACGTATATGACATAGGTTGTGTGTTTTAACGTGATCTGCGTTTTTTGTGTAGTAAGTTTTTGCCGGTTTAACGGTTTGCCAGCTATGCAAAATTCAGCAAAATTCATTTAGAATAAAGAGGTCTTCAGATGCTATTCGCAGAAAATTCAAGATATGCATTTTATTTCCCATATAAATATCTTTAATATACGGTATTTTAATCAAAATCATTAAAGCCATTTTTGAGAAAATAACATTTTTTGAAAAATTTTCCATGTAAACGGTAATTTGAGGTGGAGGGGATTTTTCTCATAATCTTCTGTCGCATCCCTGAAAGATACCAAGCTTGGTATTTTACCGTCTTTTCGTTTTTGGGTCATCGTGTTCACAGACACACGGATACACACACACACACACACACACACACACACACACACAGGCACACACATGCACACACGGACCTTTTTCTACAAATGTTTTTCTTTTTCGATACAGGAGACCCTAAAACATATATTTCCGGTGAAATCTCGGTATCAAATTTTTGGGTGGAGTGTAATTGCTTCTCTATACACTATGTACATAATACGTGTAGAGAAAGTAAGAAAAGAAATAAGCGTTGGTAAAATAGTAGTTAAATGGATAAAAAGCTGTTGGTATGTGATTGCCATTAAAATTCGATTCTTTGCATGGCCAGGAGTGAAACAAAAGAAACACGCCCGACTTCCTGTTTGAGAAACCTGTAAGTATTTTAAAATTGAAACAAATAACAAGGATTAAATCGGAGATGGTTAACTTTGCAACAAAAATGTAAAATACATATATTATGTGTTTTGGTGAGTTCTACATTGCTTGTTGTGTTGGTGTTAGTGTTATGTGTATATATTTCTCTTAAGTGCATTTTTCTACTATAATAGGGTACATTAATGCATCTGAATAAGGTATATTCTGTGTTAATTACTGCATTTGAATATCTTTGTCCTTTAATTTTCATGTTTATTCTTTTAATTCTTTGTTGTTTTTTGTGAATTGCAAAAGTACGTACTGTCTGTGGACACATGCGAATAATGAAGCTCAATGTATGATACGGTTATTTCAAAAATACACTTATTTGTTCATTCATTCAAGTTTTTATCTCTCTCTTGCGGTTTACCAATTGTGTAGAACTCAATCAAAATGAAGAGGACTTCAGAGGCTATTTCCAGGTAATTCAAGATATATATTCTGTTTGTGATGTAAATAAATATCTATAATAATGGCATTTTAATCAAAATGTTTAGAGTCATTTTTGAGAAAATCAAAAGTATCGAACATTTTTCAATTAGAAGGATAGTTTAGCGTGGAAGTATTTTCTGAAAGTCTTCGTGTCGCTTCCTTGGTAGGTAATAAACTTAAATACCAAGTTTGGTGTTTAACGGGCGTTTCGTTTTTGAGTTCTGCTGTCCACAGACAAAGAGTATTTTCTAAAAATGCTTTTTTTGGATTCAAGGGATCTCAAACCATATATTTCCGGCGAAATCTTGGTATCGAATACTTTCACTATCAACTATGTACGAGCATTGTACATACGTGCTAGGCAAAGTATATCTACTATGTATATTATGCATATGTGCTAGAGAAAGAAAAGGTCTTGTTGGATTCAGGAATAGTCTCAGTGCCAACTGTTTGTTTGGTAAGCAACGCTTTGTTTATTTTTTATGTGCATTGCACGTGGTAGATAAACTAAAAACAAACCTTTAAGAATCATTCTATACCTGAAAGCGATAAAAACAAGACTGTTCACTGGTATTGGGAAGTAACAATGTTGCACAGTTATAGAAAATATTCTTAACAATTAGGAATTTTCTGCGAAAATTGATATTTATTCCCTTGTACATATTCCTGTGGACATTATTTTTGCAGTCTTTTCAAATATTGTATTATACTATTTAATATTCGTTGTCGGCTTAACCTCCCCATATTTAGAACAGACCCCTCTAGTCTTACAAGCGAATGTCTAGGGTCAGAAGCCTGTCGGGCAGCCTACGGCACGAAACCACAGAATGGAGAATCTGGAACGATTGGTCGACCCGTAACCAGGCATAAGCGTGGGGAAGTGGATAATATGAAATCCAAGCGAAATGGATGATAGGAGAGGTGACGATGGAGCAATTGGTGGAATGAGTGGGGGAGGAAACCGAAGGTCCTGGAGAAAACTCGCCCAGACGCCGCTTCATCCACCACAAATCACACATGCTTGGAATCGAACCGCCTATTTAAATGCAAAATGTTGTAAAATAAAATAATAGAAAATTTAAAGTATTTAAACATTACAATTTTACATTGACATTTTTTTACTGCACAGCAGAGCTACTTTTTTATGAGAACTTGCATAGCTTATTCAAAATTAAGGCGAGCGGTCTAACCACTCAGCCACGGCGCTATTATCTCATTTAATATGCTTTAAAAGCCTAAATCTTGGATTTTGGGGTCCTTTTATATGTGGCACGAACCGACCCGTGTTTAAAGCAAGCAATGCCATGAAGTGTTAGGGTAAGCTCTCTCTCAGGCACATAGTTTCTCGAAAAGGGGTAAGAAGTAGACAAATGCTCCAATATCTAATTAACAAAGCGTAGGAATGGATCCGTTCTACTATCTAACGAAATAACAGTTCTTCAAAGACATATCTTTATTCATCTTTTGTACGAGAAACGTTGAGTAAGCATTCTCCATTTAGGCGCTCCATTTCTGCTCTCCAATAAAAAAAATAATCCGGACAAAAACGATCCATAATGTATCTAAGTTGTAAAGTCAACACCAAGAGACACTCTAAAATTTGTCTTAAGAAGCGCAAAAATATGTCCCATTTACATAACTTTCTCTAGTTGTTCCAAATACAAACATTCTTAACAAAGTTTTTTTCTCTTATCTACATCATGCTAATGTAGATAAATATTAGAATTGGTTTTATTATATGCTTCTTTGTGTGTAGACGAGAAATAAATGTGCACATTAGGCTAAAGTGATAGTCAAATTTTTTAAAAGCTGGTCACTATGTGAAACAATTGAGGTACGGTCCACTTTGCATGGTGACGTTTGAGAAGAGATTGGTAGTTTAAAATTGAAATCACAAGGAATACACGGTCAACTCTACGGGTATAAATTACGTGTTTGAACGAGGTGTACATGTTTTATACAGTAAATTTTTGTCTGTCTTACGGTTTAATTCTACAAAACTCATCCAAAATAAAGAAGTCTTCACAGGTTATTGCCAGAAAATTCAAAAACTATATCTTATTTGGGACATAAAATTCTTAAATATACGGTATGTTAGTCAAAATCGTTGGAGGCATTTTTGAGAAAAATAAAGCTGCCAAAATGTTTTCCGCGTAAAGTAGTTTGTGGTAGGGGGCTTTTCTTGAAAATCTTCAGCTCGTATACTTTGAAGATACTAAACATTAATACCAAGTTTAGTATTTTTCGTTTTCGAGTTACGTTGACACACACAGACCACACATACACATAGCTTTTTCTAAAAAAAAAAAAACAATTTTCCGCTCACGGGACTTTAAACATTTATTTCCTCTCCACATCGAATTTTTGGATGGAATACAATACTTTCTCTAGCTACTATGCACATTGTATGTACTACAAAAGTGCTAGAGAAAGTAAAAATAATATCAATAATAATGAAATGCGGCAAGATGAACGTCATGTAATATTAAGCTTACGTTTTCTAATTTTTGAATATGGGAAAATATGTCTGACATTATAAACACTTTGTCAGCGCCCTACATTCGGCAGTTTCCAGTCACACACTGCAACTACTAGCTGCAAAATCTTTGAGAAAGGCTATAAAACCTGCTCTCTTTGTGCCTCCTCATTCGGTATTCTACACAGTGTGAATCTGATGCAATTAAGTCTGCTCCATTTACTGGTATGGAGACTCTAGCACTAGACTGGCAGAGGGGCGACTCTTGTTAAAAGAAAAACAAAACAGATTGGAAGACGGAATTAGATTTAGAACATGCCCTTACTCTTGTTTCTCCTTTAGCCCTTACAGGATGCTACTTCATTCAGAGAGCACAAGGAAATGTACAGAAACCTCATTCATGATGAAAATGTGTGATTACTCCATTCAGATCAACTTCTCGAATAACTCTGCACAGAAATACTTTGTATAAACGATAATTCATCTCTTGACGTCATGGTAATCGAGTTAAACATTAATGGAAATCGTCTTGTTACTTATTTTCATGAGTAGAAGAGAAATGAGGGAATGCACTAGGCTAAAGTGGTAGCAATTTTTACTTTCTCTACACGTACTATGTACATAATGTATAGAGAAGGTATTCCACCCAAAAATTTGATACCAAGATTTCACCGTAAATTCGCGCTTTATGGTCCCTGTATTAAAGAACATTTTTACTTTCTATACACATACTATATACATAGTATATAGAGGAAGTATTGTATTCCACCCAAAAATTCGATACCGAAATTTCACCGGAAATACATATTTTAGGACCCCCTGAATACAAAAAAGAAGCATCTTTACAAAAAGGTCCGTGTGTGTGTCTCTCTGTCTGTCTCTCTATGTGTGTGTCTGTGGACAGCATAGCTCAAAAACGAAAAGACGTTGAATACCAAATTTGGTATTTAAGTTTTGTATCTTCCAAGGATGCGACACGAAGATTTAAAAAAAAAAACCCATCCCCCAACTACCCTTTACATGGAACTTTTTCAACATTTTTTATTTTATCAAAAAAGGCTCTAAGGATTTTGATTAAAATATCGTATATAAAAGATATTTATCTGACAAATAAAATGTATATCTTGAATTATCTAGGAATAACCTCTGAAGACTGCTTTATTCAGGATGAATTTTACGGAATTTTGCATAACTGCTAAACCGTAAGAGATGGACAAGAACTTAACACAAAAAATGTAGAGCAAGTTAAAACGCACACTTTATGCTAAATATTTTTTTCGTGGAGTTTTCTTTTTTTAGATATTCCTTGTCTTTGGTTTCAACTTTGAAAAACTTACTTCTTTCATACAGGGATTTGTCAACTTCAGTCACATAGCAACCATCTTTAGACTGTCACTTTAACCTATGGTACTCCCTTGCTTCTACTCACAAGGAAGCAAGTAATAAGACTATATCTGCTAATTTTTTCTCGATGAGCATGAAGTAAATAGAAGCCTAAGCTATGTAACAATAATTTGCTACAGAGATGTAGAGAAAGTCATGTAAATGGAACACATCAGAATTTTAGAGAAAGGTCCATGGTGTGTCCCTGTGGCCAAGTGTCTCTGAACACGATACCTCAAAAACGAAAAGTCGGTAAATTACCAAACTTGGATTTAAGTTTAGTATCTTCCAGGGATGCGACACCAAGATTATGAGTGTCATCGCCTGCGGTGCCATTTGTAGTAAAAACGGGCTTTAAACACTATCAGAAAATTCTCAACAAACTCAAAATATCAATTTTTTGCCGCGTAAATATCGTTATTTTATACAAAATCTTAAGAGTCATTTTTGAGAAATACTAACATTTCGAAAAATATTCCAGTAAAGGGTAGTAAGGGTGAATGGAATTTTCCTAATAATTATCTTTGTGTCGCAACCTTGGAAGATACTTAACTTAAACCAATAATTTAATTTTGAGCTATGCTATCCACAGACACACAAACAGGCACACATACATGCATATTTTGTATAAAAAGTTTTTTGTTTTGTTATTTAGGGAGCCTGAACACTTGTATTTCCGTCGATAGATCGATTTTCGAAGTTTTGGGTGGAATATAATACTTTCTTTACCTAGTATGTGCAGTATACATACGTCCTAGAGAATGTAAAAATAAAATCTGATGTGATACACTCACATGACTTTCTCTTGCTGCTCTACAAACCTCCTACAAAAGATTATTCTTCTTTATACACAATGCTAATCGAGATAAATATTAGCAGAATGTTCTTATTACTTAGTTCCTTATAAATAGAAGGGAATAAGGGAATTCGCTATGCTAAAGTGATTGTCAAATGTTTTAAAAACTATCGTTATGCGATTGTCATTGCAAATCATTCTTTGCTTGGCCAGGAGTAGAACAAAAGAAAAACGGACGCTTCCTGTCTGAGAAAAGTTTAAGTACTTCACAATTGAAACCAATAACAAGGAATATCTCGGAAACGGTTACCTCTACAACAAAACGTAAAGGACATAAATTGTGTGTTTTGTCGTGATGTACATTTCTTGTTCAGTAAGTTTTTTTGTATCTCTTACAGTTTAGCAGTTAAGTAAAATTCGGCAAAATTCATCCAGATTAAACAGGTCTTCAGAGGCTATTCTCAAAAAATTCTAGATATATATCGCAATTTTTTTCATGTGAAGGGTAGTTTTTGGCGGGGGATTTTTTTGAAAATCTTCGTGTCGTATCCTTGGAAGATACTAAACCTAAATACCAAGTTTGGTATTTAACGGTCTTTTCATTTTGGGGCTATGCTGTCCACAGACACACACACACACACACACACACACACAGATAGACAGACACACACACACGGACCTTTTTTTTAAAAGGCTTTTTTCGGTCTCAGGGGACCTCAAAACATATATTTCCGGTGAAATCTCGGTATCGAATTTTTGGGTGCATTACAATACCTTCTCTATCCCTATGTACATTGTACATATGGAGCTAGAGAAAGTAAAAATAGCAGAAATAGTCTTATTACTTGCATCCTTGAAAGTAGAAGCGAAATAAGGGAGTATCATAGGTTAAAGTGAAAGTCAAAAGCTGGTTGCTAAGTCACTGAAGTTCCTTTGTTTGTATAGACAGCAGTTGACAAATTCCTGTATGAGAAATGTATAGGTTTTTCATAGCAGAAACCAAAAACAAGGAATGTCTGAAAAACGATGAAATCCACGAAAAAAATGTATATAACATAAATTGTGTGTTTTAACGTGCTCTACGTTTTTTTTGTAGTAAGTTTTTGACCATCTCTTATGGTTTAGCAGTTATTCAAAATTCCGTAAAATGTATCCAGAATAAACTACTCTTCAGAGGCTATTCTCAGAAAATTCAAGATATACATTTTATTTGTCAGGTAAATGTCTTTAATATATGATATTTTAGTCAAAATCGTAAGAGCCATTTTTGAGAAAATTGAAATTTTCGTAAAAAAATCCATGTAAAGGGTAGTTTTGGGTGGGGGTATTTCTCTTAAAACCTTCGTGTGGCATCCCTGGAAGATACTAAACTTAAATACCAAGTTTGGTATTTTACCGAATTTTCATTTTTGAGTTATCGTGCTCACAGACCCCCGATCACACTGACACACGGACATACGGAAACAGACACGGACCTTTTTCTGAAAATACTTTTTTTGGATACAGGAGACCCTAAAACATATATTTCCGGTGAAATCTCGGTATCGACTTTTTTGGTGGAGTGCAATACCTTCTCTAGTACGTGTAGAGAAGGTAACAAGTAAGAATTATATGCATAATTTTATGCAGCCATTTACCTAATGAAACCTATACTGGCTGAGATTTAATTCAAGTTTAAAAGTAGAAATGAATCAAGCGTAAGTTTTAAAAGAATTAAATGGTTTTATTGTTTTTCGAAAAGCTCCCCTTTACCAACACATGTTTTCCATTGATGAAACCAGTTCTTTAAGCAAAATGCTAGTCTACTATTCTAATGTCTAATGCTCTACTGTTTCATCCGATGAAAAAAGCGATTCCGTGCATTTTATATTTAATTTTTTTTTATAATTCTGTAAAAATTGAAGGAGAAATGTTAAAGCAATTTAGGATGCAGCAAGCACGTAGAGAAGTAATAATGCATTCCACCCAAAAATTCGATACCAAGATTTCACTGTAAATTCACGTCCCTGTATAAAAAAAACATTTTTAGAAAAAGGTCCATGTGTGTGTCCATGTGTTCACGTGTCTGCGAACATGATAATTAAAAACGAAAAGTCTGTAAAATACTAAACTTGGTATTTAAGTTTAGTATCTTCCAGGGAGGCGAAAGGATGATTACACGACGATTTTGAGAAAAATCCCTCCACCCCAAACTACCCTTTATATGGAAAAAGTTTGAACATTTTGATTTTCTCAAGAATGGCTCTAACGATTTTATTTAAAATGCCGTATATTAGAGATCTTTACATGGCAATAAAATGTGTATTTTGAATTTTCTGAAAATAGTCTCAAGGAATGTTTTTATCCACGATTAATTTTTCTGAATTTTGCGTAACTGGTATCCGTAAGATATAGAAAAAACCAACTACAGAAAAAATGTACATCTCGTTAAAGCACACAATTTATGTCATACATGTTTTTTGTTGTTGTTTTTTTCGTAGAGTGGACATTTCTGAGATATTCCTTGTTAAAATACTTTTATTTTCTTACCCAGAAATTTTTTAACTGCTGACCATGCATAGAAACGAATTTCAATGTTTTAAAAGATTTGACTATCTTTTTACCCTAGTGTAGTCCCTTATTTACCTTCTACTTACAAGGAGGCATGTAATTAAGACAATTTCTGATAATGTTTATCTCTATTATCATGACTTAGATAGAAGAATAAGCTGTTTAAATATAATTTGTTACAGCGATGTAGAGAAATTCATGTGAATGGAATATATCAGATTTATTTTGATACAGGAGACCGTGTATTTCCGGTGAAATATCGGTATCGAATTTTTGGGTGGAATGCAATACATTCTCTATATATTATTTACACAGCACGTGTAGGTTTGTAAAAAGAAATTGATGTGTTCCATTCACATGATTTTTTATACATCTCTGTTAAAAATCATTGTAAAACATGCTAATTGAGGTTACAATAGGAAACGTTTTCTTGTAAGTAAAAGGAAAATAATGGAACACACTAGGCTTAGTTAGGTCTTTTAAAAGCTGTTTACATGTGGATGAAATTCGTATTTTTGCATTGCCAGGAGATGAAAACTTCAGGTATGTTAAAAATTTAAAGTATTTTAAAACTGAAACCAATAACAAGCATATTCTTAAAAATGTTCAACTCCACGGGAAAAAATCTATATGACATAAATTGTTTGTTTTAACGAGATCTACAACTTTTGTGTAGTAAGCTTTTATTTCTAGGAGTATGCCAGTTATACAAGATCCAGTAAAATTCAGCCCGCATAAAAATATACATATTATTTCTAATGTAAATATTTTTGGTATACGTAATTTTAATTAAAATAGAGACATTTTAAGAAAATAAACATTTTCGATTTTTTTTCCATTTAAAGAGTAATTTTGGGTGGGGGCGATTTTTCTCAAAATCTTCGTGTCGCATCATTGGAGGATACTAAACATATATACCAAGTTTAGTATTCTACCGACTTTTCGTTTTTGAGTTATCGTGTTCAGAGGCATATGGACACACGAACCACTCACGCATACATAGACCTTTTTCTAAAAATCTGATGTGTTCCAATCAAATGATTTTCTATACCTCTCTGTAACAGGTTACAGTTAAAAAGTTTATTCTTCTATCTACTTCATGTTAATCGAGATAAAGTTTAACAGAAGTAGAAGGGAAATAAGGGAATACACAAGACTAAAACGATAGTAATACATTTTTAAAGCTGGTTGCCATGTGGAAGAAATCCGTTTCTATGCATGGCCACAGTTTAAATTTCCGGGTGAAAAAAATAAAAGTGTTTTAAATCTGAAACATATAACAATGAATATCTCAGAAATTGTCAACTCCACGAAAAAAACGTATATTACATAAATTGTGTTTTTAATGAGTTTAGCATTTTTTATTTACTAAGTTTTTGTATAAATCTTACGGTTTACCAGTTATAGAAATGTCATCCAGAATAAAGAGGTTTTCAGAGGCTATTCCCAGAAAATTCAAGTTACACATTTAGTTTGTCATAAAAATATCTTAAACATAAGGTATTTTAATCAAAATCGTTACAGCAATTTTTTCGAAAAATGTTACATGGTGCGGGGAATTTTCTTGAAAATCTGCGTGTCACACCCTTGGAAGATATCAAACTTAAATACCAAATTTGGTGCTTGTCGGTCTTTTCATTTTTGAGCTATGCTGTCCACATACAGTGGCAGCCAAAACATGTATTTCTGGTGATATATCTGTATGGAATTTTCAGGTGCATTACAATACCTTCTCTATACGTTACGGTCATATTACGTGTAGAGAAATTAAAAATCTAACGTGTTCCATTCATATTCTGTGCATCAAATTATTGTTAAAAACATAATCTTCTGATACTTTATGATACTCGAGATAAACATTAGCAGAAGTTGTCTTAATTACTTGCTTCCGTGTAAGTGAAAGGAAAATAAAGGAATGCAAGGAAAATAAAGGAATTCACTAGGCTAAAACCATAGTCAAATCTTTTAAAAGCTGGTTGCCATTTGATTGAAATTCATGTCTATGCAGAGCCAGGGGCTTACAACTTTTCGTGTGAAAAAGTTTAAAGTATTTTAAATCTGAAACAAATAAAAAGAAATATCTCAGAAATGGTCACTTCCCTCCCCTAAAAACAAACATATATGATATAAATTAAGTGTTTTAAAGTGATCTACATTGTTTCTGTAGTTAGTTTTAGTATATCTCATACGGCTTATCAGTTACGCAAAATTCAGAAAAATCTATTCAGAATAAACAGATTCTTTCGAGGTCATTTCCAGACAATTCCAGATGTACAGTTTGTTTGTTATATAAATATTTGTATTATATGATATTTTAATCAAAATCGTTACAGCCATTTTTGAGAAAATCAAATTTTCGAAATTTTTTCCTTGTAAGGGGTAGTTTAGGGTAGGAGTATTTTTCTTAAAATATTCGCGTTGCATCCTTGCAATATACCACACTTAAATGTCAACTTTGGTATTTTACCGACTTTTCGTTTTTGTGTTATCGTGTTCACAATCAAACCAAGACACGAACACAAACACACACATACATTTTTCTAAAAATGTTTTATTTTTATTCAGGAGACCCTAAAACGTGTATTTCCAGTGAACTCTTGGTATCGAATTTTTGGATGGAATGCGATACTTCTCTATACACTAAATACATAGTACCTGAAGAGACAGTAAAAACGTTAACTTTGTCTACATGCCACTATGAAGTCTCTTATAATTACGTAAGTGTCTGCTGCCCAGTTTAATTATCTCATCCTCTAAATGGTCAAATTAAGTTGTAATTTGCTTTTCCTTTCCTTGTGCACAAGGTGACTACTGTGTAAGAGCACAACAGCAAGTGAACACCAAGCTTTCGCGAATTTATTCGATAGAAGTAACTTGTATGCGGTAGTTGTAAAATCTACGGCATGTATATCCTTCGCGCTGCTCCTCTAAACAATGTAGCTAGTACATATTGACTTGCCCACGTTTTAAGGAGCTGCTGCCCTTGCGCGACTAACATTCAGAAAGTCCTTTCAATGTCTTCGATACCAAATTCGGACAATGTTGTAGCAAAGAAAGGGACAACTATAGAAACAAACATGTCACAACTTGTATGTTGCACTTTGATGATATTTGATTTTGATTTTATCATAATATTTATTTAAATAAAAGGCTATAAATTTAGAAATAATGGATTTTAACATTAATGTTACTTAGTTGCCTATTAATTTTCATCTCAGTTATGTTACTCTTTAATTCTGCTGAAAGATAGTACGAAGTTAATGCAAATGTATGTCAGATATTGAACACAGACACCACTAAATTAAAATAAAAGCATATTTTAAAAAGAATTTTGAACATTAAGTGTTACCCCTGATCACCATAATTATTATCAACATGCATTATGCTGTTGGGAGTGGCTATAATTATATCATTTCATATTCATAACTCATGCTGCTTCACATTTAAGGGTGTCTGAGTAAAATCTAACACACACCCAAAATATATAGTCAAGAGTCAATACCGGCACCAATCGTACTGAGACTCTTCATAGAGACGGTATGCGGCTCACCGCTTCATTTCACGACGACTATAACATCATGAAGTGGTTCGCTTTATTTCCAAGAATTGTTTTTCAGACCAGATGCATAGAGAACTGATACCGGCTGGTAGACTCAAAGTATGATTAGCTGAAGGTTGAATTCTTAGGAAGAAAAAAACACTATTGCTATCTAGGGGAGCGGGCCACTTTTTATACGATCTGTAATAAAGACAGTCATAGTTGAGCACAACCTGTTTAGTGCAAACATATCTCTCAACAATAAAAACGTATTCTCTTTCTAGGTGGCAGCATCACAATAATGACAGTTTCCATTTATGTCGATTTGTTTCTCGATTTTTGTTTAACAATGATTACACAGCTCTTCTAGTGTAAATTTCTTTGCCAAGAATACTTTTCTTTAACCGGTTATTATTCCAGGTTCTATAAAGTAAAGCACTACTCTGATATATTGCTTCGTCGTTTTCAAGTATGTTGAATAAAGCGCAAGAAAAAAAAAAAAACCGTTGTGAATTCCCGTAAGAAAATTCTGTCTTTGATCTTATGGAGTGTGGGAGGGGCCCTCTACCAATATTTGAGAAAGAATGTGGAGACTTTCAATTAAAAATGCCAAGAGGTGCTAAGGAGCTGAGGGTTACATCGAAAAGCAACATTTTTCTGCACGTTAAAAAAGGAAAACGGTGGCACTTTCTAATGCTGAATTTCATCAGAAATTCCAGAGAACTCATTACTTTCACTTCACATACTATGTACATAATAGGAATAAAAGTACCGTATTCCAACCAAGAATGTTCAGATTTCACCGTGAACATACACCGTTTCAGATCAACTGAGTTAAAAAGAAAAAAATAGAAAAAGGTCAGTATGTGTATGTGTCTGTGGTCAGTATAACTCAAAAATTAAAATTCGGTTAAAACATCAAAGCTGTTTCTTCCAAGGATACAGCACAAATATTTTCAGGAAAGTCCCTCAACGCCAACTATCTTCTATATGGAGCATTTTTGAAAATTTTGATTATATTAAAAATGCTCTGGCAATTTCATTAAAATACCATTCTTTCTTGACAAAAGAAATGTATATCTTGAATTTTCTGAAAATAGCTTTTGAAGACCTCTTCCCTTTGGAGACTTCTGTATAACAGGTAAACTGTAAGATATAGACAGAAAGGTACTACACAAAGACGTTCGTTAAAATAGATAATTTTTGTCATATACCGCTTCCGAGATTAATTAATTTCAATTACTTAAAGAGGTAGTAGTCTACATACATTTCACCTCTCGTTTGGTTTGTTATTAATCATGCAAAGAGAGCTGAATTTTAATTGTTGTTGTTTCACGTTCAATCAGGTTTTGAAAGATTTGACTTTTGCTTTAGCCTAGTGCATTTCCTTATTTCTCTTCTTATTAGGAAGACCATTCCGGTAATATTTATCTCGATTAGTATCATGCAGGTAAAAGAATAATATTTTGTAAGAATAGTTTGCTTACTGAATAGGTAGAGAAAGTCATGTGAATGGAACGCATCCAATTTTACTTTCTCTACACGTACTATATACAGAATGTATAGAGAAGGTATTGCACTACACCCAAAAATTCGATACCGAGATTTCGCTGGAAATATTTGTTTTAAGGTCCGCTGTTTCCAAAAAAAAGCATTTTCACAAAAAGGTCCGTGTGTGTGTGTGTCCGTGTTTCTGTGAACACGATAAATCAAAAACGAAAAGTCAGTAAAATACCAAACTTGGTATTTCCATGGTCGCGACACGAAGATTTTGAGAAAAATCCTCCCGCCCCAAACTACCCTTTACATGGAACGTTTTTTGGAAATTTTGGTTTTTTTCAAAAATGGCTCTAACGATTTTGATTAAAATATTGTATATTAAATATAATTACCTGAAAAATAAAATGTATATCTTGAATTTTCTGGGAATAGCCTCTGAAGACTACTTTGGTCTGGATCAATTTTACGGAATTTTGCATAGCTGATAAACTGTAAGAAATAGAGAAAAACCACACAAAAATGTAGAGCACTTTAAAACACAAAATTTATGTTACATGCATTTTTTTCATGGAGTTGGTCGTTTTTGAGATATTCCTTGTTTTTGGGTTCAGCTTTAAAAAACTTACACGTTTCTCATACAGGAATTTGTCAACTCCTGTCCATGCAAACAAAGGAACTTCAGTCACATAGCAACCAGCTTTTGATTATCACTTTAGCCTATGGTACTCGCTTCTACTTACAAGGAAGCAAGTAATAAAGTTCGATCCCAGGGGACCGCATATGGGAATTGTGGTGGGTTATCCGATTTTCCCCGCAATTACATTCCACGATAAAAAATCTGTAATAATAGTGTAGCTTGACGGTGCCTATTTCTTTACCTTTTTTATGATAGCAATAATAATAACAATAATAATAACAATAATAATAATAATAATAATAATAATAATAATAATTGGTATGAAGGCCCGTTCCTTCTCTAAGAAGTCATATTGCCATCTACGTCACCATTCGATAAGAGTATGCCGATTCATTTTAATCTGCATTATTATTATCATTGTTTTTATTATTCTTACTTTCTCTAGCCCGTATGACAACGCAGATAGTGGATAGAGAAGGTATTGTATTCCACCCAAAAGTTCGATGTGGAGATTTCATCGGAAATATTTATTTAGGTCCCTTGAGTCCGAAAAAAATACATTTTATTTACTCTATATGTACTATGTACATAGTGTATAAAGAAGGTATTATATTGCACCAAAGAAGTCGATACTGAGATTTCACCGGAAATACATACCCGCTGAATTTAAAAAAAAAGCAACAAAAAAAAACGCACTTTTAGAAAAATGTAAAGCACTTTTAGAAAAATGTCTGTATATGCGTGCGTGTGTGTGAATGTGTGTGCGTATGTGTGTGTGTTTGTGTGTGTGTGTGTGTGTGTAGGACTGTGGGCGGTATAGCTCAAAAACGAAAGTCCATTAAATACCAAACTTGATATTCAAGTTTAATGTCTTCCAAGGTCGCAACACGAAGATTTTCAAGAAAATCCCTCCCACCCCAACTACCCTTTACGTGGAAAAAAATCGAAAATTAGTTTTTCCAAAAATAGGGTAACGGTTTTGAGATATATGCATGACAAATAAAATGAATATCTTGAAATTTCTGTCAATAGCCTCTGAAGATCTCTTTATTCTGGATGAATTTTTTATGAATTTTGCATCACTGGTAAATCGTAAGAGATAGACAAAAACTTATTACACAAAAAATGTAGATTTTCTTATGAAACACAGTTTATTTTTTTCGTAGATTTGACCGTTTTCCTTGGTATTGTTTTCAGTTTTAAAATACTTACTCTTCTTATACGGGGACTGGCCGCTCAAAGAAACCGATTTCAATCCCATAGCAAAGATGTTTTAACATTGCCTCCGTGGTCGAGTGGTCAGCGAACTGACTTCTCACCCGGAGGTCCCGGGTTCGATTCTCGGCTGGGGCGTGGAAAATTTTTCTTTAACCAGAATTATTCTCTATCCACCACAGAGTCTGGAGTACGTATGTGAGAGTGAATGTGTGCGTATTTGAGGAAATAAAATGATTTAAACCCAACGTAAATCTACAGACAACGAGTTGTTTCTAATTTGAAGTTCCCGATATCACCTTAGATATTTATTAAATGGAAAAAAAAAAAAAAAAAAAAAAAAAAAAGACGTTTTAAAACATTTGACTGTCATATACTTACTATTTTTAAGGAACTAGGTAATAAGACCATTTATGCTAATATTTATCTCAATTAGCATGAAATAGACAGAAGAAGAAACTTATTCACAATAATTTGTTATAGAGGGTAGAGGAAGTCATGTGAATGGAACACATCAGATTTTTATAAAAAGGTCAGCCTGTGTGAAATGATCGTTTGAAGAAACACGACGATCGAAAGGGCGAAGGAAAAGAAAAAAAATAATACGAATGGATTTAAGGGGTTATGAAGCGACTAAAATTTACATGAGTTTTTATTTTAAGTGGGTAGTAATTTCAATTTGATATTCAATTTTCTCATGAGTGATATGTTTAAAATTGTGAAAAACAACAGAGCCTTGTATTCTTTGCATTTTCCAACTGCATGTCATCTAGTGAAATTGCCATACATCTCATAGTAATACCGGCTTTTCTTACATTAGAATATTTATTACGTTTTGCGTCTATAAAAGTTAATTTATTCTATAAAAATATGAATTTGTAACTGTTTTATAACTTAATTTTCACAAATCATTTTCCGAAGTTCCTGTGATATATAATATTGTAAACAGAAGCCTAGTGTTTAAAAATGTTTCTATATTATTATGTGCGAAGTTTAATAACTTGTTATAAACCTTGGAGGATACGACTAGTTGGGTTTCTGACATGCATCTGTCCTTAAGTTTTGGAAATGGGCGACTGACTTCTACCATCACTTTTACCTAGCCAGTTGGCTCAGGCGTTTCGTCTGTGAATTTCATTCGGGAGGTTGTGAAATCGATTCCCGTGGTCGACCTCACTGACCCATGGGTTATTAGGGGGGAAGTTTCCGGGTCATTGGGGAAGTTTCTTCATTACCCGAACTTCTTGTCCTTCATTTCACTTCCATTTCATCCAATCGGTCTCTTTCAGGGCTATATGGCTCAGGAAATACAGCTCTCGGCGGCGGGATAGCGTTGGAAGTAATCTGCAGCCTCAGGGAACTTGTTCAGCCTGAGGCGCTCCCCGCATCGGAACGAAGAACTGCTCTACCCCGCTGTCTGATTTCGGTCGACCTTTGAAATTGCTATCTCATCCTGTCCTCTGAACACACACACACACACACACACACACACACACACACACACACACACACACATACACACAAAATGGAAATGGCGTTTTATTTATGGTGCTGTGGTTCACAGGGTCTCATTCTAAATTGGGTGTGAAAGACCGCTTAATTTTGCTCAGAAGCCTCTCTATCAGACTTGAGGTTTTTTTACGTTCGTAAATTTATGACACGGGACCCGCGGCTTTACTTCCCTTCTGAAGGAGGTAGTCTGGCAGCGGCTGGCGTACCGTGACGTTGTCTGCCCGCTGTGTATGTAACCGGGTTGTACTTGCGAGAGTTGTTTTGTGTGCTGCTGCAGCATTTTACGTACGCCAAAGGAGAAATTACAAACGTGAACATTACACCGGATGACCAGCAAACAATTAATGTTCGAGTGTTTAACTTACCTTCCGAGGTGCCACTCACAGTGTTATCAGAGGAAATGAGTAAATACGGTACAGTGTACGACATACGCCGAGAAAAATGGGGTTCCCAGTATCTTCTACAGTCCAACAATGGCGTACATGCAGTGAAGATGGGGTTGAATCGTAATGCACCAGCTAGTTTGATAATCGATGCCTATTTGGTGGCCATCAGTTGTATCGGCCAACCACAAGCTTGTCACTTGTGTCATGACACCACACATTTGAAAGCAGCTTGTCCGCTTCGTGCAATGCGGCTTCACATAAATCCGGTCACTTTCAGCGAGGCGGTAGGTGCTGTCCCATCTTCTCCTCCTGGGGACCAGAAACCACCGTCCATTACGGCGGTCAACTCTGCCCTGGAACAGTCTTCTGTGGATGCCTTATGGGAACCTTCAATTGCTGACAGTAACATTCCAACAGTGAAGGCGACACAACTGTTTGCTGAGAAGCCCGAACATGTAGACACTCCACACTCATTGATGAGCCACGGGAACTGTTGGAATCCCCTTCTGGAACTGCTATATCGGCCGATTCTCAGGACAAAGCCATAGAAATTTTCAGTGATGAAGAGGTGGAGTTGTCGGCAAGTGAGATATCGCACTTGCGGCAGTAGGGTTGTTCTTCCCTGTCTACTCGTGATCCTCGGTTACGAGGCCAGTACCGGCGATTGGAGGGCGAATGTATCTTGGCGCGACAGCCACCGCAGGACGTACCAAAATTGTTAATTCCACTCAGACTCGTGGCAAAGTGAAGGACCTAGAGTCTGGTAAACGGCCGGCAGCGGATGACTGAGATAGTTTTGAGGATCTCTAACGCCCGTCTAAACTTACTAAGGATGACGCGTACCTGGAAACTGACAACTGAGGTGCTTTAGTTCTGTGGTGATTACTGGTAGGTACTTCTCATCTAGCGCCGTCTCCGATACAACTTCTCTCCATTTGAATGCCTCTAGGCTGCAAATCTGGGCTTCGCTTAACGTTAACGGCTTGCGACAGGTGGTTAAACAAAATATTTTACGGGACTTCTTGATCAGTAATGACATAGACCTGTGCTTTTCACAAGAGGTGAATATTTGTAATTTGGAATTCTTGTATGGCTTCGATTACGAAACTAATCTTGGACCTGAAGGTACTGGTAAAGCGATTGTTTACCAGCAAGGACTACCTGTACACAGCTTTGAGTACCATCCTTCAGGTAGGGCTATTTCGGCCATATTTGATAACGTTACTTTCGTGAATATCTATGCCCCTGCTGGTAATAATAAAAGGAAAGGAGACGATTTTTTTCGGCAAAACCTCCAGCACCCTTTGTGGTTGTGGGTGATTTTAATTGTACGCTGGCGGCTAAAGATCAACGAGGAGCCTTCAATGGGTGTTTCACCTTGCAGTAATTGGTGGAACAACTGAGCCTGAAGGACACCTGGAAGCATCTATATGGCGACGAAGTCCAATTTACCTTCGTGGGAGGAAAATCAGCTTCGAAGCTAAACCGTATGTATGTTTCGGCTGAGCTGATACCACACATTCATCGCACGGAAATTATACCTGTATCCTTTAGTGATCATGATGCACTCATTCATGCTATTCAAGGCAGGGCTACGGGCTGCAGTAGAGGCAGAAGTTACTGGAAGCTTAACTGCTCCTTGCTTGCGGATAAGGAAGTGTTAGCGGCCGCGCCGTGGCCGAGTGGTCAGACCAATCGCCTCTCACCTAGACGGCCCGGGCTTGATTTGTGATGGACAAAGCAGCGCAGGGGCGGGTTTACTCCAGGTTCCCCCGCCATCTCATTCCTCGGGAGCTCCATCTTCATATATCATTCGTGTCATTGCCTGCAATGCCAGAGCAGTAAAAGCAGGTGTTAAACACTACCAAAATAAAAAAAAAAAAAAAAAAAAAAAAAAGGAAGTGTTATCCGACCTACGGGAATCCTTTCTGCTAGCACTAAATAAAGCCCCTTGGTGCGCTACGATCCTTCTTTCGAGCTGTAGCTTGCTGTCGCGCTATGGCTAGAAGGGAAAACATGGCTTTTTATCTCCAAGTCCTTCATGAGCTTCACGTACGCCAGCAACAAGGCGAAGATGTACCACAACTCGTGAAAGGCGTCAAAGAACACACCAGGGCTCGAAAAACACGCGAACTACGGGGAAATTCGGCTAGAGTGTATTCGGCGGAGATAATGCAAGGAGAGAAGGCAGGATTTTAATAGCTGGCAAAGGAACGTACATATGGTCGCCAAAAGCTTATCACTCAACTAGATGTGGGTGGGACCCGAATTTCCACCACGCCAGGAATTCTTCAAGCAGCACAAGTCTTCTACACACAACGATTGTCAGGACCCACAGATTACTCCTACACCGCAGAGAGTATATGTCCGTACTTTGTGCCAGTTGTCCCGGAGGAGTTGCAGCAGGATTCGCTACCAATTGCAGCATCGGAGTTATTGGAAGTGATTCAGGCATCCAAAATACATGCATCCCCTGGGCCTGATGGCCTATCCTATGCATTTTACAAGTACTGCTGACTTTATATTCGGAACGAAGTACTTGAAGCATTCCAGGAAATGTGGGATGCAGAGAGTGCGCCACCAACTTTTCCGAGGAGTGCTCGGCCGCAGTCACCTCAGGATTTTCAACTAATCACATTATTGAACTGTGATTACAAGTTATTTGTAAAAATCATTGGCGCTCGTATGCAACACATACTCCCACATATGATGAGTGAATTCCATGTTGCATTACTAAAGGAGCTACCATTCATCATACGTTGGCTGCTGTGAGAGACTGTATATTGCATTGTACAGAAATCTGCTGCTATCATAAACGCATACCTTGAAAAATCCTTCGATGGTGTTGTTCACGAGGGGCTATGGAAATTCTTGGAGGTTTTGAAAGTGCCTCAAAAGCTTGCAAACCTAGTCAGAGCTCTGTAAGGTGTTGCGCCCTCCAAAGTACTCTGCAATGGGTTTTTAACGGTGGCTATACCGGTTAAAAGCTCTGTTCGCCAAGGTTGTCCGATGTCGATGATATTGTTCGTCCTGTATGTTGATCCGTTGCTTCGACGGCTGCAATCTACTCTTACTGGAATCGATGTGTATGGGCAGTGACTTGCGGTGCGAGCATTTGCAGATGATGTTACTGTGATGGTTACCACACACCAAGATGTTCTTCGATTGAGGGATTCTTTACAGCACTATCAGAATAGTTCTGGCATGAGCTTTAATTTGTGGAAGTCTGAAACATTAACGGTTGGAATACGGCCTCCAGATACCTCAGCTTTAGGTATTCCTGTTGTGCAGCAAACAAAGATTTTGTGGATCTACTTCAGTGACAACGTATTAATGTCTTGCGTGCTGTCATGTATAATCAGAAAACACGGTTGTTGAATTTGGTACAACGGATATGTTTCTGTAACTATTTTGCGTTGAGCAGACTTTTGCTGCTTGCTCATGTTTTGCCACCCGGCATTGCTAAAGAATTGAACAGGTAATGGGTTATTTTATTTGGACTGGGAAGCTCTATCGCATTGCGCGTACCCAGCTGCGTCTCCCTAAGGGCCAGGGCGGCTGGGGATTACTGGATGTTGTTTTACAGTCCCAGGCATTGATGCTTAAACTACTTCTGTTTGCCTTGGATGATCAAGGTGACCCTGTGAATGTCGTATTACAACAATAGTATGTATCATTTTGGACTCAGGGAGAAGGTGACAAGGTTCCCCAGCTGTTTCATGCAACGTAACATGCTTTCAGTGCTTTGCTGGTGGTGATTTTCGTTCTGTGAAGAATGCTTATGCTTTTCTTCGGCGACCTGTTGCTGTTACCCCACATGTCCAAGTGAAATACTCACATTTGACTTGGAAACGTATTTGGAGCTGTTTTAGCATTCCGCACATTATGTGGAATGGATAGAGCTAAACTATGAGGTGGTTAATGAAATTCTACGTACGGCAGACAAATTAAATCGTCACTGGATGACCATCTTCAGCAACTACCCAATTTGCCAAGCAGCGGATTCCCTTCCACATCGATTGCTTGAATGTTCCGGTAAAGCAGCCATATGGACTTAGGTTTTGGGAAAATGTCGCATTTGGATTTCTGGCGGTTGCAACCCTTCTCCAATCGACATATTACATCTAAATCTGCCGAGGCTGAATATCTTGTTACACAATTCCTTTATTTGGTTGTTATTGGGTACCTTTGAGTGGCTACAGAAGTTACACAATCCCGCTGATTGTACGCTGCCCAAACTAATGACATTTTTCTACGCTGAGAGATGGAAACTGATCCAGACCGCGCCTTTCCAACCATGGCTCCTAAAAATAATACACACTGAAACTTTCCTGCATCAAATCCTTCCTTACCTATAACATAAACACTTAAAATGAAAAAATAAAAAACAAACAAATAAAAAAGTGAAAAGTCAGTTTAAATAAAAAAAAATATTTGGTAGAAATCTTTAAATCAAAAAAAAAAAAAAAAGGCAGGCTTTGTAGTTCCGCTGTGAAAACGGCCACTGAATGGTACAAAGCTTTGTCCGTACTTTGGGCTACGTTATATAGATATAAAGTGTATCATAGCAACCACTGTTAAAATCACAGTAGTCTCGACGGATCCACAGAAGGTCGTGACTGTCTCACCGAACTAGCATTTTAATCAATTATAAGCAACTAATCTTTTCGCGCAGTTGTGCTTTCCTTATCTGCGTAACACATGTTGCGAACGTCAAATAAAATAAAAAACAAAAAGGAAGCCATGCTGACGATTTTTATGCCGGAAAAAATCCATCGTCCTCCGCC
The DNA here is from genome assembly GCA_030762935.1 of Hymenopus coronatus. Taxonomy (NCBI): domain Eukaryota; kingdom Metazoa; phylum Arthropoda; class Insecta; order Mantodea; family Hymenopodidae; genus Hymenopus; species Hymenopus coronatus. Next base: position 29,557,319 of record CM060890.1, on the reverse strand, counting down.
GGGTTTGAACCTGCAACTTTGGGTATGTGAAGTTAGCATGGTAACCATTACACTACGGAGGGCGTGTGTGTAACCATTACACACACATACACACACACACACACACCATTGCTTTTGAACAGATGGAAACAAACCTGTTTCGCCTACATTCATTGGCACAGTTACAGAGTACAGTGTGTGTATGTATGTGTGTGCGCGCGTGGGTGTCGTGTAGGTAAATAGAAATGTTCAGGCTGCAATATTGCTCTACAATGCAATAGACACTGAATTTTATCACGGATACATTGAACTGACTAACATGATATTCACACCGGGATAGAGGAGGAACACCAGGACAGTTGAAAGCTACTATATCAACGGCTCCAATACTGAGAGATTGTCACGTGTTTTAACAAAGAAATGTGCTACAGCTATGTCCGCGAAACAACATTAACTGTTGTAGATGGCTCAGTAATATGGTTTATCACACACATAGAGAGACAAAGAGAGAGAGAGAGAGATTGAGATGTGTACTCTTCGACTGTTGTATACATGTCCAAGGGAAATAATGACCGAGCCGCCAATTTGTTGCAATAAACCAGCGAAATGTTTATCATGAACTGTCCCATCAGTCTAGCTCGTTGCGCCCAGTGAATGCTTCAGATGAAATCTATGTTGATACTGTGACAAATCTACACCCGATTACTTTTTTAATTATTGCAATGTTGACTTCCACAGCATGCTGCATTCCAATATTGGTATTGAAAAAATCTTAACAAAACAAACAACCACACAAAACAGGATTTGATGAGTTCTATTCACAAGACTTTCGCTACCAGTTCTATAAACAAACTTTATACACAAGTTTATTATTCTTTATACTCCGTGCTAATCGAGATAAGCATTAGCAGAATGGTCTGAATAGTAATTTCTTATAAGAGGGGAACTAAGAGAAAACATTTGCTAAAGCAACAGTCAAGTGTTTTAATCGCTGCCGCTATGCGATTGTCACTGACTTTGTCTTCTTTGCATCGTCAGGATTAAATCATAAGAAACAGGAGTACTTCCTGTTTGAGAAAATTAGAGGAATTTTATAATTGAAACCTATAACAAACAATATCTCGGAGACGGTTAGCTGTATAACAAAAACGTAAATGACATATAGTGTTTGTTTTGACGAGACGTACATTTTTATTTTCTCTAGCCGTACTATAGTTTATATAGAAGGTATTGAATTGCACACAAATTGTGTTCCAAGATTTTACCGGAAATACATGTTTTGAGACCCCTTTAATACTAGAAAAAAGCGTTAAAAAATCATGTGCGTGTGTGTGTAGACAGCATAGCTAAAAAAGACCGTTAAATACCAAACGTGGTATTATTTGGTATCTTCCAAGGATGTGAAACGAAAATTCCCCCACCCCAAACTACCCTTAAGATGAAAACATTTTTCAACATTTTGTATTTCTGAAAAAAGGCTCTAACGATTTTCATTAAAATATCGTATATTAAAGCTACTAATATCACAAATAAACTGTATATCTTGAAATATTTGGAAATAACTTCTGAAGACTTGTTCATTTTGGATGGATTTTGCTGAATTTTGCATTACTGGTAAATCGTAAGAGACTGGCAAAAACTTATTATTCAAAAGATGTAGATCACGATAAAACACCCAATTTACGTATATCATATACATTTTTTTGTGGAGTTGTCCGTTTTGAAGATATTCCTTGCTATTGATTTCGGTATTAAAATACTTAAACTTTTCTCCAATAGGAGCTTGTCAACGCTTGGCCACGCAAAGAAACGGATTTCAATCCCATAGCAACCACATTTAAAACATTTGCTGTCGGTTTAGCCTGGTGTATTCCCTATGTGATAAGACTAAACCGTTCTACTAATGTTTTAGCACTAAATGGATAGAAGAATAAATTTAGTAACACTAATGTGTTACAGAGATGTAGAGAAAGTCACGTGAATGGAGCACATCAGATGTTTTACTTTCTCTACATGTACTGTGTAGAGAAGGTTTTATAATGCACCCAAAAATTCGATACCGAGATTTCACCGGAAACACATGTTTTGGGACCACCTGAATAAAAAAAAAATGTCCGTATGAGCGTCAGTGTATGTGTATGTGTATGTGTGTGTGTGTGTGTGTGTGTGTGTGGGCAGCATAACTCAAAAACGAACATTCCGTTAAATACCAAACTTGGTATTTAGGTTCAGTATCTTCCAAGGATGTGACACGAAAATTTTCAAGGAAATTCCCTCACCCCCAATTACCCTTTACATGGAAAAATTTTCGAAAATTTTGATTTTCTTAAAAATGGTTCTAACGATTTTGTTAAAATGTCGTATATTAAATATGTCTACATGGCAAATAAAATGTACAGGTATTTTCAATTTTCTGAGAATAGCCTCTGAAGACATGTTTGTTCTGGATTAATTTTGCGGAATTTTGAATAACTGGTAAACCATAAGAAATAGACAAAAATGTAGAACTCGTTAAAACACACAATTTAGTATATTATATACATTGTTTCGTGGAATTGAACGTTTTTGAGATATTCCTTGTTATGGGCTTCAGCTTTAAAATACTTATACTTTTTACACGGAATTTGTCAACTCCTGTCCATACATACAAACAAAGGAACTTCAATCACATCGCAACCAGATTTTAAAAGATTGCATATGGTACTTTCTTATTTCCCGTCTACTTAACAAAGAAGCAAGTAATAAGACAATCTCTGCCATTTTGTTCTCGAATAGCATTAAGTAAATAGAAGAATAAGTTTTTTAACAATAAGTTGTTGCAAAGATGTAGAGAAAGGCATGTGAATGGAACACATCAGATCTTTTAGTTTAATGCTTAACAATATCGCTGTTTTATTTGTTTTGTTTGACAACGAGGTGCAACTGTGAAGTCTCACAAGACATTGTGAAGAATTATAAAATTATATTTTGTACAGTAAAATGAAATAAATTCTAAATTTTAAGAAAATATGCCGTTTTTCCCATTTGACACTTTTTACAAATTAACTGAAGCTATACATGAGTAGGCGTATAGTTATTAATAGGCATTCCAATTTTAAACTTTATTTTCTCCCAAAATTTTTCCCAGCACTTTCCATAGTGTAAATGCTCCACACAATTGTTTTGCTAATTTGTTTCAAAAATATTATACTGCCTCTCAAAAGCACATTAAATAAAACGGTCATATAATAATAACTTCATGGCACGACAGCTCTCGGGGAACCTTGGCTTACCGCCCGGCAGCTGCGTCCCCCATCTCGGACATCACAGACGTCATGGATGGGGTGCAGAATTGGAGGGTGAGACGTGGTGAGCGCCTCGAGCCCCCCCCCCGGAAAACGGTCATATACATTTCCGAAATAATTCTCTAATTTTTACACATAAAATACAAAAGTTTTAGAAACAAGATTTCGTAGAGTGCGAGAAGTAATAATCTTTCTACACTAATTAGGGGTAATATAAAAAATAAAACATGACAGATTTATTTCAAAATCAATTGCTATAAAGTTGGATTTTATGTTATTCTTTTAAATGTATCAAATGGCTTATTTTTATCAAAATAACACAATTAGGCAATAAAATTATTATGAAATAATTGTTTTTTCTCACAAGCCGTGAGTAGGACAGCAGTTGGATAGGTAGAGTCAGACTGAAAAATTCAATGCCATAGCCGGGATTTGAACCACGGATCTCCCGGAAAAACACACGAGTCAGTTGAGAAATTCAATGCTATGCCGGCATTCTGATATGGTAGCTCAGTGGCAGAGCAACCGGCTAGAGATCGGCAGATCTGTGGTTCAAATCCCGGCTGTGGCATTGAATTTTTCAGTCTGACTCTACCTATCCAATATAATTATTATTTAAATAACCGTGCAAGATATATTTTAGCATGACAAAATATCATTAATTTTGTGCATAATAATTGGTTTAAATTTCAATAGGATATCTTAGATACTGTATATTTTGAAATGTTTACAGATGCATCACCTTAATTTGTAATGTACTTGTGTTAACTATTTACTGCATAAAGCTGAATATCTTATTTTAGTGAAATTATACCAGTAACTTCTACAAAATGCTGTATGCTCCTTTTAGTTTCTTGATCAACTATTACATGGAATCAGGTTTTGGATTACAGTATTCTAAAATTTTAAAACTTCAACGCGTGGATAAAAGAAAGTAAAATATATCCAACATTTGCACAAACTCTGAATGTTATTCTTTTTTATCATGTTTAACACATTTAGTTTTATTCCCTAAAGTCGATGGAAAACTCCCATATGTCATTAACTGTGCTGTTCCAAGCCTTCCTCTTCGGGTTGAATAAAAAGCGTTGGCGGGAATTAAAATATATTTGACGAAAAAAAGAGTCACACATTCATGCCTTTGTGATGCATGATGTCATTTATACAAACAAATCCTTGGTTATGGAGATGATTTTTTTGTGGCAATACCATCTCTAAGCTTTATTTTGCATAAGGATACAATGTTTACATTCTCAGGCACATACACGGTAGACAGAGAAGATATTAATTCAACCCAACACATTATATTGAGATTCCACTAGACATACATGCTTTGAAGTTCCCTGTATAAAACAAGGATTATTTTACATATATTTGCGTGTCTGTAAACAAAATAACTCAAAAAGGAAAAACCAAGCAGCAGTGTTCTGAGAACACAGGTACTGACAGGTTCCCCCATGGATTTTCCGGTACCTATTTTATAAACCCTTGATAGGTAGCGTAATATCTAGACTTCTCTACATAAAACACAGCAGATACACCACAACCCACAAATCCAACAATTAAACTTGCACAGTATGCTAATGATGCCGCGTTTTGGTTCGCCAATCCCAGATACAATATACGCAGCGTGCACGCTACTCTGGCGGTAAGTTTGGTTACTAACAAGAGGATAACAGAGACAGTGGAGTAATAATATTAGCGTATGCTAAGATGTTAGTTATCGAACCTCCTGAAAATGTAAATGCTACAAGAAGGCGTAAAGGGAACAATAACTGCTGTTTTGTAGGATGTAATAATACCTACAAGAATATTTCGCCAGCTATTGCCTTTTATTCTTTTCCCACGTAGAAAACTGAAGCGCAAAGAAGAAATCCATGGATTCAAGCTGTACATCGAAAGAAGTAAGTACACTAATTTTATATTGTACCTCAAAGCACTAACATATGCATAAAAATTAACTGCAGCATGGATAATGTTGTTTAGAACTGAATGCCCACGTTTTTTTAAGTTAATAAACAGAAACTCTAAATACTGTGAGTATTAGATTAAACGACACATTATGCGAATAGTCTGTCAATTATTATTGTATTGCTATGAAGGTATTACTATTCATACTTTATATGTCATTTTCAGTCCTGAGGGGTCATCGTGAGAACCAAAACCCGCAACAAAAATTTGCAGCATTCACTTCATCGGAAATAAAAGGTTCAGAATATACCCACAGTTCAGCATATGTTTCCAGTATATTTCCAGATATCTGCAAAAAGATTTCGACCTTTGGAAACATAATTTTCAGTCATATGTAAGCACTTTATAAGCAGAAAACCGTAAATAATATCTACATCGCACACGGCTTCCACTTCTAACTATCCTCCTAATAAGTATAAAGTACGACACGGAGCGGCGCCACCAATAGATTTTCTGGTCCGTGCACGGTGCCTATAGCCAAAATTCATCTTGAAAAACAACTGCAAGAATACGTAAAATGGACAAAGAAATGGAGGTTCAAAATTAATGTTAAGAAAAGCTAAACATTGTTAGTCAAGAAGAATATGAAGAATAAGCATCGTAACATTACACTGTCAATCAATAATGAAAGCGTTACTTGCCAGCCCACAATTACTTATTTAGGAGTTAATTTAAAGCAAACCCTGTCAGTTGAAGACCATTATAAAACAATCCTAAAAAAATCTGATGTGTTAAACTCACATGACCTTCTCTAGCTGTTCTACAAACCTCCTACAAAATATTCTTCTTCTTTGTACACAATGCTAATCGAGATAAATATTAGCAGAATGTTCTTATTACTTAGGTCCATATAAGTAGAAGGGAATAAGGGAATGCGCTGTGCTAAAGTGATTGTCGAATGTTTTAAAAGCTATCGTTATGCGGTTGTCATTGCAAATCAATTCTTTGCTTAGCCAGGAGTAGAACAAAAGAAAAACGGCACTTCCTGTCTGAGAAAAGTATAAGTACTTCACAATTTAAACTAATAACAAGGAATAACACGGAAACGGTTACCTCCACAACAAAAACGTAAAGGACATAAATTTTGTGTTTTGTCGTGATGTACATTTTTTGTGCAGTGAGTTTTTTTGTATCTCTTACGGTTTAGCAGTTAAGCAAAATTCGGCAAAATTCATCCAGAATAAAGAGGTCTTCAGAGGCTGTTCCCAAAAATTCAAGATATACATTTTATTTCGGACAAAAATAGCTTTAATATACGGGATTTTAATCAAAATCGTTTGAGCATTTTTAAGAAAATCAAAATTTTCGAAAAAATTCCATGTAAAGGGTAGTTTGGGGTGGGTGTATTTTTCTCAAAATCTTCGCGTCGCATACCTGAAAGATACTAAACTTAAATACCAAGTTTGGTATCTTACCGACTTTTCGTTTTTGAGTTATCGGTTCACACACGGACACACACACACACGCACTTTTTTGTGAAAATACTTTTTACTATCTCTTGCCCCGTATGTACAATGTACATAGGGATAGAGTAGTATTGCATTCCACCCAAAAATTCTATGTCGAGATTTCACCGGAAAGATATGCTTTAGGACCCCCTGAATCCAAAAAAGGCATTTCCAGAAAAAGGTCCGTGAGTGTGTGTGTGTCCGTGTGTCCGGACACACGAAAACGCAAACGCAATATACAATACATGCTTTATTCCAAATAAATTTTCTGCAGCAATAGCCATTTCCGAGATACCCATTACTAATGATTCAATTTTTTCAGTAGTTTGCTATTCTTTTAAAGTCCTGTTGTTATTCAGTTGTTTTCCGCGGATATTTTAACAGAGTATGGACTTTTAAGGTCAGATAAAACGTTTTAGCGTTGTATACTGTTCTATAACTATTTCCTGCAATTAATATCTTGATTAAACTGATTTTTTTTTTTAAAACTTCGATGAGTTATATTCACGGGTCTTCCTCTACTTATTCTGTAACAACTATTCTTTCAGAAGCTTATTACTTTCTCTACCATGTATGTACAACAATTCCATACTATGATTTCACCGGAAATACATGTTTTGAGAACTCCTGAATATTCAAATGAACATTTTTAGAAAAAAGTCCGTGTGTATGAGTGTGTAAACAACATAACCCCAAAACTTAAATTTTATATTTAAGTTAAACAGTTACCAAGGAAATAATATTTTCAGTAATATCCCTCCACTCTTAATTACCCTTTACAAGGAAAAGTTTTCAAACATTTTGATTTTCCTGAAAATAACTCTAAAATTTTTATTAAAATACCAGATATTTTCATGAAAAATGAAATATATATCTTGAATTTTCTGGGAATAGTATCGAACAACCTCTTCATTTTGTATGACTTTTATATAATTGGTAAACCATAATAGATAGATGAAAACTTATTACACGAAACATATAGCTCTTGTTAAAACTTACAAAGTATGCTGTATACATTTTTTTGTATACGCGAAACATACGACTCTCGTTAAAACTTACAATGTATGCAGTATACATTTTTGCGAAACATACAACTCTCGTTAAAACTTAAATGTACGCTGTACACATTTGTGTGTATACGCTAAACATACAACTCTCGTTAAAACTTACAACTTAGGGTGCATTACAATACCTTCTCTATATACTATGTACATAGTACGTGTAGAAAAAGTACAAAGAGCCTTCTTTCCTGTAGTCCTTAAAGAGTTTTCACGCCATGGTTCGCAATATCACGTTCGATTTCTTTAATTGCTTCGCGCAATTTTCCAATTAAGTCAGCGTAGCTACCACTAATGGTGCCTTCATTACAGAAAGTCAATCTTAGCTCCGTCTTTGTTCTCACAACCACCCTAAAAAGGAAAAGGGAAAAGACAGTGTGCCACATTTTCCAGTCGATAGAATCACAGTACTTGAATTGCTGAGATCGCGTTTTCTATTTCATCACCAGAATTGTGTTTGCTTGATTCTTGATACACTGCTGAGAAATTTCTAATTTTAAATGGAATCACATGTTAAATCATAGAAATTTGGAGCATTTGTCTCAAATCATTTCTGCAACAATTAAATTGCTTCATTGATGCAATGAAATTGAGGGGGTCAGGGCAACAGTGGCCTAACCCTCCCCAACACCCAATTTGCAATATTGATGCCATCTGTGAGATTTTCGTGTGAACTAACTTCCCACATAGGAATCTGACCAACACCTCGCTTTATTAAATTACGTCTACTAAAACTTTCCCTCAGAAGAAGATCCACCTTGTTTTAGTACAACTGTTGTCTAACTATAAATGGCCAATGAGAGGTTAGTATCTTGGTGACATGTAACAACAACAATAAATATGGCTAATGCTAATGTTTGTGGTAATGCTTCTGGTAGCAAAAATGTTGAAAACCATGGCAAAATTGTGGCAAACCATGGCAGAAGACATGAGGAATCATGGTGTAGAAACATGAGAGTGAAGACAAGAAATTCAGAAGAGGGATATTTCGGCAGAACAGCAAAGAAAGTCGAATTATGCGAACAGGGCCCACCAAGTGCTTGCGAATATAAGTGCTATGAGATGTTTACAGAAGAAGAGATGAAGTCATATTCAAACAATTTTGGCAACTCAGTTTTTCTCCTATTTTTTTAAAAAAAGATGAGTTAGACCACTGTTGCACTGACCCTCTCAATTGGATTCTCTATCTTTCAAAGCTTTAAAGGTAACTAACATAAGCTGTCATTTTAAAGTTTCCTATCACATCAGTTGACTAAGATTGAAAGACTTCAATATGATTGACATGTATTACTTTCTGTAGCACAAACATAGTACATAGAGAAGGTATTGCATTCTATCTAAAAATTCTATACTTAAATTTAGTGTAACATTTTTGGGATCCTTCGAATAAAAATCTGAAGTGTTCCATTCACATGACTTTCTCTACATCTCTGCAAAAAAATTATTGTTAAAAAGCTTATGCTTCTATTTACTTCATGTTAATCGAGAAAAAATTAGTAGAAATAGTCTTATTACTTGTTTCTTTGTAAGTAGAAGCGAAATAAGGGAGCACCATAGGTTATAGTCAAACGCTGGTTGCTATGTGACTGAAGTTCCTTTGTTTGTATGGACAGGAGTTGAAAAAGTTGAGAAAAGTAAGTTCTTTAAACCTGAAACAAAAAACAAGGAATATCTCAAAAATGATCAAATCTACGAAAAAAATTATATAACATAAATTGTGTGCTTTAATGTGCTCTTCATTTTTTGCGTGGTAAGTTCTTGTCCATCTCTTACGGTTAAGCAGTTGTGCAAAATTCCTTAAACTTCATCCAGAATAAAGTAGTGTTCAGGGGCTATTCCCTGATATATCTACACTTATTTATCAGGTAAATATCTTTAATATACAATATTATAATCAAAATCGTTGAGCCATTTTTTGAAAAAATCAAAATTTTCTAAAAAAATTCCATGTAAAGGGTAGTTTGCTGTAGGGGGGTTTTTCTCAAAATCTTCGAGTAGCATCCCTGGAAGATACTTAACTCTAATACCAAGTTTGGCAATTTACCGAATTTTCGTTTCTGGGTTATCGTGTTCACAGACACACGGGCCTTTTTCTGAAAATTCTCTTTTTTTTTTTTTTTTTGATACAGAGGACCCTAAAACATATATTTCCGGTGAAATCTCGGTATCGAATTTTTGGGTGGAGTGCAATACCTTCTCTATACACTATGTACATAGTACGTAGTAAAGTAAAAAAGAAAAGCTTTTTTAGAACATCTAATATGGTCCATTTATATGGATTTTTTTACCTCTTCTACCTTTACAATTACCATTCCTCTTTCTATTCCATTCTACCCCAGACAAGCATTTGCAGAATATCATATTATTAAGTCTCTCATAAGTAAAAGGGAACTAAGGGAATATACTATCCTAAAACCATAGTCAAATGTTTTAAAGGCTTGCGCTAGCTGCCATTGAAATTCGCTTCTTTGAATAGCCAAGAGTCAAACAAAAGAAACACGGACGACCTTTTAATTGAGAAAAGTATAGATAAAATATTTTAAAATTGAAACCAACAATAAGCAATATCTCGTAAACGATTAGCTCCACAGCAAAAATGTTCATAAATTGCGTATTTTGACGAGATCTACATTTTTGTGTGTAGTAAGTTTTCGTCTATCTCTTACGGTTTACCAGTCATTCAGAATGAAAAAAAGTTAAGAACTATTTCCAGAAAATTCAACATGCACATGTTATTTGTCATATAAATATATTTAATATACAATGTCTTAATCAAAATCGTTAGGTAAATTTTTGAGAAAGTAAAAGGAATATTTTTTTTTCTATGCAAAGGGTAGTTCAGTGTAGGGGGATATTCTTGAAATTTTCTTGTCGCAACCTTGGAAGATGCTAAACTTAAATACCAAGTTAGGTATTTAACGGACTTCTCGTTTTTTAATTATGCTGTCCGCAAACATACAGATACATACACATACGGACCTTTTCCAAAAAAATGATTTTTTTGAATCAGAGGGTCTCAAAACATAATATATTTCCAGTAAAATCTCCATTTTGGAGGAATACAATAAAATCTCTATACACTATGTACGTAGTAAATGTAGAGAAAGCAAAAAGGCCCGTTTGTGTGTGTGTGTGTGTGAATATGGTGGGGGGGTCAATGTGTTCGTTTGTCTGTGAACAGCATAACTCAAAGAACGAAAAATCTATTAAACACGAAACTTGACATTTAAGTCCAGTGTCTTCCAAGGTCGCGACACGAAGATTTTCAACAACATTTCCTCACGCCGAAATACCCTTTACATGGAACATTTTTCGGAGTTTTTTATATTTTCAAAATAGCTTTAACGGTTTTGATTTAAATACCATATGTTTAAGATACTTTTATGAGAAATTAAAAGTGTATCTTGAATTTTCTGGGAATATCCTCGGAAGCCCCCTTCATTCTCGAGGAACTTTGTGTAACAAATAAACCGTACCGGTTAGATACAAACTTACAATACAAATTATGCAGATATGAAGGGAAATAGCTAACGAAAAATCAACATAAATTGGAGGACATTTTAATTATGGCGCAAAGTGGCGAGAGTTAACAAGTTCACTTTGTTGTAAACCAACGATGGTTCATGCAGTTGCGACACGCAACATATCTTTGTTAACGATCTGTCAATTGTCATGATCATATAGCGCCCGATGTGCGAAGTTTTGACCCGCAGGAGTTCTTTTACATGTCAGTAGATCTCTGACATCGGGGTGTCGTTTTAAGCGCATTTAAACCCATGGGGGGTTTGAGCCCCCAAACTTGGGATCAGAAGACCAGCGTCTAATTAACCGGACTTCTGACAAGCAGAGTGAAAGCTGTCAATGTTTTATATAATAAGTACTACCTGTTATAAGCCGTTAGGGAATGAATACACATCAATTATGTGAGTATTTATACTTACCAGTGACGTATGGTGACAATTGATGATATGAAAGCAATAATAAAGAATGTTTTTATATGGGCATATCTGGTATTTGTAGTGAAGATTTCTTTCTTTTTCTTTCTTTCATTCTTTATCTCTCTCTCTCTTTATTTATTCCTTTCTTTCTCTCCCTCATTCTTTTTCTCTCTTTTTATGTTTCTACCTTTTTTCTCTGTTTTTCTTTCTTTCTTTGGAATATTAGCATTTACAATGTCAAAAAATAGGTCTTTGTCTTTAATTAATACCTTTTCTACACTTAAAATGGCTAGTTTAGGGAGACTCTATTGACTTATTGAATTTCAAAAAATGTATTTATTCTTTTAAGTGGAGGGAAGATGTTAAACTGTGAAATAACTGCCGGAACTGTCATTACAAGTTCGCAGACCTTTAATGTTTCTGAGTAAGCCATTTCAGATTTCTTCGCCCCTCGCCCGAGTAACTTTGGCAAGTTGTATACACGTTGTTATCGCATCGCATCGTGAACATTGGAGGTTCGAGAGTGACCATTGTGATTGGAAAACAGCTGATTAGCCCACCACAGTTTGCAGCTTCAAAATTGTTTCCCCTAAGTGCTTTTACCAGTTTCAAAAACTCGTGGAATTCTACAGAAATAGACTTTATGAAACAAACATACCATTAGAAACATAGCTTTATTATTTATAAATAAATATAAATTGACTAGATTTTCTCTCTCACATCTCTAACCGTTCTCCTCAAGCAAGCGGTAACCTGGATTACCCACAAGGAGCTACGAGGCTCATCCGGAAAGTAAGTTCCGCCGCCACCACATTCGTCTCTCTGTCCGCTGACGCCATTACAGCCGGATCGTGTTATGTTCCATTTGTTAGTGGTCGTTGAAAACGTTTAAGACAATTTCTGAGCCCACCGACTACGCAGTCCTATCCGTAGTACGGTTTTTGAACGCAAGCAATGTTAAGCAGCTGAAATTCCATTGAAAACGGAATGGCAAGAAAGTGGGTTAAAACATATTAGGCAAATTTTTGAAAACAGGCGTTTCACAATAATAATGCAATCAGCAGTGGCTTCTGCACTGACGACAGAAGCTGATTCCCCGCTGGCAAATACTTGAACAATGGCGGCAGCTATGTCGAAGATTAAGGAAAGGAATGCTCTTTTATGTAGAAATAAATGGTATTGTCAAAACAAATATTTATGCCTTTTTTCGAAACAGACACACCTCGTAATAAGCAAGAAATAATTATTTTTCTCATAACGATATTACACCAACAATGCATCTAAATATAGTCAGTCAGCAAACACCCCTAGGTGTCGTCCTAAATACGGGGAGGGTAAACCGACTACGAATAACAATAATAACAATAATAATAATTAAGAGAAATACCAAAGTATTAGGTATGAAATTTCACAGGAATTTCACGTTTTGAGGACTCTGAATCCCAAGGTGCGTTTTGTCTATCTCTTACGTACGGGTTTTCAGTTATGGAAAATTCATCTAGAATGAAGAGGTCTTCAGAGGCTATTCCCTGAAAATTTAAGATATACTATTTATTTTTCACGTAAATATCTTTATTACACTATTTTAGTCAAATTTGTTGGAGCCATTTTTTAGAAAATCAACATTTTCAGATTTTTATCCTTTTTTTGCATGTTAAGCGTAGTTTAGGGTGGGGGAATTTTCTTGAAAATCTTCATGTAATACCAATAGAAGATACTAAACTAAATACTAAATTTGATGTTTAAGGATCTTTTCGTTTATTGGTTACACACGCATTCTAAAACTTAATCAGTTATTTTCCTGCAGCTTCTAAGTGAAGCATACAGCATCTTCACAATGTTTCCTTGATTGGAGTTGAGTTTCTAGATCGTCAGTTCGCCGCTATGCGCCATGATGACGAGGGATTGGCTCATCGCCCACAGATGGCACTGCGGTCGAAATCTCGACTTGTGGATGCGAAAATAGCAGAATTTTGACCAGGTACCTTCATATTTTAAGGTATGGATTTTTTTATGAGCAAACAGGGATCGTTGTTTTATTTCCCTTCCGAAGAAAGATATGCTAAAGATGTTTGCATCCAAATAGAGTTCATCACCACCCGTCAGGTTTGAACCTGCAAACTTGGGTTTTAGAGACTAGTGTGGTAACCACTATATCACAGAGAGCTTTTTCTAATCATTTTTTTTTCGTTCTTTAGGAGCTGTATAATATGTATTTCCGGTAAAATCGTAGTACTGGATTTTTGGATGGAATACAGTACCTTCTCTACCTACTATGTGCATAATACCTGTAGAGAAAGTAATAATAAGGTATAAATTATTCCAACAGTAAAAAGTACTAATATAAAACTTACTGCTAAATGATCAGTTATTATAAACTGAAATTCTTCACCTACTTGTGGAAATATTTATGAGACAAAGGAAACTTTTGAAGAAGATGACTTCATTAATTAAGTCTGATTATGTACCACGAGTAATATCTGCAACGTAGGTTGTATTACACTTTGAATGACCCAGTAATCCGAATTATCCGATTAATGATAGTGGCATTCAGAAGTTCACCTCTCACTGTAACCAACCTGTGGGCTCATCAATTTTGCAGGTATCCGAGAATTCACTCAACCTGCAAAATCCGACCGACAGTGACCGCTCCAATGGAGCAAAGCACTGCCAATTACTCGCAACTGTGTGAAATGATGTAAACATACAATGGTATTGGCTGTAACACAAAGGCAAATGGGTTGATACCATCATGCGGGCTACGGGCTCTTGGACCTTCCCAGGCTCTTTTTGTTTCAGACATGTTGTAATCTTCCACACCAAAATGTCATGTTTATTGTCCGTAATATCATTTTACTTTCTCTGTACGTACTATGTACATAGTTTATAGAGAAGCTATTGCACTCCACCAAAAACTTCGATATCGAGATTTCACCGGAAATATATGTTTTAGGGTCCCTTGTATCCAAAAAAACCATTTTCAGAAAAAGGTCCGTGTGTGTGTGTGTGTCCGTGTGTCTGCAAACACGATAGTTCAAAAAAGAAAAGTCGGTAAAATACCAAAGTTGGTATTTAAGTTTAGTTTCTTCCAGGGATGTGACACGAAGATTTTGAGAAAAATCCCTCCACCCCAAAGTGCCCTTTATATGGAACTATTTTCGAAAATTTTGATTTTCTCAAAAATGGCTGTAACGATTTTGATTAAAATTTCGTATAGTAACAATATTTACCTGACAAATAAAATGTATATCTTGAATTTTCTGGGAATAGCGTCTGAAGACTATTCTCGATGAATTTTACGGAATTTTGCATAAGTGCTAAATGGTGATAGATGGACAAAAACTTATCACACAAAAACGTAGAACACGTTATGTTATATACATTTTTTTCGTGGAGTTGGTCGTATTTAGATATTACTTGTTTTTTTTAGATATTACTTGTTTCACCTTTAAAAACTTATATACAGAGATTTGTCACCTTCTGTCCACACAAACAAAGGAACTTCAGTCACATAGCAACTAGCTTTTGACTATCACTTTAACCTATGGCACTCCCTTATTTCTCTTCTACTTACAAGGAAACAAGTAATAAGACTATTTCTGTTAATTTTTTCTCGATTAGCACAAAGTAAATAGAAGCATAAGCCTTTTATAATATTTGTTTGCAGAGATGTAGAGAAAGTCATGTGAATGGAATACATTAGATTTTTAGTATTATAGCATTAATTTTAATATCTATAATACATTTATAACACTTTCTAATAACTAACACGATAACCGTTGTTTCAGAATATTTTCGTTAACGTTTCTGTAACCTCTATTGTGCTTTAGAAAACTCTTCCGGAATCACTTTTTGCTGTCTCTACTTCATACTTAATAGGTAGAGGAGAAAAGTATTGCATTCCTCACAAAAATGCAATATGGAAACTTCACGGGAAATGTTCTGTGGACTTCTGAATAAAAAGCACTTATAGTAAACAGCTGTTGTTTTATGAGTTTTTAAAGTGTGTGTGTCTGAACAGCTAACTCTAAAATGTAGAGTCGGATACATACTAAACCTGTATATAAGCTAAGCATTTCTAAAAGATGTGACATGAAGAGTTTAGAGGAATTTTTCCACCAGGCAATTTATCGGAATATTTTCTCAAAATAGCTATAAGATTTTCATTTAAAATAACATATTTTGCTTAGTATATTTACATGAAAAAATAATTGTGTTAAAGTTTATAGGAGTAGCTTATGAAGTCCACTTCATTCAGAAGAAATTGTGTTTAATTTCGTACAATTTCTAAACCTTAAGCGTTAGATGGAAACGTAATACACAAAACATTTAGAACTCTTTATATCCCATAAATTGTATGAAATAACTTTTTGTGGAATGAGGCATTTCAGAAAAAAGTCACTTAACACAGGTTTCAGTTGTTCAATACTTTGTAACGATAAGTTCCGCCGTTGTTCACTTGATATCATGGAGAAGTTATGGAATTTAAAATCATGGTGAGCCAAGTAGCACCTACTATCGAAGCGATTTCATTTATTCCTCTTTGCTTTCAGAAAAACATGTAATGAAACTATGTCTGCAAATGTTTATCTCGATTAACGTGAAGCAGAGAGAAATAAATATCTCTGAGGTGATCCATTTACTCGATTTTCTCTGGCTGTTCCACAAACAAACTTTCCTTACAAAACATTAATCTTTTCCAATGTCATACTAATCAAGTTAAACATTTCCAGAATTGGCTTTATTGCTTGCATCTTTGTAAGTAAAAGGGGAAATAATGAAATACACTTGGTTTAAGGATAATCAAAATTTTAAAAGCTAAGTAAAACATTGAAATTCGGCCCTCTTTGCTTACTAGGAGTAAATAAAACAGAGAAGCTGATGTGTTCCATTCACATGACTTTCTCTAATTCTGTGTAACAAATTATTGTTAATAAGCTTATTCTTCTATTCACTTCATGCTAATCGAGAAAAAAATAGCAGAAATAGTATTATTACTTGCTTCTTTGTAAGTAGAAGCGAAATATGAGAGTATTATAGGTTAAAGTGAAGTCAAAAGCTGGTTACTAGGTGACCGAAGTTCCTTTGTTTGTATGGACACGAGTTGACAAATAAATATCTGTATGAGAATAGTACAAGTTTTCAAAGCTGAAACCAAAAACAAGGAATATCTCAAAAACGATCATTTCCTCGAAAAACATTTATATAACATAAAACGTGTGTTTTAATGTGCTCTATATTCTTTGTGTGGTGAATTTTTGTCCATTTCTTACGGTTTAGCAGTTATGTAAAATTCATCCAGAATAAAGTAGTCTTCAGAGGCTATTCCCTGAAAATTCAAGATATACATATTATTTGTCACGTAAATATCTTTAATATACGATATTTTAATCAAAATCGTTAGAGCCATTTTTGAGAAAATAAAATTTTTCGAAAAAAAGTTTCATGAAAAGGGTAGTTAGGGGTGGGGGCGTCGTGTCGCATCCTTGGAAGATACCAAACTTAAATACCAAGTTTGGTATTTAACGGTCTTTTCATTTTTGAGCTATGCTGTCCACAGACACACAGATACACTCACACATGGACCTTTTTCCAAAATGCTTTTTTTTATTCAGGGGGACCAAAACATGTATTTCCGGTGAAATCTCGGTATCGAATTTTTGGGTGCAATATAATACCTTCTCTATACACTATGTACATAGTACGTGTAGAGAAAGTAAAAATAGATGTCTCGCGTTTGAAAAAAATAATAGTACCTTAAAACTGAAACCAATAACTCTGAATGTCTGGAAAACTGTTAACTATACAAAACAAATTTTGTGACATAAATTGTGCTTTCTTACGAGATTTACATTGGTTATGTAGTAAGTTTTTGTCTCTCTCTTATACGGTTTACCAGTTATACAAACAAATGTTATACAATAGTCATCCAGAATGAAGAGGTCGTGAGGCTATACCCAGAAAATTCAAGATATACATATTTTCGTTCGTCATAAAAATATTTTAAACATATAACATTTAAATCAAAATCGGTAGAGTGATTTTTGAGAAAATCAAAATTTTCGAAAAATGTTCCATGTAAAGGGCAGTAGGGGGTGGAAAATGTTCTTGAAAATCTTCGTGTCGCTTCCTTGGAAGATACTGATACACATGCTGCCTACAGACACAAACACACAGGCACACACACTGCATATTTCAAAAAAACATTTTTTGGATTTAGGGGATCTCAAATGTTGTATTTCCGGTGAAAACTGGTATCTATATATACAAATTTTGGAACACAATATTGATGTTGAAAAACAATCCCATGCACATTGTACACACGGGCTAGAGAAAGTAATAAGCTTGCATAAGAATACTTTGCAGAAGCAATATTAAAATAAATTATAATGGTTAGAGAATGTTATGTGAATGCAATATATCAAAATTGTATTCATTAATTACAATTAAGCCGTTAGACAAACAAACCAAACAATGTTTTAGGGTACCAGATGGTCATTTTGAGCTTTAACTTTTGCAAGGATGATTATTCTCAACAAACCATAAAGATATCGGAACATTATATTTTACCTTTGGTGCATGAGCAGGAATATTAGGAACATATTTAAGAAGTCTAATTAAAATTATTTTGAAAAGAATATAAAAATCCTTTAGTGTCTAGTTATTTGCTATATTAAATTACACTTCTTTTGGCAAGAGGTAATTTGCACCAGTTTCAGTAATCGATATGGGTGGCAGGATGACGTAAATGCTGACTAGTCGTGTCCTCATAAAGCAATGCTGGCATAAGCATGGGCTAAGTTAACGATCACGGGGGGGGGGAGGGGTCTCGCCTGAGCCACTGATACTGTCGGACTTACTCCGGACCGACGCCGACAGAAAGGCAAGAATGCGTATTTAAAAGCGTTGACTTTAAGAACATCAAAACGCACATATGAATTTTATGTGGAATTTGGGTAGCCCTTGGGTTTTCACCCCTTTTGTTCCCTTAACATACATTCTTAAACTTCCTCTAAACAATAGTAAAATCACTGTATTTATTTATAGTTGCAGATCTCTCCCCAAATAAACACCCTCTTGCAACTTAAACCCTGAGGCCATCTGCTTCCCTCTCGTAGACGCAAGCATTTGCTGCACCTCTGATGCTCTACCCCCTAGTGATGCACAATGCCAAGAATAATTGCTACCCTGCCCTGGGTAACCTATTATATACCGTAATCATGTTACGCACCAGACAAATGAACATAAAAAGTCTCATCAACATCAGACATAGAATCATTGAGAAACCACATTTTCAATTTCTTCCTGAATACATTATTTGGCCAAGCAATTACATTTTGAGGCAAACGTTTTACAATTTAGAACTCATATCGAGAACATTCTATATTGTGTCGTGCAGTGAGGTGTCTGTAACAAATGAGTAGTTATTGCTCTATTTCATCATACAAATTAAAATTACATCTGACTCAGGATGTATAAATTAATGACCTGTCTACAATGGGCTGTCGGCTCGACTATATTATTCGTATGCCTCCTGTAAAACAAAAACTCAGTCACATGGCAATAGTTTTCCACAAAATAATGTTAATCTGTTGTATTGATGTACATCAATATTTCACCAGTTATCTAAGGGCTCAAATTAATATAGCCGTCCCTTGTCTGCATTAATATCTTAAGTTTGACATTCCATCAAAAAGTCGAATTTAAAATACTGAACACCGTACCAGTACAAACTGACCCTAGATGAACATAAAGTGCAATGTAAAGTGCAGTATTTTAAAGCAGAAACAAAATATATAACAAGGAATATTTCAGAAACGGTTACCACTACCAAAAATACGTATATGACATAATAGTAAGGTTTTTGTCTGTCTTTTACGGCTTACCAGTTATGCAAAATTCATCCAGAAAAGAGGTCTTCAGAGGCTATCCTCAGGAAATTCAAGACATAGATTTTATTTTTGATGTAAATATTTTAACATACGTATTTCAATCAAAATCGTCAGTCATTTTTAAAAAAATAAACATTTTAGAAATATTTTTCCTGTAAAGGGTAGTTTGGAGTGGGGGTTTTTCTTAAATATTCGTATCGCATCCTTGAAACCTACTAAATTGAAATACCAAGTTTGATATTGTACCGATTTTTCGTTTTTGAGTTATTGTATTTAAAGACACACGGACACACACGGACCTGTTTCTGAAAATGATTTGTTATTGGATACAGGGGACATGTATTTCCTCTGAAATCTCGGTATTGAATTTTTTGGCGGAGTGCCTCATACTGTGCACTATGTAGAGAGAGTAAAAATCACCACAGCAGCGTGGCCTTATGCATAATTCCCGAGAAAAATCCATTAAGGGTCTTCAATGTGGTTGCGGTTAAAATTACATTGACTGCAAAAGGAAAGCTATTTCCACTAATATTCAGTCTGTTAGGGTATTGGTGTTGCGTAAAGAACTACGGGCTTCAGAAGCGTAAAACAACAGCAACTGTTCTATTCCAACATTTGGCGATAACATTAGAATTCAGATCATGTGACGAGTGTGCAAGATGGAACGGGACTTCTCACATGCATACGAATTTTCAAAGTGAAGGTCTTTCATTGTTATAACAAAACTACCAGAAGGCTTTACGACGATGTTTTCCTGGAACTACTGTAGTTTGAAATGAAACACGTATTAATGATGACGTTGGTCACTCTTGGAATGTCTGATTGTGAGAGGATTCCTGCAATGTCTGAAACTGGGAACTCGTTTATCATCAACTGCGGTGTAATAAAGTGGATTAAGGGCTTTGGCATTGATCCATCTTTTCTTTGTTTTGGTCACGTTTTTGCGATTCTGTTAGCTCATCCTATATACCTATCTATTTTGCTCTTCCTTTATCACACTCAAGTTTTATAGAGTATATTATTATTATTCTTATTATTATTGCCTTTGGTTTACAAGTTTCCAACGGTATGTATTGCCAGTTTCGATTGAATTTATAATGTTTACAAAATATAAACCTTCTCCAAAGAATGGTTTTATATAATTAATTAGGCTTTAAAATGAATTTCATTTGCTACACGTTTGAAATGGATTAGTTTTTTACATGATTTTTTGCTTGAAATTGGCACCTGGTTGAAGAAGTGACTGACCAGTATACAGCGCTCCTTTTTCTCCATAGATGGCTCTGTACACACAATTCATATGTTTTTGAATAGTATAAACAAATATGGTAGCCTCCGTATAGAAAGGTATGTTTTTGCTTTGAGGAAGTTATTTATATTGAGACTGTGACTGTTACAGTGAAAATCTTGAACAACGGATGTTGCAAGACGAAGACATAAGAAGAGAAAGCATATTAAACTTCAAAAGTGTAGTGATGATAACAATAATACTGGTGCTTCACGATCCAAACTTTCTGTAATGTACAGGACAACGCTTCTATGTATGAAGGATACAATGTACTTTTTTTATGATTTCTGCTTTCATAATATTATAAATATGTTAGCTTGCCCTGCCTGTTATATAAGTGGATCATTGCAATCAATAATAATGAACATTTAATGTTTACTTGGGCAATTAATGCAATGATTTGGCGAAGATGCAGGAAAGAATCTTAGAAAACTTAAAATTGGGAGTTATGGATGCTGTATTCCAATTTAACTGCGGCAAAATTGTGAAAATTGTTCCAGGTAAGTATACAAGTATACGAGAATTCTAAAATCAGATAATGCACGCCTCCCTTATAGTATAAAGAGTAGCACCCCAGAGCAAATGCAGTGCAGAAGATACCTGAGAGGCAGAAGAAAACTTAAAGAGGACAAAAAATTGAAGAACAGGGTCCCACTTATGGAGCAGGGGAGTTCTAGGTGATTAAATTGAGAAACACAAAACTACAGCTATATGGCAAACTTTAATTCCTTATCTTTGAAAACCAAAAATGTCTACATTTTGTGCTGTTCAGAACCAAATATAGAGTTCAAAAATTAAGAAAACCACTACATTTGTATACCAAGTTCAGCAGAATGATTGAGCTAAGCATTTAGGCAAAAAAAACATGCTTTAAAAATTACAATTAAAAATTAAGTAAAATTGACAGTAAAATTCACAACTTCTTTTTTATAAATATTATAAGGTTTGCAATTCAGCTCCAGACCATTCTGCATACAATTAGAAACAATTCAGTGAAAGAATCATGAAACTTGGTTAAAATTGGCTTTGTTATGAGCTTGAAAAGAAATGCCTTTTTTACACGCAGAAAGTTAATTTTACAATGATGTAAAGTCCTAAATGTAAATGTTAATGTCATAAATCTATTTGAATGCAAGAAGAACTAAATATATATATATATATATATATATATATATATATATAGTTTGAACAAAAATAATGGACTTTTTCTCCAAATGTGTACAATGCAGTTTTCACTTTTACAGGTTTCTTGTTAAATTATGACGGATGTAATTTTGAAAGACTTGAGTTTGTAAGAGAGAATTATTTAAGAGGAACAATGAAATTCGCTTTAGTTATAGCAGTATTTCATTTTCCAAAAGTGTTATCAATAAAGAATGATTCAAGAGAATAAAGACTACCGAATTGTTGCTGATTGTTTTGGAAAGGTGCTAATCACGGTGAACTTCAGCGCCTATTTGAGCGTTTAGCTAACACCATCCAGCTGTATGTGTGGCCGGGAATCCACAGCGTCTGTTAATAGCTGCCCTCAGCAAACGGTGTAAAATGTTTACGTTTGTTAATTAAATTTCTGGAGCATCAAAGTTTACTGCCGTTTTCTAATTATGTTTAGATAACATGGGCTAAATACGGAGCAAAGCCGCTCAGGAGCTGAAAGAATCCCAAATTCATCTAGTTTCGATAGTCCATTCTATTTGTTTTGTTATTGTCTTCGTTGTGAACTTCGTAACCTAAAAATCTAATGTGTTCCATTCACATGACTTTCTATTGGTGAACAAATTTTTCTTACAAAAGATTATTCTTTTATCTCCATCATGCTTATCGGGATAAGCATTAGCAGAATTGGTGTTATTACTTGATTCTTTGTAACAGAAGGGAAGTGAGGTAATATATTAGGCTAAACTGATAGTCAATTTCTTTAAAAGCCGATCGCTATATGAAACAATTGAAATTCCATTCTTTTTGCTTGCTAGGAATAGATAAACCGAAGACAGACGAAAGAAAGTTAACCTGCCGTTTGAGAAAAGTTTCAGTAGGTTAAAATTTAAACCAATAACACGAAATATCCCGAAAACGGTCAACTCTACAACAGAAATGTATAGGACATATTATCTCTTAGGGTTTTCCAGTTACGCAAATTTAAGCAATATTCATCCGAATGAATAGGTTTTCAGAAGCTATTCTTGGAAAATTTACTATATGCATTTTATTTGCCATACAAATATCTTTAATGTACGATATTTTATTCAAAATCTTTAGAGCAATTTTTTGAGAAAAATAAACTTTTCAAAGTCTTTTCCATGTAAAAGGTAAGTAGGGTGGGAGATTTTTCTTGAACAATTTTCGTGTCGCATCCTTGGAGAATACTAAACTCAAATGCTAAGTTTGGTATTTAACGGTCTTTTAGTTTTTGAGCTATGCTCTCCACAGGCACACCACACACACGCACGGACCTTTTTCCAAAAATCTGATATGTTCCATTCACATGACTTTCTCCACATCTCTGTAGCAAATTATTGTTAAAAAGCTCAAACTTCTATTTACTTCATGCAAATCGAGAAAAAATTAGCAGAAATAGTCTTATTACTTGCTTCCTTATAAGTAGAAGCGAAATAAGGGAGTACCATAGGTTAAAGTGACAGCCAAAAGCTGGTTGCTATGTGACTGAAGTTGCTTTATTTCTATGGACACGAGTTGACAAATTCCTGTATGAGAAAAGTAAGTTTTCAAAGCTGAAACCAAAACAAGGAATATCTAAAAAAAAAAAAAAAACTATGAACTCCACGAAAAAAATATATAGCATAAAGTGTGTGTTTTAACGTGCGGTGTGTGTATGGTAACTTTTTTGTCCACCTCTTACGGTTTAGCAGTTATGCAAAATTCCGTAAAATTCATCTAGAAATAAGTTAGTCTTCAGATGCTATTCCTAGATAATTCAAGATATAAATTTTATTTGTCAGGTAAATATCTTTAATATGCGATATTTTAATCAACACCGTTAGAGCAATTTTTAAGAAAATAAAAAGGTCCGAAAAAAAGTTCCATGGTAAGGGTAGTTGGGGGTGGGAGGATTATCTTGAAAATCTCGTGTCGCATCCTTGGAAGAAACGAAACTTAAGTACCATGTTTGGTATTCAACGGTCTTTTCGTTTTTGAGCTATGCTATCCACAGACGCACACACAGACAGACAGACACACACATGAACTTTTTGTATTCAGCGGCTCCTAAAACATGTATTTTCGGTGAAATCTCAGTATCAACATCAACATTTTGGGTGGAATGCAATACTTCCTCTTTACACTATGTAAGTTTAGCCTCAAATGAAATATTTTCCTATTCTAATAAAATTTTATTAACCATAATTTCTCTTCCGATTATAGTACGTGTAGAGAAATTAAAAAGGGGGTCTCAAAACATATACTTCGGTGAAATCTCAGTATCAACTTTTTTGGTTCAAAACAATATCTTCCCTAAACACTATGTACATTATACATGTGGACTAGAGAAAGTACATTTTTCTGGACTCAGGGGACCTCGAAACATATTTCCCGTGAAAATGGAATACAATGTATTCTCTATCTACTACGTACATTGTATGTGCATACGGCAAGAGAAAGAAAAATATAGTATGTAGTTTGTAGCCTGTAAAAAAAGGAAAAGAACCCACATTTTCTGCCATTCTGCAAGAATTACTGATAAATAATATCGTAAAATATAACAATTTCGTGGAAAATAAAAAAAAAATGATGGCATTTCCATCCAAAAGAAAAATACAGTATGGTTACAACTATCGAAGAGATTTCATCCCGGGCCGCCCTCACTGCTGGAGTGGTTATTATGGTGTTAGAATGCGATTCATAGGAGCAAAGTTTTTGTCAATCGCCAATTCTAACCTCTCACCCAATTCTTCCATAATATATAGCATAGTGTTTTATTTAGACGAAATCGTTCTTGAAGTTGAACTTGACAGACCTCGTTAAATGGATCACCCCTCTGTGTAAATATTCTCCGAGAATAACGTTCCAGCTCCTCCAAATATTTCGTCTTCATAGTTATCACAGAAGCCTGCAATTTTCTTCTAAACTTTACAGTAGTTAAATTATTTAATTGGTCAACAACGATCTGTTAAAGTTACAGTCGTTAATCTTGCTTAATGCCCGTTAACTTGTTGATGTTACGAAAACATGCTCAAAGGAAATATCCACGATCTTTACGGCTGTTAAATTCTAGTCGATGTCCTTGCCTCTGTCCCTTAGACTTTAACGCTCTCTGTCATGTTCTCATGTTCTTTGCCGGACTCTTGATTTTTGGCTCTTTACCATTTTAGTTATCATCTCCGAGAAGTCACGCAGAATCATGAAACCTATGGCGTATTCTGTAGGCCAGCTAGGCTTGCTGCAAAGTCCGATAAATGTTTGAAGAAAGAATCTCTTTTAAATTAATAAACAACAAAAGATATATCCCTAATCTGTTCACTGTTTGCAGTTTAGCCTATTGTTACATCATAAAAATGGTCTCCCTGCGATTTAGCTCGAACTGTTAGCATTGTAATATATCCTGTTTTCTCAGGCGGAAGTAAACATGGGTTCCAAAGGTTGCAGGTTCAAACCCGGTGGAGGGTAGTGCATATTATCGGGCGTAAATATCCTTCGTATAGTTTTCGTGCTGGAGATTTACGGCACATAAAAGAACCTCAAACCTGATAAAAAGTCCTCTGAGCAAAATTAAGCGGTCTTTCACGCCTAAAATAGAATGAGACGCTGAGAACCATATTAGGTAAAAAAACTCAATTTTAATTTCAGCGGGAGTAGCATGACTGATGGACCTGTTGTAATGGGCATATTCGTGGGACGAGACGAGAAGGTGGAGATCACTACAAGCACCTTAGGTGTTCTCTTTTATCATGGGAAGCATAGCCGAAAAGTCTCGAAGACAGCCGAAACATTTCGCGATATATTTTCTTTGAATTGACCGTTTGACGGGGCGATGCAACACATTACAACAAGCTTTCAAAAGGTTTGACTATTGCTTTAGCCTAAAGTATTTCCATACTTCTCTTCTACTTAAAAGGAAGCCAGTAATAAGACCAATTCTGATATTGTTTATCTCTATTAGCATGAGCTAGAGAAAAGAATAATAATTTATATGTGGAACAACTAGAGAAAGTTATATGAATGGAACACATCAAATATTAGGAACAAGTTTATGTGTGTGTGTGTGAACAGCATAGACAATGTAAAGACCGTTAAATACCAAACTTGGTATTTAAGTTTAGTATGTTCCAAGGACGCCACACGAAATTTCCAAACCCGCCGCAAACTACCCTTTACATGGACATTTTTTTTAAAACGTTTGTTTTTCTCAAATCTGTGTCTAAGAGTTTTTATTAAAATACCTTATAGTAAAGATATTTACATCGCATATATAAAATATATATCTTTAATTTAGTGGGAATAGCATCCGAGGAGCTTTTCATTCTGGATGCATTTTGCATAACTAGTAAACCGTAAGAGATAGACAAAACGTACTACACAAAAAATGTAGATCTCGTTAAAAAACACAATTTATGTCATATATATTTATATGTTGAATTCCTATATGTTGTATAGCTGACTGTTACTGAATATTTCTTGTGTTTGGTTTTAATTTTAAACTTTTGTCAAACGGGAAATCACGTTTCGTTTCATCTCTCTTTTATTTACTGCTGGCTGTGTAAAGCGAACCGTACTTAAATTGCCCACATAGCAACCAGCTTTTAAAAAATAAGGCCATTGCTTTAGCTTAGTGTATCCCGTTATTTCCTTTTGTTTGTAAGGAAACAGTAATAAGAGAATTTATGGTAATATTTATATCGATTAGTATGGTATAGACAAAAAACACTTTTGTAAGAGTAGTTGTAGCAGAGTAAATAATGCGAATGAAACATATAAGATACTAATATAATAGTTAATATTTGTAACAATTCTTCACTTATCTTTTGAAATCCAAGGACTAGTTTCGCAATAAATTGCTATATTGCATCGTCAGCTTAGTTTCATTTGGTCTCAGTTTCTTTTTGCTCTTGTGGTTTATTTAAATTGTTATGGTTACTGCTACTAGGTGGATTGTGAACTAAGGTATTGCTAACTACTGGAATCAAAACAAATTTGGTGAGAGAGTCAATTGGTGTATATAAAAATTAATTTCATGATTTTTATATTTTAATATAAATATTTTTCTCACAAACCATTAAATCTATATGTCCATTTAAGTGTTTTAACAATCTAACATCTGGATTTACTTCATGATTAAATGTCCAAAAATGTTTTGCCACAGCTGAGTAATCAATTTGTTTGTATTTAATACTCCTAAAGTGTTCATCTACTTTTATTTGCGTTAATTTACTGTTACTAGCTTCTTTTTACATTTATAAGAAACATATAAGAGTTTTAATTGATAAAATATAATGGTTGTTAGTGAATTTACATGCTGAATACATGAATAAAATTTATGAAGAAGTAATAGCTAAAACAAATTTTGTTTTTTATTCACTCTGTAAAATTGTTTAGTGTTTCAAACTTTTTAGAATGGTCTAATAGTTAAATTAACTAACAGACTTAGTGCAATTAGTAGGTTTTTATATTCACGTACAGAATTAAATACAATAAAATATAATGGTGGGGTCCAGTAAATATAGGTAGTAGCTACCTCTGGGTACCCGCGGCTTTAGGTGAAGTAGTATAGGATACAGAAATAGGACTCATGGCTGGTATCGGCTTTAATTAAAACTGGATGCCAGTATTTTAGTTAGTTTGGGGACACCAAGGACTTATAACTGCAGTCAACATTATTATACTAAGGACTAATTTGGTGTTGAACTAAATTTTGATGAAAAGGGTTAAGTGAAGACAAATAAAAGGTTAATTTGGACTGGCTCACCTTGGCAGTTTTTACATGTGCTACTCTACTTAGAGTAGAAGGTCATTGCCCTGAAGGGATATAGTTATCTTATCTACCAGTATCTATGTTATTTTGGTTGTAGTATTGTTTGAGATACGTTGATTAAATTAATATTTAATATAATATAAATATAGATATGTTGGTAATAAGGAATAATAATATACTAAATGAATGAAATAATTAAAATGTTATCATTTCAATAAAGAGAAAGGCCTAAAAAAGTAAAAAAAAAAATATGATGTGTTCAATTCACATGATTTTCTCTACATCCCGGCAACAAATTATTTTTAAAGCTTATGCTTCTATTTACTTCATGCTAATTGAGAAAAAATTAGCAGAAATACTTGTAATCTTATTACTTGCTTCCTTGTAAGTAGAAGAGAAATACGGGCGTACCATAGGCTAACGTGATAGTCAAAAGTGATTGAAGTTTTTTGTTTGTATTGACAGAGTTTGACAAATTCTTGTGTGAGAAAAGTATGTTTTTCAAAGCTAAAACCAAAAACAAGGAACATCTCTAAAAGGGTCAACTCCACGACAAAAATGTATGTAACAAAAATTGTGTGCTTTAACGTACTCTAAATGTTATGTGGTAAGCTTTTGTCCATCACTTAGGGTTTAGCAGTTATGGAAAATTCCGGAAAATTCATCAAAAATAAAGTAGTCTTCAGAGGCTATTCCCAGAAAATTCAAGATATACATTTTATTTGTCAAGTAAATATCGTTAATGTATATTTTAATTAAAATCTATAGGGCCATTTTTGAGAAAATCAGAATTTTCGAAAAAAGTTCCATGTAAAGGGTAGTTGGGGGTGGGGGATTTTCTTGAAAATCTTCGTATTGCATCCTTGGAAGATACCAACTTAAATACCAAATTTGGTATTTAACGGTCTTTTGGTATTTGAGCTATGCTGTTCACAGACACAAGACCTTTTTCCAAAACTGCTTTTTTTTTTTTTTTTTTTTTTTTTGGATTCAGGGAAACCCAAAACATGTATTTCCTTTGAGACCTCGGTAATGAATACCTTTTCTATTCACTATGTGTAGAGAAGTAATAAAATTAATATTAAAAATCTGATGTGTCTCATCTACGTGATTTTCTCTACATCGCTGTAACAAATTATTGTTGTTAAAAGGCACATTCTTCTACCTACTTTATTATAAATTTGTCTTAATTACTTGCTTCCTTGTTATCAGAAAGGAAATAACGGAATACATTAGGCTAAATGGCGGTCAAAAATTTTAAAAGCTGGTTGCCATGTGGTTGAAATCCATTTTTATGCAGGACTAAGAGTTTACAACTTTCTGTGTGAGAAAGTTTAAGTATTTTAAATCTGAAACAAATAAAAAGGAATATCTCAGAAATAGTCAGTTCCACGAATAAAATATACATGACATAAATTGTGTGTTTAAGGAGATCTACACTTTTTGTTTTGTAAGTTTTTGTCTATCTCTTACGATTTAGCAGTTACGCAAACTTCAGAAAAGTTAATCCAAAATAAAGAGTTTTTAGAGGCCATTCCAAGAATATACAAAATATATATTTTATTTGCAATATAAATATCATTAATATAGGGTAATTTAATCAAAATTTATGTGGCCATTTTTAAGGAAATTAAAATGTTCAAATTTTTTCCATGTAAAAGGTAGCTTAGAGTGGGGTAATTTGTCTCAAATCTTATCGTATCCCTGGAGTATTCTAAATTTAAATACCAAGTTTGGTATTTTACCAACTTTTCGTTTTTGAGTTAGCGTGTTAAGAGACTCACGGACACACGTACACGAACTTTTTTCTAGAATGCTTTTTCTGGATACAGGGATCCCTAAAACGTGTATTTGCGGTAAAATATCGGTATCGCACTTTTTGGTGGAATGCCTTACCTTCTCTATACACTATGTACATAGTGCGTTATATATTGTAAATCAATATAAAACAAATAATGAATGAAATGTGTAAAATAAATATTTATAGTAATTAAATATTAAATAATTATACATATTTTGTAATTAGAAAAAATTGTGAAAATTTAAATATATAGTTTTGATTTTGATATTTTGAGGTTAGTTTAATTACTATCTGTAAAGTAATTGTCTTTATATATAAAACATGGACATGCATTCCAAATCCTTATTAATTTATATTTATATATAATATATTAATTCATATATATAATATAATCAGCATTTGGAATGCAAATCCCAGTTTTTGAGATTCTTAGTTATAGTATTGTAGAGTTTTTTTTTTTTTTTAACTGTTTGTATATCTATGGTAATCTGTTTCGTTTTTTGTAGTATAACCCTAAATGTCACTCTTTGTAAGATTCTTATTTTCTATGTCCTTACAGACCTCTCTCTCTCTCTCTCTCTCTCTCTCTCTCTCTCTCTCTCTCTCTGTGTGTATAGCAATACATTGTTGTCAATACTTGTACAATGTATTTCTAAATACAATCCTACAATATTCCTTTAATTTAATTTATAAATTAATTTCCTTATTGCTTTTTACTGCACAACTCAATGCCATAATACAATTTATGGTAACTTATGTAATAAGTATTTTTTAAAACTTAAGTCAATAATAAAATTAACTTATAATTTTCTCAATTCTCTTTTGTGTGCTAGACATATAATCTGATATAAAAGAGTGGTTACAAGCCACCAACTATCCAGCAGGAAACCACCCAGTGCAGGAAATGCACTTCCATCAACCAACAACAGTGTTAATCGGCGGCGAGATCACAACCTGCAAGGGCACGCCACCAAAAATCACCCATCAGCGGCTTCCATCCTATGCAGCAGCGCACAGGAAAGCAGTGTGACTGGGATGTCACCTTTCGGCACACACACACACACACACACACACACACACACACACACACACACACACACACACACACACACACACACACACACACACACACACAGACAGCTCATTCCGCACCAGCACCAGCTCCAGTCATCCAAAATACCAATACACCAATCCAATCTAAGGGACGAAGGCCTGCTAGGGAGACTTACTCTGTCACTGAGGCTTTACATTGGCATTTTACTCCCATGCCCGAACGACAGCCGTGGGACGCCAAGGCCAACGGAAGGACCATCGGATGTGATGGGGTGACCACAGCAACTGTTGCAGAACCACGGCCAATGTATTTGTGACTTGCTAGTCAGATTCATATCCGCCACTGACCCGGCCGCTTAAATGGCTGTTGCCATGGATGGGCTTGCATTCCTGGTCAGGATCAGACCGCCCAGAATACCGGATCAAACTACGTCTCGTACCTCATTTCGATTCGAGTTCTGGAACAAGTGTGAACTAATTGATCAAGGAATGAGCTCCAGCATTTTATCGGTTCACTTGCCCTAGATCTCGTGTTAGACACATCTCTGTTTAGACACCCCTTTGTCTTCTGCGCTACAAATGCCTCTTGGTAGATCCCGTGGGCCGCCGGAGAGGTGGCACAGCGAGCTTTGTCAGGAACAGGGTTCTCCATCGAACCATCCAGCTCCCGCCACTTCAAACCTTAGAAGACATAGCTGTCTGTGTTGACCTTAGTGGTATGGAAGTTTTATAGTACCTGTTTACCACCGTCCCCGAAGGTAGCTCGTACTCAACGATAACCTTTCTATCCTCGCTCTACTCCTTATGCCATTTTGGCCAGGGATTTCAGTACCAGACATTGAAATCCCTGGCAACGCGTTGGCATTGTGGCCCCGGGGCGGGCGCCTGAGGCAATGAAATCATATGTTTGGTAGATGCGGATCCTCAGCTCAGAGTAGAGGGTACCTGGCAAACCACCCACCATTCACGTGGTAGAGAAAGGACAATCGTTATCAACTTCGCGATTATTAAGGATTCCCATTTCATACAATGCTCACTTCACTCAACGCACTTCCCTGTGTTAGCTGAGGTTAACATACGGGTTGCCTGTCATGACCTCTTGATTCGTCACTGCGTCGTCGATTGGGAATGCGGGTTTGCCTCAGTGACTGCATTCATTCAAACCCTAGAAAATGGATATTCCGTCTCTTGAGGTCGCGTTTACACCCATTATGATGCGAAATACTAATAAACTCACCTTTTACATCTCAGCTCCCTTTGACCCAGAAGTCCTTCATATTCAACTCCTGCTAATGCGTCGTTCCTGGGCAGTCCTGCAGACTCTACCAGCGTCACCGCACACACATAATCGAGAGCTTCTGAGGCATTTATCCTCTGAGGTCCGTTCCCACCAACACGAGCACAATGTCGAACATCGGAGGAGACGAGTGCCCGAATGAACCTTGACGTGTGGAGGATTGCCAAAACTCTCCGAAAAATAACTATCGCTTCAGCATAGCGTATTTCCTATTTCCCTTTTGACCACAAGGAAGGAGTACTAAGACCCATTTTTATAATGTTTAACACCCGCTTTTACTACTTTTGGAACCGCAGGTGAAAGGCCATTTCTATTAACGTTTATCTCAATTAATACGAAGTAGATTGAAGAATAAACTTTTGTAAGAGTATTTTACTTTAGAATAAGCTGAGAAAAGTATGTTAATGGAATATATCAATGCTCCATTAGTTATAGAAGAAGAGGTTATTGAAAGTAAGCTGTAATTGAGAACAACATAGTCGAGTGCCACTTTATCCTCTTTAATCTCAAGCGTTTTTTTTTTTTTCCGATTATTACTAGTATATTGACTGTTCACTTACATTTGTAATGTATTGTATATCCATTTGTTATGAAGATTCTGCGATGGATTGCTGTGAGATTCGAAAGATTTCCTGCTCTCAGGCATTAGAGTAGAAATAGTAATGGGAAGAGAACTTTCCTGTGCGATTCCCATTTCCAGTATGTCCACTATTTGCCTGTTGTGTGGCAGTTTCCTGTCCGATGTAAACACTTTGCCACTTATAGGACTGTATAAGTGTCTCTCGTCCCTTCCCATCTCCAGCATGTCCGCTAATTGCTTTTGTGTAGCAGTTCCCTGAGATATAGCTATGAAACGTTATGTATGTATAAAGCCCAAAGTTTGTATTCATATTGATATTTTAAAATCCATAAAATGCACAACAATTCCAAGATTTTGAAAGTTTAGCATTTATGGTACTTTCAGAGTATATATCATGATAGTGAAAGTCATATATTTTTTTAAATTAAAGGGGTTTGTTTTGGAGGCTTTTATGCGTGTGTAGGCGTTACGGAAGGATATTCCACACTGCAGCCATGGCCTATTGTGCGTCAGACTCTTGAAGGAAGGATGTGATAAGTGCAATTTCAAAGGGTGACCGACATCCGCACAGTGAGAGAGCCGTCGTGGAGGGTTTCTAACAGTTCACAAGCAGTTCATTTCGAAGTGGGGAACACTAGAAGCCCGTAACTCAGTACCGAAGAGACCAAGCATCTGAGTCCGCAGACAACCACTAGCACCATCCCGCCACCGAGAGCGGTATTTCCAGAGCGCAGTCACCTCCACGAAATGGCGTCTTTGCCGCAGTCCTCGTCAATACTTACGACCCTGGAAGAGACCGGTTGGGGGAAAATGAAGGGACAGGAAGTTTGGGGAAATGATTCCTCTCCAGTATTCGCCTAGTGACCCGGGAAAATCTCGAAAAAACCCACGGGCCAGAGAGGTTGGCCGCAGGGAATTGATCCCATGACCTCCAGAATTCCAGGCCCAGAGAAACGCTTAAGCCACCTGATTCGGTTTTTGAGAATTAAAATATGGATGTCATCGCAGGGGGTTCCACATTGCAGCCACCAAGGGCTTATTGTGCTTCAGCCCCCAAGAGGATATGATGAAATGAGAATACTATTTGCAACAGACAGCCAAAACCGAACCTGAGGAAAAAGCCACCGCTGAGGGACCCTAACATAGTACAAGCAGTTCTTTTTCTCGACGCAGGGAGCACTCGGAGCTGGAGCCTTAGGTCTGACTGAACCCCTGGGTCTCACAGACGACTACAACGCCATCCCTTCACCAAGAGCTGTATTTCAAAGTGCATTCACGACCAAGGAGGGGCGCAACCTCCGCAGTTTTTGACACTTAACCCTTAAAGAGACCATTTTGTTTGAAATAAAGATAAATGAAGGGACGGGAAGTTTTGGGGGATGAAGAAACCTCCTCAGTAATTGGCTAGTGACCCGGGAAATTCCCCGAAAGACTAATGGTCAGAAAGGTCAGCAACGGGAATCGAATACTCTAAACATCTCAAATGCCAGTCCTAGGCGAAACTCCTGAGCCATAGAAATGTCTAACTATGAGCTCTATTCTCACCTTACAACATAGGGCGTTCAACAAGTCCTTAGAAAATTCAAGAAATTGCACTCGTAGCATCGAAAAAAGTTTGTTTTAAAATTAAATTAACCGTCGTCTCTTCCTAGATGACAGTTAATGTTTCGGCTATATCCATCACGAGGCTTCGTTTCCATGGGCGACTGAATTAACAGTTTTATGATTATTTAGAAAGATGAAAAAAAGGAGCTTCTCGGTGTTTAAACACTTCTATTTAAAGTGCTTAACACCGAAAGAGATCAAAACCGAGTTGAATGAAGTTCATAGCATATCTGCTCCTTCGTTTGCAACAATTTACAATTGAATAAAGGAATTTAAACGTACATCCACAAATGATGAACATTGTTCCGGATGTCTAGCAGAAGTGACTTCCTCTGAAATGATTGAAAAAATTCTGGATACGGTTTTGAGAGATCGAGGAATCAAAGTTCACGAAATATTACAGTCCACAGTTATATCTCAATTTTGCACAAAAAATTAGGTCTGACAAAGGTTTTGGCAAGATGGGTGTCGCGTTTGCTCTATGTGCAGAATAAACGCAATCAAATGATCGATTGGGAAGCTGGTTTGACAATTTTCCGTAGCAATCCTGACGAGTTTCTGTGTACTACATGGTTGCGAATGAAAAATGGATACACTGCTACACTCTAGAGTCAAAATTAAATTCGAAACAGTGGGTTTTTAAAGGCGGTGAGATCCGCATATAAGGTGATGGCCTCGGTTGTTTTGGATGCACTCAGAATCATCAACACTGATTGTTTGCAGAAAGGAAGAACGATGAATGAAGAGTACTGTGCATCGTTATTGCACCGGTTGAACGGAGAAATCAAGAAAAAATGGCCTTCATCAGGCAATGAAAGAGATTCTCTACTGTCAAGAAAATGTAGGAGTGCACACCTACGCAGTTTCGATAGCGAAAATTGTAGAATTTAGGTTCGAATTACAACATCCACCATATTCACCAGTCTTGGCCCCCAATGACTTTTCTTCATTTCCATACGGAGAAAGTGGCTCGGTGGAAGAACGAATTTACGTCTAACAGAGATGTCATCTCCCAAATAGATGCCTATTTTGATGACCTTCCGAAATCCAACTCTTAGGAAGGCTTAAAACAGTTGGAAAAATGCTGAGAAAAGTGTATGAAGCTAAAAGAATTTTATTTTGAAAAATAATTTACTAAAAATAATTCGTTTTTCTAAGGACTTGAAGCCCTTCGTAAAATTCGATTGAGGTCAAATATAATACGTGACTTCTCTGGATATCAGATTAAAATGTGTCCTTTTTATTTAAAAATGTTGTTAAATCTTCCCTCAACTTAATTTTCAATCCCTTATATACAAAACTACACAATTTGTCAGCCAAGTTACAAGTTGGTTAACTTAAGCTACAGGACTTGACAAAACTTACACGATTTGTTTCAAACTTTACACCCCTTACGTACAAACCTGTGCAAACTAATTGGTTTGTTGACACTTGTTTATGTTACGTCCTAGGGAAAAATTTACGTTATTCACGAATTTAACATTCATAAAACTTTCTCTACCCTCTATTGCTTATTAGTAGGTACCTAAACTATTATTATGGAAATAAATTTTTCAGATAAGCCTTTGGAGAAATAGTTGCAATACAATTTCCTCATAGATAAAAATCTAATGTGTTTGGATCCGATGGTTTTCTCTGCTTATGTGCTAACAAAAATATTTTTAAAAAAAGCATATTCTTCTGACCGCTTCACGTTAATCCAGATAAACATTTGCATAATACTTTTATTAAATATTTCCCTTTAAAGTAAGAGCTGTAGATTTTCTATCGACGTATTAATTCCAAGTTTTCTAGAGATTCTAGCCAAGTAAATACATGGATTGACTCCAATGTTTTGAAGATGGGCTTGAGAAAATTTGGAGCTATGTATTTCCTTTTAAATACAAAAGAATAAGAGGATGCATTAGACTGAAGCGATTAAAGTTAAATCTTTTAAAAACTGATTGCTGTATGATAGCTTTTATCTTTACTTGATTAGCAGGAAGAAAAAACGAATAACGGCGTCCCATTCGAGGAAAATATGAACACTTAGAAGTTGAAGTCAATAATAAGGAATACCTCTATCATGTACACATGTATTATTGTACTAAAGTTGGGAAGGTAGAATCAAACTGTAAAATTGCAATATGTCAGCTGGGATTTGAACCACAGATTTTCAGTTTTTCGTGCTATGCTCT
This sequence comes from Hymenopus coronatus, assembly GCA_030762935.1. NCBI lineage: Eukaryota > Metazoa > Arthropoda > Insecta > Mantodea > Hymenopodidae > Hymenopus > Hymenopus coronatus. The sequence goes on along the minus strand of CM060890.1, from coordinate 29,521,023 downwards.
TTCAGTGATGTGCCATGACATTCTCCCCAATTGATTTGTATTTTTTCCTAGGAAGATAGAATAGAATACGGATGGAGGGGACTCGGTAATGAACCTATGCGGTTTTTGTACCTATGCCACACAAATGACAATCCCCGGGAGGGAGAGATGAGGGGAGAGAGCCGGAACTAGGAGCAATGGCACAACAATGACAAGGTCCTTAACAATTACCAGATTGAAACTCCTCGACAGGCAGATGGAGACCTCTTCCTAATAAGGACCAACGCCTTTAATATATACCCCGGTAACCAGCCGAAGTCGGGGTACCTTTTACCTTCTCCATTGCATCGAGCTCCATACACCGACCCTTCCAGCTGTGTATACTGGGCCATTACCCCCTTCCACATTCAAACCGCATCACCTGATATCTATTGACGTCACACGGTTATGTTAGAAACAAGATCGTCTATTATTGTCAGAATGACGTAAATTAATATTTTGCTGTAACCTGGTGGAAAATGTTAAACTATCCTTACTCCGCTTCTCAAGCAAGCCCTCGTGGGAGAAATAAGCAAGTCAGCCAGCTGGAAAACTTGCCGTGCGACAGATCATCTCCCAAAGCCAGCAAAGCTTTTCTGCGTAGCCGCCATGAGTATCAAAGCGGGATTTCTTTCGGCGAAATTTGGGGTTATACGTGTTTGGTGAGCCTAAATTGTTACGAGAAACAGACCAGACAGCGGTAGAGTGAGAGAGAGAGAGAGAGAGATAGCAGTGAGGAGAATTTGTAGCGTAAACATGCACACGTTGAGGTATAATCTGTTCCAAGATTAGCTCATTACATTTATTGATATTATATGCATCGTTCTAAATCATAAAGTAACACAATAAAACAATTATTTCATAATATGATTAGTAAATAGAAATATTTGTACTTTTACAAATCAAAGTATAAGCTTGATACGAAAATTTCAGGAAAATAATTGCTAGTTTTGAAAAGACAATGAACATATATCAACCAATTTCACTCAGAATTCATTGCCATGAACTACAAGATACATCTTTACTGTATCGAAAGAAAAGGCTCTCTTCCTGCCACTCAAAATATGTTTTAATCATCCACATGGCTGTTCAGTGTCGAACACCTACCCTTTCGTATTTTCCACTTTTTTCAATCTCTGCTCTTTTCTAGTGTTCACCGATTTATCTACCAGCAGGAACTGAACGAGTCCAGGAAGTGAGCAATGCTAGGTAGTGCAACACGTTTCGAAACAGGCTGCACAGGCGTTCATAACGTCATAGTTATACCGAATTGCAATCCGGCATTATCGTGATCCCGGACTGAGCTCTACTTATGAGATTGTAGGTGAGCATTGGGGTATATTATCTCAAATTTGAAAACACCTTGTGGCTTATCTTGAAAAATGCGAGATATTTGGGAAATTTGATGTGTGGCTAGCATGTTACCATGTTAGCTCAGTAGTAGAGCAACAAGGCGGAAAGCTATATTTACCGTGGTTCAAATTCCGGCTATTTCGGCAAAATATTTTGACAAATTATGGATAGAAGATATAGATTTGAATAGAATGTTGTATACGTATTCTGAAGTACGAGGCAAAAATTATACGCTAGGCTATAGTTTACTACTCTATTGATGAAGTTTGCACTAGTTAACCTATCTGAATAATCAATGTAGAATTACAGTGTAGAATCTCAAGAAGAAGAAAAAAAATCACAAACTGCCAAATATCCTTCAAAACCTGTATTGGAATTCTTTAAAAATCCCGTACTGACTGAACAATCAATACACACGTTTGTATTTTTGGTCCTTGCGCATGTACATGTGTGTGTGTCATTCCGGAGAGGGTTATACACTACAGCCATCATGGGCTTATTGAGAATCAGAAGAATAGGATGACATGAGAGTGTTCAGCGAACATTTGGAGTCCGCAACCTGGATCCGAATGAACACCCCAACATCCCCTGCCACCAAAAGCTGCATTTCCAAAGTTCATTCACCACCGCAGATACGACGTCACATAAAATTCTGCCCGAAACTGGTCAGAATGAAATGGAGATGAAATGAAGGGGCAGGAAGTTCGGGTAATGAAGAAACTTCTCACGAATTCGTCTGGTTATCCGAGAAAATCTCCGAAAGAACCCATGGGCCAAAGAGGTCGGCCGTAGGAATTGAACTCAGTTCCAGACGGAAATCCTGAGCCACCTAGCTCGGTGTGTACTTAGAGTGCAATACTCGATAAATTTTATATGTTGCCATAAACATGTTATCCATAATCAAATGCATACAAATTTGCGGCATTTAACCAATTTGTGCAAAATTCTAGATACTTAGTCTTTGAGCTGAACAAAAATAAAATATAGCTTTCAAAATTACTTCGGTCCTTATTTTCAACCTCTTGCTTACAGAATGCATTCTTGCAACGCCATGTAATACTAGTGTTGGTTATACATTTTATTTAACTAGGAAATCGCTTCTTCTGGTAGGGTAATTCAATAACTATCCACATACAAGGTTTATAATTTATTACAGTAGTAGAATACTTAGAATTTGCCTTGATTTCCAAGTATGTACTTGGTTCAGTGTTTCGGATGCTTTTCAATGCCCTCTTGAAAAAAATAACACAAAATAAAAGTATTGCCCGGTAGCTATCTTCACTTCGAAGATCTGAGGTGAATTGGCGGCTATTGGAAACATTATATATTTAGACTTGGAACTTTTTAACCATTACTTCGATCATTAATTCAAGCTTAACACTACGTAAATCTTACCTTTTTGAACTTCTTGCAAGCCCATTCTATCTTGCCTTTATATAAGCATTTGTAAACGACGGAGGATGCACCTCTGGAAAGAAAAAGGTTTAAAATTACCACACAGAATTTCAAAAGAAACTTTGCCCATTAATTCATAAAATTATTAAATGGAAAATACACTTCTTGAAATATTTCTGTTCAGAGGGAATTACCAAGCATAGAATATTTGTTCATTACATTGTAATCCACTTCCTCTGAATGGATATACTATGAAAAGGTGAATAAGATGAATATGCCTTATTAATATTTTCTGTCATGGCGATAAAGTTCTTGCACTCTTGCACCGATAAACATAAACGTGTTTGTGATATACAAATAGATAATATCATAGTTCGCGTCAGAGGAATGAGAACCTGGAAATATGAAACTATACCAGTCGCAGGGAGTAAATGTGGCGGCATGGGTGACGCACATATAGTAGGCGCTCTTTAATCCGTGCCGAAATCGCGGCAGTGCCGAATTAGCAAATTTGCTGGATTATTATTGAAAGTCAATAATTTAATGAGGGTACCAAAGATAAATCTCATTAGGTTAAAATTCAAAGATTAATACCTATATTTAAGAAAACTTTAGAATATAATTTTAAACTTAAATGTTGAGCATTTATTTAATTGAACATTCATGTAAACAAACTACACTACAATGGCCAAAGAAATATGAGATGTGTTCCACTCATATGACTTATTCTGCCTGTTTTGAAAAGAAAATAGTCACACAAGATCATTCTTTTATCTACATATTGCTAATCGAGATGAAATTAGCAGAAATGGTCTTATTATATGCCTCCTTGTAAGCAGAAAGTAGGCAAGGGGATGCTATTGGCTAAAGCGGTAGTCAAATATTTTAAAAGCTGTTGCCTTGTGATAGAATTGAAATTCGGTTCTCTTTGCATGGCCAAGAGTAAAACGCACGAAAAACCCGAATGCATGCACTTTAGTCGGCATCGGATTACAGAATGTGTCGATCCTTAGAAAGAACTTCTACTCTACACATTTTGTAGTAAATAAATCGCCTACATGAATAGATAGCACCTCTTGTCCCTCAGACACCCCTCGCCTTCTTCTCGTGGTCAAACAGTACTGGCAGCTTTAATGAGCAATGGCATTATATCTCAGGAAGCCAAGCCAAGTTGTGCGGTAAAACTAAAGTTCGAGCAGTTTCATGAGAGCTTCTGTTTCAATTAAGTTATCGATAGTTTAAACGAGAGGCATCCGTTATGCCATATCCAAGACAAACTTTGTTCTGACTTTCACTTTGCTGCTTCGCTTCTACTCCTTGTTTATGATGGTAAGAAATGAGTGGGCGTCAGCAATATGTTTGCTACATGCAAGGAGCGAACTGCAACGAGTAACATATGTTTTGTCACAACGCTACAGAGAACATGCATGGAAGCTGGCAGGATTAGTAACACTGTACAATCCAAAGCGTATCGTGTTTTGTGTCGTTAATATTTTCACTTAATACTGATAGATTGTTGTTGAAGAAGCTTAAGGTATATGCTTGGTAATGATTATTATAATATAGGTAAGTAATATTAAGATTTGGAACTTGTGACAGCTTGTTGCCGGTTCTACACAACTGTATCGCTTATGGTGTATGCACTGTGTATGCCTTAGACAAATTTGGTTCCAGAAATGATTCATTTTTTTTTTTGTCCACGGCTGTACAACGTACATGAATATGATGAGCGAAATGTCGGTTAAATTCCAAACTATTTAAATCCAGCATCTTCCAGGGGTGTGGCACAAAGATTTTCAGAAAAACCTTGCACTCCAAACTGCCCTTTACATTGAACATTTTTCGAAATTTCCGATTGCCTAAAAAAATAACTTATGATTTTGATTAAAAGGATATTTACATGGCAAATAACACCTACACACACACACACACACATGTATATATATGTTGAATTTTCTGGTAATAGGGCTGAATTCCTCCTCATCTGGATGATTTTTTCCAAACTGGTAAACCGTAAGAGATAGACAAAAATTTACTGCTCGTTAACGCACATAATTTGGGTAATATAAGTTTACCTCTATTTCCGACACTTTTTCCGTGTCATTGGTTTGAGTTGTAAAACACTTTTCTCATACGGGAATTTCTCCGCTCCTGGCAATGCAAACAAAAGGTTTCAACCACATGGTAACCAGCTTTTAAATGATTTGAACGTCGCTTTAGCGTAGTGTATTCCCCTATTTCCTTTCTACTTACAAGAAAGCAAGTTTTAAGGCAATTTCTGCTATTGTTTATTTTGATTAGATCTTGATTAGTATGAGGTACATCGAAGCGTTTTTACAATCATTTGTTTTAAAGATGTAGAGAAAGACATGTAATAGGAATACATCAGATTTTTAATGATTTGTCTTCTGAAACATGGCACTAACAATATTAATTAAAACACAATACCTATATATCAAAGATATTTAATAGACAAATAATATGTTTATCTTGATATTTCTAGGAATAGCCTATGAAGAAGAAATACTTTTATAAGACCTATGTAATCTTGTATAACTAGTAAACGTTAAATGCTGGCTCACAATAACGCGAGAACAGTAACCAAACCGAAAATGAGAGCAATACAGGTCACAAGATTTTGGATAACAGAACCCGGTAACGACAACGAGAATGCATTTATTCTTCTTTTCCAGGTCAATTTTGGTATTAAGACTTCGTTTGTTTTTATCTGACCAATGATATTTTTACTTTCTCTACACGTACTGTGTGCATAATGTATAGAAAAGGTATTGTAATGCATCCAAACAATTCGATTACGAGATTTCACCAAAAATACATGTTTTGACACTCCCTGAATCAAAAAAAAAGTATTTTTAGAACAACGTCCGTGTGTGTGTCCGTCTGTCTGTCTACCTGCGTGCATGTGAGTGTTGATGTCAGCATAGCTCAAAAACGAAAAGACCGTTAAAAACCAAACATGGTATTTACGTTTGATATCTTGCAAGGGTACGACACGAAGATTTTCAAGCAAATCCCCCCACCCCAACTACTTTTTACATGGAACTTTTTCGAAAATATTTATTTTCTCAAAAATGGCTCTAATAATTTTGATTAAAATTTCGTGTATCAAAGATATTTACCTGACAAATATCATGTATATCTTTAATTTTCTGGGAATATGCTCTGAAGACTTCTTTATTCTGGATGAATTTTACGGAATTTTGCATAACTGGTAAACCATAAGAGATTGACAAAAACTTACCACACAAATATGTAGAGCACGTTAAAACACACAATTTATGTAATATACATTTTTTTCGTAGAGTTTGTCGTTTTTGAGATATTCCTTGTTATTGGTTTCAGCTTCGAAAAAGTTATACTTTTCTCATACAGGAATTTCTCAACTCCTGTCCATACAAACAAACGAACTTCAGTCACATAGCAACCAGCTTTTGACTTTCATTTTAACCTATGGTACTCCTTTATTTCGTTTCTACTTACAATTAAGCAAGAAATATTTCTGCTAATTTGTCTTGATTAGCATGAAATAAATAAAAGAATAAGCTTATTAACAATAATTTGTTACAGAGATATAGAGAAAGTCATGAGAATGGAACACATCAGATTTTTTTTTTTTTTTTTTTTTTTTTCTATAATTCAGGCAACATGATTCGGGTTGACAGTGTCATAGTGGTTGTTTCACTGGGCCCGGGAAGACTGGTCGTGAATTGTGACCGTTCCCATTGATATGTATACATTTCACATTTGTTGTTTTCGTTCTTTACTGATTGTTGTGAACCACCCTTAAACCATAGGTGAAAACGCACCACTTAGAAATCCAATTTATTTCAAGTAAGGATAGGTAAGTCCGACTGAAAAATTCCTGAACCACGGATCTCCCGATCCCTAGCCGGTTGCTCTAATCACTTAGCTACCACGGCAGCATGCCGGTACAGCATTAAATTCCTCAACTGATTCACATGTTCCTCAGTAATCCACAAGTGTTCTCAAATGATTTAAGATGACATACCCCGATGGCGACTTACAATGTCGTTAGTACTTTAATTCCCGAGCTTCATAATTTAGCCAATTATTGTCCTACACACGGATTGTGTGAAAAACAATTAAATTAACATTAATTGACCTAATGTTTGGCTAAAAATGAAGCCCGGGACTTAAAGTACTTACAATATTGTAAGTTGCCATTGGGGTTGTCATCCCAAAATAATTTGAGATCACATCGTGGTTTACCAGGAAACATGCGAGTCAGTTGAGCAATTTAATGACATCTGGTAGCTTAGTGGTTAGAGCAATTGGCTAGAGATCCGTGGTTCAGATCCCGGCTATAGCATGAAATTTTTCGTTTGTCTCCAACGATCCGACTCTTGTCCTATACATGGCTTGTGTGAAAAAAACAGCTACATTAACACTATTTCAAGTAGCTTTTGTGGTATCATATATTTCCGAAATATCCGTTATTCAATGCTTTTGTGTTTTCAAGACTGTCACTTTGCAGTTGTTCCTCGTAATTGCATCCAAAACGTATGGAATTTTAAAGCCAGCATATAGCGTTGAATTCTTAATCATTTGATTCACTATTAACGAAATTAACTTTCGCAGGATTGTTTAGTATAAGAATAGAGAAAAGTTATGTGAAATTTAATACATCGTACTTTAGTAATGCAGTATAGCGTAGGTGTGCCGGAGGGATTCGGCACTTCAATCATTATTGACTTATTATACAATATACCCCTCAGGATAGGATGAGGTGATAGTAACATTGCGGGCAGCCGGAACCAGACGTTGGGAGGGAGGTGGAGGGTCTTTAAAAATTTTCAAGTAGTTCTTCATGCGACGCGGGGAACGCTAGGAACTCGCGCATTAGCCCTGACCAAAATGCCCTGAGTCTACAGACTACTTCCAATGCCATCCCAGCCCTGAGAGCTGACTTTCCAAAGCGCAGTATCTCCACGAGAGGATGCCACCGGTGCAGTCCTCGCCGACACTTACAACCATGAAAGAGACCGATTGAATGAAATGGAGATGAAATGAACTGTTCGGAGGAGTGAAGAAACCTTCCTAGCACTCGCTTAGTGACCCGAAAAAATCCATGGTTCAGAGAGGAAACTGCCTCCGTGGTCGAGTGTTCAGCGAGCTGACTTCTTACCCGGAGGTCCCGGGTTCGGATCCCGGCTGGGGGGCGGATTTTTGCGGGTCCACATAGCCACGCTCGTTAAGGTGTCTAGCTTTGGTGCTTCGTCGGCAGGGGATCGTGGGTTCGAGTCGCGCCTTGGGCATGGGTGTTATATGTTTGTGCAATGTGTATATGTTTGTGTAAAGGAACAGTAAAACCAGTAATCATACAGGGGGGAATATAAATAGATAAAAAGAAGGAAAAAAAAAAGAGAGGTCGGCCGCGGGGACTGATCTCATTACCTACCGATGCCAGTCCCAGACGCAACGCCTGAGTTACCTGGCTCGGTCATCAGACTTTTATTTTTGCCGATGGATAATCTTGAAATTTAAGCATAAGGCACTTTTTTTTTTTGTAGCTCAACGTCCTTTAACCTGGTTGATCATATTGGACGATGAATGAAATTGGTGAAATGATGCTCAAATGATATTGGGGTCCATGGAGCTTAAAGTTACTAGACATTCGTCTTCTCAGGATAAGGGAAAACCCGAGAAAAAAAAAAAACTTATCCGAGCAACTCACCCTAAGCGAGATTCGAACTTTTGCCCAGGTGGGCAAGGCACAAGTACTTTTAATATTTTTTGAGTTTGTTAACATTGCATGCTGCGTTTATTATTAATGTTTTCACATCATAAGTTCCTAAACTATTTACATAGACGAGATGAAGCTTTCGTCTTTGTAAAGTCTGTTTCGTAGCCGTGCATTAACGTTGTTAGTCTGCTGCTCTTTTCCTCGTAATGAGTGTGCCTGTTGGCTTAAACAGAGAGCCCTTTCATTCCTTTTTCACAAACCTTTGAGCTACCTGAGCGCTAATGACAGTGTCGGATATGGGTCAGTAGGAACGCTACTTTGTAATGCTGATGTTACACGAAACATCCCTTGTCTGTGTGCTTTATTTTCGTTTGAGGAAAGGTCAGAAAGGTCAGGCTTTCTTATTATCTTCCTCTGCAGGAAGCTGCTTGGGCTGACAAATAAGCACGTGCTCTAACTCCTATTGTGTTCCAAAATACGGACGTGTTCCATTTCCATCTATTTTCTGCGAACTCGACTTATTCCTTTGGTTGCGGAAAATGTTGGCTTTGAAATCTAATTTCGACATTCGCTTTTCTTTTCTTTACTTCTGAAGCTTGGAGAAAATGTTATTTTTAAAATGTCATTAAATGTAAGATTCATACAAATCATTAATTTAAAAAATGAATACAGTATCCACAATATTAAGTTGTCCGCGAAGCACGTCAAACATTACGTGCATTGAATACATAAAACAATGTTCAGCTTTTTGTTGTTATTTTGTTTTGTTTTTATTCCAATTAGAAAGGTGATTCACAATGTCTTGTTTTATCAGTAAATTATCTATCACAACGCACAGGTAGACAATAGAAAACATTGAAGTGATTGATATTACGCGTTCCACCCAGCCAGGTGGCTCAGGCATTTTGTCTGGGACTGGCTATCCTGAGGTCATGGGTTAGATTCCCGCGGCCGACCTATCTGACTCATGGGGTATTGGGGAGGGCTTCCCGAATGCTGGAAGGGTCTACATACCCCAAATGTTCTGTTCCTTCAATTCATCCCATCTGATCTCTTTCAGTGTATAGCGTTGACGAGACTGCCTCTTGTGGTGCTGAATGCGCTTCAGAAATGCAGCTCTCGGCAGCAGGGTGGCGCTGGAGTCGTCAGCAGGGCTTGAAGAGCTCAAGCCCGACTCCTAGCGCTCCTCACGATGAGATGAAATGCTTGGACCCCTTTTGCTATCAGCGGAAAGCGGTAACGCTTCCCTGGCGGCTTTTAACTTGAAATAGCTCCGTTGTGTCCTGCAAATATTAATGCACGAAGGGAGAGCTGTACACGTCAAATACAGGGCTGTTGGGCCACCTCGTGTATAGGGAGAGCCAATGAAATGGGCGATTTTAAAACTTTAATAACATTACACTTATTATTGTAAAACAAAACAATATATCGTATACCTTTTGCCTGAATCTCAAGAAATTCTATTTTCTGAACACTATTTCTAGAACAAATTTACAGGAATTCCACTATTTCAGCGATTTCTTCGATGTATGGATTTTTAAGGACCTTACACTGTAAGCATCCTCATAAGAAAGTATAAGCAGGGATATTTCCGTAGAGACTTTGTGATAATAAGTGTTGGTGACTTAAATAATTTAGAGTAGATATTAGCGCTTATATGGTAGATTAAATCACAGAGAATAAGATATTATCAGGCAGATGCAAACTGATATAGGTACTCTAGAAAGTCCTTAATGATGTTCACGGAAGCAAGTTAATTTTCTATTAGGTTTAGTCACAATACAATATAACGCACACTAGGAGAGTCTCAAAGTATAACTGAACCATATGAAGAAATTTCACCAGAAAGTGTTTTTAAATCTGAAGTATAAAGATAAATTTGGTTGTACTTTAAAAAAAAATGGGCCACTACCAGTTATATTCTTTTTATGGCAGAGAATAAGGGGAATGTCATTCATTACCCTGTTGTGTGTATACGGATGTTTGTTTTGAATTTCAAACAATTATTTTTTCAATTTGGTGTTTAGTGGTAGTTATAGCAGTGATAAAACTAGTGAATACAAATGTATTCGGTAACCATGCAACAATTGTAGCTGAATATGAAAACAGTATACCAACTGTATTCAAAAAGCCTCATAAAAACTTGTGACAATCGAAGCTGAATAAGAAATAAGTATAACTAACTGTATTCAAACCCGCCACTTGAAAACTTATGTTATGTTTTCCTTATGTATATTGATTGTCGTGATATTTATTTTGTGTATATATTAGCATTTTAAGCTACAACAGAAAAATGTGGAATATTTTAATAATTTTGCCGAATTTTTAAGTTAATAAGATCTTCGAATGAGATCTCTTGCATAAGTGCTGTTGTTTTCAAATTATTGTGTAAACTACGGAATTATATATTTATTGTGTTTCATTTTTTTTTTAATGTTTCATTTGCTCATATATAAGTGGCGAACCACAAATGATAGCCAATAACTTATGCAAAAAAAAAAAAATGAAAGTATCTTAAACGTGCATAACATATTCAAATAATATGTAATTTAGCATAGAAACTTTCGCTGTCATGTGTTTAAATTTTCTCCGGTTGAAGATAACTTATTGCACCATTTTGAATGTTTAAATATCAATTATTCTTTTTATTTATTTATTTTGTATAAAATCATTATCACATCTGCACATTCGTAATTTAAACATTTTATATACTAATGATTTCTTCTCAGGACGTCAGCCAGATAAGTGTTGGATTAACTTTCCGAGCCTTCAGCGACCTGCTCTGTCGCCGTCAGGGAACTGGAGAGAAGCGAGCGAGCGAGCGAGGTTACTGGCTGGCTGAGGTTCAGCCAGAGTGTTTTTGCTGTGTACCCATCCTCAACAGGGTTTTACCGCAGGGTTTTTATTTCGGGATGGGGTTTTAAGGATGGCTTTTTCAATTTTGTGATGGGTGTGGGAATAAGCAGGTAGCATGTTGCTCACCAAGAATGTTCTTTGGATGCAGCTCTGCACCTCTGGCGTATGGAGTTTCAACATTTTTGTGAAAAAACATGTTTTAAAGTTTTGCAGGTTTGAAATTTGGAAACTAGTCACCTCTTGGTGAGGTAGTAATGCAGCTCAGCTTTTGCGGCTGTTGGATTTGCTCCAGTGTTATCTGGTATTTCCGCAAGCCATGCGGGGAACCCGATGACGCCTGAAGCGACCTAACGAGGACGCTCTGATGATGGTTTAAATTGTCGTAGAATATGTTATTATGATTTATGGTTAAAAGATGAAAACGAAAGAATTTTAGGAAGGGACATATTTTATTTTAATAAACGCTGATATACGTAGATATTTCTAGATGTAACTTCTTTAACTATTAGGGATTTTCTATTTGACTGTACCCACTATGTGGGCTAACTGCTCGTGCGTTAAAACAGCATCAGAACTCGGTGGTTATTTCAGGTTAATACCGACCTCCGGGAAACTGGTGACTGTGGCCTTGGTGTTACCCCTCTCAATCAGCGCCACCGCTCACTGTCTCCACTGATAAGTAGAGGGGTAAATCGATCACTCTGCCAATTCCCCTCTTATTAACTTAAAACATCCCTATTGAGTTACAGGACTTTTTTAACTCATTAATATGTAGGAGTCTTTGGCCCACTTGATATACCTACTCGACTTTGACAATAACGATTGCACGTATATTGACAGAATTATAAAATTTGGTTTCCCTTAAAGGTAGAGTTCACTCATTTAACTTCTTTAGTGTTATTAAATACTTCAGTTTTGGAAAGTAGAATCCATTTTAATATTATAATGACCCAATAGTGAGTTCTGCGAGGCGACCTATCATTCTTTACTTCTTATGACAGGCAGTTTATATATTCTAATAAAACCCTACACTTACTCCTTCTTTCTTGCATTATCATCCTCTTTGGAAAACTTACACTCATAAGGATTTTCAGGCAAAACCTTGGATCGGTAGCCAATCGGGGAAAAGTAAAACTCTGAATCTTGGTGCATTTAGGATGGATGATCATCTCAATGTGGTGTGGCTGGTAAAGGAGAAAGAAATGGAATATAGCGATAAAAGGAATGATAGGAAAATTCGCAGATCAACCCAGTATCGCCTAGCGACAGGCAAAGCATTTGCAGGGTTTTAATTCTGGCATCGAATACCATAGATTATGTTTTAAGTCTGGTTAGACACAAACAAGTTATTTAAGGCATTACCTATTTCACGATTAGAAACGAATTTTACATGCTTAGAGAAGCATGACATCTTTCATCCATTTTACTGTCATTTCATACAATCTTTCTCACTCTCATAAAAGTCTATCACTCATTCTGGCTATTCTTTCTGATCCAGCCGAGTTATTTCTCTATAAATATCTGGCCCTAGGCGCTGGGTGAACGGCCTGGGGTGTATAAGTTGTATACTACTGGAATAAATAGCGAAATAAGAAGAAACCTCTCTTGTTTGGGATAAAAACAGGTGTCATTTACTGCTTGATCAGTATGGACGATTAAAGCAATGATATATGCTACCTAGACGAAGCAATACAGTCATAGAGGTTGGTATACAACTGACAAAGTCACAAGCTAAACTATCTTCAGAAATTCAAATGCAGGGAATTTAACCAAACTACTTTGCTACTAAAATAAAGATTAAGAAGAAACATTTTTTCCAATATAAGTGAATGTAGTCTCTAAACCAAATATGGACTGGTGAGCGGTTAATGTCTTCCGAGACACAGAGTTTTTATTCGCTTTCATTCATCTAAACCCCTGCTCTAAGCACAGCTACGGCTAGCTACTGCAAATGGATCGCTTTTTTGTCTTCTGGAAATGTGTAAAACAAGATAAACTTTCGGAGGCGGCTGTAATGGTTCTATTACTTTCTCTATACGCACTATGTACGTATATAGTGTATAGAGAAGGTATTGCACTCCACCCAAAAATTCGATACCGAGATTTCACCGGAAATATATGTTTTAGGGTCCCCATTATCTATAAAAAGCATTTTCGGTAAAAGGTCCGTATGTGTGTGTGTGTGTGTGTGTGTGTGTGTGTGTGCATGTGTCCGTGTGTCTGTGAACACGACTCAAAAACGAAAAGTAGGGAAAATACCAAACTTGGTGTTTAGTATCTTCCAGGGATGCGACACGAAGATTTTGAGAAAAATCCCCCACCTCCAACTACCCTTTACATGAAACTTTTTTCGAAAATTTTGATTTTCTCAAAAATGGTTCTAACGATTTTGATTAAAATTTCGTATATTAAAGACAAATAAAATGAATATCATCAATTTTCTGGGAATAGCCTCTGAATAGTAGTTTATTCTGGATGAATTTTACTGAATTTTTGAATAACTGCTAAGCCATAGAAGATGGACAAAAAACTTACTGCACAAAAACGTAGAGCACGTTAAAACACACAATTTATGTTATATACATCTTTTTCGTGGAATTCGTCGTTTTGAGACGTTCCTTATTTTTGGTTTTTGCTATGAATAACTTATACATTTCTCATACAGGAACTTCAGTGACATAGCAACTTGCTTTTGATTATCATTTTAACATATGGTGCTCCCTTATCTCACCTCTACTTACAAGGAAGCAAGTAATATAGCTATTTCTGCTAATGTTTTACTGATTAGCATGAAGTAAATAGAAGTATAAGATTTTTAAGAATAAAGTTTTGCAGGGATATAGAGAAAGTCATGTGAATGGTACACATCAGATTTGTTTTAAGTGTATCACAATATATGTAATCCAATCCACTGCAAGCTGGTAAATATGTAAATCTATTACTAAGGGTTTTAATTTTATGATCTTCAATTGTATTCTTTTAAGTGGGGATTACTGGGCTACAATATAGCGGGGCTATGTTTTCTATTGCAACAAGCATTCTAAAATTCACAGACTTTACCTCGTGGAACGCAGCTACATTCAGCAAGACTTTGGAAACAAAACGGTTACGAAATGAATTAGCAGCCGAAACATTGCAGCTTACCAGTTCGATCCTAACGACCTTTTGAAACTACTGATAACTATGGATGAATGTTGGGCGTACCAGGTGAGCCCAGGGGAAGCAGCAGAGCAAATAAGACGTCGGGGAGGGTGACGCCTAATGTTTTTGAGATTTTTATTTGATGAGTTGTCCAGATAAAGAAGTATATTAGTAGAATTCTCCTGACGGAGTATTGGCAAACAAGATAAAGCGCCGAAGAGAGCTGATTAACTAATTCATCTGTTATATTTGGCAACCCCTTAGTAAGTTCAAATTTATATGAATTATTTCACATCGTGGCATATATATTTTGCAGTGCTTCTATATTGTATATTCCATGGTTTTTTAAATAAAATGGTTATCAGAATTGATAAAAGGGCTTAGAACTATCATATCGAATTATTTATATTAACGTATCTATTATAGAAAAATTATTACTTTTTGTATTCACCAAAGCCATTTGATTTTCCAAAATTTAATAATATAGTTCTAAAAATCTTATGTGTTACACTCACATGACTTTCTCTAGCTGCTCTACAAAACTCCTACAAAAGATTATTCTTCTTTGTACACAATGTTAATCAAGATAAATGTTAGCAGAATGTTATTACTTAGTTCCTTATAACTAGAAGGGAATAAGGGAATGCACTATGCTAAAGTGATTGTCAAATGTTTTAAAAGCTATCGTTATGCGATTGTCATTGCAAATCACTTCTTTGCTTGGCCAGGAGTAGAACAAAAGAAAAACAGGCACTTCCTGTGTTAGAAAAGTTTAAGTACTTTACAATTGAAACCAATAACACGGAATATCTCGGAAACGGTTACCTCCACAATAAATACGTAAAGGACAAAAATTGTGTGTTTTGTCATGAGGTACATTTTTTGTGTAGTACATTTTTTTTCTATCTCTTACGGTTTAGTAGTTATGCAAAATTCAGAATAATTCATCCAGAATAAAGAGGTCTTCAGAGGCTAGTCCCAAAAAATTCGAGATACACATTTTATTTCGGACATAAATAGTTTTAATATACGGGATTTTAATAAAAATCATTAGAGCCATTTTTAAGAAAATGTAAAGGGTAGTTTGTGTTGGGGGGATTTTTTTGAAAATCTTCGTGTCACATCCTTGGAAGATACTAAACCTAAATTCCAAGTTTGGTATTTAACGGCTTTTTGTTTTGGGGCTATGCTGTCCACAGATACACACACAGACAGACACACACATGGAACTTTTTTAAAAATTTGTTGTGTTACACTCACATGACTTTCTCTAGCTACTCTGAAAATTTCTTACGAAAGATAATTCTTCTTTCAACACCATGATAATCGAGATAAACATTAGCAGAAATAGCCTTATTACTTGCTTCCTTGTAAGTAGAAGCAAAATATGGGAGTATTATAGGTAAAAGGTAGGTCAAAAGCTGGTTACTAGGTGACTGAAGTTCCTTTGTTTGTTTGGACACGAGTTGACAAAATCTTGTATGAGAAAAGTACAAGTTTTTCAAAGCTGAAACCAAAAGCAAGAAATATCTAAAAAACGATCAACTCCTCGAAAAAAAGGTGTATAACATAAATTGTGTATTTTAATGTGCTCTACATTTTATGTGTTAAGTTTTTGTCTATCTCTTACGGTTTAGCAGTTATGCAAAATTCTTCCAGAATAAAGTAGTCTTCAGAGGCTATTCCCAGAAAATTCGAGATATACATATTATTTGCCAGGTAAATATCTTTAATATACAATATTTTTATCAAAATCGTTAGAGCCATTTTTGAGAAAATCAAAATTGTTGAAAAAAACGTCCATGTAAAGGGTAGTTGGGGGTGGGGGAATTTTCTTGAAAATCTTCGTGTCGCATCCTCGGAAGATATCAAACTTAAATACCAAGTTTGGTATTTAACGGTCTTTTTGTTTTTGAGCTATGCTGTCCACAGACACACACACGCACACACACGCACACACACGGACCTTTTTCCAAAACTACTTTTTTTTTGGATCCAGGGGGACCAAAAATATGTATTTCCGGTGAAACCTCGGTATCGAATTTTTGGGTGCATTACAATACCTTCTCTATCCCTATGTACATTGTACACATGGGGCTAGAGAAAGTAAAAATAGGTTCCTTATTTCGAAAAGGTACCTTCCTATACAGTCATTTGTGTTGAACTTTCGAAATGCAGAGACAGTTTGCTGAAACAAATTAGTAAAAATTGCATTCCATGGAGCATTTTAAACAAGGATAATTGTTGAGAATACTGTGTCAGAGAAAAAAGTTTAAAGTTGGGCGTATGTGTAAATAAGCATATAGGCTTAGCTTCAGTTGAATGGTAATTTAAATGCACCTAGTGGAAAACTGTATATGTTTAGAATTCAAATTGTTTTATTATGATTTGTTTTTTAATGTTTGGCCAGTTTTAAAACAGAAATGATAAATAGCTTATTTGTGTCGGTTTATTCTTCGCTGCTAAGAAGAGGTTAAGATCAGCTCGCTTTGGGGTGTATCATTTTGCCTTAGTATCCACATTCAATAATCTTGTACCAGGGGCGGTTTCTTAATATGGTAGTAATGTTGCACTACAATCAAAATCCCGGCTCTCTCTTTAATGTAAATAACCCACGCTATTTGTACATTTCGGGTTGATCGTGACCTAATCTTAAAGTATAATTCCTAACCTTTTAATCCTATATTCATTACAAATAAATAGATCTATTGAATGAATTATGGAGTGGACTTCGGCAAGCGTTGTATTGTCTGCAGGTGCCCAGTAGTGCACTGCCGGCTGCATCCCGCAGTCATATAATGGCGAGGGTGACGAACCAAGCGAGCTCAGAGGCGTGTATAAAGGAAGGCGCGAGGCACACACAAGTTGTATGTTTTTGTTTGTTTTTGTTTGTTTTTTTTTTTTAACTAATAAAATACAGTACCGGAGTCTGATCGGGACTCCGGCACTGTATACCCTACTTTTATTTACCTTTTTTTTTAACCTTGTTTTGCTGTATTATTACTGTTTACTTACTTTTACAACACACACATATACACAAACATATAACACCCATGCCCAAGGCGGGACTCGAACCCACGATCCCCATCCTTGGCGAACGCGGCCATAGGGATCGGCTTGTTGGTTAACCTAGCAGTCAGAGAACATAGAATAGGATGATCACTAACGGAACAAACCTTTTCGTGTCGTTCTGTAAAACAGTGCCATCTATATATCACAGAAAATGTTTTGCCTCACTTCCGTTTCTCTGTCTACTGAACATCAGTGTTGCCAACTTAGCCTTTGATGGCTAAATTTCGGGTTTACACAGTAACATTTAGTCAATATAATCGTAAACTGCTTATGTCCTAGCCTATTTAACATAACCCCCTGACCAAAACCTAGCCTAACTTTTTACTTTCTCTATACGAACTATGTATATAGAGAAGATATTGTATTGCACTAAAAAATTCGATACTGAGATTGCACCAGAAATATGTTTTGAGACCCCCTGAACCCAAAAAAAGAATTTTTAGAAAAATGTCCATCTGAGTTTATCTGTGTGTGTCTGTGTGTGTGTGTGTGTGTGTGTGTGTGTGTGTCTGTGGTGAGCATAGCTCAAAAAGGAAAAGACCGCTAAATACCAAACTTGGTATTTAAGTTTGGTATCTTACAAGGATGCGACACGAAGATTTTCAAGAAAATCCCCCATCCCCAACTACCCTTTACATGGAACTTTGGCTCAAACGATTTTGATTAAAATATCGTATATTAAAGATATTTACCTGACAAATAACATGTATATCTTGAATTTTCTGGGAATAGCCTCTGAAGACTAGTTTACTCTGGATGAATTTTACGGAATTTTGAATAACTGCTATACCGTAGAAGATGGACAAAAACTTACCTAACAAAAAATGTAGAGCATATTAAGACACACATTATGTTATTTGCAATTTTTTTCGTGGAGTTGATCGTTTTTGAGATTGTTTTTTTTTTCTGCTTTAAAAAACTTACTTTTCTCATACAGGAATTTGTCAACTCCTGCCCATACAAACAAAGGATCTTCAGTCACATAGCAACCAGCTTTTGACTATCACTTTAACACTCTGCCTCATTTTGCTTCTACTTGCAAGGAAGCATGTAATAAGACTATTTCTGTTAATTTTTTCTCCATTAACATTAAGTATATAAAAGTATTAGCTTTTAACAATAATTTGTTGTAGAGATGTAGAGAAAGTCATGTGAATGGAACACATCAGATTTTTATGCATATTTGGAATGCAAAATAAATAAATGGTTAGGATGAATCCCGTGAAGCTGTATAATGAACCTCTCAAGTGTCATATAATAGCATATTATCAAAACGTGTACCCAATCATAAAATAAATGTTAGCAACTACATAATTTGGCTCATAAAGTGAACTTCCTAACATGTGACAATTCACCATGGTTAACCCCATGTAATTTAAAATTGAACTGTGTTGCAGCAACTTGAGGTATGTGTTATACTTATATATTGTGAATTCTGGTTTTCTTATTGTGCGTAAATTTAGTAGTCTAGCGCCAGAAATGTTCAATACCTTAAATGTTGCAAATTGCAGCGACAATTTTGTAAACCAGCCGCTCTAGTCTGCTACTCACGGGTGCTTCCTTTTTATTTGCAGAGATTTAGAATTTTGTTTTTGATAGTGTTTAACGCACGCTTCTGCTACGATAGCATTCCGATACATGGAATGAAGATGGAGACCAGTGAAATGTGATGGGTGGGAAAACTAGAGAACCCGGAGAAAACCCGCCCCTGCGCCGCTTTGTCCACCACAATTCCTCACGCAGTCGCCTGGGATCGAGCCTGGGTGAGAATAGAGGTAATAAGAGAAAATACATTTCTTAATTAGTCAATGTAACACGTTCTAAAATTAGGATAACACTAGGTCATTCATTTTGTGTTCGATAATATGTACAGGAAAGCATAAATTCTGGACTAAGACTACTAATCTCAAGTACCTTCTAGGTTCTAGTACGAAATTTATACTTTGTAATCTATCGCTGGATAATTCTATTGAACAGAGGCAGAGGACATTGTACAAAAACTCTGTTATATTGCTCCAACAAACAGTCTTTTATTTATTCCACTGATTACAAACCAAAATTTGTTGAATAACAAATGCTTGTCTCCGATACTTTGGCAACAATCATTTTTCGACGCTCAGTAGCTGCGACTATTACTGCACAATCCAAATTTCCTGTCGGAACTGAGTCTCTGCAGGCTTCGTTCCCCTTTTTATACTTGTCGATCACGTGGCGGGAAATTTCCACATGCAGTCACACGTGCAAATAACCGCAGGTGTCACAAACTCACTCAGGCAACAATGTCCGGCTTCAAAATTCGGTTTGGGTAGCTCAGTTAGCCTTTTGATCTCAAGCCCGCTCTAGACCGATGGTTTTTAAGTGTGCTTAAAAGCGACAATCCCATGTTAGTAGATTTACTGGCCTGTAAAATAACTCCTGCGTGACAAAATTCCGGCACACGGATAGCAATTGGCAGCGTCGTGAACTAACAAAATAATTTTAATTTTAATTTCGACGTCAAAAAACTCGCCCACAGCACACGGGTCCACTCGCAGAGGTGTAATAATTGCAACTTTCCGATGGCACATGTGTTATGACTTACGAAGCAGTTTATACTCACGTTCGGCGATTATGGCCGCAGGAAGTTCGATGAGTAAAAAGTTCCGGGGTCTTAGTTATGGCTTGTAGGAATTAACGGTGAAGCACACGCAACTTCAGATATATAACGTACACGATATAAAAAGTACGCGGCCAGGCATCTATGCCAATGCTAATTTTACTCGTGGACAGTAGCATAAGCATTGCAAATTTGATTAATTAAAATTGAAGGAATTTGTAGCTACTTCTATGTATTCACGTATCAGTAAGGTCAATGAATATTCACCTGAATTCGACTCTCTGTGGTTTGTTTGCATTAACATGTTGTATTTATCCTCGGCAATGTAGCGTTATATGCATGTATTCCACTTTTATAAAAAATCTGATGTGCTCATTCACATGACTTTCTCTACATCTCTGTAAGAAATTATTGTTGAAAAGCTTATTATTCTATAGTATGCTAAGCGAGATAAACATTAGCAAATATTGTCCTTATTATCTGTATTCTTGTAAGTAGAAGGGAAAAAATCTAATGTGTTCCATTCATAAATATGTCCTCTAGCTGTTCAACCTGTTATTCAACAGACTATTATTTTATCCACATCATGGTAACCAAGATAAACATTAGCAGAATTAGTCTCTGTACTAGCTTCCTTGTAAATATACAGGCTCTAGCGATAGTTTCGTCCTTTAAAAGCCGGTCGCTGTGTGAAACATTTGAAATGTCACTCTCTTTGCTCAAACAAATGAGAATCGAGAAGAAAGATGTCTTCCCGTTTGAGAAAAGTTGCTTAAAATTGATTCCAATAATCCGGAATATCTCGAAAACTGCTACCTCTACCAAAAAAAAAAATTGTACATGACAAATTCTGTTTTAATGAGATCTACATCTTTTGTATAGTAAGTTTTTGTGTATCTCCTACGGTTTGTCAGATATACAAAAGTCATTCACAATGCAGAGGTCTTTAGAGGCTATTTCCATAAAATTATGATATACATTTCGTTTGTCATAAAAATATCTTAAACAAAAGATATTTTAATCAAAATCTTTAGAGCCATTTTTAAGAAAATCAAAATTTTCGAAAAATGTTCCATATAAAGGGTAGTTAGGGGTGGAGGGTTTTTCTTGAAAATCTTCGTGTCGCATCCTTGAAAGATACTCAACTTAAGTACCGAGTTTGGTATTTAATCGATTTTTTGTTTTTGGGCTATACTGCCTACAGACACACACACATACGGACCTTTTTCTAAAAATGCTTTTTTTTGGACTCAGGGGAAATATATTACCGGTGGAATCACGGTATCGAATTTTTGGGTGCAATACAACACCTTCTCTATACACTTATGTAATAGTACGTGTAAAGAATATAAAAAGAACATTCGTGGCGTATAGTAAATAAAACATCCTGAGGAATACCGCGGCAAAGGCTGTTACAAAACAAATGAAGGGATTATATGTACATACCATGACCTTATTTAAAGGAACACATGCATGCGGATAGGATTTCTGAAGGTGGGAGCGTAGAGCAGAACAAAGACTGTGTCAATATTAGCAGGAAGCACGCGGAAGTTTTAGCGTCTAGTGCTGTTTGCGGATTGTTATCGATCGTCTGTGCTCGTGCCGCAAGCGCAAGGGTACCACGTGCTTCCGAATATGCAACAGGCATTTACACTCGGTCTTAATGTTAGTTGATCTCGTCCTCACATCCCCGAGCTTTAGCTGTGAATGAAAGCACTAAACAGCAAAATTACATCTTTCCACACAGCCTATACCAAAAAGGAATGTATTATGAAAATTCTTTGTTATATTAATTATTTTTACTTTCTCTACATAGTTGCGACAGTATATTAGCCCGTGGTGTATTTTATTAGTTTAATTATTAGTTTTGTATGGGTTTAATATAAGAAAAATCTGATGTGTTCCATTCACATGACTTTCTCTACTTCTGTGTGACAAATCATTGTTAATAAGCTTATTCTTCTTTAGAAGCGAAATATGGGAGTATCATAGATTAAAGTGAAGTCAAAATCTGGTTACTAGGTGACTGAAGTTCCTTTGTTTCTCCTGTATGAGAAAAGTACAAGTTTTTTAAACCTGAAACCAAAAACAAGGAATATCTCAAAGTCGATCAACTCCTCGAAAAAAGTGTACATAACGCAAATTGTGTGCTTTAATGCGCTCTAAGTTTTTGTGTGGTAAGTTTTTGTCCATTTCTTATATTTTAATCAAAATCAAAATGCGCTCTAAGTTTTTGTGTGGTAAGTTTTTGTCCATTTCTTATATATTAATCAAAATCGTTAGACCCATTTTTGAGAAAATTTAAATTTTCCAAAAAAAGTTCAATGTAAAGGGTAGTTGGGGATGGGGGGGATTTCCTTGAAAATCTTCGTGTCGCATCCATAGAAGATACTAAACTTAAATGCCAAGTTTGGTATTCAACAGTATTTTCGTTTTTGAGCTATGCTGTCCACAGACACACACACACGCACACACATACGGACCTTTTTCCAAAAATGATTTTTTTTGGATTCAGGGGGACCCAAAACATGTATTTCCGGTGAAATCTCGGTATCGAATTTTTGGGTGCAATACAATACCTTCTCTATATACTATGTACACATTACGTGTAGAGAAAGTAAAAAGTAAAAATTCATAAGTAATATTTTCTCTTACATGAACGCTGTAATTTAATTTTTACTTTCTCAACACATAGTGTATAGAGAAGGTATTGCATTCCACCCAAAAATTCGACACCAAGATTTCATCGGAAATACATTTTTGGGTCCCCCTGAATGCAAACAAAAATAATTTATGGAAAAAGGTCCATGTGTGTGTCTATGTGTGCGTGTGTCTGTGGACAGCATAGCTAAAAAACGAAAAGACCGTTAAATACCGTTTTTGGTTTCAGCTTCTAAAAACTTGTACTTTTCTCTTACAGGAATTTGTCAACTCGTGTCCATACAACAAAGGAACTTCAGTCACCTAGTAACCAGCTTTTGACTTCACTTTAACCTATGATACTCCCATATTTCGGTTCTACTTACAAGGAGGCAAGTAATGTGACTATTTCTGCTAATTTTTTCTCGATTTGCATGAAGTAAATAGAAGAATAAGTTTAGTAACAATAATTTGTTACACAGAAGTAAAAAAGTCATGTGAATGGAAGTTGGTATTTAAGTTTGGTGTTCTCCAAAGATGCGACACGAAGATTTTAAAAAAAACCTACTCCCAACTTCCCTTTACATGGAACTCTTTTCGGTAAATTTGATTTTATCAAAATGGCTCTAACGATTTTTATTAAAATATCGCATATTAAAGATATTTACATGTCAAATGAAATATATATCTTGAAATTTCTGGGAATAGCCTCTGAAGACTACTTTATTCATAATGAATTTTACGGAAGTTTGCATAACTGCTAAACCGTAAGAGATGAACAAAAACTTACCACACAAAAAATGTGGAGCATGTTAATACATACAATTTTAGCTTTATAACTTTTTTTCGTGGAGTTGGTACTTTTTGAGATATTCCTTATTATTAGTTTTATCTTTGAAAAACTTATACTTTTATCATACAAACTCCTATCCATACAAAGGAACTTCAGTGACATAGCAACCAGCTTTTGACTATCACTTTAACCTATGGTACACCCTTATTTCGCTTTTATCTAAAGGAAGCAAGTAGTAAGAATATTTCTGCTTAATTTTTTCTCGATTAGCATGAAGTAAATAGAAGCATAAGCTTTTTAATAATAGTTTGTTGCAGAAATGTAGAGAAAGTTTTGTGAATGGAACACATCAGATTTTTTAGTCTTATGTTGCATTTGGTCAATAGCTTGCGTTTCTTTAGGGATACTTAAAAACTATTACAGAAAATACTTAAGTAATTAATACTCCTAGGACACAATAAAAATGCTGAACATGCACTATGCAAAAGCAATGTTAACTACTGAAATTTATAATGGTTTCTCATTAATATAGCTTACAACCATGTATTTACATTTGGGCTGCCTCGTCGCTATTTTAGAGAACATAGTTTAAGATCGTCAATATAACCTTGTTTATGATGAGCAACCAACACACACTTACCACCAAGAAAACACAAGGAAATGAATACAAAAGAAAGGAAAAACTAATATTATTTTGGTGATATTCGAGATTTACGAATATTTTAGAAAATTTTACAATTATTATTAATCGTGTGAAATAACACACGTAATTTCAATTCTCGCCTGGACAACTATTTTTGCCATGTGTTAAAAATTATGTGCTTAAAGTTTGGTCGAAATCCTTTCATAGATGTAGAAGTTTAAACACACACACACACACACACGCACACACACACACAAGTATATGCATGCATGCACGCTTGACCCTGTATATAAACTATTATGTACAGATTAAGTAACTGGAGAGAAAATATTTTCATTTGTATTTTCGCACATTTAATAATAAGATATTACAAGTTACTCCTATGACTAGCAAGTTAGCTTTTTACCGCAAGGTCTGAAATCGTATTCTGAAGCTTTAGAAAATTCTCGTTTGCCAGACGCAAATTGAAATTGAATATATATATATATATTTAACTTAAGTGAGAGACAAAAATGAAATTGTCACAATTCATTTTCTGCTGAAAAAATTAAATAAAAGGTTATTTCAAATTGCAACTAGTTTGGACCTTCATAACTTCTTTTGATAGATATAAGATATCATTATTTTTATATTATACGAAGGTATGCAGACTTAAAATATCTGGTTTTTGAATGGATATGGAACAGATATGGACACTAAACACCATCTTTTAGGAAACCAAAATATTTTATGGGCTACGAGTTTTGACGAATTTAATCCAAGTTAGATAATAGTAATGTCCGCTAACTTTTGAGGATTATGTTCTCGTTTTACATATAATTCATTTAATCAAAACCGAGCTCTTCAGCTACACCAGATTGAAAACAGTGTCTGCAACATAACGAAGGAATATTTTCTCTTCGAACTCTCTTAAAAATTGGTAACAAGCTTAAAAGGTTTCTCTTTGTACCTATTGAGGATTTTTATTGTTTCATTTGTATAGAGCCCCCTTTAACTGCTATAGTCATACATGGGTACGACCGCGGCGTGGTTAGACCATTCATCTCTCACCTAGACGGTCCGGATTCGATCCTAAGCGATCGTATATGAGACTTGTAACGTGCGAAAGGGCGGGTTTTCTCCGGTTTCCCCCGCCATCGCATTCCTCTGGTGCTCCATCTTCATTCCATGTATCATCAGTGGCATCGCCTGCGATGTACAAAAGGTAAAGGCGGAGTTAAACTCAAAAAAATATCTGAGATTTTAACTTCTGAAACTCTATGTTAAATGTAGATTAATGACATTAGCGTAATCATTTGATATATCATTATAGGCACGCACATTCACTCTAACATTCATACGTCCAGACTCTGTGGGGGATAGGGAATAATTTCGGTAAAGAAACATTCCCCACCCCAGCCGGGAATCGAGTCTGGGACCTCCAAGTGAGAAGTTCTGAGGTGTTTAGTGTGTTTATTTTGATAATTCAGGAGGGAGTTGTTTTAAACTTTTGTGGCAAGTGCACGTTATCCAGCAGAGTTTGCCGATGATCATATTTCAAAGTTTACATAGATTATTGAATTCTTTAAGCGTATCAGTAGTTTCATTCATATTGAATGTATAGTTTTGAAAAATAATTAAAGAAAAGTGTAGTGAAAATTAGAAGTGGGCCTTTCTAGTTTTATTTTACCACATAAAGATTCAGTAACATTACTCACTGAAGACGAGGTTGTTCTAGTTGTGGCATAAGTCAGCTTTTTAACATATATTCTGAAAATGCTCAGGCGATGTGCAAAACTAAAAGCTAAGCTAATAAAATCGGTGCTAAACTTCATGCGTGGAAGGCGTTTGAACAGAATCGTGGTAGAACTCAAGTTATTCATGTAGAAGAAGGCGTTGAACTGCACATTGTCGCGATGAAGATTCTACCACGCGCGACTTGAATGTAGTCACGTATCACTAAACGCGGAGACGCATCGGACAAAATCGATGCAGTTCTCAATAGCTGTCATACCCCCGTGGTATTTCACGGAGCAAGAGGAAGAAAAGCATTTAAAATTTGAAAACTGCTAAGTTCTGTCAGATAGTTCGTTCTTGATCATTTTTGTAGGTGAAGGATTTGATTTATTCATTTCAAACATTAACGACAGATCAGAATTGGATGAATAATTTAGATACGAAATTAAAAAGCGGCATCTGGTTTGAAGTGAAAGAAATTAAAACACTTTACTATGTGGTGATTTAGTTTTGAGTAACTCCTAAAAAATTATGTCTATTCGGCATACCATACCCGCATATACGATTGACACATACTAGAACTTACAAGCGGATGCCTAGGGGTCAGAAGCCTGTCGGGGAGCCAAAGACACGTAGGTGAAGGAGAGATAACTCCGTACACCTAGTTCTGGGTTATATGAGTGGCGCTAAGAAAGCCCTAATTAGTGCTAACCTCTAACTGCTAATGCAATGGAAGAAGGCATGAAAGATACAAACAGTGAACGCGAAGTTGTAATCGTGTTTTTTAAGAATTTCTGATAACGATTGCTCTTCACTGTTACTAACATAAGTAAAATCTTTATATTTGCATCCGATTGAAGTTTGGGGATATGAAGAAACAGCATTAGCTCTGTAAAATGGTGGGGAGAGAATTTGAGTCTCGATGCACATTGAACTAACCATGGAAGCAATAATGGCGGACTGGGGAAATGTCGTACAAAACCATGTGGCTGCACGCCATTATTCCGAAGTACACAATATTGCTCCACTTCTTATATTTGAATTAAAGATGTTCAGAAAATCACGCCTTATGCTCTAGTAGCATGTTTAATAAGGTATACATGCGAATGACAACCTTGGAAAAGGAGTGTTTGGGTCTGCTAAAACTGGAATTTGTTCCTTAGATTCGGAAAATTTTCCCTCGGAAGACTTCTTTCCAGCACGAATATCCGACAATCTGCCTGTAGTTGTGGAATAAATATGCAAGAATATAAATGAAAACAACGCTTTGAGAAAACCGGACACACCCTAGGTCCCATCATAATTTCTCCACCAACGGTTCACGCTGAAATCATTGAAATGTCGTCTCTACCTGGTCCAAATAATCAAATATTAAGATCGAAACGAAAACAGCATTCCGTTGTATTCATAGGAACCCCAATAAAATCTCTAATGGAATCTAAATCAAAGAATGATAAGATAGAACAAAAAACTAAACGTCCAGCCACACAGAAGCAGGAAAAGAGAAAAGGAAAACAAAAGTTCTACTGACGACGATGACCTTGAGATTCCAGACATAGCAAACGATGATGGCGACGTAGACTATATAAATGGTATTCTGGGGAAAAGAATGCCAGCAGATGAATGTTTTGTGGTTAATTTGGACGGGATAATGACCTATGGTACAAATGTGTATTGTGCTCTGGTTGGGTTCATTCTGAGTGTAGTGGTTCAGAAAAAGCGGAAAACTTTTAGTGTTTTAGTTGCACCATTAAAAATAAACCAAAAAAACTCAAAATCTGATGTATATTTACAGCACTATGTAATTCTTATTTAAAGCATACATTTCTTGTACTTGCTTATATTTCAAATCTAGTTCTTAATGTTTAAACGTATTTTATTTACATGTTCATTTCTACCTTCATGTTTGAATTAGACTATTTCATTGTAATAAAGCTAGAAAAGAGTTTTGCTCATGGATTTATAGTTGTAAATTTCTCGCACTGAACTCAGCAATTATTTTTAAATTGTTAAATGTATTCAAATTTGTTTAAACAGTTTCCATTAAAATGTTTGAATGTGCACACATTGTCCCGTAATACAGAGTGTTTTCGTACTTTACAACCTTTTCCAAGTTGTAAGAAAAATCACTTTTAGTGGACATGTAACATCTGAATAGACCCAAAGTAAAATGAGTGACTTTCAATCAGGATTAAAGTTTGAACAAAAACATAATTTAAGTAACAATACATTGCGATTTTTCCTTAAGTGCACGCCATTCCTCCACCTTCCCCTACTACAGAATGAAGAACCTAAAACGAGTGGTCGGGTGATCCAGGTAGCCAGGTATGAGCGTGAGGAAGTGAATGATATGAAATGAAAGGGAATGAATGTTAGGAAAGGTGATGATAGACAATTGGTAGAATGAATGGTGGAGGAAACCGGAGAACCTGGCGAAAACTCACTGAGACGCTGTTTTGTCCACCACAAACCCCACATGAGGGAGCCTGGGATCCAACCCGAACCGCCTAGGTGGGAAGCGAGCGGTCTGACCACTTTGCTATGGCTAACTAATATAAAGCAATGTTGCGAGTAGCTCTCAAGGACAGCAATTCACTGTTAAAAGTTGTTCTCCAAGCTTTTAGACCTCTTCGGATCTCGTAGTGTTGTCACCCCGTAGCCGGATATAACTATTCGTTTCTTTTTTCGCAAATAATATAGAAGCAATGTACTTATTCACAAAGTTTTATTTAAATCTATGTAAAAGTTGTTTTCTTACTCTAATTTATATTTTACAGACCTTTGTTTAATGCGTGTAAATAATATTATTGTAATATTATGAATTGAATTGTTATAAATATTGTATGGTCGCGATATGACCAAGGAGTTAAAGCGAGTTAAAATAAATAAATAAATAAAGTAGCGATACTAAACAACCTTAAATAAGTTGTGATCAAGGGGTTTTTATTAAAAAATATAATAGGGCTTTGAAGCACCAAGCCTTCAATAAGTGGTCAAAACTTTGCTCATGACATTTCCACGTGCTTTACCATTATGTCAGACGTTTCAATTCTACTGGGCTGATTCAGAGTACTCGCGCGTGTTCAGCCCCAGCCTTCGGAGCATGGCTGGAAAGGGAATGTCATAGGACAAAAATACTTGTGCTTCATTCTGACTTCAGTTATATCTCAATGCTGAGCTGTAGTGAAACTTCAGACTACCGATGCAGAATCGAAAATACTCCGTTGCTCTTTGGCATGCACCAAGCTGTAAACAGCTGCATGTTTGCCTTTGAAACATTCTAAAATCTGGGGTTCGCTATAATCCAAAGAGAGAAGGAAACGTTGCAAATATATGATCGGAAACCATTTCTAAGTTACAACTCGTTTCGTAGATTCACTTGCAATTTTGTAGGTGAGAGCGTACCGCAAAAGGCACAGAGTAAATTAAGCACACTGAAATCACAGGAAACCATCTTGCTTGTTGGTCACATAATGTTTTGCTGTACAGAGAAGAATACAAATACATAAATAAGAGAAGCGTAAACTAAGAAGAACTTTATTTGTCCTTTATGTTATGCAGGGAATAAGCAAATTATCTTACTGCAAAGGTGAATTTTAACACTAACCAACATCAGCATAATAAGCTATCTGTGTGAGGGTGGATTTGTGTGAAATATTAACATCGAGAGATATTTTAAGTTTTGCGTGGAAAAGTATTCCATTTTTTCCCTGCAAATACTATTAATCATAACATTTCATAAATTATAAATAATCTCCCTTCCCTTAACTTACCTATATATTAGAGCAATTTTTCGTATTGATAAAATAACGAAGAAATTTATTCATTATAGACCTTCAACTGCAAGAGAATTACCTATACTAATATTAGTTAAAATTATTAATATTTATAAAGAACCTTTGCGAAAAATAAACTAATGTTCAAATCGAGTATTATGGCCTTAGAATAATTTAAACAAGAAAATAATTCTGATTTTGAGCACAAGGGAATGAACAAGGCGGTGATGCTGATAATGCTCATTTCAGATAAAAAGACGAATATTCAAAGCACAGTAGAAATACAGAAATTTATGTACGGAGAAACAATCTGATACATATTGATACGTCTTCCACCCAAACGCCAGTGCTCATGGCCGCGCTCGCCTAGCTTATGTGCTCCGGGCGCAAGGATTGCGGGTTCGAATCCCGCCTTGGCCTTGGATGTGTTGTTCTTGTACATATATGTATCTGTAAAACGGAAAACCAATAGAAAAAATCATTCATCTGTAATAATTATATTATTCACACAGTTAATTACTCTTCTAACTACGTTAGTTACATATGTAATATCAAAAATATATAATATATATGAACAATAACAATTTATTTTAATTTAATTTACACAAAAACACTATTGATTAAACAATTAAATACTCGTTCACATTAAGTATGAAATTATAGTATGATATTTCAATGTTATGGTGGCTGGGAGTGAGGGGCTGAAACCTCAAATGCAATAAGACCAAATTTAAGCTTTCGCCTCCATATCTAATTTTTGTTAAAATTAAATTAAATTTAAATACCATGCTATTAAGACTGGGCAGTTTTGAAATGAAAGCCCTATACTTACACGTGAAATCGAACTTATTACATTCCTTTGTATGTCCTTCATATAGGTATTACAACAGAACTGTAATACCCTTTTGTTATCTGATCAGTAGAGCTTGATCCGGGGTCACGAAATTGTCGGATTTTGCACACAGAGTAAAACTATGAGGTGATGGAGTGGGCGTGGTCTCCGCTTCGAAATGTGTTGCACTATCTAGCATTGCTCACTGCCTGGCCTCGTACAGTTCCTACTAATAGATGAACCAGTGAACACTGATTGAAAACCATCGAAAATGGGAAAAGGTAGCGTTCGACACTGAACAAACTTGTGGATGATTCAAACATATTTTGAGTGACCAGAGTAGAACCTTTTCCTTCGATTCTGTTAAGATGTATCTTGTAATTCACTGCAATGAATTCGGAGTGAAATTTGTTGGTTTATTTCATTGTCTTTTCATTGTCTTGCACATTGTTATCGTGAACTTTTTGTATCGAGCTGTGTATTTTTGTTTTTAAAAGTACTAGAAATTTTTAGTTACTAAACATATTATGAAATACTTGCTTTATTGTGTTACTTTGTGAATTAGAACGATGCACATTACGTCAATACTTGAATGACTACTTTTGGAGATTATACCTGTTTTTACGCTATAAACCCCTCCCCACTAAACCTTTTCTTTATAGTGTTGACTGTTAAATGTGTTCATAGCTGTGTGCGGTTTGGAACCCAAAACCGAGCTCTATTTTATTCCATAAGGCAGTATGAGCATAATAGTTTTTACTTTTAAAATAAGTAGAGTAACCTATTTCTGGCGTAGCTTCGTAGTGACTTACTACAGGATTTTGAAATAGTTATTTATTTTCCAAACATCGTTAAGATGTGGTTGCAGACATAGGCAATGTTTTTTGTTAAGATATGCCATTGTAAGAACCGGCTACTTTAATAAACAAAACATCATGCTTGAAATGAATGTGGCTAGATTAGCGGTTTTGTCTTTCACATGACCCTTAATTTAAACAAACACACCAAAAGATCGGTGTAATGTTTTGGCGAATTAACAAGTACCACTTGGTAGCCATTAGCGTACACTAACAGCTTGAGAGTAACGCCCTCTTCGTCGAATTAGCGTTTCGCATAGCTTATGAAAAGCATTGATTAGAAGCCATCGAGTGCAAACATCGAATCTTTCAGACAACATAGTCAGTCGTCTGGCAGTGGAAGAAAATGCAATACTGAACAAGGTTTTGCTAAAGTACGTCTTAATTAGTTACGAAGAAGTAATTCTTGCAGGTACGCAAGTTGTGGACATTTTCAAAATATCTGCGCTTGGTGTGAATCTTTTGGTTCATTGTTTCTTTTATATTAAAAGTACCATTTTGTGGACTTAAAAAGAGGCTAATTATATGGCTGTTTGGATTTAAATATCAGAAAGATGGTATCGGAAACATATACAAAACGTTTAACTGCACTCATAAGTCATGAGCCATACAGCGAAAGTGAAACATATTTACGCGCTGATCTACTTCTGGTTTTGAAAGAAAATAAATATTCCGTTTCCAGCTACCAGTCGGTTGCCTTTGCAACGTTGCTAGCATGTGCACTTTATGCTCTAGAAACCCTAAAATATTTTCACAAAAATGGTCAAAACATAAAATGAAAGAATGATACAATGATAATCCAGTATTAAACTTAAAAAAACTACAAGATTATGTTCCAAATAATGAGATGTGTAACTTGTTTCAATTAATGCAATAATTTACCTTCCATTTGGCATACAAGATATTATAGAGCAATGTAGTATATAATAGTGGGTATATTATGGTATACTTAAATATAACTTTCGAAAACAGCATTCAAATGTTTATTCGAAGTATTTGTGTGAAAGGAAACAAAGAAGTTCGTTAATGAATACTAGGACACAAAGTAATACCAACAGAGCAAGAGAAAAATGTAACTTAGTGCTACTACTTATTTTTTGAAAAGATAGTACACTAAATTGATAACATAACTAAGGGCATCCACCAGTTGTTATGACCATGAATACATATTCACTCAAAGAACACCAGCAGTTTCAAATTCCAAAGATATTTCAAAACTCAATAGGAACTAAAGATTATACATCTAGGTGACTATGCAACTAGTAACAGCTATCAATACATCGTAAAGCAGATTGGACAGGAAGGCCACTAAGCAACTAAATGTTGTTACAATTTCAACAGTTTGCCCTTTAGCACTATTAAAAAAATCCTTAATTGTTCTATAAATGAGGCCTTCCTGCTTAAAATATTCAAATAAAAGTGAAAGTACTGAAATGGTAGTATGTTACGAAAAGAAGCAAAAATAATATTACACCTAAACGACATCTATCTATGCAAAGTAGAAGATTACCTTACATGAGTAGTTTTTCAAGCTGTAACGTGATGTTCATTAGCGTTCGGTGCTGCTGCTTTTTATTATCCGTTCATTTTTCTGCTCTCTTGGGCGCTTTGTAGCTTTCCGGTAATCCAAAAGCAACAATTCGAGATAATCCAACCCCTGTTTACGTAATTGAAAAAATTAACATGCCGTTCTATGTAAGCAAAAATTAAGTATTTATGAATGTTGTTTGAATGTCCTCCCTTTCCTCTGCCTTTCCTTTCTCCATGCCATACATAGAAAACGGTGATTTAGCAACAAAAAAATTAATGCCATTCCACGGACTCAGGGTGCTGAAATACATTACACTGCCTTAATCTGAGTTAAACACTGATTGACAATGTAAAGAGTAATGAGGGAGAGGACAAAAGAAAAACACATTTAATGAGATGTTACGTCCGTTCAACCAAAGTTTGAACATTCATATTTTTCTTTATAACAGCATTTCTACTTTTATCCCTTCAAGATATTCGAACACAATTCCAATTTTCCATTTCTGTTAACAATAATTTTCTTTATAAGTGATAGTTCAGAGTCCACAAATCAAGTTTATAGGCTATAATCCTTCTATAGTTTTAAAATTTAGTTTAAGTTAAATTGTCTATGTACTTCACTTAAATCGAAATTGCAGAAATTACTATAGTGCACATTTCGTGATGCAAAGAGAATAACGACAGCTACTGTCCTTAAAATTCCACACTTCCATGCAATCGCGAGAAACAATTGAACATCGAAATTACCTTAAAAGAATGATCAATATTTGAACAATTCAAACCAATATCTCTAAGATCGCATATGGTAAAAAGGTTTCTCACAATGTTTTTTAGTTTTTAAAGAGATCCACATTTTTTGTGTAGTGTGTTTTCAGCTATCGCGTAGCTTTTAACAGTTATAAAAGATTATAAAAAGTTCGTTACGTATCACGAGGACTTCAGAGGCAATTTCCAGGAACTGTTGTTTGTTAATTTTCTAACGCTCCCCATAATATAACCTTTGACCTACGGGATTTTTCTGCCAAGACCCATTTCTGAATTGGGAACATCCAACAGGTGATATCCGTTTTCTCCGTGGTAGGGTAACAATTGGGATAGCGGTGACATGTGAGGGTCTACAGCGTTTAGCATTGACTCCGAACACCTTAGACCTAGTTATAGGTGAGGACTTGGATAGGACCGACATAAAATCACCACTCCTGAGTCTGAAATGCAGCCAACAATCCTGAACGTGAGAGCTGAGAAAACCACCGAACTATTGCTGCGCCCCAGAAACAGGAATTCAAATAACACTAACCACACTAGATTTATAATGCAACTATTGAAAAGATAACCACGTGATTAATGCTGAACTTAAAAAAAAAGTGTGTACCATGATCAACTGCACTGTTTCATGAGTAATTGTATCATTACTCTGGGAACCTCCTACATGCTATGCACATGAGAAGTGACGAAAACGCAACACGTGAGTCATTTTGACTCACTCCAAATGTTTGTCCATTCGTTTCTCATGCTGCTGCTTGATGAATCGCGTGTTGTCTATTTGATGATTCGCGATAGAAAGACATTTTCGCCACCCTGCCGTCACGAACTAAAAGCCGTGTTCACATGTTTCGAACAGAACAACCTTTGGAGTAGAACAATGAGGTTCTCGCCTCTCTCTTTTACAAGCATTATGAAATAAATCTATGACATGTTCATATGTAGTTGACAATTTCTGTAGATTTTACGACTGGGTAAACCTATTCAGCCATTCTAACTTCATATACCCAAGGTTGGGGGTTCAAACCCGGAGGAGGACGATTCGTTTTTTTTGGTCGTAAAAATCCTTAGTATGGCTTCCTTCGGAAGGGAAGTAAAGCAATTGGTCACGTGTCGTAGATTTACGGCACGTAAAAGAACCTCAAGCCTGAGCAAAATTAAGCGATCTTTCACATCCAGTATAGAATGGGGCGCTGAGAACCACAGTTAAAGAGCGTCCATAAATAAAACGATATTTCATTTAATTTCAAACCTTTTCAGGGTTGCAGATTAGATAAAATACAGAATATGAGCGATATAGCTCTCCTACATAAATCCAGACAATGAACATGACTCCTTAGCCAGCAATATTTACACATAAAGCATTGTTATTATTATTATTATTATTATTATTATTATTATTATTATTACCGTTTACTTCACTAAACTAATATATATATATATATATATATATATATATATATTTTACAAGCTTTGGGGGCACAGTTTCTCTGTGCAGACAGCCAACACACTGCCAGAATGGCAGAGAATGTTCAGCAACATGCAAGTAGTATATTGTATGAAAACTTTACACAGAATTAGCAGCTGACTGTCATTAATTTTCACTTGACATAGCATTTCCTTTGTAATAGTAGCTAAGAGCAAAAGTTCATTATCGGAACGATATTCTTGACCTCGCCATGCGGTTTCTTGAAGAGATGTTTCTACGAGCTTCAGACCTGAAATGATGCTCTAAGCTCTCTTCAGGTGCGAGTCTTTTGAACGTCATTCGACGACATAACCTGTACTCGTCAGCGAAGAAAGCACTGCACCATGTTTATAGACAGTTAATAGGCTTCACTTAGCAGGTGTCATCTTCAACGAACACACATCAAGAGCAGCGCACAAACAGGCCTCCGAAAACAAAATCCAATCTATCTAAGTTTTAAATAAATTACATGTTTCACATAGAAACTCCTGTTCCGATTCTTACTGCTCTGTAGTATTATGGTGATACCTTTAACCAAACAGGCATTCCAACATAATTTTGCTAGTGTTCGGAATACCTTTCCAGTCTTTAAGGGGACCAACCTGTGAAATTTTCAAAGCCAAAGAAATTACGCTCATTGTTTTACCACACACATATATTGTTATTTGTAACTAATTCTGTAATTTTGAGATAAATACATCAAGTAGTTTTTGAATTTTTTTTTTAAACAAATCTATCAAAAATGCACCTTAAACTTCGTTTTTCAAAATGTTGTTATAAAATCTCATATTTACATTCTCGAAATATCAATTTAAAATTATTGAATGGGTAATCAATAACATATTGCTGCTGGAAAAGGTATGATATATTCTTTCATATTTTTTCATTTTTTTTGTGGATTAATTAATTTTCTTAATATAAATATACAATTAATTTTACTTACTTAGAAAATAAATTCAATTGTTCTAAAACTGATTGCTTGAAATGTGAACCGCAAGGAGCAATTTCAATATTTATGTACAGTGGAAAATACATTTAGAGGATACGCCTTTTAATATTCGAAGTGTCATTTGTCACCATTAAAACATTTAAAAGTTCACGCTACAAGTGTTTAAATTGCAAGTGGCTGAAAAGGATTTCGGCATATTAATCTACCAAGACCAGGTTGTATTATTGTGCTAAAATGGAAAAGTCAACGTTTTCAAAAATATAGGTAAATTTACACAAATTTGCCCTCTTAAAATACTTATTATTCAA
Source organism: Hymenopus coronatus (assembly GCA_030762935.1). Lineage (NCBI taxonomy): Eukaryota > Metazoa > Arthropoda > Insecta > Mantodea > Hymenopodidae > Hymenopus > Hymenopus coronatus. Next base: position 29,484,593 of record CM060890.1, on the reverse strand, counting down.
GACAAACAGGTGCAAAATTAAGATTGTTATATTAGTTTGAGACAGTTTACTTCTTTCTATGGTCAGAAGTTATTCGTAATCAGAATTTTCATATCTAAAGTTTTATTTTAGACTGAAATAGTATTAAAACAATATTCATTAATTTAATATGTGGCATGGCTTTAATACCTTCCAATACGGTCATGGTATATATTGTGAAAATTTATATTTCGGCGATTAATTTTCTTCTAAACCGATTGCTGATTGCGTTAGCAGATAAGGGTTATAATGTACTGGGATTAGAGTACACCTTTGCTGCACTTTACAACACTTCTGAACATCCTGATCATTCACGTGACTTTCTCTACTTGGTCTGCAAACACACCATTATTATAAAAGATTATTCTTTGATTTAAATAATGCTAATCCAGATAAAATTTATCAGAAATGGTCGAATTACTTACTTCCATGTAAATATATGGGAAATTAGGGAACACATTAAGCAAAAGCGACAGTCAATTATTTTAAAAGCGGGTCGCTATGTGATGCAATTGAAATTCAGATCTTTTTTTCTTTTTGTAGTGTTTAACACATACTTTTACTACTATGGAACCGCAGGCGATGACACTGATGATACATGTAGTGAAGATGGAGCACTGGTGGAATGTAATGGCGGGAGAAACCGGAGAACCCGGAGAAATCCCGGCCCCTGCGCCGGTTTGTCCACCACAAATCCCACATGTGGGCCCTGGGATTGAACATGGGTCACCTAGGTGAGAAGCGAATGGTGAACCACTCGGCCAACTCGCAGCCAAATTCGGTTTTCTTTGCATGGTCAGGAGTAAAACAAAGGAAATATGAAACGAATGACAACTCTCTAGAATAAATGTATATGATAAAAATCGTGTGTTTTAACAAGATCTACATTTTTTGTGTAGTAAGTATTTGTCTATCATTTGCAGTTCACCAGTTAAACGAAAATTATTCAGAATGAAGAGGTTTTCTGAAGCTATTATCAGAGAATTCAAGATGCGCATTTCATTTGCCATGAAAATATCTTAAACATATGGTATTTTAATAAAAATACATAGTTATTACTTAGAAAATCAAAATCCTCCAAAATATATTCCATGTAAGAGGATCGCATTCTTAGAAATTGCTCGACTTGAATATCAAATTTGGTATTTAACCGACTTTTCGTTTCTAAGCTCTGTTGTTACTGATACGCAAACATATACACTCATACACACAGACCTTTGTCTAAAAAATGCTTTTTGGATTCACAAGGTCTCAAAATATGTATGCTTAGTATAGAATTTTTGAATGGAATACAATACCTTCTCTATCTACTACATTATATATACAAGGTCTGAAAGTAAAACAAGATACGCTGCCTGTATGTTTAGCGCGAGGAAACATGGTATTCAAAATCAAGGATTTTAATCTAACCTCCGCGACGATCATATACTGCAAAGAAATATCTACTTATGAATGATATCCTCAAGAAAGTCAACAATCTTTAAATGCGCTTCTTTCTTTTAAAGGGAAAATACATTATCGTAATTTGACAAAGGCAAGAGGAAAATAGTTTCCTCACAACGTAAGAAGACAAGTGTGAAACATCTGCTTTAGAAGCAAATTCTACACATAAAACTGCTGATAAGCATTATCAAAATCAGTAGAAGGTTAATGCATATGGATAACTGAAAAGTATTAGATATAAAATTTTAATTTCTATGAACAACTTCGATAATTGGTACTTATTGCTAGTCCTCCAAATTAAATTTATAAAATACTGAAATTTCACGAAGAGGAGAGACTGTCCTTCACTTGAGCTGCATCACAGGATGTTAGGGATATAGATTCAGATATTTTGATAAACTTTATTTTACGTGTATCCACTTTGGCATGTTAGTTGTTTTTTCTTTTTCCCAAATTCCAATCACAAACTTACTACCTGATGTATTTTGCATGGTCTTAAGTGCGCGGTGAAATGAACACAGTTGTCATTTTAGACCATCCGTTTTGCTTCCACGTTTTCACACAACACTACGTGATCTTCTGGTCTAAGTAGTGTAGGGTCTTGGTCATTAAAAATCAGTTCCGGTATAACATTCGTAACAGCGAAGCCCTCCCGCTCAAGAGTTCGTCTTTCGACCCGTGGTCTCAGAAAAAATAAGCACGTGTTTCCTGTGAGTGCCATACCTTACTGGAGTTATTAACCAATCTGAAAACATACTGCTCCTAATAAGTAAAATTATAATTCGACAATTATAATTGAAGCAAATATTAAAGTAATGCTGTTAAATACATACACTGTTCTTAATTGCCATTACAAACATTTGTACTTACAACCCTAACAGCCTGTGTAATTCAGAAAAAATTCAGGGAACTTATAGGATAAATTGCAAATAATATGTATGACATAAACTGTGTTTTAAGGAGCTCTATATTTTTTGTGTTGTTTACGAGCTACACAAAATATATCCAGAATGAAGAGATCTTCAGAGGCTACTCCTAAAAAATTTAAGGTGTACATTTCGGTAGTAAAAATATCTTAAACGCGTGGTATTTTAATAAAAATCGCTATAATCATTTTTGAAAAAATCGAAAATTTCGAAAAATGTTCATGTAAAGGGGGAATGGCGATTTTCCAGAAAATATTTATGTCGCAGTATTGGTAGATACTACACTTAAATGCCAAGTTTGGTATTTAAATCACTGTTCACACACACACACAGTCAGACGGGGGTAGAATTATTGGATGGAATACAATAGGTTTTCTACCTACCAAGTATGTACATGTATTTGCTACAGAAAGTAACAACACTAGTTTGTTCATAGGTTATAGGGTCGCAAAGAAACATCAATGGCTTATCTAAAAGGTTATAAGTAATCATAAACCGGTGTGAACAGATACAACAAAAGTTTATAACAAATAGGGGCATTCAGAGTTTGATTTACTTATCCTCAAGTTTATTTTTTCATATTAAGATATGTACGTTTACATTTTCGTGGCTAGTGACTTTATTTTTGTGATAATACACCAACAAATTTACAAAAACTGCTAATTGAAAAAAAATAGGTGTCAAAATGAGATTTAGACAGCTATATTATACTATATAAATTAACATTAATGACCAAAACAAAACTTGTGTTAAACAGATCAAACTTTGATTCTATTCTAAGGGATGTTAGGGGTGGATTCATATAATCCCTCAGCATTATTTTTAGTTTTTATTTTCTCTACAGGTACTATGAACATAGTGCCCCCAAAATTGCATACCGAGATTTAATCGAAGGTACACGTTTTAGGGTCCCCTGTATCGAGAAAATCATTTTTAGAAAAAGGTACGCGCGCTCGTCTGTAAACACGATAACTCAAAAACGAAAAGTCGGTAAAATAACACACTTGGTATTTAAGTATAGTATCTTCAAAAATTGCGACATGAATATTTTGATAAAAATCTCTCCACCCTAAACTACCCTTTATATGGAAAAATAATTCGAAAAGTTTCATTTTCTCAAAATTGCTCTAACGATTTTGATTAAACTACCGTATATTAAAGACATTTTCATGGAAAATAAATTGTGTGTCTTGCATTTTCTGGGAATTGTCTCTGAAGACCTCTTTTTCTGAATGAATTTTGCTGAATTTAGCATAACTGGTAAACCTTAAGAGAAAGACAATTGTTTACTGCACAACAAATGTAGATCTCATTAAAACACACCATTTATTTCATTTACATTTTATTTTTCGTAGAGTTGACCATTTCCGAGATATTTCTTATTATTGGTTTCAGTTTTAAAACACTTAAAACTTTTCTCATATGGGAATTTGTTAACTTCTGGCCATGGAAAGAAACTGATTTCAATTATATAACAGTCTTCTTTAAAACGATTTGAATGTCGCTTTAGCTAGTATACTCCCTATTTCCCTTCCTCTTACAAGGAAACACGTAAGACAATTTCTGCTAATGTTTATCTCGAATAACATGCAGCAGATAGAATAACAGTGATTTGTCACAGAGATGTAGAGAAAGTCATGTAAATGGATCACATCAGATTTTTACTTTCTCTACAGGTACCTAATATGTATATAGTATATAGAGGAAGTATTGTATTCCACCCAAAATTTGATACCAAGATTTCACCGGAAATACATGTTTTAGGGCCCCCTGAATACGAAAAAAAGCATTTTATATATAAGTGTATTATCTATGGAATGCATAGCTCAAAAACGAATAGAATGATAAATACCAAACTTGGTTTTAAGTTTGCTATGTTCCAAAGATGCGACATGAAAATTTTCGAGAAAATCCCCCTACTCTAAACTACCCTTTACATGGAAAAATTTTTGAACATTTTGATTTTTTCAAAAATGGCTGTAACGATTTTAATTAAAATGTCTTATATTTAAGATATTTACATGCCAAATAAAATGTATATTTTGAATTTTCTGGTAAATCGTAAGAGATACACAAAAACTTACTACACAAAAATGTAGATCACGATAACACACTGAGTTAATATCACACTTTTTTTCGTGGATTGGGCCGTTTTCGAGATATTCCTTATTATTCATTTCAGTTTTAAAATACTTAAACTTTTTATATGGGAGCTTGTCAATGCTTGGCCACGCAAAGAAATGGATTTCAATCCCATAGCAACCACATTCTAAAACATATGACTGTTGGTTTTGCCTAGAGTATTCCCTTATTTCCCAGCTAATTATAAAGGAACTAAGTAATAAGACCGTTTCTGCTAATGTTTTAGTATTAAATAGAAGAATAAGCTTATTAACAATAATTCGTTACAGGGAGGTAGAGAAAGTCATGTGAATGGAGCACATCAGGCTTTGTAGTTTTGTTTTTAATTCACGGCACATAAAGATAGACAAATATTTCCATGCTGTGCAAAATGTATCAAACATAATGTGTCATTCGGCTCGTTCAAACAAGGAGAAAAATATCCGAAACCTGAGGTATCATATTAAACGAGATGTATGATCACTAAAGCTTAAAGAACGTGTTAGAACTTATACGTGTTTGTTCTAACGGTAGCTTAAAAATAAGCGGTCGGTCAATAGGATTAAATTTTTTTAAATGTATCATTCATGATCAAATTACTGTAGAAAAAGACATCTGAGTTACAGGATGGTGCATTTTGTGAACGTGGTTCCAGTTGAAATAAATTACTATAAAGTGACTCTTAGTAAAACCCTTGTAACTTTCATAGAGCGCGAGAAAGTGTCAAGTTACACGCCAATAAAAGAACGTGGGATCTTTTGACCTGACCTCTTCTGTTAATTCACGTCACGTGCTGTTACTATAGGTCAACTAAGGTGCCGGAGTTCAGCTATTATGCCTATCCAAATATCGTCGTTAGCGTTTGCCTAACCAATATGACCTTTCAGATGCTCTTACAGGTACTATACGAATGTGGTCCTGATGTTCAACTATCTCACGACAGCGGCCAAGATAGAATCATTTCTAATGAACAAACTCTACTGTCACTTATTGTATCCAATAGTAGCTGACCCTTCAATCCTTATGAAAGGGAAATAAAATGAAAGCAACGAGGAGTGAAATGTAAATTGTTTAGTTAATCTATCTCAAATATATCGTTTGACGACATGAGATTTCATGAAAATGTTCTTAAACCTCAAAACCTTCAATAAAATCCACAACATTGTCTCTTGGCGAACCAAAAAGTAAATTTGCAACATGGAATTCTTCGAAAATAGCTAACACCACGAAGACATTGGACTCAATTTATGAATTATAATTAATTATGTATTTTAATACATTTTTTTATTCCTATATTCTCCCGATTCTAAGAGGATCGATGGTTATCTACAGAAAACTCAAAATAAAATTATGACATTCATTTTCAAAATAGATTATATTCTATTAAAACTCCTACTACACTTGTTTTTTCATGTGAAGTTAATTTCCGAAAGAGAGAATTTATTAAAAATAGTTTCCTGGCATGCTTAAACAGCATCTGATTCAGGCTTGATCCTTTTCGGTATTTCATATTTTGAGCTATCCTACAATCTCTCTCTCTCTCTCTCTCTCTCTCTCTCTCTCTCTCTCTCTCTCTCTCTCTCTCTCTCTCTCTCTCTTCCACTAGCTAGCTCTGACCTTACGTAGACGACGGAGAAAATATTTTTTTTTCAAAGAACATTAAAGAACATAAAAAATATATTTATTTCTCCTGAAATTTCAATACAACAGTTTTGAGCTATAGGTAAGCCGCAAAAAAGTAAACCAAGAAGAAAAATGTCAAAGAAAGTGTTATTGATAACGCTCAAAACGGGACAAAAAATTTTGAGTTTCACCATCTGTATCGTTTGATCTAAAAGGAGAAACCTCAAATGCTGGAAATGTGTACGGGCTTCTATCTGATCAAAGTATATGATAGTTAATGTGACCCTTTAGAACCAAATAATAAATACGAAGAAGTTTGTTCTCATTTATTACAAACGCAAGAGTTGAAATACTTTACAAATTTCATGAAATATTTAACCATTACGAAATTAAGACAAATTGTAACATATAAATTTACTACAGCATGTGAAACGACACGATCTTGTAAGTGGTGAATTTGTGTCAGGCGAAGCTAGGGAACAATCGCAAGTTGTTTCTTCAGATTCGACATAGAAAACCTTTTAGCTCTAATGTAGTACCTTGAGCCTTACTTGCAGCCAGCTTGACCTTGGTAGATCCCAAAACGCAAACTTTTGCGTGCATTGCTTGAGTATGTAATAACCCTTGGATATATTGTGCACGTGGAGACTATGTGAAATTCCAGACATAAAATAAAATATTTGACAGCCAAATACCTATAAAAAAAATCTGATGTGTTTCATTCACATGACTTTCTCTACATCTCTGCAAAAGTATTGTTAAAAAGCTTAGGCTTCTATTTACTTCATGCTAATTGAGAAAACATTAGCAGAAATAGTCTTATTACTTGCTTCCTTGTAACTAGAAGCGAAATAAGGTAGTACCATAGGTTAAAGTGATAGTCAAAAGCTGCTTTCTAAGTGACTGAAGTCCCTTTGTTTGTGTGGACAGGGGTAGAAAAATTCCTAAATGAGAAAGTACAAGTTTCACATAGCTGAAACCGAAAACAAGGAATATCTTAAAAACGATCAACTCCACGAAAAAAATGTGTATTGCTTAAATTGTGTGTATTAATGTGCTCTACATTTTCTGTGTAGTAAGTTTTGTCCATCTCTTACAGTTTAGCAGTTATGCAAAAATCCGTTAAATTCATCCAGAATAAAGTAGTCTTCAGAGGCTATTCCCAAAAAATTCAATATACACATTTTATCTGTCACGTAAATATCTTAAATATACGAGATTTTAATCAAAATCGTTAGCCATTTTCAAGAAAATCAACATTTTCGAATTTTTTTCCACGTGAAGGGTAGTTTGGGGTGAGGGGATTTTCTTGAAAATCTTCGTGTCGCATCCTTGGAAGATATAAAACTTAAATACCAAGTGCTGCCCACAGACACACACACATGGACATTTTTCTAAAAGTGCCTTTTTTGGATTCAGGGTGTCTCAAAAAATATATTTTCGGTGAAATCTAGGTATTTTGGGTGCGGTACAATACCTCTATACACTATGTACATAGTACGTATAGAGAAAGTAATATAAATCTCACGATACATCAGGAAGTTCATGGCGTCTCTGAAACTGGCGCAACACCAGAACTGACATCATAGCAAACCCAATAATGCAAATCTGAGTCTTACAGTGTTCACGTCAATCTGGAGAAAACTAATATTTTTGCACACACCAACCAGCATTATAAAGAAAGGCCGCGCTATTCGCCGAGAGGTTAGATGACTCGCCTCTCCCTAGAAGGCTCGGGTTCGATCCCAAGCGACCATATGTGAGATTTGTGGTGGATAAAGCGGCGCAGGGGCGGGTTTTCTCCAGGCTCTCCGGTTTTCCCCGCCATCGCATTCCACCGTGCTCCATCTTCTTTCATTTACCATCAATGTCATTGACACAAATAGTAAAAATGGGCGTTAAACACTATCTAAACAAAACTACAAGACATTGCAGTGCTTAGTTTGATACTTGGCATTAGAGGAACCATATCTCCCTTTTTCGTTAAGCTTTGCCGTGGATTTAACATTTTATACAACAAATAGTCATAACGACACAAAAACTCAATCTTTTTTGAGAAATCATTCACGTAATCATCAATTAATATACATTGTTATATTCTTTCTTGGAAAGTTATGTTCTTTGTTATATTTTCTTTCTTATTTATTTGCATTGGAATATTTATGTTAAATGTTATTTTTTTTTAATTTTATTGGTAAGCTTTGACTTTTAACTATTCATAAATTGAGAAAGTTGTAGCTCAGTTGTACTAAATAAAAATCCGGTTGGTTACATTCACATGACTTTCTCTACAAACTATCGTTACAGAAGCTTTAGCTACATAGTGGTAATCGTGCTAAACATCAGCAGAAGTGATTGTTCGTTCCTGCTAAGCAGAAGGGAAATAAGGTACTACACTAGGCTAAAACAATAGTCCAATCTTTCAAAAACAATCTGATGTCTTCCATTCACATGACTTTCCCTACATCTCTGCAACAAATTATTGTTAAAAAGCTTATGCTTCTGTTTACTTCATACTAATCAAGAAAAAAATTAGCCGGAATAGTCTTATTACATGCTTCCTTGTAAGTAGAAGCGAAAAAAGGGAGTATCATAGTGATAGTGAAAAGCTGGTTGCTATGTTGCTGAAGTTGTTTTGTTTCTATGGACACGAGTTGACAAATTCCGTATGAGAAAAGTAAGTTTTTCGAAGATGAAATCAAAAACAAGGAATCTCTAAAAAAAGATCAACTCTACCAAAATATATGTATAACATAAAGTGTGTGTTTTAACGTGCTCTACATTTTTTGTGTGGTAAGTTTTTGTCCATCTCTTACGGTTTAGCAGTTATACAAAATTCCGTAAAATTCATCCAGTCTTCCGAGGCTATTCCTAGAAAATTCAAGATATACGTTTTATTTGTCAAGTAAATATCTTTAATATACGATATTTTAATCTAAATCGTTAGAGCCATTTTTAAGAAAATAAAAAATTTCGAAAAAAAATCCATGTAAAGGGCAGTTGGGTGTTGGGGGATTTTTTTGAAGATCTTCGTGTCGCATCCTTGGAGGATACGAAACTTAAATATCAAGTTTGGTATTCAACGGTCTTTTCGTTTTTGAGCTATGCTGTGCACAGACACTCACACAGACAGACAGACAGACAGACACACACACACACACAAACGGACGTTTTTGTAAAAATGATTTTTTTGTATTCAGGGGATCCTAAAACACGCATTTCCGGTGAAATCTTGGTATCGAATTTTTTTTGTGAAATATATCCTCTATATTATGTACATAGTACGTGTAGAGAAAGTAAAAAGGGAGACGCCGGTGTTTATGTGAAACAACTGAAATTCGATTTTCGCTTTTGACAGCCAGGAGTAGAACATAGAGAGATGAAACGAAAGAAGTAACATACTTGGAAAGCTGGATACATGTAGCACGATTGTGTTCACCTATGGGATAGAAGATACACTTTTATGAATCGCGTTGCTTTACATGAGCCTTTAGATTCCATTTACAATTTTGTTATAAAACAATTGTAAACCAAAAGATTAATCTTATTTGTTTTTGTCTATACATTATTTAGTTAGAAGTATAGAATTCCTTGCATTTAATAGCAATTCTGATGATCTTCCAATCAGTTAATAATGGCCAAAATGGTGTTAAAAGTATTGTCAAAAGTCCACATAAATATTAGCGCTCAGCTTCCCTGCATTTATTTAGCGTTCTTCAATTCATTCATTTATGGTTTCAAAGAGACACAAGATAAGTTAATGTTTCCAGTGTACAAATAAATAACGAAATAAACGTTTCCTCATTATAAGTTTAACACAAATCACAAGCACGTCATTGTATGCCAGCGGCTACAGAATGTCATTGCATTGAAAACACATTATTTTGCTTTTCACCTTGTTGAGAGCAAACACAACCAATAAATCACGGTTGACGATTTTTCATTAAGCGTTGTAATTAATCACTGGATTTTGTAGCACAGGTTGTAAATAAATTATCACACAGTTGTTATTGCTGTCACGTTTGAAAGCACCGCCATGTTGCCATAGCAACCTGTTAGGTTTACTTTTTCACTTTCCACATTTCCGGTGTGAGCTTTGTTAAGTCTCAAACAAGTGGTGTAAAGGTAGTGAAGAGGACAGGGAAACGAAAGAAATCAAGAAAAAAATAAAAAAGAAAGAAAGAAAGAAAGGGAAAAAGCGAGGCGTGTCCTGAAATTAAGTATCGGTTTGGAAATAAAGGCATAAAATACTTTTTCACAACATTTATTTGTACATGGAAGAGCATTTCATAACCTATTTTTTCCATATAATTGCTACCATTGTTCAGGAATGGTCAAAGCGAGGAATCAATTTCTGTATGCCCTCTTCAAAGAAAGCTGCCACCGGTGAAGACAGCCACTGCTGAGTTCTGTGTTTTGTGGTAACACATCACAAATCATTCTTAATGTGAACCGTCTGTTTTTACGAATAGCCTCGTACACTTGTTCAATAAAACCAACAAAGATAACAAAAGGCAGCCCACACCGAACTTTGTCATGAACATTGGATTGTCCATCACTGAATTGCCTAACCCACTGTATCATCATTTCATCTGTCATACATTTATATAAGTTGACGATGAATTTCAGCCCGCTTAACATTCCTTTTATTCAAAAACCGCATTACAAAATATTATTAATATGGATAATTTTAATCCATGTTTACACATGTCATTGTAGGATACAGTAGGTAAAGCTATAGTCAGATTTTAGGGAGCTTTTAAATTCCATGCTTTTTGCAGGAGGACAAAAAGAAAGATTTTTACATTCACATGCCTATCTCTATATATTCTGCAGTAAGCTACTCTTACAAAAGTTTATTCTTTTATTTTCTTCTCGCTTATCAAGAGAAACATTTGCAGAAATAGTTTTATTATATAGGGTAATAAGGAAATGCAATAAGCTAAACTGATAACCAAATTTTTTAAAACCGTCGCTATATGGTGATTTTGATATTCCATTCTCTTTGGTTGTCCAGCAGAAAGAAAATTGAACAATGTCTTCCTATTTAAGAAACGTTTAAGTACAGAAAAATTGAAACCAATAACAGGAAATGTCTCAGAATGTCCACAAAAATTGTATTTGAACATAAGATGTGTGTTTTATCGAGATCTGCATTTTTATATAGTGACATTTTGTCTACCTATTATGCAAAAATCATCAAGAATGATGATTTCAAGAATCTTCCAAGAATATTCAAAATACGTTTTCTTTCTGGAGAAAACACTGTAAATATATCTACGGTATTTTATTAAAAATCGATAGAGCGATTATTAAGAAAATAAACATTTTCGAAAAAGTTCCTGTAAAGATCAGTAGGAATGGGTTTTTTTCTTGAAAATCTTCGTGTTACACCCTTGTAAGAAGCTGAACTTAAATACGAAGTTTGGTATTTAAATCATGACATACCGGATTTTTTAAAAAATGCTGTTTTATTCAGGGACGTCAAAACATATATTTGCAGTGATATCTGGACATGGAATTTTTGGGTTACATAACTATTATGATGTAGAGAAAATAAAAAACAAATAATACTTCTCATTTGAAAAAATCATGAAAGTTTTAAAATTCAAACAAATAACAAGAAATGGAATGGTTAATATCACTCAATAATTTAAATAATTGCATGTTTTAACGGGATATGCAGTGATGTTTAATAAGATATTAAAAGCCAAAAGCAATTCACGAATGAAAACACCTCGCGCATTGCGACCTACGCAGATATATTGTGACTAACACCCTCAGGAGGATGGAATGAGATGAAGGAACCATAAGAGGCCGTAGGCACCAGAGACGCCTGGAAGTGCCTAACCTTTCCAAGCCCAGTGACCCGTACCACTGCCGGGAGTCCAGAGAGACCGTGCAAGCGATCTGTTGACCGTTGATAACGCCCACGAGGTGTATCTTTCATTAAGCATGCATTCGCGCCATCTGCCCACGCGGCCGTACCTCACGACCGTGAAAGAATACCTGTAAGGTGAAAGGGTAACGGAATGAAGGGAAATGATAGAATGAAAATCGTAGTAGATTTGAAACCACCCCAGCATTCGTCTGCGACTCCGGAGGAACCACAAAAATCATATTGGTTGAAGTAGGTGACCACAGGGAATCAAACCCGGGACCTCGCGGATGCGAGTCGCACACTACCGTGGTAACATCTCACTCGGATTGCATAGTAAGATCTTACTGACCTCTTACATTTACCAAGTATGCAAACATTTCAGAGTGAAGAGCAGTTCACAAGTCATTCGAAGAAAATTTCAAGATGTGCATTTCAGCTTAGCTTAATCGGCTTCCTCCCCGAATGGAAAACTTACACCTCTAGGATTTATACTTAGATGCCTAGGGTCAGAAACCTGTCGAGGTCCCAACGACATTTTATCGCAGAATGAAGAACCCGGAACGACGGAACGAGGGATCGGCTCGTAGCAGGCATGAGAATAAGGAAGTGGATATGAAATAAAGATGAACTGGAGGATAGGAAAGATGATGATGGGAAAGTTATTAGAATGAATGGCATATAAGAAGGAAAACCCGGAGAAAGCCCGCCCAGACTCTGCATTATTCACCATATCCACATGCGCCCCCCGGGAATTGAACTTGAACCGACATGTTGAGAGGCGAAAGATCTAACTATTTAGCTACGCGCTGTCCGCCCATCTTAAATATATCCTATTTTATTCTAAGTCATTATACTATTTTTTAAGAAAATAAAAATCTTTTCATATAAAAATTAGTTTGAAATGGGGTATATAATTATATTCTTGAAAACGTTTGTACCCTTCCTTGGAAGATCTTGAGCTTAAATATCAAAGTTAGTGTTGGTAGTTAAAATGGGTGATCTATATGTGAAAAGACATGAACGACGTGCGAGTGCTATATGAATGTTTATCACTTGTTTCCTTAAGGAAAGGACAACAGAATTAGAGATACATTGTCTCCTGATTTTGATTACATTTTGCTTAGCGACGAAAACCAACAAGAAAAAATCTGATGTGTTCAATTCACATGACTTTCTCTGCATCTCTGCAATAAGATTTTTTTTTTTTTTTTTTTTTTTTGATAGCTTAACGTCCTTTAACCTGCTTGGTCATATCGGACGATGAATGAAATTGGTGAAATTATGTTCAAATGATCTCAGAGTCCTTGGAGCTCAAAGTTACTCGACATTCGTCTTCTCAGGATAAGGGAAAATCCCCGAAAAACCCTTATCCGGGTAACTCATACTAAGCGAGATTCAAACTCACGACCTGTTGAATATAAGGCAGTCACGCTACCACCACACTACCCACGCGGGTAACAAGCTTATGCTTATTTTTATTTCATACTTATAAGTAGATCATGCTAATTAGCAGAAATAGTTTTACTACTTGCTTCCATGCAAGTAGAAGGGAAATAAGGAAATAGACGGGACTAAAATATTCCTCAAAAGATGGTCGCTATGTGACTGAAATTCCTTTGTTAGTATGGACAGGAGTTGACAAATTTCCGTATGAGAAAAGTATGTTTTTTAAAGCTGAATCCAATTAAAATTAATATCTAAAAAAAAAAAAGATCCACTCTACGAAAAAAATGTATAAACATACACAATTGTATGTTTTAACGTGATCTAGATTTTCTTTTAAATAAGTTTTTGTCTATCTCTTACGGTTTGCCAGTTATGCAAATTTCTGTAAAATTCATCCAGAATAAAGTATTCTTCAGAGACTATTCCCTGAAAATTCAAGATATATATTTTATTTGTCAGGTATATATCTTTAATATACGATATTTTAATCAAAACCGTTAGAGCCATTTTTTAGAAAATCAAAATGTTCAAATATTTTTCCATTTGGAACTTAAATACCAAGTTTGGTATTTTCGTTTTTGAGCTATGCTGCCCACAGACACACAGACACACACACACGATTTTTTCTAAAAATACTTCTTTTTTTTATTCAGGGTGTCCTAAAGCATTTATTTCCGGTGAAATCTCGATATCGAATTGTTGGGTGCATTACAATACTTTCTCTATAACTATGTGTGTAGAGAAAATAAAAAAAGTACATAGGAGTAATTTCCTTGAATATCACGACGGTGTATCGTATACATTTTGGGAATAATTAATCTTTTAACGCAATACATTTACTTTGTAGTTATGAGCAAACTTAATGGAAATAACTAACCCGTTAATTATGCTAGATGAAAATGAATATTTGTAAAAGGATTGATGTAATAAAAAAATTGAATGTGTGTATTAAACAGGCCATTGAGAAAAACGACGTCGACTTATAAGCTATACTGATATTATATACTACTAGCGGACCCGACAGACGTTGTCCTGTAGTCACGTCTTTAATTCGAAAATTTAAAACTTTTTTGAATAAGCTGTAACAATCTGGACCGTTTTGATGACATTTCTATTAAAAAGTTGTTACAATATATAATGTCATTATATTTATACTAATCACAATTCGACCAATCGATAGCGTGTGAGTATATGTATATTATGAGCGAAGTGAAATGTAGAGGCTGTGTTAAATAAAAACTTAAAATTATCTTAGTTAAATGTGAAAAAGTTGAAACTTAAACTAATTTATGACAGGTATATTTTTTAAATTACAAAAAGTTAATTTATCGTAATGCTATTGAATGTACAATATTTTTCGTTAATCCTTGAGGAGTATAAACAAATAAATTCGATGGTTTTCCAGACCTGGAACATGCAACATATAATTGGCCGTGTGAAAAGCACGGATTTTCTAAATCTAAGCCAAAAATTGTCATTGTTTGACCTTGTGACTTATTAATAGTCATAGCAAATGCCAAGCGGATTGGAAATTGTAAACGTGTGATTGGTATAGGTGAGTCTAAAGGAATCATTGGGATCCGTAGAAGTACAACTTCGCCTTGAAATTTTCCACTCAAAATACTGGCTTCAAGAATGTTGCCCATGATTTTTTTTTATGACCAATCGCGTGCCATTACACAATTTTGGGGCATTTAAATTTCGAAGCAAAATTATAGGTGAGCCAATCTTCAATCGCAAATTATATGATGGCATTCCAGGTAAATCTAATGAATTTAAAAACTCTACAGGATAGTTGACAACTTCATCAGGATCAACAACAGTGTCAATTGATTTGAATGTAATTTCATTACCAGGCAGTGACTGTTGTATTTTCAAATTAATGGCGTCAACATCTAAATTTTTTGCAGCCAAAATAGCTCGCTCTCGTAGCCATGCACGATTAGTATAATTATGTCGCAAGCCTGGAAAGATACTTTTTATCAACTCATCTTGCCACCAGGCTGCAAACATTCTCTGGGAGTCGAATTATTGTATATCTTCATACAATTGAATTTTACCATTGTCAATGTCTAACAATTGTTTAGAGAATCCTGACGCTAATGGATCATTTTGAAGTTGATCACGCATATTAATAGTAAGGCATAATTTACTGACACTTCGCCATAGATAAGATTCTTTCAAACATGCGTTTACTTCATCCGCATATATCGCACGTGGAATGGCGGGTAGTGTCTGTCTGAAGTCACCAGATAGCAGCAGTAGAGTACCACCGAAAAGCCTAGCATTATCTTTGATATCTTTCTGTCGAGAGCTTCAAGCGAATGCTTGTGGGCCATTGTACATTCATCCCATATAATAATTTCGCATTTTCTCAAAACTTCGGCCATGCCTGAATGCTTTTTTATGTTACACATTGCTTCGGGATTCGTATGAATATTCAAAGGTAATTTAAGTGCTGAATGCGCAATCCGTCCACGGTCAAGTAAGTTTGCTGCAGTGCCTGACGAAGTAATTGCCAGTGCAATATGATTTTGTGATTGAATGCGCGCAAGTATCATTAAGATGAGAAATGTTTTACCAGTGCCAAAAAAAAAAAAAAATCCACCTTGTCACGCTGCAATTGATACGTTAATTTGATCATATAAATTTCGTTGTTCAGCAGTAAGAAATTGTTCATTGTTAGCAACAAAAGCAGCCAAAGAAGTCATATCGAACTGGTGTTCACGCTGAACATCGCTGTTGATGATTTCTGCTGCTGGGCGCTTCGGCGCTGGCATGCCGAAATGAATGAGTGGCTTGTTCGAAATAAGAATACAAATGTCCTCAATCATTATTAATGCCTCGTTATATATTTCTGCGGAGAATTCAATATTGAGATTTTGATTAGTAATTCTAATCCGATGTAAAATATCCTCATTCATGGAGTCTTTATATTTGTTTCACAGACCAGATGCTTCAGACGGAAAACACGTTAATATTTGAACATAATTGACGAATTTTCTGTAGAGATGAGCTCAGTGCTGCATCTGCAAGCGTGAGATCCCAATGGTTATCATCCTCCAATAAACGTAACTCACGACACGCATTGAAGAATGTGTCGTATAAAATACCATTGACTGTTCGCAAATATTGGAAGGATGTCGGTCCAGGAACGTCGACCAATAATAAGCGCAGAAAAAAGCATTCGCGTTGTTTAGGATGAACTGTATATATTTGCCCTAAAGTATTTGTCATAAATATGTCAGCGATTAATTGAATCTTATTGTAATATTTCAATTAGCACACTTTTTTTTTTTAACACAATAATAACACGAAGTTATACAATATTTTCTGAATTTGATCGTAGCACCACCTGTCGGGAAAAACTGAAATTGGAATAAAATATTGTGAATATTCGATACTGTAATTGTAGCGCAGTCTGTCGGACAATCTAAAACATTCCAAAATCAACAACAATTTATAAATAAAAATTAAATAAACAATTTCCATTGAACCGAACTGAGAATCTAAACCATTCTCGAATCCACTGGAACACACACAAACAATTTCATTAAAATCGGTCCAGTCGTATATAAGGAGTTCAGTCACTTACACACGCACAGAAGAATTATGAGTAACTTATGGAAAATAACATTTTTGTTGAGTAACAGGACTGAAAACACTTATTGTTTCAAATTTTAGATAAACTAAGTAATTTTATTTTTTAGATTTTTCTTATTTAATATTTCCAATAAGAAAACAATTGAAAACAGTTGTTATGAAATTAATTTGCAGACAAATACATTTGTAGGTTAGGGTGGCTGTTAAAGCACGTGTAAATTTGAAAATTATACAAAGTACCCACATCAATTCCACACTGAATTTGCAATATGTATAGTTTTTTATGCACACTTTAAAATTCTTGAAACATTAATTGAATCTTATTGTAATATTTCAATTAGCACACGTTTTTTTTTGTAACATAATAACACGAAGTTATAAAATATTTTCCTGAATTTGATCGTAGCACCACTGTCGGAAAAAAGTGGAATTGGAATAAAATATTATTGAATATTCGATGCTACGATTGTAGCGCAGTCTACCGTATCCAATCTAAAACATTCCAAAATCAACAACAACAATTTATAAATAAAAAATTAATTGAATAAACAATTTCCTTTGAACCGAACTGAGAATCTAAACGACTCTCGAATCCACTGGAATACACACAAAAATGTCATTAAAATCGGTCCAGTCGTTTAGGAGTTCAGTCACATACACACGTACATAAGAATTATATATAAAGATAATTTATTATGTTATCGATTTATTAGTTTAATTGAAGATTCGTTCCTCAAAGTTCGTGAGTGAAAGAAAATCTTATATTTTGAATTCTAAAATTTACCTCTTTATTCAGTAGCAGTTATATATTTAATAATCGCCTGAGAAAGAGTGCAAACAATTAAATTAGACTTTAAATAAAACTAGCTGACCACATATACATAAACATAAATCTTTTAATAAGAATTGTAAGCTACTTAAAAGGCATTATTGCAAGAGAAAGGAATATTATTGGACGGATAAAGTTTTACTATCTCTCAGGTAAACCAACATACTGATCCTAAAAACCCTAGCAGTAGATAGCCGAGCTTTCGTTCTTCAGTCATGCTATTCACACACACACACAAAATCATGTCTATATATAAAAGCATATTTCCGGTTAAGTCTCGCTATCGAATTTTTGTGTGGAATGCAATCACAATCCGGCTTCTGAAGTGTCGTCGTAATCCAACTTTTACTTTCTCTAGCACGTATTACAATGTACATAGCAGATAGCGAAGGTTTTGTATCCCATCCAAAAATTCCATACCGAGAGTTTACCAGAAGTAAAGGTTCTGAGACTCCTTGAATCCAAAGAAAGTATTTTGAGACAAATGCCCATGCATGTGTATATCTATGAACAGTATAGCTAAAAACGAAAAGTCTTAAATGCCAAACTTGTTATTTAAGTTCAGTATTTTTTTAAACATGCAACACGAAGATTTTCAAGAAAACTCCCCCACCAACCCTTTCCATGTAAAATTTTACGAACATTTTGATTTTCTCAAAAATGGTTCTAACGATTTTGATTAAAATACCATATGTTTAAGATATGTTCATGATAAACGAAATGCATATCTTGAATTTTATGGTAAAAGACTTTGAAGTTCTCTTCTGGATGTCTTTTGCATAATTTGTAAACAATAAGAGGTACACAAAAATCTACTACACAAATATATACATTTTTGTGGAGTTGACCATTTTCGAGGTATTTTACCTTATTGCGTTCAGTTTTAAAATATTCAAACTTTTCTCATAAAAGAGATAGACACATGCCTACCACGCAAATATATACATCTTGTTAAAACCATCAATTTATGCCATATACATTTTTTATGGAGTTAAGTATTTCTGAGATATTCTCTGTTCTAAAACACTTGGACTTCTCCCACAAAGGAATTCCTCGTCCGTTTCATATACCTCATGTTTCACTCTTGGCTATGAAAGAGAACCGATTTTCAATGACAATAGCATAGCATAGCTTTTAAAACAGATGACTACAGTTTTAGCCAAGTGTAATTTCTTATTCCCTTTCTTCTTATAAGGAACTAAAATGAAGGCAGTTTCAGCTAGGATTTTTCTTGATTAGCATGATGTAGAAAAACAGAATAATCTTTTGTAAGAATATTTTATTTGCAGTATGTATAGAAAAAGTCATTTGAATGGAAAACATGTTGTTTTTTAATTTAAAGAACACAATTAATCTTCGGGTACATGGATTTAGATTTTAACATGTTCCAAATAGCGAATATTTTTGTTATAAGCAACGGACACTAAACTAACAAGCAATTAACTAAGAAGCCAAGGTGCGCAATACTTCCTTGCTTACTAACTCAGTAATAGAGAAAGTAAAAAGAAATTGCATTTCTGGTTAAATTAACGATTTTCATGTTAAGCTATTACTGGAGTATAAGATGGTATAATGTTACAAAAATGCACTATAAGTGTGGTTTCTAAAACGAGAGTTCTGTGTGTTATGCGAATTCTAACCGTAATTTCTGAAATAATGGTTACCTGCATGTCTACAAAACCGAAGGGATGTCCCATGCGATTTCGTCTGTGGACCGCAGTAGATTTCGTGGCCGCACTACGTGATCCATTTTTTTTTTTTTTTTTTTTTTTTTTTTGCGAGAGTTTCTCCGGGTCACCATGTGAATGCCAAATAGGTTTCTTTCATCCCCAGAATTTTCTGTCTCTCCATGTTGTTTCCATTGCTATTTCATTCATCCTTCATCCCTGTTTGTTTCTTCCAAAGTTGGAATGTCGGCGATGGTGCTCTGTTAGGCATGGTAGGGAAAATGGTTGCTTATTGAGACTATCCCCGTCCCCTGTCTTCGGCTGGTTGTCGTAATGAGGCGTGCCAGAGATATTGTCGGATGCTTCAATCTAGAAACTCTAGTGACGCTGTCATTGTTGTTCCGTCGCTCCTGATTCCGGCCGCCCAGAGTATCTTCTCACCTCATCCCTCTTAGTGGGCGCCATCTCGTCGGTGCCGAGTCCGAATCCTGTCTACAATTTTTTTTTATATAAGAAAATACAGTTCCAGAGGCTTGTCAGGACTCCGGCGCTGTATTCCTTTTTTCTCCATTCATTCCAGTTTCCTATATTTCCTTAGTAGACCTTATTATTCTTAACGTTTTCCTGTTATATATACATACACAAACATAGACACATTTACAAACACAGAAACACCCATGACTAAGACGGGACTCGAACCCACGAACCTGTGCATACGAAGGACCAAAGCGAGACACTTTAGCGAACGCGGCCACCGGGATCGGCAATAATCATCCGTTCCATGACTACTCCTTTAGTTATCTCTGCACTTTGATTGTAATAAGTAATACAGTAGCTAGGCAGCATTTGGTGACAGCTTAGGAGTTACCTTTTATATAGTGTTATAGAGTTAACGTCGATTACACTGAGGAACAAAAATAAACCTTTTTTTTTTTTTTGTCTCAGAAGGAAAAATATTTCTCTACACCGACTGTATACATAGTGTATAGAGAAGGTATTGTAATGCACCCAAAAATTCGATAGCGAGATTTCACCGGAAATACATGTTTTGGGTCCCCTGAATCCCCCCCCCCAAAAAAAAAACATTTTTAGAAACAGGTCTGTGTGTGTCTGAGTCTGTGTGTCTGTGGAAACGAAAAGACCGTTGAACACCAAACTTGGTATTTAAGTTTGGCATCTTCCAAGGATGCGACATGAAGATTTTAAAGAAAATCCCCCCACCCCAACTACCCTTTACATGGAACAATTTTGAAAATTTTAATTTTTTTAAAAATGGCTCTAACGATTTTGATTAAAATATCGTATATTATGGATACTTACCTGACAATGATATGTATATCTTGGATGTGCTGGGAATTGCCTCTGAAGACTACTTTATTCTGGATGAATTTTGAGGAATTTTGCATAACTGCTAAACGTAAGAGATAGACAAAAACTTACCACACAAAAATGTAAAGAACATTAAAACACGCAATTTATGTTACATACATTTTTTTCGTGCAGTTAATCGTTTTTGAGATATTCCTTGTTTTTGGTTTCAGTGTTGAAAAACTTATACTTTTCTCATACGGGAATTTATCAATTCCTGTCTATACAAACACAGGAACTTCAGTCACATAGCAACCAGCATTTGACTATCACTTTAACCTAATGGTACTCCCTTATTTCGCTTCTACTTGCACGGAAGCAAGTAATAAGACTGCTTCTGCTAATTTTTTCTTGATTGGATGAAGTAAAGATTATCATAAGCTTTTAACGATAATTTGTTGCAGAGATGTAGAGAAATTCATGTGAATAAAACACATCAATTTTTTTTTTCTCCTAAATTCAAATATGATATCGGCTTTTTACCATCATGCAAGGTTTCCAAGATGCAGGTATTTATAATTTCAAACGTTTAATTATATCTACATTCTTAACCAGAACATATTCAAACATTCTGACTCGCCTAGAGAGTAAGAAATGACGTTTTTCTGCTATATTTGCCCGTGAAGCAAGACTCTTGATGGTCCAACAATAATCGGCCAGCATATGAGAATTCCATTTTCCGTGATACCTCTGATCCATAGCTGAAATCTTCTGATGCAAGTGTTCTCCGTGCTCATCTCACTGCACCAAAATTGCCCAAGAAGAAATCTAAGTGTGCAGAAAGCGTGCTTTTAAGGATATGTTGCAGCCCAAGATTTATAAAATGTTATAAGATATCACGGTAATTCTCCTTCTTTCGATTTCCCAAAAAAACTGTGAGTTACTTTTTTGAATGCTTGCCAAACTGCTTTCGCATAAGATTCAATAGTTTTGAATTTTTTCATTATGCAGTACTGGTCGTATTTGTGGACCAACAAACATTACTTCTTTAATTTTTGCTTCACAATTTTAGGAATATTCTATTTTAAGTGCATTCTTTTCTAATGTAATGTGTTTTTCTGTTCCTACTATCCCAGTGGCACAAAAAACAATAGTAATTTGTGTAACCAAGATGTATATAAGGATAAGTGCAATATCCTTCAAATATTCCATTCATACATTGCATATTGAACTTTTACCAATATAAACTTTGTTTTCATATGCTTCTTTCATACTAGCTGAGTGAGCCACAGGCACTGATGGGAATTTACTGCCGTTATAAAGAAGCACTGATTTTAAACTAATTTGAGAGGCATCAATGAACACGCATATTTCTGCTGAGTAATGCTCAATACAATATGCCTACATAAGAGAAGAAATGTCATTACAAAACAACAGACCATTTTCGTCAGAAAAATAGTCTTTAAGTTCAGAATGACGATTAAGATAACTGCATTTCTTTTTAATCGTTTCAAGAAGATTCTATCATTTTAGCCAGGAAGCAAGCACTTCGGACTGATTTTTGGATAACTTTAAATCTCATACGAGGTCGTCAAGATCCTCTTGAGGCAGTAAATGAGGCTCAGATAAATAGCTTAGTCCAAAAGTTGTATCACCATAATCCGTTGCATTTTTTTCCTTACTTCAATCAGAATCTAGCTCTCTGCATTTTTCTTCCTCTGTCCTTAAAAATGTACAATAATTTCAAAGCCATTAGATGTATATACGTAAGTTTGTTATCTCGTGGTATTATGTTTATTAATGTTGGCAGCCAGCGTAATAATGAATCAGACTCAGGAACAACGTTAAAAACAACAGAAACCTTGTAAAGAACTACCACATGAGCGCTCCTAACAGCCAAATAATATACTATGAAATCTGGATCACCAAAGGAATAAAGACCTTTATTTTAAATGAATGATACAAGAAAAGGACAGTTGCCAATATAGAACATTTAAAAAGTGAAACAGATATTACTATGCACTGCGGAGCAGCTAGAAGCCATGATATTATAATACGTTTTATAACGCATTCATTTTAAAGGTGAACGTAAAATAAAGCTTTCTACGTGAAAATGTTTCAATTATTTACTGTTTTGCATTTATTTACTATGTTCTTTTTGCTTTACTGAAGCTTATAGCATTTTCCAACTCTACCATTTCTTAAATGTTTCCTCTGGCCACAGCGATGTTTATGCTTTACAGTTGGTAGCTCACATTGCTCATTAACAGCATCTACCATGGCATATCACTTCTGCCAAGTTATAGTTTCAGTGCTGTTAGCAATGTATTCTAGAAATACATATTTTGGTAACAGTCAAGGACGTATACAGCAGCTGGTTTTGTAATGTCCTGAGAGGTTTAATTAAGTCAATGTTTAAGCGGTTTTTGTAATAAGTTTGGTACTACCTCACTGCGGTCCCAGGATTAAATAATGTGTTTCAAAACTTAAATGCACCTTATTACCCTAGAGGAGTGTCTAGAAACTATAGTAATATCCTCACACCTTGAAACAATACGCCTCACTCGCCATATTAAGACACTTGCTTGAATACAAAAAATTGTGAAAATATGCGTTTTAGGGAAGAAAGGCGCGGTTATTGCCTAATTTTCATCGCGTACAGGGGTGAAACTCGCTGCGTCGTCCTATATAGTATAGGAATAACATGTTAGATTTGGTTCACAAGGTCGCGAGTTCATACTCGGCGGAGGGCGATAGGTTTTCTCGGGAGGGAAGTAAAGCCATTGGTCCTGTATCGTAGATTTACGGCACGTAAAAGAATCTCAATCCTGATAAGGATGCCAAGAGCAAAAATTAATGGTCTTTTATGCCCAATATAGAATGGGACGCTAAGAATCGCTGCAGATAAAGAACATCCATAAATAAAACTCAGTTTCAATTTCCTCCCTGGATTGTAGGAAAATCAATTTACATACATACGTACATTACATACAATACATAAATACGCACACGTATACATACATACACTAATTAAACCTAAATTAGCGCATGCGAACGGCTTTGATGAGACATGTTAGCAACTCTGCAGTTTTGTTTCACATGGCACAACAAAACTATCAAAGAAAAGTACTCCTGGTGTATTTTATTATTTATTGAACCTCAGTAGCCAAAAATACACCTGATAAATTCCTAAAGTTTAGTAGAACCAATCTAGAAATAAAACATTCATATATTTACAGATGAGACGTTTCTGGAGAAATAATATACCTGTTTAAATGCCTCTTAAGAAACGCAAGACTGTTGGGCAAGTACAAACTAAGGCTAAATGTTATAGGGATAAACCTTCAAACCACGAGCAACGCTGGGTGTTTCAGTTAATTTTACATAAAAGCAACCTTCCGATTCCACCTAGATGCGGTTGAAAATGTTCTGGAATTATCACTCAGATTTTCACAAAATAGATAAATCATTGATAAATAATTGTATAATTTTCCTAAGTACGAAATATATTTTCATAATTTTAAAAAATTACAATTTGAACCCTTAATTGCATGAATTATTTTGCTACTTATGCCGTCCTTCCTCTAATTTGCAAACCGGTATTTATATCCCTTTTACCGGCAGCAAAACTGCAGCGACTTGAATAGCCGTGATCATTAGTGCGATACGAAGTGGACTGGCCACCCATTTAGGCCCGAACGTCGCGAGTTCGAGCCCCAGTGATTGCAGTCAATTGTGCCTGTGGTGTGGATGACACGTTTGAATGCTTTGACTGTAGTTGCACGGATTTTTAGAATACAAGTCAGCTACAACTATCCTAATTTTATTGTGCAAGGTTAGTATACTACGAAATTAGAAAAAATCTTATGTATTCCATTCACACGACTTTCTCTACCACTTTGTAACAAATTATTATTAAGGTAAGCATTAGCAGAGACGGTCTTATTACTTAGTTCCTAGTAAGTAGAAGTGAAATAGGTAAATATATTAGCCTAAACCGAGTGTCAAATGTTTTAAAATGTGGTTGCCATGGAGTCGAAATCAGTTTCTTTGCATGGCCAAAGTTGACAAGCTCCTGCAAGAGAAATGTTTTAAGTAATATCTCGAAAACGGAGAACTCCACTAATAATGCACATAACATAAAGTATGTGTTTTAACGAGATCTAATTTTTACTTTCTCTACATGTACTATGTACATAGTGTATAGAAAAGGTTTTGCACTTCACCTAAAAATTCGATATCTACCGAAATTTCACCGGAAATATATGTTTTAGGATCCCCTGTATCTAAAAAATTAATTTTGGTGGAGTGCAATACCTTCTCTATACACTATGTACATAGTACTTGTAGAGAAAGTAAAAAGTTCACTGAAAATACTAAACCATTTTTGTTGTATATATGCAACACCATTCAATAAATGGTTAAGTTGCAACTAGTCTTAACTTTATAGTTATTTAGCGTTAAGCAAAGAATAAAATTCATTGAACATAGATAGTATCGATAAGCTTATAGTGATTCCATCTATACATATTCTAGAATTAATCTGAAATATATAACATACAAATTTAATTTTTTTTAAATGTTAAAAAGCCATTACCTTCAGTGAAGCTGTCAATTTTATTAAAATCTGGACTTCTATTACCAACACGTGCTTCACTTGGTCATGGTGTAGATGGAGTACCCTGGACACGCGTTTCAACAACTTTCGTTGTCATCCTCTTGCAGGTTTGCGGATAGGATGACAAGAGGATGACAACGAAAGTTGTTGAAACGCGCATCCAGGGTACTCCATCTACACCATGACCAAGTGAAGCACATGTTGGTAATAGATGTCAAGATTTTAATAAAATATAAATTTAAGTTCACCCTATATTAAGAGAGCTTTTAATAAAAAAAAATAATATTTAATATTCGACCGAAGACGCTAAATTTGTCCTCTAAACCCTTTATTGTCAGACATGTTTAGTTTTTAGGGATGGCTTGATATCACACTTTACAAAGTTCGAGTAGTTTTGATAATCAGTTGTAATTAACAGGTTAACCATGGTAAAGACAATTATTCAATTGTCATATAAATACGTATGCTTCTTCGTTGCTTTGTAACAGACATAGGTATTTATTTACCAGTTCAGGAACCATGTGCGGTTTTTGACCTTCTTGTATACGACAGGGAATGTTCCGAAAGTGCATGTGCAGGACTGTTCGTAGCCTATTAGCAAGCAGTGTCGGGCCGCGATGGAGTTCTTTTTTACTTAACGTCCTTTAACCTGATGGTCATATAGGACGATGGATGAAATTGGTGAAATGATGCTCAAATGATCTCGGGGTCCATCCTCTTCTCAGGATAAGGGAAAACCTCGAAAAAAACCTTATCCGGGTAACTCACCCTAAGTGAGATTCGAACTCATGACCTGTTGAATATGAGACAGACGTGCTACCACCACAGTACCCAGGCGGGCAACGCGATGGAGTTCCAATTGGAAAATCATTATGATAATTCTAAGAATGTGTAATAAAGATTTGACTTTCTTTGTTGAGAATTTATTTTCAGTAATGAGAACTTCTCTTCGTTGAAATAGTGTAAAGAGGCGACACCGACCGAGTAGTAAGACCACTCACCTCTCGCGTAGGCACCCCGGGTTCGATCCCGGGGGACCGCATGTGGGATTTGGGGTGAACGAAGCAACGTCTGGGCACGTTTTCTCCGGTTTCCCTGCTATTCATTTACATCCATTGTTCCATAACTATCTTTCCTGTAATCAATTTCACCTTAAATTCATCAATTTCCTCAGTTTCTAACAGACATCGGGCTGATCACCCATCCTGACTTATCTCTGGTTCATATCTCTGCTCACCAAAAAACATCTGACTCCAGGCGCTGGCTTGTAGGTCCTGGGGAGAGGTGCAAAGTTATAAATACGTTGTGAGAGGACAGGGGAGAGAAAGAAATGGAAACAATAAATAAGAACTTAAATAAGCTAAATTAAGAAAGAAAAGGCAAAATACAGTAATCATTTAGGTTGCTATTAAAAATTTTATTGTGCAATTGGAACTGTGGAAGGAACAGTTTCAATTGTGGTGCCGTATTATTTTTCCTCTTTGCAATCCCTCGAAAATATAAAAGAAAACAAGAAATTTAATAAGAATCCGGTACTAAATACTCTAAAAAGGAAAGATTTGTTGTAAAATTATTTTGAGCTTTTCGTAAACGCTATACATATTGAACCTGCAAGAGCCAAATTTGGAGCCAAAATATAACCCTGATAAATGATACCTTTTTAAATATCTGTGCTAAGATAACATAACAGTCATCTATTTAAAAAGTTATCAGTAGTAAAACACACATAATTAGGGTGATGCATTCGTGAAATTTGGAAACTCCATAATATATAGGATATTGAACTTCATACTAATTATTATACACGATAAGAGATAATATTTTTATGTCATGTATCAAAATTCTAGCTTACATGGTTATTTAAATAAACATTTTACTGCCAAAATTCAATGTTATAAAGATTACCCACGTGGTGCAGTATTAAATATTTACAAAAACGTCCGTTCTATAGTTAATGAGTTTGAAAATATAACTGTTATATTAATTGTATTTATATTAGCCTTAATCTTGATTTTTCAAAATTTAGTCATTTATCAAAATTGTAGCATTATTTTGAAAAAGTAACATAATCATTTTCTTTTGTAAGCTTTAGAGACGCAGTATAAACATTTTGAAACAAATTAGTGAAAAATTGTACCAAGTGGAACATTTGGTGTATGGAAAGGTTTTGGAAAAAGTTTGCGAGTAAATGAGGTTTAAATGTAATAAGCATGCGCCTAAAAATCCTTAGCTTCAGCTAATTAATAACTAAAATTCAATAAGTGGGAAAGACTTCTTAATGTTTAGAATGCATATAATTTTACTATGAAACAAAATAATGTTTTAACTTTACACAATTTTTGGTTGAATTTCGCAGATGGGCTCTTAAGATAGTTTGTAGCTAAAATTTTGGGCATGCTTGCTTATACATAGTTGTGTGAAGAATGATTTTTACAAATTTATTACGTCAAGTTAAAATACAGATCTTATTTGACTGACGAGCATCTGTTGGTGCAGCTGAAAATAAATATATTGGAAATAACGAAGATTTTAATGCAGATAATATTTGCAAATGAAACAATTTGAATTACAAATACGGTGTTGTTTGAACTCCATCTACCGGTTTCTTTCAAAGTATGTGGTGTTAGTCGACTTTGCGGGTTGAGTGTCAGGTGGCTGGCGTTTTCCTTTGCCTGCTTTACAACTAATAACGCCTGAGATCTCGGCAAACCTCATAAGCGGTCCTAGACAAAAGCTTCCGAATAATATAGGGTATGTTCAAAACATTAAACTCAAGATCATTCACAACGGCGAAGATAAACATACATTCTGTCAAGAAAGTACCGGGAATTGATCATTTAAAAATCCTGTTTAAAAGGGGATTGAAATTATTGTTGTCGCTATGTTGGTACAACTTTCTACTGTACCCACGCGGAGTTTGATCGTCATCTGTCATCTAGTTTGTTTACAGTACGCCATTTTACTGGTTCATCTCAAAGGTGATTTGCGATTTTACGATGGATACAAATATTGAACAAAGAATCTGTCTCAAATTTTGCATTGCAAATGATTTTTCGTGTGCCGAATTGCTGAAAATGTTACAGAGGGCTTACGGTGAATCGACTTTATCAAAAACACGTGCATATGAGTGGTACAGTGCATTCAAAAGTGGTCGAGATGTGGTGGTAGATTTGCCTCGCTCTGGTCGGCCATCAACGGGTTTCAACTGAACTACAAATCGCCATTTAGGTCTGAGAGAGATTGCCGCTGAACTTTCTGTGTCTCACGAATCGATTCGTATTATTTTAAACGATAAATTGGCATGAACGCGTTACGGTTCGGTTAGTTACGAAAGACTTGAATTTTCTACAAAAAATCGCGTAAGGATTGCTGAAGACATGCTAGAACGAGCCAGTTCGGACCCCAAATTCATGAAACATATTGTAACAGTGATGAGATGTGTGTTTACGAGTTTTACACTCAAACCAGTCATAAAACTTCCGAATGGCGACTCCCAACTGAACCGAAACCTAAAAGGGCACGTCAAACTCGATCAAAACTGAAGGTCATGTTGACAGTTGTTTTTGATTATCGCGGTGTCGTGTACTCAGAGTTGTTGCCAGAAGGTCAGATGGTAAATAAAGACTATTATCTGAGCGTTATGCGGCGTTTGAGAGAACAAATACGGCGAAAAAGGCTAGATTTGTGGAACGACAACTCATGGATTCTGCACCATGATAACGCACCAGCTCACAAGCCTATTATTGTGAACGAATTTCTGGCCAAAAACTCAACAAATTTCATCGAACAGTCACTGTATTTACCTGATCTGGCTCCTGCTGATTTCTTTCTCTTTCCAAAATTCAAGTTACCACTTCGAAGCATCAGTTTTCAGTCGATAGAAGACATAAAGGAAAATTCGCGGCGACAATTGACATCAATTCCTAAAAGTGCCTACAAAAAATGTTTTGATGATTGGATTATTCGTTGGCATAAATGTATAATTTCGCAAGGGGCCTATTTTGAAGGCGATAAAATAAAATTGGATGAATAATTCATTTTTTGTGTTTTATTGACAAATTCCCGGAACTTTCTTGACACGGTAGCAAATCAAAAGCTCTGTAAACAAAATTTTCTTCGCAGATTATGTCCCATATTGTTGTCAAAATTACGTTCAAAGTTTTTGCAAGTTTACAAATTGCATTTCTCCAGAAGGTGGCTGTAATTTGGTTGACGAACTGTTCAATGTTGAGGTTGCAGTCCACCAAGGAAGGCAGGCGTTTGTTTTTTAAGGAAATGTTGCAAGGAGTTAAGCTAGGGGGAGTGCATCCCGTTTGGCTCAGCAGAAACAACACTGCTGGGCCAGCTTAGAATTCGTATTCAAGGCTTGATAAAAATTCGGTCAATAAAACTTCGAAACCTTAAAGTAAAGTATACACTTTTGCAGCTAATTAAGAGGGGGCACCAAAGTGATAAATGTGATTTTCTAAAGTATTAAAACTAGAGCTTTAATCTTTGTACAGATATTTCTGGTAACAAAAGAAGCATTCTTACCAACTTTAATTTAAATATGCCAGTTCATTATATGCCTGGATATATTAATGTATTCGATTTAATCAGCTCAAATAAAATTCGGTTTCCATTTTCTGGCTGAAAATTTCTTAAATTAAATAGGATTTTTTTTTAAAAAAACTTACATCATAAAATGAAAAAAAACTGCAAAAAAAATCAGAAAAAAACCAGCGCATAATTATATTAACTTTTTAAAACTGATCTAAAATTACAGCCAATAAGGTTAACAAAAATGTGAATTTTCTGTTACTCAAATTGTATGGGGCATACCCCATTCTAATCCAACTTTTAAAGATACTCGTCTAAATCCTTTAATAAAAATTAGTATATCAAGAACACGGAAGCAGAAAAATGATTATTTCATAAGTTTATATGCATTAAAATACCAATTCAATCCATAATCAAATAAAAATCTTGTAGATCATTCATATAAAGAGTAATTCTTCCGTTCACGTTATGTTGCTCAATAAACGTATGTGTAGGAAGATTCCAAGTTAAGAATATGATACTGAAGATGCAAAATACTGAAAACCAAACAGGACTGTTCCCGTGTTGTAAGTTATTGTCAGTAATACATTATGTGATAATGCAGAAGATAATTTATTCGATTGTTAATATTATTATTATTATTATTATTATTATTATTATTATTATTATAATTATTATGCCGCATAGTTGCCGAGTGTTAGACGGCTTGCCGTCCACCTAGGCGGGTTCGATCTCAAGCCCCCGCATGTGAGATTTGTGATGGATGAAATAGCCTTTGGGCGGGTTTTCTCCGAGTCCTCTGGTTTCCACATTCACTACTCCACCAATTACTCCGTCATTACCTTTCCTGTCATCCATTTCGCTTGCATTTCATATCATCCACTTCCTCATGCTCATGCCTACTACTCACCGACCACTCGTTCTAGGTTCTCCATTCCGTGCCGTTGGCTCCTCAACAGCTTCTGACTTCTAGTCATCCACTTGTAAGTTCTAGGACATATCTATCCTAAATACGGTGAGGGTAAGCCGATTAATAATAATAAATATATTATTATTATTATTATTATTATTTTCAAGTATTTACTAAAGTATATTGTGCTAGTTAAAGTTAATTATCCTAATGTGTTTGAGTACCTCTTAGGTGCTGTATTCGCATAGCTGTTAGCGAGTGTAGCCCTTTGCTTTGTGCTACTTTTTGTTGATGTTGTTGTTTTTTTTTTAATAGTTTAACGTCCTTTAACCTGGTTGGTCATATCGGACGATGAATGAAATCGGTGGATTGATGCTCAAATGATCTCAGGGTCAATAGAGCTTAAAGCTATTCGAAATTCGTCTTCTCAGAATAAGGGAAAAGCCAGAAAAAACCTTATCCGTAAAACTCACCCTAAGCGAGATTCCAACTCACGACCTTTTGAATGTGAGGCTGACACTCTACCTCATTACCCAGGCGGGCCGTACTACTTATTCCATCCTATTATTTCTGCTGTTCTTTTTCTCTCTTTTTCGTTTTTTATTTACCCTTTTTTCTTTTAACTTCCTTATATTATTAATGTTCCACTTTCCTTGACAATCAACATTTTCATCGCCACCATTTCTTTTGGTATAGTATCCCATGTGTGTTCCCAAGTTTCTTTCCTCCAATTTCTTAGTTCTTTTTCATTCAGTTAAACAGCGAACAATACTTTTTCCCCGCCAAAGAATGCAATGTTCTAGTTTATTGCCCTTTATCCATTCCTGTACTCACTAATCCTTCTCTCTCTTGTTTATTACATATACTTACACTTCTCTTGGCTGTTCTTTATTTATTTTACGATATAAATAAAAGGAGTAAGACCTATAAAGTGTGATAAACAACCTTAGAGAATTGGTAGCTGCGACGAAAATCCAGTTCCCTTTGGATTATACCAGATGCTGGAGGCAAGACCATATTCACTTTCATCCTTGACCCGTTTTCATGCAAGGATAGAGCACAACCGCAAGCAGTTAAGTACGATACAGCATGGGATTCTGCAAACAAGAGACAAGTGAAATGCGATACAGTAGTCTGGCATTAGGGAACAAATACACTGGCTCTCCTTGTAGGGTATATCTGCACGTTATGTATGCTATTTGTTGAGGCTCAAGGATGACATTACACAGCTTCTCCGGAGACCTGTTTGCTGACTCCCACACTTGAACACGCTAACCAGGTCGTCGCCTGCAATAATTTCTCAAGTGTGCAGATGCAAGAGATTCTGTATTTAACGATAATTGAAAAATCTTGTGTTCCACTCATATGGCTTTCTCTACATTTCTGTAACGAATTGTTGTTAAAAAGCTTATGCTTCTATTTACTTCATGCTAATCGAGAAAAAATTAGCAGAAATAGTTTTATTACTTGCTACCTTGTAAGTAAAAGCAAAATAAGGGAGTACCATAGGTTAAACTGATAGTCAAAAGCTGGTTGCTATGTGACTGAAGTTCTTTTGTTTGCATTGATAGAAGTTTACAAATTCGTGTATGAGAAAAGTATAAGTTTTTCAAAGCTGAAACCAAAAACAACGAATATCTTAAAAACGATCACCTTCACGAAAAAATGTATATAACATAACTTGTGTGTTTTAATTTGCTCTACATGTTCTGTGCAGTAAGTTTTTATCCATCTCTTTCGGTTTAGCAGATATGCAAAATCCCGTGAAATTCATCCGGAATAAAGTAGTCTTCAGAGGTTATTCCCAGAAAATTCAAGATATACATTTTATTTCTCAGGTAAATATCTGTAACAGACGATATTTTAATCAAAATCGTTAGAACCATTTTTTAGAACATCAAAATTTTCGAAAAAAAAAGTCCATGTAAAGCGTAGTTAGGGGTGGGGGGATTTTCTTGAAAAGCTTCGTGACGCATTCTTGGAAGACACAAAACCTAAATACCAAGCTGTTTGAGCTGTGCTGTTCACAGACACACACACGCACACACGAACCTTTTTGTAAAAATGCTTTTTTTTTTTTTTTTTGGATTCAAGGAGACTCAAAACATGCATTTCCGGTGAATTCCCGGTATCGAATGTTTGGGTGGAATGCAATACCTTCTCTATACACTTTGTATATAGTACGTGTAGAGAAAGTTAAAAGTTATTAAACTAAAACACAAAATCTTTTGCAAGCATTTAACTTAATTTAGAGATAATGTATAGGCTTATTTTTTCGCAAATTTTTGCAAATTGTTCATACTTTTGAAAATAATATATTTTAGCGATAAATAATAATTTTTTCTTCTTAATTTGCACAGAAAATTTACATTTGTTTCACATTATAAAAATTAAACTTTAACTTAGCATCTAGTCATACTATGACGCTAGAAATTGTGAAACAATGTTTAGCATTTTAGCCAAAAAGAAGTCAGCAGTTTCAATATTTATTAGTTTCGTATATTAAATCGGTTTACCCTCCCTGTATTTCTAGGACTGGCACCCCCCCTAGGACTTACAAGCCAATGCCTAGGGGTCAGAAGCCTGTCAGGGAGCCAATGGCACGAAACCACAGATTGGAGAATCTGTCGGCCTGAAGCTAGGTATGAACATGAGGAAGTGGATGATAGGAAATGCAGGCGAAATTGATGATTCGAAAGGTGATAATGGATCAATTGGTGGAATAGGTGGCGGAAGGAACCGGAGGATCCGGTTCAATACCTATAAGGTACTAAAATAAGGTACCAAGCATAAAGTGCCATGTTCTAAGAGTAAACAAAGCCAAATATACTGCATACTGTGCATACGGGTATAACTACTCGTACGTTGACTTTATGCAGTGCACGCGTGTTCCACAAACTGATACCCTAAAACTTTTTATTCGTAAGCTAACTGGAAGCTCTATTGTTGAAAGTGTACAAAATATCAAACGAATCCTATGATACACACTTGTTCTGAGAAGATAGAGTCTCGGAAGCAGTTTGCAGGTGTTATATGAATATGAAAATATTCTCCTTGACATTTCACCTGTGTATATTTACGGATTACATATTAAAATCTGATGTGTTCAATTTACATGACTTTCTGTACTGGTTCTACAAACAAACTTCTTACAAAAGATTGTTCTTCTTTCTACTCTATGCTAATCGAGCATTAGCTGAATTATCTTATTACTCAGTTCCTTATAAGTAGAAGGTAACTAAGGGAATGCGCTATGCTAAAGCGGTAGTCAAATGTTTTAAAATGCATTCGCTATGCAATTGTTATTGAAATTCGCTTCTTTGCATGGCCCGGAGAAAACAAATGAAATGAGGTCTTCCTGTTTGAGAAAATTTAAAATTGAAATCAATAACAACGAATATTTTGGAAACCGTTAACTCTACAACAAAAATATAAAAGGGACATAAATTCTGTGTTTTGATGAGATCTACATTTTTTGGTATTAAGTTTTATTCCTGACCCTTACGGTTTACCAGTTATGCAAAAGTCATTCAGAATTAAGATGACCAGAGGCTATTGATAGGAAATTCAAAATATAAAATTTATTTTTTATGTAAATATGTTTAATATACGGCAATCTAATAAATCGTTTGAGCCATTTTTGAGAAATACAAAATTTCCAACAATTTTTCCATTAAAAGGTAGTTTGTGATGGCGGGATTTTCTTAAAAATTTTCGTGTTGCATCCTTGAAATATACTGAACATAAATACAAAGGCTCTTCCTTCCAAAAAAAGAATTTTTGCCCAAAATTCAAACTTTTAAAGCAAATGAAAACATTGGTTCCATTGGAAATGCTTTTAGTTTATTTTTATACTAATAGATTCCATTTATTTACATATCCTCCGAATTAAATTAGTTTATTAAAAAATTAGATATCCTAAAAAGGTTTGGTATTTAACGGTCTTGTGTATTACCAGCTTTATCAGCTTTTAAAAGAGTGCTCTATCGCTTTAGCCTAATATGCTCCCTTATTTCCCTTCTACTTAGAAGAAAGCAAATAATCAGACCATTTCTGTAACCTTTACGTCGATTATCTTGAAGTAGAAAGAAGAATAAGCTTTTCAGTATAATTTGCTATATTTGTTATATTTATCTCCACACTTCTGTAACAAATTATACAGTGTATATGTGTATTTCCACAGAAATCTCATCTTTTTAGGTACAGTGTATGTTAAGTATCATTGCGTGGTAGAGAAAGAAAAAATCTGAGCAATTTAACCCTTCTTTCATAAACGCTATTATCAGGTCCGGAAGTTACGCAAAAAGTTAACTGGCCTGTTGGTGCACAAAATAGATATGATGGTTGTAAACGCAGAGATGCACGGAATTCAAAGTTTGGGAAAGCTCAGAAAATATGATGAGCCACTTATTTTCGAATTGGTCACTGCAATAGTACGCAAGAGGGAGGTGAAAACCGCCACCAGACACAAAGTTGGTCATAGAAGTGAATCTGGTGGAGTAGCACTTTATAGAATATTCAAGGATTACTAGAACATATTTATAACAAAGCCTCCTTGGTGTAATGGTTACCATGCTAGCTTCATATACCCAAGGTCGCGGGTTCAAAGCCGGCGGAGGACGATGGTTTTTTCGGACGTAAAAATCCTTATCATGGCTTCCGTCGTTGGTCCCGTTACGGCACGTAAAACAACCTCAAACCTGATAGGCCTCTGAGCAAAATTTAGCGGTCTTTCACGCCCAGTTTGGAATGGGACGCTGAGAACCACAGCAGCTAAAGAGCGTCCACACACCATTTCATTTCAGAGCCTTACAAGGATTATGTGTGTGTGTATGTGTGTGGACAGCATAACTACAAACGAAAACTCGCTTATATACCAAACTCCTATTTAAATTCAGTTGCTTCCAAGGTACGACATGAAGATTTTCAGGAAAATCCCCCAACCCAAACTACCCTTTAGATGGAACATTTTCCGAAATTATTGATTTTCTAAAAAAAAAAAAAAAAGGCTGTAAGGATGTTGATTAAAGTGCCGTATATTATGGATATGTTTATGACAAATAAAAACTGTATCTTGAATTTTCTGGGAACAGTCTCTGAAGTTCTCTTCGTTTTGAATGACTTACATAACTTGTAAACCGTAAGAGATTAACAAAATCTTACTACTCAAAGAAAATTATATATCGTTAAAATACCTAATCTATGTCACACACGTTTTTTTTAATTTTATTTTATTTATTTATTTATTTATTTAGAACTAACGATTTCTGAGTTATTCTTTGTTGCTGGCAACAATTTTAAAATAATTATACTTTTCTCAAACTGGAGTTAGTCATGCTTTTACATTTGTTTTACTTCTGGTCTTGCAAAGAGAACCCAATTTCCATGTCAATCGTATACCTAGCCCGCCTGGATAGTGGGGTGGTAGCGTGTGTGCCTCACATTTAAACGATCGTGAGTTCGAATTTCGTTTAGGGTAAGTTATCTGGATAAAGTTTTTTTTTCGGGATTTTCCCTTATCCTGAGAAAACGAATGTCGAGCAACTTTAAACTCCATGACCCCGAGATCATTTGAGAATCATTTTCACCAATTTCTTTCATTCATCGTTCGATATGAACCAATGAGGTTAAAGGATGTGAAGCTGAAAAAAAAAAAAAAAAAAAAAAAAAAAGAATCGCATATCGACAACATAAAAGATTTAACTATCGCTTTACCTTGGTGTATTCCTTTTTTTCCTTCTACTTACAAGGAACTAAGTAATAAGAACATTTCTATTAATATTATTTTGACTAGCATGGAGTAGATACAAAAATAATATTTTGTAAGAATAGTTTGTTCGCAGAACAGGTAGGGGAAATGTGAACTGATCACGCCAGAATTTGTTCCCCCTAAAGATTGTGCTGAAGCTGCAAGGTCTCAAGCTAAGAGTGAGTTTCAGTTATGGATAGCTCTAGGCTGTACGCAGTTTTCCTTGCAATTAGTGAGACAATATTTCATTATTACCTCACACTCGGCATATAATTGGAAAACCATGTTCACACAAGTTAAATTATACCGTCCATAAAACTAAGTTAAACAAACATACTATAATGCCCTCTTTCTTTGTGGCACAGGAAGTGCAACAGTTTCTACTTGCAGAGGTTATGTTTTGTTATTAGCAACGCTCACAAAGTTTAGCCCCCGGCGTCGGCGCATTGTATTACTGAATAGTTTATAGAGCAAACATTTTGAAACAGGGTTGTGTGTTGACGTGCTCATACAGTTCAAGTGCTAGTGTTATTTTAGTGTGAATAATGTGTGTACGTGCCATTGAATTTTACGCTATTCATACAACACATCTCGAGATACGTAATATATTGCAGTGAGATGGCTGGTGTACTTAATGTACTTACTATAGTGTTTTATTACTTCTTGTATGAGTTTGTTGGCAATAGTTAATTTGGCGGAAGGAATGTGGCATATGACAGCGCTGAAATGATTTCAGCGCTTTGGTGGTTTAAGTTTACTCTTTCTTTCTTCTTGAATACAGAATATTCACTAGAACAGTATAAAGCTTTATACCTACGTGTTGTTTTACCTTGATAATCAACAGATGCCTTTATCGCTGCGTTACCCGCGCATCATCAGTGGTTGCTAATTTTATTAGAGGTAGTAATGGGTGCTATCGAATGTTTTCGACAACCGAATACATAGGGTATTTCAAAACCATCTCTTTAAACCGTTATAAATATAGTATTTGAGATAGAGAAAACAAACAAAAGAAATCACATACTGGACAAGCAATGGAATATTAGAAAGCATTGGAACATATCCTCCGTTCTCTTGTTCAACGTACATAAATCTTTCTGCGACTCTATAGGTACACATCATTTTGCAGATGATACCTTGAAATATTAGCAATTTCTTGGAGACAGCATCTTTCAGTTCAGGAAACCTCGTTCTTCAAGGTAACCCCACAACCAAAAGTTGGTCGGATTGAAATCTGGAGATTCCGGTGGTCACTCTGATGAAACAACCGCCAAAGATCTGGATAATTAACTGTTTTACAGGGTTGCAGATATGCAGCACCTCAGCAAAGTAATATCATTGATTACATTTGATCTTCCAGATTTCTTCTTATCAGCAACAAAGCCTGTTTCCTCAAACTTCCTGATTAAATCCCAATAATTATACAGGAACATGGGACTGTTCTTAAATAGTTGAGAGTTCTGAATTTTTTAAGACCTTGAGAAAAACTTCTTTTCTTTCATAATAGCATTTTCCATTACTAATAGTTATAGAACCGTGATTTTCATCTTAAAATTCTTAGAGAGTATGAATACAATGTCTAAGTTTTATTCAAGAAAACTTATCTACGCTAAAGGTGAACTGAAAAGAAAAAGAAAACAAACTTACCCAGTATGTGATTTCTTTTGTTTTTATCCTATCTCAAATATTATATTATTATATTTATAGCGGTCGTTTTAAAACGCCTATTTGCTTGCAGTTATTCTCCATAATTGAAGCAATAATGAATATCGGATTGTGAAAGCATACCGTTTCTGAATCAGATAAACACACATGACTCTGAAATGGATTTCTATATTTTTTTAAATAAAGATACAAATGTAAATACACTTTACATTTTAAGGTTATCTACCTGTTTTAGAAGTATATGTGGTTATGACACAGTAATTTGAGATTATATTATGTAGATTATATCTTATTTATTATTTGGCATCTATTCGATTTGAAGTTAAAATTAATGTCAAAAAATTATTCCCTCCAATTATGGGGAAATCTTGTTTTTGTAATTAGTTCTTATTCTGTATTTGAGGTACTCGATCCCAAATTTGGCTAATTGATATTTTGGGTTGAATTAAATGTAAGACACCATTCTAAGATCCATATTACCTGTGTTTCACTATTTGAATATACAAACAGACTAGGACCTGCAATATTTTTTTTTTTTTTTTTGTGACTGTAACAAAAAAAAACTCTAGCATTACTAATATCAATTCACATGATTAGAATAAACTGTATGCCTTAGTGCCTAGTAGAGCATTCTTTGGTTTAATATTTGTGAATGTTAAAACTGTTAAATAAAGAAATTAAAACAGTAATGTCATATATCTCTGTAGTGTGATTGACATATCTACATTGGTTCATCGATTAAAGTGCTAAGTGATTCGGGACTGTCCACTGCCAAGCAACCAATAGTATAGCAAAATGTTAGTCAAATAACTAATACATTGAAAATGAATGAAAACCAAATAATTGCGTAAGAATCGAATAACTGATAGTTAGGCGACTATAATCGATGGTTTTCATTCGATAGTGCCCATAACTAGATAGAGCTCTCAGATTTACGTTGGCCTAACGACGTCTGCAAGCAGGGATAAAAAGTGGAAGGTGTGTTGTGTGTATTATGGTAAAAATAGAGTATTTGAAATTGACGCGATGGCAGGGTTGCTTCAAAAGGGATTAAGGGATTTGTTTATCAAATTTAAGAGAATATAGCGATTTTTAGCAAGAGATTAATATTTTCAATTTTTTCTCTGGAACGACGGGTTTTCTAAACTTTATGTAGCGTTATGTTACTTATACATAAACATCGAAACATAACTTCGTTATTGTCTCAGTTCATTAGAAGTAAATTGAACATAATGAATCTTCATTTGCTACGTGTGAAGCCATATGTCACACTTGAAGCCTTTATTTTTGTTTCGCCTTCTTTATTCCTATCTTGCGAGTGTTCTGCACTCATATTATTATTACTATCATTATTATCTTTATTATTTCTATTATTATTATCGTTGTTATTATTATTAATATTATTGAATTAGGTATAATTAATAATATATGCGCAAAATGATGCACCAATCTAAACACGATTATAATTATTTTAATTAATATTAAACTTTTCATTCTTCTTTATGTATAGAAATCAGCTAAGCTGAGGATATATATCCTTGTATCATGTACCTGTGTATGTACTCTAAGTCAGACTACTACTAACGGGTCATCAACAACTTCCTCCGCAGCGTGCTTGTGGCTACCGCTGGAGGAAAGATTGGTACATCTAGATTTTCCCCATCCCATTCTAACCGGATGTTATTTCCAGCACGTTTCGCCGCCTGGGAGCAGAATAGTTGCTGTTGTGCTGGTCAGTTTGGTGCCCCGTGTTTTGTGAGTACTGTGTGCGTAAGGTGGCAGCAATGTATTCTACACAGGAGCGTGTGCTTTTAGTGGAAAACGTTTTTTCTGAACGTAGAAATTATACTGAAAAAGTGAAACAAAATTTCTTTGCCAAGTTTCCTAACTCAAAACTACTGTACCGAAATACTGTGCGTGATTTAATTAATAAACTTCTAGAGACAGGTTCAGTGCACGATACTGTTAGCAGTGATACATCGAGTAGAAGAAAAACTGAGAGATATATCGGATAGAATGTTTAAAATTCTACAGAAATCAATAAACAAATTGACCCAGACATTTAATATTCTTACGACTCGGCATAAAATGCAGTAAAAAAAAAAATTGGTATGTATCCACATAAAGTGTCAGTCGTCCACGAATCAAATCTCACAGATCACGGGAAAAGGGTTTAGTACTGTGAATGGTTTTAGAGGTTTGTTGTGTGTCATGTTTTAAATAGGACAGTGCTAGTGATGAAGCATAGTTTTACTTATACGATGCATAAATTTACAAAATACGCGAATATGGTCTATCGAAAATCCTAGTGCTATTCAGAAAACTCTTTTATACTCAGAAAAAAATTGGAGTATGGTATACGATCTCTCGCTCGCGAATTATTGGGCAGATATTTTTCCACACCTCAGTTAATTCAGATGTTTACTGCCCGGATATTATTTTTCCACTTATTTCACAGCCAAATGAAGATGAGGTGTACGTACGACTTTTCAACAAAACAACTCCACTGCGCATACATCACATCAATCTATGAGGCTGTTGGCAGACATTTTTGGGAAAATACTAATTTCTCAGGGTCTGTGGCCTCCGCAATCACTGATCTGACCCCTCCTATTATTTTATTTGGGGAGCCGCTACAGCTTCTATATACAAGGATAATCCCAAAACAATTGATGAACTGAAATCGACAATTAGAAAATACATAACGTCTGTAACGAAAGAGACATTAATTAGTGTTTGAAAATAAATTAAAACGAGTGAATCTTTGTCTTCAAAAAACAGGTAAACATTTTCAACGTCTTCTTTAAAACAGATGAGTTGTATATTATGTAACTGAATTTCCTTTCATGAATGACATGCATACGATAACCTATTTGTTTTTTTAGAAAGCAGAACGTTATAAAACGTTATAACCATACGCTCACGGCAGCCAGTGCTGCCACTGAAGTTCCCGACTCCAGGGTTTTCTTGGATACACGAGAGGTGCGGAGCGACTTATCGATGATCGTTGCTATTGCTACTGCTATCGCTGCCGCCGCCACCGCCACAGCTACCGCTACTGCTACTGCTACCTCTGCATATGCAGAAATTATACCCAGGCAAATACAACCAAACTTCGTTCATATGCAAACCAGGATGAAAAAAGAAGAAAACGATTGATGATTTCTCATTTGAGAACATTTTAGTTAGGAAAATTTAAACAAAACAAGGTATATCTCAGAAATGGTTAACTCCACAACAGATATGTATGACAAGATTTAGTCTACGATTATCTTTTTTGTTTGTCAGTTATACAAACATCATCTAGAATAAAGAGGGCTTTAGAAGCTAGTCCCAGAAAATTTAA
The DNA here is from genome assembly GCA_030762935.1 of Hymenopus coronatus. Lineage (NCBI taxonomy): Eukaryota > Metazoa > Arthropoda > Insecta > Mantodea > Hymenopodidae > Hymenopus > Hymenopus coronatus. The sequence continues at coordinate 29,442,901 of CM060890.1, read as the reverse complement.
AATATTCATTTCGTTTGACATTTAAGTATCTTTAACATACATAATTAAATCAAAATCGTTAGAGCAATTTGTGAGAAAATCGAGAATGTCGAAAAATCTTCCACGAAAGGTGTAGTTTGGCGTGGGGAGTTTTATGAAAATCTTCGTGTCTCTTTCTTGGAGTACACTGAACTTGAATACCAAAATAGGTGCTAACCGACTTTTTGTTTTTGAGTTTGTTTTCACACACACACATAGACACACACAGAGAGACCTTTTTCTAGAAATGCTGTTTTGGATTTAGGGGTTCTCGAAACGTAAATATTAAAACTGAAAATCATAAACGCCAATTTTAGAACATTTCCAAAAATGCTCTCTGTGGTTGAGTTGTCAGCGAGCTGACTTCTCATCCGGAGATCCCGGGTTCGATTCCTGGCTGTGGCAGGGAATTTTTCTTTAATCTGAATTATTCCCTATCCCACACAGAGTCTGGAAGTATGTATGTGAGAGTGAATGTGTGTGTGTGTTTGAGGAAAATGAAATGATTAAATCCCAACATAAACAATCTACAGTAAACGAATTGTTTATAATGCAAAGCCCCCGATATGATCTTAGCTGTTAAAGGGGGCTATATCATTTAAAAAAAGAAGACGAAAAAATAATTAATCTCATTTATGAGTCCGCGATGTTGAAACACCCAAATTATCACAATTACAATATATATACACATCCACTACCACAGTAATAGTAGTAAGAATAAATAAGGGCCCATCTCCGTCAATCACATTTAACGTTGCGACAGGACGGCAGCTGTAAATTCCTCCTGCCTCCATTTCTGCTGGTCAAAGTGAGGGATGTGGTCAATAAAGCCATGTGCTGTCAACTGGCCACGGATACCAGAACCTCAGCCGCCAGTATCTCATGGACCTGAATACACATAGGATACACAGGCCGAATTCCTTGCCACTGCATGCAATATCATTTCACTTCGCACTGCATTCAACAACGTTTCGTGCACTGATGATGACAGTCAAGACCTGCAAATTAGTTAATTCATTGTTCCATAGGATGAAATACCCGGCGTTACTCGTGTTATGACGGCTTATCCTTTCCACTTTTAGGCGTGTGCGTTTCTTCGGACGTATTTAGAAAGTATTAGACAATATACTCAAACAAATAGTTAATTAAAAGTAAGAATAGAACCAAAAATATCACAACTAATTCGATTTTTTGTAAAACGACACATGTCAGAAGTGATAGTTCTGAGATAAGCAAAAAAACTTCATAAAAAGTGCCGAAACATACAAATGAAAAATGAAGCAGAAGCTTAGGAGCAGTATTGTACAATAAAAATATTATAACAGGCAGTTGTTACACAGTAAATGTTACTTATGTATCACTGACATGTGTTGTTTTAAACACAAATATAGTAATCTTTTGATAATATTGAAACAAAGTTGTGTTTGGACTTACATTTACACAGTTTAATCATGTAGATCATCTGTAGTAACAGGTCATCATGTTATTCCCCACAGTCCTCTGAAATGTACTGTCTCACGTGTCTTGCGATGATTGATAGACACTTTCCCTTGTGAGTCAGCTGTGTTGAAAATCTTATTTCATTAGGATATTTGACTCGAAAATCAAAAGTATTTGCCAATTAATAAATCTCTAGCCATAACAGTACGTGAGCAGAACATGTGAAGTGTGTGAATTTAGAAATTGGAAAGGATTTCTTTTCATCTCTTGGTGTTTCTCGGCCACTAAATTCAACTTACCAACAGGAACTTTTGAATAAATTAGGCCACCAAGACTTAACATCTAAAATATCTGTTGATTCAACATATGTATGTTGTTTACTTGAAGATAGCATTTCCATATATTATTTTGGAACATAAACGCGATCATGTCTTCTTGTGATTTTTTTGATCACTACAGATTGTCTATCATGAGTGTTCTCTTGAGGAAATATTGGTTCACAGTCACCAATCTTCCCATGTTCACCAAAGCTAGGAAAAATCGGACAATAATATACGAATATGGTTCTGGCCTGCAGGTATCTGAAAACACTGGAAGATGATTTATCGTAGCTGGTATGTTGTCATTAACAAAATATAAAACAAATAAATAACTTCATCTGGTCCTTTCCTGCCTTGACCTTTAAAGTATGTGTACATTGTTGTCTCGCCAGATCCCAAGAAAGTTACGTTAAGCACATAAACGGTTACTTGTCGGAGGTAGAATATATCTTGTACGGGTATTTCAGGTGAATGCAAATTTTGCATAAAATAAAATGTAATAGCGGCCAGAATATTATTATCCACACATCTTTGTTTTGTTTCATCCAGTTTTGAATAATTATTTTTCGCTCTTCGCTTATTTACCAACGACTCTGCGACTGCAACTTTCTTGGCCTTGTCATGAGTGTTGATTTTAGTTGACAATTCCTCGCACAAACAACACATGTCAACCAGGGGACGACCGAAAGATAGTACCATCTCTCCTTAAGACGGTTCGATATAAACTGTAGTATACTTCTAGTTCAGAATATTTTTCTTTGAACAAACCATCCCAAAACTCTAGGTTTAATTTTTCATTTAGGTATTTTACTTCATTTTGCACATAGTGTTCTCGGTTGGTTGGGAAACTATTAATGTGAGAAACAATGTTGTCTATTACTTCACCCAGTTTTGCATTTCTAAGTGTATTTCTACTTCTTGGTCAATAGGAGGTTTACATTGACTTATAAGATTACAAATTCTACGAGGATATTGTGCAGATATAGCTGGAGTATCATAAATGCTTTCTTACCTATAACACATCCATTGCGTGAGATTATAGTATAGCTAAACGTGTGTTTCTTTAGCTTATTTTCCTCACCATGGTGAGAACTTTCGTTTTTATTTCTAATCGTGAAATATGTCCTTGCAAGAATGTATCTTAATCATCTGTGGTCTTGAAACCACGAAATTATGTTAGGATTTGTCTATTGGTATAGGTCTTTCGGTGCCTGCAATCATTCCCCGTCACTGTCTCTGGAATTTGTGAATATTCCCCCTATCAATTTACATCTTCCAATATTCACGTTAGTTAATAGATTGACGTTTTATTATTACTGTTTGCAGCGGCACTTTCTACATCGGACTCGGACTCCATTTTTCTGTACTACAACAATCTACCGCTAAGTGGTGTTTGCGTACCTGAAATATTTTCAAAAAGAAACTGCACATGTCACTGTTATGTGTAGTTTCTCAAAACTCCGACATTTAACGGCAGCTACCATAGTATAGGAATAGCACATACATCTATACTTTCTATAGAGAATATTGATTGGCTCTCCAGAAATGTGCTGACAACATTAACTCATTTTTTGTCCAAAACCGGACATGTGCCAATTGATTCAATGGTGATTTCTTGTGAATGTAGCTATGACTTATGCGTTGTTATATTTGGGGTGACTCGTCGCTATTTACAGAGAAAATCTTAGTTGGAAAGAAATAATACCGGCACAAGTATTGTCAACATATCCTTCTTTATTCTCAGCAACTAACATACATAAAACTATTAAAAACACAAAGAAGAAAACTAAAAAAAAAAAATAGTCAAAGAGAATTATCATATTAAAATAAGAAAAAAGAAGTGGTACTTCGTCTGGTTTAATGTTACTGCTGTTATCCATACCTGCTTTATCATTTTCATATGTCAACAGTTTAGCTTTCTTTTTATAAAACGTCAGAAACCTCCCATAGAGAAAGAAAACCCTGGTTATAAAAATTGAGAAACTAAATATTATAATATGTGTATGTCCTCACATCGGAATATGCTCAGAGAATATGTGGTTGTCAATACCAACTCATCTATTACTCTATGTTAGAAATGTTTAAGCACCTTTATATCGCCTTTCCTTTTCTTTAAGGATAATTGTTGAAATTATTTGACTTTTATTACTCCATTATTAAATTCAGATATTAGATTAACGAATAATATGCAAACTCCGAGTTACTTTGTTATTTGGTGAAATCATGAAAGCCGAAGTAAGCAATTAGATTTTGTATAGTGGCAATGGTCCAGATATTGCGACAATCAATGAGAAAATACAGATGGCATTACGATCTTTTTAGGTACTATATGAAATAATTAATTTTGTAAAATGGGATGGAATTTCTAATTCTAAGCTAGACAGTAAATTTTTGTCTTGTGTCAAAGGTTGATTGAAATCGGTGCAACAGTGCAGAAGTCTAAAAAAAGCATACACACATACACACATACCTACCTACATATACGCATACATTTATTTTATATATTAACCTTTATATTCCGTCTTTAACTGCAATGGTCAAATCGGTCACCTTTTTTATAAACTAAATTGAGTTTTATTTTGGAGCTTTTAACTGCTGCGATTCTTAGCGTCCCATTCTATATAAGGCGTGAAAGGCCACTTAATTTTTCTGAGAAGTTTTATTAGACCTGAGGTTCTTTTACCTGAAGTAAATCTACGACACGGGATTAATGGCTTTACTTCCCTTCCGAAGTAAGCCATACTAAATATTTTTACGTCCAAAAAAGTCCATCGTCCTCCGCCGAGTTTGAAAGTACCTTCTACTATGCACGTTTTCTAGTCTTCATTCGTAGGTTTCGCGCAATTTCGGAAGCAGAGTAGAACAACAACATAGGGACCTGAAGTATGTTATGCAGCCTGATATTTAGTGGCTTAACGTTTTCCTTTCGTCAGGATGTCTCCGAGCTCACGCACCAACACGTAAGCTATGTTTCGTTTAATAATTCAGCTAGTTCGCGGTAAATTAGAGAATCTATTTACCATAATGACTGAGTGTCTAAAAGAAAGTTTTTGGTTGACAACACTGCGGAAAGACGGGCATACGAGTTCTTCTTCTCTTCAGCTTCTGCCCCAAGAAGAAGTGCGGGCATAAAGCGTCCAAGAATAAAATGTCTATTGGCATGGTGTTAATAGCTGGCATTGCATTTTATTTCTTTGGGTTTTATTCATTAGTTCACACATGTTCAGATCCACACTTCCAGAATCGTTGGCCATTAGGGAATAAACTTGGTTACAGAAAACTTCCCTCCAAGGCCTGGAATCGAACCCGGGACACCTCGCATAGTAGAAATAGTTTTATTTTAATCAAATTAGGCCCGTGATATTCTCTGGCTTGGGCTTCAAAGCCATCACATAGCGATCCACGTTCTTAAAATGTTGACTATCTCTTTGACTGTATTGCTCCAATCCCAATGTACTTCATGCAAGTGAATATGCAATATAAACATGTTCTGCAAATGTTTGGCCAAATTAACACGAAATAGATATAAGCATAAGCAAGTATGCAAGAATAGTGTGTACAAGGGTAAATAGAGAAAGTAATGTGATTGCAATAATCATATGTTTAAAATTAGTATAGATGTAGTAGTAGAATACGGACGGAGGGCATTCGGTACCGAACCTGCACCTACACCCCACGAGAGGGCGCCCCCGGGAGGGAGGAATGAGGTGAGAGGATACCCCGGGCGGCCGGAACCGAGAGCAAGAGTCACTACAGTTTTCAGATTGAAGAACCCGACAGTTGGACTACTAGACCGAGGATCTCACCCCACATAGGGTCCAACGCCCGGGTGGTCCTCAAGTTGAGGAACAGAGATGGTCACTTTAAGCATCCTTTTTCAATGTCACACTGACATTTTCAACTCTGAAAGAAACCAAAGGCTTGAAGGGTGCGTTGAATGATAATTGAGATGACACGAGGGATAGGGAATTCGGGGATTGAAAGAGACCTATTCAGCATTCACCTCGCGACCCGGACAAATCCCCTAAAAATATATGGGTGAGTTAGGCCGGCCTCGGGGATCGAACCCGCGACCTCCCGTATATAGGCCTGAACCATCTCGCTTAGCTAGTATTGTATATTGGCTTATCTCATTATGTTTCCTCTATAAATTAATTAAACATGGATGTTTTTATCAAAAAGGGTGTTTTCCTTCCCATAAATACAGCTCCTTCTGCCCATAGTTTCCAAAGCTAACCTTGGTTTAGCTTGTGAAAGAAAGGGGGTTAAGTTCAGGCGTCGCATCTCTCTAGGCAGGAGCTCTGTGCATTACTATTCATGCGGGGCGAAGAAAATGAAATGCAATGGAAAGAAAAGCAATCCTTTTTTTTTTCTTTGTCTCTCATCGCTTTTGAGAGGCACTTCGCTGGAACGCGTGTTCTTGCAATGTCTACCGTGTTTAGAGAGCATCCATCCCCCGCAGCAATGCTTTCACTTTCACAGAGGCTGAAAGTCACAAAAGAGGGATTAAAACATTTTAGTGTCATTACTCATCCCCGTTGCTCTTTCAGTTTGTTCGTAATGCTATCCTATATTGTTTGCCATTCAAACAGAAAAACAAATTTGCCTACTGTTACGCATTTCAACGTTTTTCTGCGCACAACAGAGCTCATTTACTGTGCATTTGCACCTGTAGAAAATACATAGTTGTTAGTACATCTAATACCTAACACTAAAGCGATATAAGCTCTCGACTTGGTGTTATCCTGTACATTGTCTTTAACAATCCGCTTCTATGGTTTTAAAGGTAGCATTCTGTTGAATAACTTGAGTTTGAAACTTGTATTTGTTAGGGGTTATCTGGTTAAGGCCTTTTGCAGCATTTCCCTTCATGTGATTCTTCTGTGAACCAGAGGAATCAACTATTGAACACTAATTTAAATGCTTTTTACTCACGCCAACATAAACTAGATTTGTTACAAAAGATATTTAACTCTTTCTCTTTGTAATAAAAAAAGAAGAAGAATTCATTTAAAATATTTGTAATATTTTATTTGTATTGTGACTTTATTCAGTTTTTGCTGTCACCTTCCTAATGTGATTTAGCACTGATTTTTCTTTACTGGGCATCAAACACATGGCATCTCTAATCGCTCGCAGTAGCAGCATTCATACTAAGTTTATAAGTGTAAGATGGCTCTTCTTCAATTAAACGGAAGACGTGTTTGAAATGACGATAAACGATTGTTGTACTATGCTACAGTTATATCAGTTGAATTCTGTGTGTCGATATTTAAAGAAAAAATTTACGGGAAAGACCAAAACAATACACAGCTAACTGATTTCAAGCAACCACTATATATTTTATTAACTCATACATTTTCAGACAAACATTCATATTTTTGGTCCTAGATTTCGACGTGTGAAAGAAAACATTACTAATAACTACAAGTGACAGAGACGCAATTTTACTTGTTATGCGAATCATTTCATGCATTCGTTACATGTAACAATACCCGTATTTTAGAACTACGAGGGTAATATAATATACATTTTACAAATAAAGTAAATGCTATGTAGGTAGCGAAGGTATTGTATTCCACCCAAAAATTCGATATCGAGATTTTACCGAAAATATGTTTAAGCTCCCTGGGTTTGAAAAAACATTTTTTAAAAAAAGGTCTAATGTCTGTGTGTGTGTGTGTGTGTGTGTGTGTATGTGTGTGTGCACCTGTAGACAGCATAGCTCAACAACAAAAGGCCGTTAAATGCCAAACTTGATATTTAGGTTTAGTATCTTCCAAGTACTATGTCAAGCGAAAATGTTGCTTTTCTCAAACATGGCTGCAAACGATTTTTATTAAAATACCATACATTAAAGATATTTACATACAAAATGTAAATGGCGTGTTATTTATGGACGCTCTTTAACTTCTGTGGTTCTCAGCGTCCAATTCTAGATTGGGCGAAAAAGACCGTTTAATTTTGCTCAGAGGCCTATCTATCAGGCTTGAGGTTCTTTTACGTGCCGTAAATCTAGGACACGGGATCAACGGCTTTACTTCCCTTCCGAAGGAAGCCATGCTAAGGATTTTTACACCCGAAAAAATCCATCGTCCTCCGCTGGGTTTGAACCCGCGGCCTTGGGTGTATGCAATTAGCATAGTAACCATTATACCATGGAGGGCGACATTTACATATCAAATAAAATGTATATTTTGAATTTTCTGGGAATAGCCTCTAAAGACTCCTATATTTTGGAGTGAGTTTTGCAAAATTTTCCATACCTGATTAACCATAACAGATAGACAAAAACCTTACTGCACAAAAACGCATCATTTATGTTGTATACGTTTTTCTTATAGAGTAACCATTTTTGAGATATTCTTTGATAATGATTTCAATTTTAACCAATTTTAAACCAACTTTTCTCAAACGGGACCATGCAAATCGAATCAAACTGCGATTATTTCTCGCAGCAACCGGCTTTTAAAAGATTTGACTGTCGCTAGTATTGGGTATTCCCTTATATCCTTTATACTTAGAAACTTATATAAGTTCAGTATCTTCCAAGGATGCGATACGAAGGTTTTCAAGAAAATCCTTTCACACCAACTACTCTTTTACATAGAACATCTCTCGAAATGTTAATTTTCTCAAAAATGACGCTAACGAGTTTTATTAAAATTGATTTACGATTTTTTCATAACAATCAAAATGTATATCTTGAATTTTTAGAAATGTTCTCTGTAGATCTCTTTATTCTAAATATTTTTTTTTTGAATTTCACATAACTGGATAACCGAAAGAGATAGACAAAAGCTTACTTCACAGAAAATGTAGATCTCGTTAAAACACACAAGTTGTGTCATATACTTTTTTGTTGTAGAGTTAGTTGCTTTCGAAATATTCCGAGTTATCAGATTCAATTTTAATCTAGTAAAACGTTAGTCAAACGGGAGAACCGAATCACTGCTTTTTATAGCAACCGGCTCTTAAAATATTTGACCATGGCTTTATTCCCTTATTTCCCTTTTACTTATAAAGAAATAAGTAAAAAAAAGACCATTTCCGTAAATTCTTATCTTGATTAATATGATGTAGACAAAAAAAACAATCTTTTATAACAAAGGTTTGTTTGTGGAACAGCTAGAGAAGGTCAGCTGAATGGAAAACGCCAGACTTTAGGAAAAGTTTCGCGCGCGCGAACAAATTAAGCAAAACGTGATCTAACTGTAGCAAATTGTTGTTTACCATGGCCTACTCCAAACTATATTCCTTTTATTCCACAAACAATATAGTAAAATTAAAGAGGGTAGGGAATTCTTGGGATATAACGGGGATAACAGTAAATAATAAATAAAATGTAATAAAGATAAACCATTTTAAAATGCTCATATAGATGCTCATATTCCAAATCGTTTACATAAATACCTTATCTCTTAATACATGGTACTTCCATTAAGTATATTTGCAGGCTTGGTCAGGTTTAGATACTTAGAATCAGGTCCACCATACAGTCCTGTTTCTGTTTGAAGCTAAAAATACCTCCGATAGTAATGTTCTCCTAACATCCACAATCTGCACGCAATCTGCCAAAATATTAGTCCATACTTTTCGATTCCCATATAATGGTAAAAATCCTCCTAAGCTGCAGGAAAACTATTACGTGCGAAATCCAATGCAATGATTTCTGAATTTGTTTCTCATATAGGTGATGAATATAATGGATGTACGAGTATGTCGGAATTTAAGAATCAGGCAAAAATTTGCAGTGGAACATAATCAGGTGTTAAAACTATTTTTAATTCCTGTTTTAAATGTTAATTCTCGTGTTAAATGACAACCAACATGGCATTATCATCAATCAATCACACATGCAAACCCAAACAACTCCCCTCCTCCCAAAACAACGAGGATTCTGTGGAAAACAAAACCACTACGGTGATGGATGGAGGATTAGTAACAAAAGAGCGTGCAGAATCTAGCAGGACAGGAGAATAACTGACATCCATGATCAACCAAACCGCATACAAAATGTAATTGTTAGATTCCTAGTCCTCCTCTCTCTAGCAATTTTTTATAGCTGTCATTCTATTTTGCTTCTTTACTGAATAGTAACAGGTTGTGGGTAATTATTTGTTAGATTCTGCTTTTATCATTTGATTTTATGACGCATAATATATGTTTACTTTAGGATATTTAAATACAAATGATGTATTTATTTTGTGTTTATTCCTAATAAAATATGCAATGTAAATTGCATGGCAAATCCAATAAATCTTTGTATCCGTCAATGATTTTTATCTTCTATAACAATCGACAACGCAGTTACCATTGTTACTCTGCCTATGTTGATATCAAACCAAGCTAGTCATTACAATAACCGTTCGTGGGCCACCAAGTTAAAATAACATATAATTGCAACGAACAAATGTGGCGTTATCAGTGCAAAACCTCGTTGAAACAAGCTGCGCCTTCATTATCTGCTTTTTTGGTTAATAATGCCATGTCCATAATCCAGGGATGCTCAAACGATATTAATAGTTTACTTATTTTTAACATTTACATAAATACAATGTATGGTATGGTCATAATCGAATTAAAATAATGCATTATACACTCATTCTGAAACTGTCAACCTCATAAACAGGACTAAAAAAAGTGTTTCGGTAATTCTTCTCCTGAATATAGACAGAGAAAGCTGCCGAATAGATATTTATAGGCTACTTAATAATTTTAGGGATAGCATTATAAAGTTTTTTTTTTTTTTACATTACACTTACATTTTCTTATATACAAATCAAAGTTAGTAGTGTAAGACAAGTATGAAGGGTTCAACAAACAAATTTTGAACATAAAGGAGGTAGGTCAGAAAAAATATTAACGATAAAGTTCGTATACAAGCAAACAAGGAATATTTTGTTCCTTGAAGCTTTACCCTTTAGTAGCTTTTTCTCGCAATATATACTTTAGGATAACTATTATTTGATACATGTATAATTAAACCACAATTATATTGTTGCGATTACATTTTGACATTTATATTTTTCCCATAATAATAATATATAATGTTTACTTACCACGAGAACTGACTTCCCCTGTCGACCAATGGCCAGACGCTAGGCCAATTATTTGTTGCTGGCCTGCTGAAGATCGAATTTCAAATATCATAGCCGCTGCCTGCCAATATCAGGTAAGCTTTTTTAAAATAATGCTAACATTGTGTTGTGGTCGAATGTAAGAAAGATATTTAAACCCCGGCTTTTGCTACTCTCAGGTCTTTTGGCTAACATGCTATCAGAATCGACGACGCTCAGATCTCCAAAGGAAATTTAGTTTATTTCACTAGTGAAATATTTCAAGAACGAATACGAAGTCTTGGAACATATGTCACACTCTGTAGAAAGCTCATTATTGTACTATAATCTAAACACAATGTAGTTACTACCTAGAGTTATCTCTCTCGTAGTGTCTCATTTCAATTAGAGATTACCTTTCACCACCGCTTCCTGTTTTCACCCTTTAGCTTAAGTGCAGCATAATTGTGAACCCCGATTTTCTCACTTCGCCCTTTCTCTAAGTATCCATCCTCGTGCACCATAACGTTAATTCCGTTACACTGTGATGCCTCGAGTGCGCCGTAGTATTTGGTGAAAGGGTCAATATTTAATCAATAATTCATCATTTATGGCCACTTTCCTTTTGAGAAAATTATAGATATGACTAAACTGAAACCAATAATGGAATACTTTGAAAATAGTTAGGCCCATAAAAAATGTATTTCACATAAGTTGAGTGTTCTGATGAGATTTACATTTCTTGTTTATCTCTTACGGTTTACTAGTTATGCAAATGTCATCCAGAATGAAGAGTACTTCAGAGCCTATTTTTAGAAAACTTCGCATCCAGTTTTCATTTGTCTTAAAATGTTGTATACATGTTGTATTTTACTCAAAATCGTTAGAGCTACTTGTGAAAAAATCAACATTTTCGAAAAATTGTTCATATCAAGGGAAGCTGGGGCTGGCGGTTTCCTTGAAATGTTAAAGAGGCATTTCGTCTTTGGGTTTTGCTGTTCAAAGACACACACACATATATGTATATATACACGCACCTTTTTCTAATTTTTTTTTTTATTCAGGGGTCTCAAAAATATTTCTGGGTGAATTTTGCTATTGAATGTTTGGTGGAATACAATATCTTCTCTACATACTGTGTACTTTGTACGTATATAGTAGAGAAATTAATAAATAGAGAAAAAGGAGATATAAAATATAAATGGGATTTTACTCTTTAACTTGCTCATTTTTATGCTTCAAGGTTGTTCAAAGTTTTACTATTAAAATAGTTGGTTTTAGTGCATTAAAAGGAAACAAAATACAAGATACGTTTTAAGATAATTTGCAGAAACTAAATGCCGTATAAGCACTCTGGTTATTTCAAAACATTTTAATCTCTAAATTTCGCTGAAAAGCATTCCAGGTACCAGGAATAACACCAAACGCTAGGAAAACCATAAGGTATGAGGAAAACTGTAAAACTTGCTTCTGCATGCAGAAAAAGTCATTTGAAAATACAACTCACATGCTCTGCATTAATGGATATTTGAGTTTTCACGCGGAGGTTTATAAAACCTTACACAAAGACTGCGCGGATTGTTATTGAAATAAGAATATCTAAACAAATGGAAACTTCGAACCTTTTAAATAATTTATTTATGTTTTTTTTTACACAATTTGACTATCAGGAGAATACAATGTCTATGCTTAACAACCTAGGCAAGCAGTTTAACAAGTTTTGGGTCATTAAGGCAATCCTAACAACATCCATTGAGTGTGCTCTTTAAAATGGCATTGTGTAGAGTAACGCCAATCAGTGAACGCTTGTTAACTTTCAGGCGAACACAACTCCAACCTGAAATGTAATGGGCGATTCACTTTGAATTTTATTTTGCTTTTGAGACCAACTGTAAAAATTAGAAAATAAGAAACATCACGAAATTTGTGAAAACAAGATTGCCTCGATATCGTTTAGAATCTGTGTTGAAGCAATATATAAACAAACTCCAGAAACTTTATTTTCCAGGGATAAGGCTCTGAGGATGAAAAGAATCCATGTGTTGCACTCACGCCTTTCGCTATTCCCTCTTGCACAAGTAGTTCTTAGAACGGTTATTTTTCTATCTACTTCATTTAGTATGAGCATTTGCACAATTTTCTTGATGCTCATTTTCTTGTCGGTATGCAGATATTGAGGAAATATGTAGGCTTTAAATGATAGTAAATATTTTAAGAGTGAGTCCCTATGTGTTCATTTTCTCTTTGTATGATCAAGCTAAAGCATTCAAAACACCAATAATAAATTTCCATTTCCAAAAATATATAGGCATTGAAAACAAACCGATAAAATTATCTCTAAAATGCTTAATAAACATTTTATTAGGCATCAATTGTGTGCTCTGACTAGATCTGTAGAGATTTTGTCTAATTCTGGAATATCAATTACACAAAATACTTTCAGAATGAAGAGGAATTTCCCAAAAAACTCATAATATACATCAATTTGTCACATATTGTCGCAACCCCACTGTAAAGTATTATTTAAGCTACCACTTTTGAATAAACACACAAAGAATCAGGACGGGACGATTCCGGCTTCTCAGCGAGAATTGGTACTGGGATCACGGAAAAGTCCTAACTTTATACATAAACGAAATAATGATTCCACCAAAATATAGACTTTATGACAAACAGATTAATCTTACATCATTATTCTCAGCATGGGCCCAAGGAGTTGGAGAATGTTGGCCGCCATCTTATGCCCTCACTGTTCACTGCAGCAAGGTTGCATCCCAAGATAGGCTTACACCACGCGCCTAACGGATTTATAAGGATTATTACCAACTTATGAATAATAAACGAAATGCAAGAGGCTGCTAACATACATCTCCCGAACCCTCTGAAGGCGCCGCCCTCGTCGCTAGTAAAGATAGAATAAAAAAATTAAAAAAACTACCAGTAAGAGCTTGCGTATAAATTAAACAAGAAAATTGGCAGTGAATTTTGCAGACTGCTTCAATGACGTAACAGAAATGAAGTCCCAAAAATAATATATTTGCCATAAAAGTACTTTAAAAGGTTTGCTTTATTACCCGAGATGTACACTCTAATCCGCGGAGTAAAATAACCCAACCCAAAACACAACATTAAAGGTAGCACATTTGGTAGAAGTCATTAACACTGTTTGCCCATCTTCGCATAACCTGTTACTCTGGAGAGGCACAGAAGAAATACTGTTACACATGCACACAGGAAAGTCAAAGTAATAAATGGAGGACTGAAGTTAACTAGCCAATCTCCAAACAGAGAATGTGTGGATGAGTTCACAGTCTCACAACGTGTGTGTATGTGTGTGAGTGTATGTGTGTGTGATATCAGAGTGCTCTATCTTTTATTGTTCTATGGTTCTGTTGTCTTAGCACACGAGCATATGTATGTGTTTGTGTGTGTATTTCTAATGCTATTAAGAATATATAAAATAGATATGTAGCTAATAGTCTAAATTCAAGTATTTTTAGACAGCATTTACGGTCACCCGACCCATGTGCCTGTGTGGCGCAAATATTATATTATTATCAACTTAATAATAAAATACTACACCTACAATGAAGTGAGTCTAACTGATGAGCATGCTGATCATCATTGAGAAAAAGATCACCCGGAACATGTATACTAATGACTGCCTTGTGTCGTCTACACAACCCCTCTGTAAAGTATTATTTAAGCTACCATTTATACTTTCTCTAGCCCCATATGTACAATGTACATAGGGATAGAGAAGGTATTGTAATGCACTCAAACATTCAATACCGAGATTTCACCGGAAATATATGTTTTGGGGTCCCCTGAGTCCGAAAAAAAGCATTTTTAAAAAAAGGTCCGTGTGTGTGTGTCTGTGACTGCATAGCCCCAAAACGAAAAGACCGTTAAATACCAAACTTGGTATTTAGATTTAGTATCTTCCAGGGATGCGACACGAAGATTTTCAAAAAAATCCTCCTACTAAAAGCTACCCTTTACATGGAACAAATTTCGAAATTTTTGATTTTCTTAAAAATGGCTCTAACGATGTTGATTAAAATCCCTTATATTAAAGCTATTTATGTCCGAAATAAAATGTGTATCTCGAATTTTTTGGGAATAGCCTCTGAAGACCTCTTTATTCTGGATGAATTTTGCTTAAATGCTAAACCGTAAGAGATAGAAAAAACTCACTACACAAAAAATGTACATCACGACAAAACACGCAATTTATGGCCTTTACGTTTTTGTTGTGGAGGTAACCGTTTCCGAGATATTCCTTATTATTGCTTTCAATTGTGAAGTACTTAAACTTTTCTCAGATAGGAAGTGTCTGTTTTTCTTTTATTCTACTCTTGGCTAAGCAAAGAAGAGATTTGTAATGACAATCGCATAACGATAGCATTTAAAACATTTGACAATCACTTTAGCATAGCGCATTCCTTTATTCCCTCCTACTTATAAGGAACTAAGTAATAATAACTATTTATCTCGATTAGCATTGTGTACAAAGAAGAATACTCTGTTGTAGGAGGTTTGTAGAGCAGCTAGAGAAAGTTATGTGAGTGTAACACATCAGATTTTTAACAAACAAGCAAAGGAGCACGACGGGACGATTCATACTTGGCAGCGAGGAATTGGTTCTGGGATAACGGAAAGGTTCTAACTTTATACATAGAAAAAACCAATGGTTCTTCCAAAACAAAGACTTTATAACAAACAGTTAAAGTTGCATCATATTCTCAGCATAGACCCAAGGAGTAGGAGAATGTTGGCCGCCATCTTACACCTTCATGGCTCGGCATTAACTGTTATTGAATCAAAGTTGTATCTCAAAAGAGGCCTGCAGCACATGGCTATCGGAATTTATAAGGGTTACTACCAACTTATGAATAATAAAAAATACAAGAGGCAGCCAACATGCAACAATTTATATCACGTAGATTGTCTGCTGAAATTCCGTTTGCACTCTAGCCAATACGCTTATTGTGCTAAATCTATAGCTCAAGTCCTCTAGTCCTGTGTCCTTTAACAGGAACATAAACCCAGAAGTGTATTGGAATGAAATTCTCTGGTTCCATGAAGATTCCCTAAAGGTTTTATATCCCTTTGATGCTAGCGCTTTTCAGCATAACATAAGATAGACTGTTTCGTTTTCACACGGTTCTAAAGTTTGTTTTGCCCTGGAACCTTCCTATTAAGTGTAGATGTTTTCTCACTGTTACATCTCAGCGATCGGAACTTTCCTATTATTTATCGAGGTGATTTTAGGTACACGAATAATAGTAACAAAATTGTTGTAACTTTTAAAATATATATTCCATTGAAACCTGATAAACAACAAAACTTATTAGACACAACTGATCAAAGAATTGTTGTGATGTAGGAATCATTCCGAATGATTCGAGATTTTCGACTATTTTATTCTACTCCCTATATTCTACGTTGTTCAGATTACCTTGATACAAGTATACACTTGTTTATTTCTAAAAAGTAAATACGATATTCTAATGACTATGTTTTTTTAGAATAATCTTAGAAACCGTGCTTGGGAAAGTAGGCTATGTATTTTCTAAAAGGCCTATAACTGTTCACTAGATTTTTTGTTATTGGTTTCTATTTTGAACTACTTAAACTTTTTCCAAATAGGAAGTTATCTCTCATTTCATATCTCTATTGTGTTACTCCTACTCTTGGGAAGAGAACCGAATTTCAAAGAAAAACGCACATCCTTTAAAACATTTGTCTGCAGTTTTAGCCTAATGTATCCCCTTTTTCGTTTCTATTTATAAGTAACTAATGATACAATGTCTGGTAAAGCTTATCGCAATTAGCATGAAGTAGATAAACAAATGATCTTTTATAGAATAGCTGGTTTGCAGAACAGAGTAACACATATCAGAATTTTTCAACTTGAGTGACGAATTAATTAATTTAATTTTCCTTCTCGCGTTCTTTGCTGAACACAGTGATATACAAGTGAATATTCTTCTTTACACTTTATAGCACCAGCTAACAGATAAAATGTAACCGAAACGATTCCATTGTACGTACATTGTAAGCAAAGTAATAATCACAAACTATAAATTAACAAAATATTTAAGTGGCTTCTTTTTTTAATTACCCTCGTGTATTTATCCATATTTTCCTCTTTATTAATTAGCCATAGATTATTAAACGTTACAATTTACATGGCGGATGCACATTGCAGTGACGTACTGTCAGGATTAACAGTAAGTATCTATTCAACTGTTATTATGGTGAGTAGGACACATCTGGCACAACATGAATGTCAGCTCCTAGCTCCTGATAATGCCATATTGTCACCGAATAATACTATTGTAGGTTAACTCTCTGTCACTTGAAGGTGTGGAACTGGTTTTATAGCCCATGACGTCACTACCGTATACTGAAACATTCCAATACTAGAAATATTGATTTATAAATCATTAATTAGAGAAAACTGTTTCCATTATTTCCCTCTTTCATTTCTCTGCCATTTACAATTGCCTTTTCGCAGAGAAGGCATTACTTTGCATCCAAAAATTCGGTCCCGAAATGTCACTAAAATACAAGTTTTTTATCCCCTATTACTAATAAAGCACTTTTAGAAAATGGTCCATGTGTGTCCGTGTGTCTGTAAACAGCATAACAGAAATGAAAACCCAAACTTGGTATTTAAGTTCTGCATCTTTTAAGACAAGATTTTCAAGAAAATTGCGACAGTGTATTAGAACGTTTTGCATTTCATTATTTTAATTATTAATTTGCACAAGTTTAGTATAGGAAAGATATTTGCTTCAGTAACCAAGACTTGGTAGATCGGAGAACAAAACACGAGGGCAAGAATGTGTTATTGTATATGCCAAGGTTACTTCTTTTGTCAAGCCAGAAATACAAACCCTTTTGTAAGAGTAAGGTTTTGGTGCATTAAAGTTCTAAGTAAAAGAGAGTTTCATAGACAGGTTTTTCCCCCAAAAGCTCGTAGTTCGGGACTCTTCCATTATAAAGAGCGGTCACGTGGGTAAAATACAATGAACTACTAAAGCTAACCACGTAATAACAATATTTTCGCGCTATTTTGTGACCTTGGATATTTTGGGTATAAAAGCAGTGTGCACACAAGAAATAGTGCAGTTACTGCATTAGTTGGTGTCAGTTTTACTTCGCGTAATAGTTAAGTAAGCGATAACTATCGCCGACCGTAGAAATGAGAAACTTTGTAAGCAGAAGAAATAGCACCAGCTATAAGCATACGCTACTAAATTTACAAGAACTATGTCAGAAGTAGCTCGACGGATTAGTGCCCCAATAAATAACAAGTATGACTAAACAGCATCAATTCTGAGGAATCTTAAGTAAAGTACTTATGTTTGTGAGTTTGCCCAGGGTGACATATACTAGACATTCTTTCTCTCCTCAGCGAGAATCAGATTTGTGTGTTCTACATTGATGAGCATAGCCGGCGCATCACCGAACGTCAAAGAGGTATGTATACGCTTATTTTTAAAGTAGTTTACTGGCACCAATTCAGACCGACTCCAAGGTAGACGAAAGGGTTGCGAGAAAATCTCCTCACTCCAAACTACTCTTTACATAGATCATTTTTCGAAAAGTTTATTTAAAAATGGCTGCAACGATTTTGGTTAACATACCGAAAGCTTATGATATGTTTATGTCAAATGAAATGTATATCATGAATTTTCTGGAAGAGCCTGTAAAGTTCTGATAATTTTGAATGACTTCTATATAACTAAACTGTTGGAGATATACAAAAACTTACTTTACATTGAAAATGTAGATCTCGTCAAAACGCATCATTTATGACACACACATATATATATATATATATATATATATATATATATATATATATATACACATTTTTTTGTGGAGTTTACCATTTCCGAGACTTTGCTTTAAAGTTTTAAAACATAGATTTCTCAAATAGACAATCGTGTTTCTTTTTTTACCTCCTGACAATGTAAGCAGAACTGATTTTAACGTAATCACAATCAACTAGCGTTTAAAAGATGTGACTTTTTGTTTTTAGCACATTCCCTTATTTTCATGTGGTCTAAAAGAAAACAAGTAATAAGAACCCTTATTGCTTATCTTTATCTCGATTGACATGAATCAATAGAGGAATAAGCTTTTACAAGAATAATTTGTTGCAGAATAGGTACAGAGGATGATGTAAGTGGAACACGACATATTTCTTTCTCTCCTTCTTTCTTTCTTTTTCACTTCCTTTCCTCCTTTCCTACTTCCTTTCTTTATTTTGGCAACTAAGCATTTGATGGTTAATATTACTGTTGGCGTTTAGATTTCTGAAAAATACCAAATGCTGGTTATAGTTATGGAATATCAGACTAATAGCAACTTTTCTATTTTAATGAAGAAATAATACCGAAAAATAATGTTTCCTCATTTGTACAAATTATTCCTACAAACATTTTAAATATGTACATCATGTTAAGATAAACATTTTAAATCATTGTCTTGTTGCACATTTCCCTGCAGCAAGGTAAATTAGTGGAATACAGTAGACTTTAATCGATAGTCAAATATTTTAAGAACTGTCGCTATGTGATGGCTTTGAACTTTCCTGCTTTATGCATGGCTATAGAGAAAAAATAAATATGGATTTCCCATTCGAGAAACGTACAAGTATTTGAAAATCAAGCCAATAATTAGGAATATCTCGAAAATGGATAGTTCAAAGAATTATTTTATACAAATTATCAAATTCTGCATTTTTGCAGTAAGGTTATATCCATAGCTTGCTACGTATACAAAAGTCAAGAATGAAGGGTGTTTCAGAGTGTATTTTTCGAAAATTAATAGGCCGTGAAAATATCTTAAACATGCGGTGATTTAAGCTAAATCGTTGGAGCCATTTTTAAGAAAATTATAAGTTTTGAAAACGGTAGTTTGGGGTGGAGGAATTTTCTTGTGAATATTGTTGTTGCAAGTCTTCTTTGGAAGATGCTTAAATCAAATATCAAATCTATGATTTAACCAAGTTTTCGTTGTAATATGCTGTACACAGACACATGCAGACCTTTTACTAAATCTGCTTTTTGGGGATTTTGGTATAAAAATATTGGATAGACAGAAATGCTCTTTTATAAAAGGTAAGCAGCAGAGAAACTGCCTAATGGCAAGGCTTCTCAAACGCGTAAAGTCATGCACGTGCAGAGTTCCAGACGCGCTGAGCACCGTAAATCGTTCCGCTTCGGCCTTGCTTGGGCATTGGAAGAAACAGTGGAAAAGGTGAGGAAGAGGGAGACAGGCATAACGATTCAGACAAGCATAAGAAGACATTGCTGTTATTCAAAATCGAAAAGTGGGAGTTTGTATTAAGTTTAACCTAAGGTATATCTGTCCGATATAACCTTTTGCCCGTCACCTCTTCTTACGTGCTGCTGTCGTGGAATAGATTGTTATACGGTACAAAATGATTCTTTATGTAATATATATGATACGTTTGTTAACATGTACGAAGAGAATTGTCGAATTTATGTGTTCATAACCGTATGAATATAATATATATATACTATGCAACAAAAATAGGTATATCTAGAATGAAATTGATTTTGTTTTCAATGAATATATGGGAGGATGCTTCATTTAAACCCACCTCTCTGAATGAGGAAATCAGTAATCCGATTGTAATTATATCGTTTTTATCGTCTGATCTTGCACTGCATACGTTGATATATTGCCATTTAGAGGTGTTTTTTAAATTTAGCCATTCAGGGAAAAGGATAAGGGACTTGTGTACGGGAAGGTATGTCAGCGGGGCAAGCTATAAGAAAGAAGATTTAGCGAAGTTGTCTTTTACTCCTTGCGAAAGCAATACCCGGCGCAGTCGCCTTGAAGAGCCCTATCCTATAGGATTAACAAATATTTTTATTTTAATTGAATTTTATTTATAGTCGTTCTTTAACAGCTTTAGCTCTTAGCATCCCATTGTATAGCGGGTGTGAGGAACCGATTAATTTGCTCAGAGGCTTCTTTATCAGACATGAGGCTACTTTACGTACCATAAATCTATGACATCGAACCACCAGCTTTACTTTCCTTCCGAAGGAAGCATACTGAGGATTTTATGCTCAAAAATATCCATCGCCTTCCGCCGGGTTTGAACCCGCGACTTTGAGAACCAGAGACCAGCATGTTAACCCTAGACCATGGAGGACGACAAATGTCTTGGAAATAAGCATAAGCACTTACAATTTAGTACTGAAGAGAGATATTAGTCTTTCTTGGTTGTTCTTCAGAAGCGAAGTAACATAAGCGAGAAAACTCGTTATTATATTGTTGAAATAGAATTTTGAAACCTGCTCCAGCATTTTAAAACCACATAAGCTGGCGGAATGTTGAAATATTCTATTTAACCTTCTTGGAAAACGTTTCGTTTTTTCAATGTGAGTAATAAATGTTAACAAAGGGAAAACAAAACACTATAATAGAAAATGCTGTTTTTTAGCTTAACGTCCTTTAACGTGGTTATTCATATCGGACAATGAATGAAATTGGTGAAATAATACTCAAATGAACTCGGGGTCCATGGAGCTTAAAGTTACTCGACATTTGTCTTCTCAGGATAAGGGAAAACCCCGAAAAAAAACCTTATCCGAATCACTCACCCTAAGCGAGATTCGAACTCACGACCTTTTGAATGTGAGGCAGACACGCTACCACCACACTACCCAAGCGGGCCAAAAAGGGGTAATTACACCAGACTTTGGTAATGAAACATTGAAGGAACTGTTAGTAGGAAGCTGATAAAACTGAGAAGGCCAGTTAATTAATTAAACTGTCCTTCCCCATTCTTCACGGAACTGGCTATCTAGATTGAATTTTCTCCTTTAAAACTTATAATTAATTTTACTTTCGTGGTTAGTTATTCCTGATAACTTGGGAGCCAAAATATGAACTTTTCAAGCATATTTGCTATAATTATGGAAAAATTGTTTTTACGTCTAGCACGTATTTTCATATTTAATGACTTATTTTGTAAACATTATAGGAGGCGCTGTGGCCGGATAGCTAGACCTGTAACTCTCATCAAGGAACCCATGTTCGATCCGCAAGAAGCGCATACGATGTTTAGTACACAAAGTAGGGTCTGTATGGGTATTCTCTGGATTCTCCGGCTCTCCTCCATTTTCCACCTTTCCTTTCATTCATTTCACGGTCATATTATATCATCTTTTTCCTCGTTCTCATACCAGGTTTCGGGCTGTACACCAGAACGAGAATTTATGACGCACTAAAATGCGTCATAAGTTCAATATACACTTAAAACATTTAAAATATGTACTAAAACAATGGAAATTGGCACTTGAATAGCACTAGTATTAAAATTTCCCTTAAATGTAGTTTTTTAAAATTCAGTTGCATAATCTTTAGGCTTCTTAACTTTGAAATAGCCGTAAAAAACTCAATTTTAATGGAGTGAATTTAATGCAAGAATTTAATACTAGTCTAGTTGCAAGTATTTTTCAATTATAAAATTTTCCGTTGGATATGGATATTAAAACTAAGCAATATTTTATGAAACTATGCTTAAAACTATGAAAGTTAAAAATGATTTTGTGGAGTAAATGGGAATGAAGATTTAGAGTTGAAACAAAAATTTTTAAATAATTTAATTTTATTGGATGCTGTGGATATAGATGGATAAACCATGTTTGATTTTCAACAATGCTGTAGGTGACAATATATTTCTGTTTTTATGACAGGATTCTGTGTCTATGATAGCAATTAATCAAAGGTATTAGCATAACAAGCGTACTTTAATCTTTTATCTCACTTTAGTTCATATAAACGAGCAGTATACCCTGGCACTATTAGCAGCAATACCTGGTTGAAAAGCTGTATTCAAGAAACTGTTTAGAAGATCATCAACCGATTTCCGTTAAATAGACTACCTTTTAGGTGCAAACTTGCCGACCTTTTTAACACTACAAATATATTGTGAATGTATATGTGCCGGTATTTCCCCAGGACAATAAATCCATTTCTCACTTAAACTATTTAAGTTGCAAATTTGTGCAACTCAACTAGTTATTTGACTTATTTGACTTCTTTTTGTTTTTATCCTATCTCAAAAATATTGTAATATTTATTGCGGTTTAAAGTTTGAAGTGACTTTTGAAATACCCTATTCTTCGTTCAAAATACGATATGTAAGAAACTCCTCATTATGAGACTTAAAAAAAATCTGATGTGTACCATTCACATGACTTTCTCTATATCCCTGCAACAAATTATTCTTAAAAAGTTTATACTTCTATTTACTTTATGCTAATCAGAAAAAATTAGCAGTCTTATTACTCGCTTCCTTGTAAGTAGAAGCGAAATAAGGGACAACCGTTGGTTAAAGTGATAGTCAAAAGCTGGTTGCTATGTCAATGAAGTTCCTTTGTTTATATGGATAGGAGTTTACAAGTTCCTGTTTGAGAAAAGTATACGTTTTTCACAGCAGAAACTAACAATAAGGAATGTCTCAAAAACGACGAACTCCACGAAAAAAATGTATATAACATAAATTGTGTGTTTTAATGTACGCTACATTTTTTTGTGTAGTAAGTTTCTGTCCATCTCTTACGGTTTAGCAGTTATTCAAAATTCAGTAAAATTCATCCAGAATAAACTACTCTTCAGAGTCTATTCCCAGAAAATTCAAGATATATATTTTATTTGTCAGGTAAATATCTTTAATATACGAAATTTTAATCAAAATCGTTAGAGCCATTTTTGAGAAAATACAAATTTTCGAAAAAAGTTTCATGTAAAGGGTAGTTGGGGGTGGTGGGATTTTTCCCAAAATCTTCCTGTCGCATCCCTGGAAGATACTAAACTTAAATACCAAGTTTGGTATTTTACCGACTTTTCGTTTTTGAGTTATCGTGTTCACAGACACACGGACACACACACACACACACACACACACACACACACACACTCACACACACACACCACACACACATGTACATTTTTGTGAAAATTCTTTTTTTTTTGGATATTGGAGACCCTAAAACATATATTTCCGGTGAAATCTCGGTATCGAATTTTTGGGTGGAGTGCAGTACCTTCTCTATACACTATGTACATAGTGCGAATAGAAAAAGCAATAAAAACTGCATTTGTATGCAAAACCTAGGTCTACTGAGCACCCTTTCTGACTTCTCTTTTTGATCCAGTCAATCTACTGCAGACAACTCTCCTCCGGCAACCGCCGGTAGAGAAGCCTCGCCGTCATCGACACCCCAGCCAATCCCGGCAACATCGCTGCTGTCTCACCGGCAGCCAGCGCCGCTTCACGGTGATCGTAGCCGCAGGCGCCACCACCGCAGGAGACCACGCAGTTGCCTCGGTTCAGTGCTATGATTAGGTGTCCCTAGGGACCTTTCTAGCCGGCACTTCCTAGCAGCCACGCAGTCGCAGTGGCCTTCATGCTTGATTGATCACTCGCATTTTGTGACACCGGGGATCAACGCCGCTCTTTAAGATTGCGCCGACCTGTAAGTTTCTCTGGAATCGGGGTTGTCCATATTAGGGCGGCACTGTTGGTCGAGGTCAACCTACAGGCTCAGCCTAAAAACCCGCTCCTCACTAATGAGGAGCCACAGCCTACATCGCAGAGAGTACTGGGCACGACCTTCGCCGCAGACGCCGGTTTTGTGGTGGCACAGGATTCTACATCGAGCAGCCCAGTCCCCTCTTATCCAAGAAGCAATCCCAGACAACACCACCTCCACAGCCAAAGCAGCAATCATCAACACCATTTACCGCCAATCAACCACCTGCTGCAAGAAATCCAGGGTCTAAGTGAGGCCATTCAGGATGTTCTGACGCTGATGATCAAGCTGACTGCCCTGGAAACAATAGACAGAACCAGTACCTCTTTACAAGAACTCCAATAAGGTCTACGCCACACAATATCAGCAGCAGTGAAAATATAACTAGCCGTGTACAGCAATGACATCCGGCTCATCTTCAGGGAGAAGCTAGGAGCCCAACTAGGGACGTCGGATAAACGAGTCACTTCATCAAGGCGTCCAGACGCTGAGATGTCCTGCCTTCACTAACCCCATCTTCACACCAAACTCCGACATTCCTCACCGTCACTCCACCGCGGGGGCAGTGTGGGCGTAGGTCAAGTCTTCTCCCGGCCCTCATTCCTAATCTCATTGTCTTTATTTCCGGTCCAGTCAATTTTCATATTGAATCCGCGGGTGCATTCATGCGGTAGCGCTTCACCTTCTTTCCTTCCAATACTGGTGGAGGGATTTTTTGGTCGGTATGGCCATTCGGCAGACTCCGGGTTTGATCGGGTCAATCCTCAAGGTGGGGTTTTCTCCTCCACTCGAAAAAAAAGTCCTATATACACAAGGCTAAATAGCGAAAGAGAAGAAGATAACATCATTTATGCATTTGCACGTAAAATACGCGTTAAAAGCATCCATTCCTTACTCGTCACAATATTTTCTGCAATTTCAGTAACAGGGCGTTTAAACTCTCTGATTTAAAAATTGTTGGGACTGTGTTTAGGATAGACGGAAAAAAGAGAAAAAGCTTCCCGCATTCTCATTAAATAGAGTGCTTGCTTCAAAGTGCGGAGACTCGAAATGGGAATGGATTACTGCGTTTCGTTTATAATACGTGTTCTTCCTGAGATACATACGAGAGAGACGCTAACAGCGCTGTTAGTAATTGTAAATAGTTGAGTACAGCAAGAACTCGGACTGTTTCTTACATTACCAGAGCACTGAAATTAATCTGAAGTAGGAGCTAATTAGTGATTTATATTTTGTAAAAAATCTTAGGTATCCCATTCACATGACCTTCCCTGCCTGAACAAACTATTCTTACCTAAAAAGTATTCTTTTATCTACATGATGCTAATCAAGATGAAAATTGACAGAAATTATAGTTTTACTTGCTACCTTGTAAGTAGGAGGGAAATAAAAGTATATACTAGCTAAAGCAATAAATAGTCAAATCTGTTAAAAGCTATCACATATGAAACACTTGAAATTAGGTTCTCTTAGCGTGGCTAGGAGCGAAACAAAAGAATGTATAAAAAGAAAGATGGCTTCCCGTTTGAAAAAAAAGTAGTTTAAAGTTGTAACCAAAACAAGGAAATCTTGGAAACAGTTAACTGTACAGAAATATATATGTATATTTGTGTGGTTTAACGAGATCTATACCTTTGTGTAGTAGGTTTTTGTCTAGCTCTTATAGTTCACCAAAATACAGTTTATACAAAAATCTCACAGAATAAATAGGCCTTCAGGGGCTATTCTCAGTAAATTCAAGATATACATTTTGATTCTCATGAAAGAATTGTATTGCACCCAAAAATTTTATACTGAGATTTTAACGTAAATATATGTTTTGTGACCCCCTGAATCCAAAAACAGAATTTTTAGAAAAATTTCGCGCGCGCGCGCGCGTGTGTATATGTGTGGTCAGCATAGCTCTAAAACGAAAGGTCCTTAAATAGCAAACTTGATATATTTTAATTTCAGTATCTTCCAAGAATGCGACACAAACATGTTCAAGAAAATTACCACACATTCAACTACTCTTTACATGGAAACATTATTTTCTCAAGAGTGCCTCTAAGGGTTTTAATTAAAACTCTTATTTAAAGTATTTACATGTCAAATAATTTCTATATCTTGAATTTTCTGGGAATAGCCTCTGAAGACCTCTTTATTCTAAATTATTTTTGTTTAATTTGGCATAACTAGTAAATCGTAAGAGACAGACAAAACCTTACCACACAAAAGATGTACAGCTCTTTAAAACATACAACTTATATCATATACCTACATTTTTTCGACATATTTCTTATTGTTGCTTGATTTTTAAAATACTTATATTTCTCTCATACTGGAACTTAACTCCTGGCCAAGTGAAGAAGCGGATGTCAATCCCATAGCAACACATTTTAAAACATGTAACTGTCGGCTTAGCCTAGTGTATTCTATTATTTCCCTTCTATTTATAAGGAACCAAGTAATAAGACCGTTTCTGCTAATGTTTATCTCGATTAGCACTAAAGTGATAGAAGAATAAGCTGATTAAAAATAATTTGTTACAGAAATGTAGAAAAAAAGGTCATGTGAATGGAACAATTCAGATTTTTAGAAAAAAGTCCGTGAATGTGTATGTGCGTGTGTGTCTGTGGACATATCTCAAAAACGAAAAGACCGTTAAATAGCAAACTTGGTACTTAAGTTTGGTGTCTTGCAAGGTTGCGACACGAAGAGTTTCAAGAAAATTCCCTCACTTCAAACTAACGTTTATTTGGAACATTTTTCGAAAAATGGCCCTAACGATTTTGACTAAAATGCCTAATGTATAAGCTATTTTTTGACAAATGAAATATATATCTTGAATTTTTTGGAAATAGCCGCTGAAGACCTTTTCATTCTTGGTTACTTTTATATAACTGCCAAACCATAAGAGAGAACACAAAAACTTACTACAGAAACAATTTAGATATCATTAAAATACACAATTTATAACATATATATATATATATATATATATTTTTTTTTAGAGTTAACCGTTTTCGAGATATTCCGGTTTATTGGTTTCAATTTTAAGCCACAAACTTTTCTCAAACGGGAAGACATTTTTACTCTCGTTTGTTTATTGAAGCTCAATTGTTTCACATAATGACCGGGTTTTAAAGGACGAGACTATCGCTTTAGCCTGTGGATTTTCTAATTTCCCTTCTATTTACAAGGAAGCTAGTGAAAAGAGTAATTCTGCTTATGATTATATTGATTAGTATAATGTAGATAACAGATTAATGTTTTGAATAAAATGTTTATTTACCGAACGCTAGAGAATGAAACGGTAATTCTTGACGTCACTACATAATAATAGGAATTTTTTTTATATTAAGTATTTATAGACAATCTACATACAATACTTTAATTATATACGCAACATACTGTATTATTCCGTATTTATATCTTAAATTGTAATGTTAACTTGTACTAAGCCAAAGCTGTGAAACTACTCAGTAGAATATTACAAAAGGCATCCCCTGTTGTATTGTAAAACCTTGAGAATATGCAGGATTTCTTTATTTTACTTGCGTGCATCAGAGGCATAAGTGTGAAATCGGATCAAGTTCCAAATATTCTGCAAAAAGGGTGTTTTTATTGTATTCATTCATCATATGGTGTTAGTGTAATAGAATTACAAGATCAGATAACTTAGAGTGTAACTTTTGGAGCTGTCAGCCAATTAGCATTAAGGTGGACAGCGTTCTAAACCGCCTATTTAATTTGCCATATACTGAGAATTCTCACAGTTTGTCTTGTCTCTCAGATGGGAAAATGACCTAACAACTTTAAGTGTGCACCACACATATAGGAAGATACTGCTAAATGTAACATGCACTACAGTGAATTCAGTGATATTTCAGCATGTGTTACTGGGGTTTCTCTGAGCATAAAAGTACTCATATTTAAACGTATAAGTTTTTGTAGAGGTGACTTCACCGCAAGAACTTGATGTTGAATAGCAGAATATAATCATCAGAGTGAACAAGGATCCAGTTTCTTTCATTAATTAATCATTCAGTAGCATTATCAATGTTCATTTCCTGTAACCACCCCGAGATTAAGAGCTCTATCGAACTCACAACAGCTGCGCCGAAGCAGAGAGAATCCTAATCTTATAACAGGTCCTGCATCAAGTATGGTGGACTCATCTATCTACTACTGTCTGTCATCACTCTACAGACACGTCCAAAATAAGTATATAGAGAGTTCACACCCACACACATAAAAAAACTACAAACCTGGCGATATTGAATATTTAGTCAAACATCCTTTTTATTCTATACATGAATATTTTAATGATAAATTTTGTGATCTTGTTTTGTAATTTATTATGACAAGGTTATTGTACTGTTCTCAACAGACGTTGTCAATGCCTGTATAGTGCTTTTAGATAAATAAAAATGAAATGATACCAAAGTGAGCCAGTTAAGACATAAAAACCACGACAAGGACATCATGTGAATGGAACACATTAGATTTTTCCATTCTATTTACAAGGAACCAAGTAATGACGGCAATTTCTGCTAATACTTATCTCGATTATCATGAAGAAGTAGAAAAACAAGCTTTTTAACTAATTTGTTACAGAGATGTAGCGAAAGTCATGTAAATGAAGCACATTCGTTTTTATTAACGGGGTTGCAAAACATACTTCTGATGAAATCTCGACAGTGGAATTCTGGTATAAATACTACACCCTCTCTATCCTTTAGAGAAACTAAAACATGTTTCATGATCAGATTGTCTCGCCTGGTTAAGTTGGTATTTAGCCGCAACTAAATAAGCTTGTTAATCCTTACTATTTCTAATTTATTTACTACGTACCTCAACGAAAGGTTTTATATACCACCTGAGAATTCTATATCGAAATTGCACTGGAATATATATATATATATATATATATATTTTTTTTTTTTTTTTTTGAGGCTCCCCGAATAGAAAAATAACATTTTATATATATATATATATATATATATATATATATATATATATATATATATATATGTGTTTGTGTGTGTAGGTGTGCGCGCGAATAGCATAATACAAAAACAAAAAGTATTGGTATATATGTACGTTTAGGCATCTTCAAAGCATGTGATACGAAGATTTTCAAGAATATTCCACCATTTCAAAATAATCTTTGCATGGGAAGTTTTTCGATTTTTTTTTTACAAAAAGTTTTTTCACAAAATATGAAATGTTTATATTTAATTTTCTGAGGATAAGGGACACAATTTTTGCCAAATATATGTTTTGAAGCTAACCATTTCAAAGATATTCTTTGTTATCGGTTCCTACTTTAAAATACTTATCCTTTTTTTAAACAAGAAGTTATTATTTTTTATTTCAAAAGCATTACATAACCCTTAAAGGATTTCACTATTCTCTAAATTGTTTTTCTCTAATCCCATTTTAATTTCAAGGAAATATACAGTATTTCAGTGAATGTTAATTTAATTTTTTTTTCACACAATCTGTGTGTAGGACAGTTATCGCAATTTCACAATTTCTATGAATGTTTATCTCGGTCTCATGAAGTAAAAAGAAGAATAAGGCTTAGTAAGAATAGTTTTTCAGAATAGTTTTTTAGAATGAGTAGGCAATATAAGTGTAACACAAAATGTGTAATAAATGATTTCAGTTGAGTTCCTTCTGTGAAATAGCTATAAAATCCACAGCAAAGTGTTATTGTATATATGTATGTATATATACACATAACCTCTTTAGTCCCTTATTTCACGTTATACGAATCGCGATGGACTGTTTATATTTCCAACTCTTGACGTGGATGTCAACTTATCGTTTTAAGTTTACTTTGTTACTTTCTCTACACGTATTATGTACCAGTGTATAGAAAAGGTATTGTATTGCACCCAAAGATTTGATACCGAGCTTTCACTGTAAATACATGCTTTGGAACCCCCTGAGAACAAAAAAAAAAAAAAAAAAAAAACACTTTTAGAAAAATGTCCCTATGTGTGTCTTTCTATATGTCTGTGTATGTGTGTGTGTGTCTGTTTGGGCAGCATAGCTCAAAAACGAAAAGTCCGTTAAATACCAAACTTGATATTTAAGTGTAGTGTCTTCCAAGGGCGCGTCACGAATATTTTCAAAAGAACTCCCCCCACCCCCAACTATCCTTTACATGAAAAAAAAATCGAAAATTTCGTTTTTCTTAAAAATGGCTGTAACGATTTTGATTAAAATCTGTTATATTTAAGATAATTATATGCCAAATAAAATGTATATCTTGAATCATCTGGAAATAACATCTGAAAACATCTTTATTTTGGGTGAATTTTTCTGAATTTTGCATGGATGCTAAACCGTAAGAAATAGACAAAAACTTACTACACATAAAATGTAGATTTCCATAAAACACACAATTTAAGTCGGATACATTATTTTCGTGAAGTTGATCGTTTTCAAAATATTATTTTTAAATGTTCCTCATACGGGAACTGTTCAAATTCTGGCCACGCAAAGCGCATTTCACTCCCATAGCAACTATATTTTAAAACATTAGCTTAGCGTACTTCCGTATTTTCCCTTCTGCTTATAAGGAACTGAGTGATAGAACCATTTCTGCCAATCTTTAACTCGAATAGCATAAGTAGGTAGAAGAATAAGCTCACTAACAATAATTTTCTTCAGAGATGTAGAAAAAGTCACGTGAATGGTAGAAATGAGGCTTTTCTACGTCGTTACGTTAATGCTTAATTTTCATTGTGATTGGGTCCCTGCTGAAGTAGCATATAGGAGGCAGGGAATTTTACACTTTCACTGCCCGGTATTGCATTCTTGTTCTGCTCTAGAATCAAATATAATTTCCAAAGTTATGGTGAAAGAATTTATAACAAAACAATTTGTTTGGTATAGCTGTTTACTATTGTTTTATCCATTTGCAGTATTAAATTACGTAGAATGGTGTATTTCTTCATTAACAGTTTTATTTTCTCTGGCACGTATGTACATACACTGCACACAGTACGACAGCTCTTGAGGGTATTATATTCCAAGCAGAAATTTGATGTCGAGATTTCACCGGAAATATATGATTTTTCAGTTAAAAAAAAACATTTTTAGAAAAAGGTTCGTTTGTGTGGTGAATGTGTGTGTGCGTGTTTCTGTGGGCAGCATAGCTCAAAGCAAAGAAATCGTTAAATAGCAAACTTGGATGTGATAAAAAGGTTTTCAATAAGCTATCCCACCCCATCAACGCTTTACATGGAACCTTTTTTTAAAAAAAATGTTATTTTCCTCAAAAATGGCTCTAAAGAGTTTGATTAAAATAGGTGTATTAATGATATTTACATTACAAACAAAATGTGTACATTTAATTTTCTGTGAATAGCAAATGAAGACCTCTTTATTCTGAATGATATTTGCTGAATATTGTATAACTGGTAAACCGTAAGTACGTAATAGACAAAAACTCACTACATGAAAACTTTAAATTTCGTTGGAAGACATAGTTTATGCCATATACATTTTTTCCAAGAGTTGACAGCTTCAAAGGTATTCTTTGTTATTGGTTTCTATTTTAAATCTCGTAACTTTTCTCAAACGAAAAGTTACCTTGTTTTACTGCTGGCCATGCAAAGTGAACCGAACTTAAATTGTTTCACATGGTGATCTGCTTTTAAAAGATTTGATTATGGCTTTAGCATAATGTATTCCCTTGTTTCCCTTATACTTACAAAGAAGCCAGTAATAAGACCAATTCTGCTAAGCTTTATCTCGATTAGCAAGATGTAGATAAAAGAATAATCTTTTGTAAGAATCGTATGTATGCGGAACAAGAGAAAGTCATGTGAGTTGGTCATATCAGATGTTTTAATGTTTTGAATTCTATATCATAACCTTAACGATTATGATTTTGAGGTATATATCATACTGTGCTCAGTAACGATAAATTAAATAAAAATTATATTAATCGGGGTAATGATTTTTCAAATATGTTATTGAATTAAGCATGTTAAAGTTTAGCTCCTATTTGTGGAGATTTTTAATTGTTATTTAATGCCCTTTGTTTCTGTTTCCTCAATACTCCCCTTACAAACCGATGCAATACTAATCACAATTATTGTTTTTATATTTTTTTTTATTGAAATCACATTAATTCTACCATAAACGATTATTATTTATTTTCCTAGATTTTTTTTTTTTACCTAAATTCAGTATTGCCTTATAGAAGAGGTACATGTGCTTCACGTTGCCGTCTACACCTTACTTCTGTCATAATATCTCTTTATTTTAAAACTCTTTAGATTATTAAAAATATTGCCTTTTTAAATTTTACAAGTATTTTCTTTTTTTGGCAGAATGCTTGAAGGCATTTTAATGCAGATTTTCGAGAAAATGTTCCCTATATAATGCTGCTACGGAGAAAATTACTGTGAGCCCTTTAAATGCATTCTTTAAACCGCTTTGTAAAGTATTGAGAAGGTACATAGGGTACATGAAGTGGTTTTGTTTCGCGCTTCCAAAAAGCAGGCCTCGAACACGCGCCGTGCGGAGCCAATCAATGCAATCCTTTGTTATACCGCTAGAGTGTGGGTGCGATTTTGCTGCTCAAGTAATAGGCAGCAACACACAAGGAGCACAGCTGTGTCGACATACCAGAAGCTCAATATCAGTGATCGAGCATTCCATGTGGCCAGATGAGAAATTAACCTGGCTTCGTGCCCTCTCCATTTCACCTGGCAGAGCCATCCATCTGGTTAGCTATTTTGATTGACCTTCGTAACATTGCGATAGTACTTCCCTGAAATGTTTTCAGACATCGTATGACTTGTTTTACTTATCAATGACTTTCGTTCCTAGACTAGCCCTACAAATCGTTTTATTAGCTGAATAGTAGAGTCAGACTGAAAAATGCAATGCCATAGCTAGATTTAAACCACAGATATCCCGGTTAATTAAATTAACGTTTTTATTAGCTAGTTTTGAACATTAGATATACATAGCTTAGTATATTTCCATTCCGTTTCGAACACAGATCAAATATTTATAGTTCTAAGATTTTATATATAAGTACCACTGAAATACAGTTACTTTCGAAACTAGGAGGAAGTTAAATTCACAAATCAGTTTAAATCCTCTATGCCTTTGTTACATTAGTGTGAACTTTCGTGAAACGACGAAAGTGGATTTGGTAGCATGAAATCAGAATCAAAAGTGGCACTAGGAGCCAGGAGCCAGGAGCAGGAAACAGTGTACTCGGGCGGGGGCAAATCACCACGGTACCTATCCGCTTTTCTTGCGGATTTACCCGTGCGATATAAAAGATGTAGTCTTATGCAAGCGTTTATGTCTGTGTCAAAGTAATGTGGGCAGGGTGTTTCCCCTTGTGCTACCGGCGCGGGCTGGCTTACCTATCGGAGTGATCACCCACCCAGAGAGGGACCAGCCCGATGCTGCTTAACTTGGCCAGCCGCTTGCGGGCTGTCAAGGAAAGCAGTGCCAGCTGGGAGAACTGAAAGGATGTAGGTAGGGAGTTGGGGAAAGCCAGTGTTGCAGAATCTGGTCGGAGAACAACTTGACGGTCACCCATCCGAGTTGTGACCGGGCCCGATGCTGCTTAACTTGGCGGGTGATACTGTAAAGAAGGGAGAGGCGACCGAAAACTACCATCCCAAGGCGTCCTTGGGAAGTCGGTAGCGTACGCGTCTCCTAGGCAGCGTGTGGTCGTAGAGACCGAGAGTGTTCACCAGAGGATTTGGATGAGGAGCAAGCTTAGTGTAGATTGTGCGAGCTCTTGCTCGCACAACGTCCACTATCTAAGGGATTCCGGAGTGGGAATGGAGAATGTGGGACGGGAATCTACGGTCTGTGCCATATATCATCCTCAGTGCCCTGTTCTGCACGGTCTGCAGTCTGCGGATGGTGGAACGAGCCACCGAACCCTAGACCTCGCAGCCGTACAGCATCAGGGGCGGGATGACCGCACGGTACAGCCGTAGTTTTAGGTGTGTAGGCATGGTGGAACGGAAAATGGGAAACAACTGCCGTAGGGCAGCGTGTCCCATACCGACCTTCTCCCTGACATGTGGAGTGAAAGTAAGGCCGCGGCCGAGGAGAACTCCGAGGTATTTGGCGGTGCGGATCCAGGGGATCCGCCGCCGCTTCAACCTCAGGGACCTCTCCGGCCGCCAGCCATAGACTTTAGCCAGCAGTAGAGCGGAGCTCTTCTGCGGGCTGATGGCCATCCGCCACTGTTCACTCCATCTGCCTATGGCCTGGAGCTGTCTCTGTAGCGGTGGGAAGCAGTAACGGACGTTCTTGTTACGTGCCATTATGAGGACATCGTCGGCATACTGACACATAAGAGTACCGGGTTCTGTGGGGAAGTCGGACATGTAGGCGGCAAAGAGTAACGGCGACAGCACGCTGCCTTCCGGCACTCCCGCCGCTATTGGTCTGACTGTGGAATGCCTCCCCTCCACCCTCACCCTGAAGGTGCGGTCCCGAAGGAAGCTACTAAGCAGGTGAAGGTAGCGGGGAGGGATCTCTGCGTTCTTGAGTTTATACAAAAGTCCCTGATGTCACATGGTGGCGAAAGCCTTTTCCACGTCCAAGAGTACCGCGACTGTTTTGAAGTTATCCTGGAAGCCCAGGGCAGCCTTCTCAGGCAGTCGCAGCAACTGCAGGGTCATGGAATGTCCAGTACGGAAACCAAACTGGTGATCCGGGGAAAGGAGTCTCTCCTCGAAGAGAGGCGTGAGGCGAGGTAGGAGTAACCGCTCGAATACTTTCGAGACGATTGGGAGTAAGCTGATAGATCTACAGCTTGACGGGTTTCAAAATGCATACCACCCTCGCCTCCTTCCAACACGTTGGAAAGTGACGGAGGTGTAGGCATGCATTGTAAATCCGCGTCAGGTGGATTACGGCCTTTCGAGGTAGGTGCTGGAGCATAGGCGCCGTGACGCCGCCATGTCCAGGGGCTTTACTGGGTTTTAGGTTATTGAGTTGGGAGGCCACCTCTTTCGGGGTGACTAAAGGAATGCGGATCTCCTGGTGTGGCGGCGGGGGCTCCTCATAGAGGTGGTCTACCGTCGCTTCCAAGAGTTCAGTAAAGTCATCGTCCTGGAGGCCTTCTCGGGGTTCGAATTGAGACTCCAGATAGTCTGCGAAATCCGTGGCTTTATCCTGAGTCTCAAATGAGAGTGTCCCACGGGTGCCATGGATGGGATGTTGGGACTGACTTTTATCTTTCCTGGGGGATCGGATGATCCTCCAGGGTTCTCTTCCAGGTTTACATTTGCCATTGTGTGTTCCCAGGCCGCTTTGCGGTGCGCGCGAAGCGGGCGCCTAGCCAGGGATTTGAACCGCTGGTATACTGCTTGGATCCTGGGATGGCGGAAGTGCTGCCATAGCTTCCGTACGGTTGCCTTGGCTTTTAGCAACTGTCGGAGTTCGTTGGGTATGGTTCTCGGGTTAGGTTTGTCAGATGGGATGCGGTAGGTGTGCGCGCGCACCACATTCAGGATTTGTCTGAAAAAAAACCGTGGCTGCCACTTCCAGCGCTTCGATGGAATTGATGCGAGGTCGCGGGTCCACGGTTTGGTTTAGGTCTAGGACGGCTGCGTCCCAGTCGATCTCCTTTATCCAGTCTGGTGTTACCAGAGCTGATACGGTCTCGGTTGTATCCACCACGACAGGATCATGGTCGGAGTCCAACTCGTTTACCGCCGAGGTCAAGATGAAATGGTATGTTCTTGGTAATTATGGGGTCAAGAACATCCGGTCTGCCACGAGCCGGATGACAAGTAGGTCTCTCGGTCCCTGCGCGACGAGGCTGGGATTACCGCTGATGAGGCGGTAGAGCCCGCGGCCTCGGGGGTTGTTGGTGCGGCTATGCCAGTGGGCATGTTTCGCGTTGAGATCTCCTGCGATGCATACCACTGGATGAAGGTTCAGTAGAGTGGTGTAGTCCGCTTCGTGGAAGCGGTGGTTTGGTGGGTCCTATGCAGCTATCAGCAGCGCGTCGAGCCCGCCAACGGCAAGCCGGATTGCGCAGGCCTCCACGTGCTGAAGTGCTGGGAGTTGGACAGGAGTATGGGTTATGTGGTTCTTAATGAAGATAGCTGTACCGCCACATTGTCGGCCGACGCGATCAGACCGATGGGTGACGTAACTGGGCAACGAGAAGTTAGTAACAGCATCCAGATGGGTTTCGCAGACCATCAGGATGTCAATTCCGTAGGTTTGTACAAATCAAGAACACCTGGGCTTTGGCCCCGGATACCGTTCGCGTTCCAGTTCGCGAATCGCAATGGTCTCCGAATGAATCTAGAGGCCAATACTTAGCGGAATTCAGGTACAACTGCTCCAAGGTTTGGAGGAACGGTGTATTTTTGGAGGGGGGAGAGTCGGGGGTCACTGTACTGCAACTTAAAGTTGCGTAATACAGGTAGGACATTATTTAAGAGGTCACAGAACCACAGGGCTAGGTCCTGAAATGCATCCAGGTCCGCTAGGTGGGATGGCCGCCAGGTGGGATGGCCGCAGTAAAGGCCGAGGAAGCCGCTGTAGTCGTAGGTGCAGCGGGAGCTACCGGCGAGGTTACCGCTAGAGCCTCCGCTGATTGGGTTGTGGGGTTGCCGCTGGAGTCACCGCTGTCAGTACTGTGGCGGGAGCTGCTGGAGCCTCCGCGACTGGTAGGTGCTCGTGTGCGGGGGGTCGTGGTCTCGGGTCTCTCAGAGGTGGGAGCCTGGCCCGGGTGGCCGGACGCCCGAAGTTTCTTCTTCCCTCTCTTCTTGGACTTCTTTTTTGAAGAAGTCCGACGTGGGCCCTCTGCCGAGGGCGTCGGGGCGGCTTCCTCCGCCGATGTAGGCGGACCAGGTTGGGGGGTTGGGGTCTCCGTCAAGGACGGAGCTGGCACAGTCTCTGCAGTGACTGTGGGGGTGGGAGTTGTTGCTGCCTCTGCGGCGCGCAGCGTTCCCTTAGCGCGGTTGAGTGTCGACGCAAAGGACACCCCAGGGCGCACATTAGCTGGCTCCTGGGGGCCTCCACGGCGGCTCTCAACGAGGCGCTTCCGTACCTTACAGCCTTTGTATGAACCCACATGCGTCTCTTCACAGTTCGCCCAGTGGCGAGCTTCATAGGGCTTTGTGTAGTCCCTCAGTAAATGGGCTTCAGCACACCGCAGGCATGCGAACTTCCGCTCGCACACACTGCTAGAGTGATTGCAACCCATGCACCTATGGCACTGCACAGGTCCTTCTACGCCGTGGTATCTTTCGATACACATGACGGTGAAGATAAGCCGACGGACTGCGTCTATCGGCTGGACTGACTGGGCGCGTTCCTTTGGTACCACGACCAGGAATAAGGGCATAGGCATTCTCTCAGGGCCGTCGGCTGTTGCCACCGTCTTACTGATACGTGCCACGGAGGTAGGGGTGATTGTCTACTCGTCCTGAAGGGCAGCCTTAACATCCTCAGGGGTACAGTCGGAGTCAAGGCCCCGTATTATCCTACGCTCCACGTAGGGCCGCTGCAGCGAGTAGCTGTAGAACGGGATTTGTTCGTCCCGCAATACAGACTTCGCTGCCTCGAAATCCCTTTTCGAGGAGGTATGGAGGTGGACTTTCTTAGTTTTCCACCGGGCCTCGAAGGGGCCC
This sequence comes from Hymenopus coronatus, assembly GCA_030762935.1. Taxonomy (NCBI): domain Eukaryota; kingdom Metazoa; phylum Arthropoda; class Insecta; order Mantodea; family Hymenopodidae; genus Hymenopus; species Hymenopus coronatus. The sequence goes on along the minus strand of CM060890.1, from coordinate 29,404,823 downwards.
CTAAGTTTCATTGCCAGCTTTTTCATTACCACAACGTGGTTACGGAAAGCGTCGGCAACTATTGGCGGGATTTTGCGACCCCCTTGGATTGGAGATTGATTGTTTCCCTGTGGTGGTGTGCTTTGGGTGGGGGAGGAACGGCCGCTTCTGCGGCCCCCTGCGTGGACAGTTATCCACGGCCCGTCAGGTTCGACGTCGGTATCGGAGTCGGGCATGGGGATGGTGTAAGGACTGATGGGGTCACTCTCAACCGCAACCAGGCGGTGAGGCGAAGATGGCTTTCGCCTGTTGCTGCCGCCTGTCCTGCTTCGCTTACGCGAAGGTTCGGCCGTCTCTGGGGAGGGAGTAGGTTTGCTGGTACTGGGCTGTTGCCCATCATTACTGGTCAAAGTAGGCGCGGTTGCCCTACGGCTGTCCACAGTGGACCGGACCTCCTTACAGGAGGCGCCTGCAAGCTTTCTACAGCTTATATACTGTTTTTCTTTAAATTTTGCGCCATAACGTCATTGGTTTATTTTAAGTTAGTGAGTGGGAAAATCAAGTGAGATTATCATGTGACATCAGAATCACGTGATACACAATTAGAATACAAAATGCCCTGGTTCTAAATATATACGTACGAAAATGTATGTACGCTTTAATAACATGTAGGTATGGAAGTCAAACAGAAAAGATTAGAAAGTGGGTAGCAATCCTTAACAAAAGACAGCTAGGCTTTGGGACTACATCTTCAGAAAACTTCTTCTGTTCTCATTTCAGAGCTAAAATTTACAAGTTTTTTTTTTTTTTTTTTTTCCAGCATTTCAAACGAAACACAAAATTTGTCTTAAATACGTATATTACATTAAACTGAAATTACTTATATATGGGACAGTTATTGCTTCTTCATGAAGGCATCTGGATCTGGTCACCCTTCGAGTCTCCCTTATTCCTCCCTTTCTGTGATCATTTAAGGGACAAAGGGCCATAAGATCTTCACCTGTGTCTTGAAATCGCCGTCCCCGTCTCACCCAAATCCTTGCTTCCCCATTAGTGTCGGTATGGGTGACACAGTTGGTAAGGTGCTGGCTTAAGGTTACGGTTTTAAACCCGGTACAGACCGATGCCTTTGAGTATACTTAAAAGCAACAGCTCTATGTCAGTAATGGGTACTATAATAACCCAGCTGTTGTGCACCCTAACCTCTGCTCATCATCACCATCATCATCCATGTCACTAGATTTACCGCCATATAAAACAACTGCAGGACTAAATTCCGGCGCTAATATGATCCTGATAAATTTTAATTCCCCATTATTGCACATTAAACAGCAGTAAATTTATACTAATTGACATGGGATAATTTGAAATCAATATATTTGTTGGAATTCTAAACTGATCAGCGGAAGACGTAGAAATCACAATCTCGCAAAAATAGCTTACTATTTATGTATGTCAGAAACATATTTGTTTCATGTCAATGTCATTGCATAAATCAACAGCAAGTAACCGGGGATAATGCTGGTTGCTGTGAGAGTTCTCTTCATGAAGCTTTGTACTAGGTTCACTACCGTTGCTTAACTTTCGGAAGAAATAAGGATTTTCTTCCCTATATTCAGGCCCCATTTTGGGCCTTGAGCGCATAAACAAGGGGATTTCTATTGCGATGAAGTGCGTAAACTGCGAAGCCCCGAGGTTACAGTTGATTGGAATCCCAGTGAAGAATTTAAATCTGAGAAGACACCGCAGTATGAAGCCCGAAGTGAATTACATGTCTGAAAGTTTACCAGTAATATAACTCTTAAAAAATACGATATTGAATTATTATTTTTTCTGCCACTCATCAGAAATGCAGAATATATTGCATTTCGAGATTTCACCGGACATAAGATTAGAAACCGATTGTCATCGGCCTGGGAAGCCAAAGTTATGCCTAGACAAAACTTGTCATAATAATATCACTGCGTCTTGCGGCCGTGATCGCCATTCTTATACTGCATTAGTGGACAGTGTGTCCGCGCAAGTTCTTTTAACATTAAAGCTGTGATTGTTACACCTGTGCGAGTGAACACGTTTGTCGAAAGATTCTTTGATATAAATGCCCGGTATTTATTACACCTGAATCACTGACACTTGCGGTGGTTGGCACTTGTAACTGTTTCTAAAAATTTCCAGCCCCGTGACCGAAAGCTATAAAAAGAGAAGTGAAGCGCGTTTAGTTTTTGTTTCGTATACGATTTAGTCAATGCTTCAGTAATATTACGATACGAGATTATTATCGCATTGTAGCATGAAGTACTACAGCTACTATGATGATAATCTACAATCTACAATATTATTTTTGATATGTAAGTTTTACCAATATAAGTAAACTTTATAGCGACATCAATATAATATTTAAAAATGGGTGATTTTATTCTTCTTGTTTTCTCATGGTCCTATTACTAACTAGGATTTTATATATATATATATATATATATATATATACATACACACATACATTACATACATACATACATACATACATACATACATACATACATACATACATACATACATACATACATACATACATACATACATACATACTACATACATACATACATACTACATACATACATACATCCTACATATAACTGTCTCATGCATATATTTAGGATTGTCTATTTAGTACGTTCATTAGAGGAATTAGAATAGACTAACTTTATAAGTCCATGCAGTAGAATTAATGGCTTATAGGCATGAGAGACAAACAATAAGGTTTGGTCAAAATCTGATATTTTGTCCTCCTTCAGTTTTAGACCAAGACATTAAAGCACAATTAAGCTATGACCTTGCCGCGATGTTTACTGCAATAATACCAATATATCAATAATATCTTCTGATAGGCCGAAAAATGTGATTATGTTAAATGTTCCTTCTACTAGAGATCTCTCCCTTCCATTGTCCTTTGTTCTTTACTTCGAAAAGCAATAAATTGGACAGATGTTGTGTATGGTAGCGTGTAGTACTTCAAGCTGGCGCCTGAACACAAAACCTGATTTATTTCCGCCTTGTTTTGACGACAATGATTTTAGAGCACTTCAAAACATGGGCAGATACCTAGGACACGGGCGAGTTTCAGGATCTCTGTAACAGCGGTTATAAAGGCTGCTCCCATGGATCTATCCGGCAAGGAGCTGTCCATTATTTGCAACATCTTTGGAGTGGACCGAGCATATGCTAGCGGCCATCTTGATGACTTCTCTTTATTTCACACATGATAAACCGCGATTATCTTTAATTCATTTATTTATTGGCGTATGTTCATTGAAGAGCTCCACGTCTTTTCCTTTGTGTAAGAGTTTGGCCAAAGCTGGAATTCCTTAGTCCACAATTTTTTTTTCGTCAGTAAGATGATTGGCGCGAGACATGATTTCACGATTTGTTTCCATTCCAACCAAAGCCCTGAATACACACTAGACTTTCTTGTTTCAGATCTTGTGTAGCATTAATATAGCTATTGTTTGCTATACTTCATTTGTTGCAAATATGATGCAGTTTTGCTTCCCGAAAGACGCGAAATAAATTAAGTCCTTTGTATTTTTGGCTGGGTAAATCGTATGATCAGAAATATCCACTGGCAGTTGCAAAAAGCCTTTGACTCCGTTCTTCAGCACTTTATTAGCTGTGATTAGAAATGTTTCTGGAAATTTATTGAAATATGTGGTCTGAAAGGGGTGTAAAAGAGTAGGAGAAACTGAGGTTTGTAAAACGTTTCGCCTTTTTACTTTCTCTATACGTACTATGTACATAGTGTACAGAGAAGGTATTGCACTCCACCAAAAATTCGATATCGAGATTTCACCGGAAATATATGTTTTAGGGTCCCCTGGATACAAAGAAAGTATTTTCAGAAAAAGGTGTGCCGGTGTGTCCGTATGTCAGTGAGTCCGTGTGCCTGTGAACACGATAACTCATAAACGAAAAGTCGGTAAAATACCAAACTTGCTATTTAAGTTTAGTATTTTCCAGGGATGCGACACGAAGATTTTGAGAAAAATCCCCCCACTCCAAACTACCATTTACATGGAACTTCTTTCGAAAATTTTGATTTTCTTAAAAATGGCTCTAACGATTTTGATTAAAATATCATATACTAAAGATTTTTACCTGACAAATAAAATGCATATTTTGAAATGTCTGGAAAAGCCTCTGAAGACTACTTTATTCTGGATGAATTTTGCATAACTACTAAACCGTAAGAGATGGACAAAAACTTAACGCACAAAAAATGTAGAGCACGTTAAAACACACAATTTATGATATATGTATTTTTTTTCGTGGAGTTTATCGTTTTTTGAGATATTCCTTTTACTTGGTTTCAGCTTTGAAAAACATACTTTTCTCATACAGGAATTTGTCAACTCCTGTCCATACAAACAAAGGAACATCAGTCACATAGCAACGAGCTATTGGCTTTCACCTTTAACTTATGGTACTCCCTTATTTCGCTTCTACTTACAATAAAGCAAGAAATAAGACTGTTTCTGCTATTTTTTCTCGATTAGCATGAAATAAATAAAAGATGAGCTTATTAAAATAATTTGTTACAGAGATATAGAGAAAGTCATGTGAATGGAGCACATCAGCTTTTTTTAATAAACCTTCGAATTCATATAGAGTGAGCCAAAGTGAACATTGTTATATGTATGTGAATTATATAGATACAATGCTTTGTTACAATAAAATAACATAACATTTTTGGACCAAATACAGAATCTGGTGCGGCCATGCCAATGCAGTGCACCTAACAGATTATCGCATAGCTTATTACTGTAGGGCTAGCTCTAATTAAATGTCAAAGTAAACTTTCTTGAGGTGGAAACAGGCCTCAGGGGCTCATGAAGATGAAGACAAAAGAGTTTTTAAAACTTTTCGGAAAATAAAAAAGGGAAAAAGTACATAAAGCATACATAGAAGTACACCCCATCTAAGTTTTAATTATTTTGGGAAAATATTACGTGAAGAACGCAAACATTATGATGCTTGAGCATACATAATGAAAACACTTACAATACAATAATTGCTTCTAAAATATATGTAGCGCAAAAATTAAAATTTGATTCATTTTAAACATGCATTTTAAAGTTTGGAAAATCACAATAGTGTAGTGCACTGAAGGGGAATTCACTCCCCAGCAGGAATTTGCATACCTGGTAAACGGTAAGAGATAGGCAAAAACTCAATATTCAAAAAAATTTAGATATCGTTAAAACACACAATTTATGTCATATACGTTTTTTTGCGTGAAGTTGACTGTTTCTGAAATATTCCTTGTTATTTGTTTCAGATTTATAATACATACTTCAACTTTTATCACACAGAAATTTGTAAACTCCTGGCCATGCATAAAAACGGATTTCAACCACGTGGTAGCCAGCTTTTAAAAGACTAGCTTTTTAGCTTAGTTTATTAGCATATTTCCCTTCTATTTACAAGGAAGAAAGTAATTAAGGCAATTTACGTTAATGTTTAGCTTCATTATCATAAATTAGATAGAAGAAGTAATAATTTGTGACAGTGATGTAGAGAAAGTCATGTGAATGGAACATATCACATTTTTTTTTCACAATTTCTGGACAAATTTCACAGATACATCACCTTCAGTGGTAACCTTTCACAGCAGTGATTAAGTATTATGTTTTTGTAATTTTTTTGTTATTTTACTAATTGAAATACTAAGTTATTACACATGTTATACTGTCCCTAAATTTGGTCTTGTCATTTTTAGACGGGCAGTCCTAAGCAACTGTCGTATATTAAACATTTTAATCTTATATTAACTATTAATACAAATTATCGTTCCTTTCCTCTTTTAAGAATCCATTTTCATTTGAATATTTACTTTTTCAAAATGTTTCCCAATGTTTTTATACTTTTTGTCTAAAATTTGATTTATATAGTTAATATGCATAATATGCTTCTTTTTTCCAAATCTCTGAAATATTCCTTGTCATTGATTTCAATTTAAAAATTCTTCCTATACTTTTTTCAAACAGGAAGTCTCTGTGTTTCTTTTGTTTTACTTTGGCCAAGCGAATACTGAAATGTTGACTGTTGCTTCAGCATATGTATTCCCTTGGTTTCCTTCTATGTATAAGAAGCTAAGTAATAATACCGTTCTACTTACATTAATTTGATTAACAAGAAGCAATAATAATCTTCAGTAAGAAGTTTGTTTGTACAGCAGGTAGAGAAAGTCTGTGAATAGAATACATCACATTTTTTGACTGTGGGTAATAGTTTTTGTCTCTATCTAAATATTTTTGTTTCCACAAACATCCATATGTAAGACAAAACTTGAACCAACTCTATCCTTGGCCGCGCAGAGACCGAGTAGTTAGACCACTCACCTCTCACCTAGGTGGACCGGGTTCTATCCCAAGCGACCGCATGTAGGATTTGTGGAGGGCAAAGCGGTGCACGGTCGGGTTTTTCGGTTTCCCCCGCCATCACATTACACCGGTGCTCCATCTTCATTCCATGTATCATCAGTATCATCGCCTGCGGTACCATAGTAGTAAAATCGAGTCGTAAACACTAAAAAAAAAGCACTCTCCCCTGCCATCAAGCGTTAGAACGAATTGCCATAGGAGTATATCCACTAACTAGATGTTAAAAGGTAAATTCGTTGTTCATAAGAAATATTCCAAAGCCTAAGCTGCAACATAATTTTAGCGGCAGAATTATGTAGAAAAGAATGGTAAACGTTATAAGTTTATGGTAATCTAAATTCCTGATTCACCATCCTTCCTCTTCCTTCCACAAAAGCCTTGTTTGCAATTCATTATACTCCTAAGGGAGCTCTGGTTCCGCTTCAGGATTAACTTTTCTTTCCTCGAAAGGCAGATAACGCAAAACTAGCGGAAGCTCCAATTGGTGTTCCAACAATCGACTCAAAGCGCTAAAACCATGAGCACGCCAAATCCGATCCTTATGTACCATCTCTTTTTCTCCCCGCTTGTGCTCTTGATTTATAATGAGCCATCGATTAACTGTAATCTGAGATTCGAAACAGGTGCAGAAAACTGCGGGGAGCTCCGTCCCTTGTTTCTTTGGCTCAGATTCATGTCCCACATTACATCTTGTTATGTTGTCTCTTCCCTCCACTTTATACTTTCTCTGCACGTATAAGTAATTAGTAGGTAGAGAAGGTATTGTACTCCACGCAAAAATTATATGTCGAGATTTCACCGTAAATATGTTTTGAGGTTCCTTGAGTAAAAGAAAATATCATTTTTAGAAAAAAGTTTGAGATAAAGAGGTCAGATAATTCATTACTTGGCTTTAGGCGCAGTAAAATAATGCTTTTTGTTTCAGAAAAATATAATATTTCGCTGTTTTGTGGCAGCAAAGTTTTACATCGTGAAGCCATAATAAACTCCACTTTTTCTTCTATTGAACTGGCAAGCTTCCATACTCAATAGTTGTCTAATAACCTAAAAGTTGCTAAACTGAGCAAGGAACCTGGAACGGGGAACGGTCCATGGCCAGGTATTAGAGTGAGAAAGAAGATGAGTTGAATGGCAGAAAGAAACGGTGATAAATGGTGCAATTGGTGGAATGAATATGGGAAAGCCGGAGGAAATGTAGAAAAGCCGCCCAGATGCCGCCCAGAAGCCGCTTTGCCCACCACAAATCCCATGTGCTATCTACTGGGATCAATTCCGGGCCGCTTTGGTGGAAGGTGAATGGTCTAACCATTCAGCCACTTCCCTAAAAAGGGTAGAAAAAGTCACGAGAAGTGAAACATCAGATGTTTTTGAAAATGTGGATACTGAATTTTGTTTCGAATCCAGAAGTTTAACTGATTACTTTAGGTAAAGTAAATACAATTCTGATGTATTTCATTCACATGACTTTCTCTATATTTCTGTAACACATTATTGCTAAAAAATTTTATTCTGCTATCTTCCTCATGCTAATCGAGGTAAAAATTAACAAAATTTGTCTTATTATTTGCTTCCTTGTAAGTAAAAGGAAAGTAACAACACATTGGGCTAAAGGGAGAGTCAAATATTTTAAAAAAAATGGTTCCTATGTGTTTGAAATTCGCTTCTTTGCATGACGAGGAGTTGAACAGTTCCCGTATGAGATAGGTATTTTAAATGTGAAACCAATAATAAGGAATATTTCGGAAATGGTCAACTCCACAAAAAACATGTGACATACAGTGTGTGTTTTAACGAGATTTGCATTTTTAGGTAGTATGTTTTTGTCTATTTCTTACGGTTATTCAAAAGTCATCCTGAATGAAGAGGTCTTCAAAGGCTATTCCTAAAAAATTCCAGATATTCATTTTATTTTTCATGTAAATATCTTTTACGTATGGTATTTTAATCAAAATCGTTAGTGTTATTTTTTTTAGAAAATAAAAATGTTAGAATTTTGTTATATGTAAAGAGTAGTTTGGGGTGGAGAGGTTTTTGAGCTGCATCCTTGGAACATACTAAAATAAGTTCCCAAATTTTATCTTCCATGATTTTTCGTTTTTGAGTTATCGTGTTCACCGACACAAGGACGGACGGACACACTCACACAACTGATATTTTTTCTAAACATGCTTTTTTGAATACAGGGAATTCTAAAACCTATATTATACTAATATAATGGTGAAATCTTAGTATCTGGGTGGAGTGCTATACCTTCTCTACGTATGTACTACTGTATTAAGTAGAGAAAGTAAAAATGAAAAGGTGAAAGAGATATGTAAACATTAGTTCTGAAATAAATGACGGATCTATAGAAAACTGTCCTTGAATGAAAGCAAAGTCAACAAGCAGTAGAGTTTGGCCCGCGAACTTGTTATTATGTAACCTGCATATTTCTGTCCCGAAATTGTTTCGCATGGAATATCCGTTCTGTGGATGAGAAAATAGCTTCTGACGTCTCGTGCTACCTGCAACAGAATGACGCTATACTAGAGTTTATCGTGGATGGAATCGCTTTCTTTATTTCTTCCATCCGGGATATATTCAACAATGTAGCAAAGTATAAGATAACTTCTTTATGTTATTCATACCGAAAGTATGGACTTGAGTATATTAGATACAAGTTTGATTGTTGCTGTTATGTATGTTTGTAGTTAACAAAAATCTGTGCGAAACCTTTCTCCCCTGATACAAGTTCAATCCATCCAGGCAAAACAATTTTTAAGACAAAAATAAGGAAAGAACTGTGAGTAATGAAAGATTTTATTTATATTTTTTGCAGAATGGTGTGTAAAATATATATATATATATATATTTTTTTTTTTTGATAGTGTTTAAAATAAAATTGAATTCCCTGTTACAGTGCATAAAATTAAGTTTTGTAAGCATAAAAATATTAGATTTAAAAAAAAACAAAAAACAAAACCAAAACAGGTTAGTAACATACAGTGTTTATTAAACTTTTTAAGTAACAAATCTCCTATAGCAAGTTCCGCCACACCATCTATTTCCAATGAATTGTAATTGCATGTTGAAAAAACCTTCTAAATGGTTCAGCTTTTTTGTTGTTGTTTTTTTTTTTTTAATTATTCGAAGTTTAGTGAAACTAAGCAAAGAAATTGTTCTGAAGCCATAGAAGTTTAATAGTCATTTTCATTTCCAATGTTTATTTAAACACATATGGCCACATAAATAATCACTGTAGTAAATGCTCGTAAAAATGGTAATATTTATTTTATTTTAATTTCTAAATGCCGTTGCAAAGAATATTGTATGATTCACAAGTTCAAAATCTTTTTACGATTCTGGTCTGTTTATGAAACCATACCTGGCTTCATAAAGCCCACACTCAATTAAAAAGAAATAAGGCGACCTTACTTCATAAATATTATATTTTCACTTGATACATTGTCATTCAACACATTTAACTGTTGAGAGCCTTGTACCTTTTTCTAGAAACTAAGCATAGATGTCGGAAATCTACTCTTATGTTGATTGAAATTTGCTGTTCATTCTCTGGGGGCTGTAACCTTTAAGTCGTTTGAGACAAACAGCAGATTTGCAAACATTATAATGCACTTTAACATTTCGATACCTCTTGTGTATCGGACATTTTTTATTTTTTGGAAAAGGAGCCCAAATTAACAAGTTTAGTTTATTAATTCTAAAAGAGGAGAACTTAAACACTTTTGGAAAAAGAAATATTAATGCTGTGTGATAGAAGTAAACTTAAAATTCGGTTATTAATTCAAGAAAAGTGCACGAAATGTTTTATCACGACCTGTTTTCATGTAATCTTTTAAGCTTGCAGAACATAAATATTGCAGTGTACCCAGTGTGGGATAGGAGTCACCCCTCACTGCGCATTCAAGGGGTAGTAGTTCAGAGATATAGAGTTCGTACCTGCAGGAGGGAAGCAGATGGCTTCAGCATTTAAGGTTAGAACATTTGGTTAGAAAAGTCAGGAGCAAAATACACCAGATTGCAAGGAGACACAGGGCTTTTACTGTTTAAGAAATAATGTATGATTAAGGATGATAAAAACCAAGGGTTACCCAAACGCCATCTAGCTCTCACCTGCTACATAGTACATCTTGCAGTTAACATTATTTAAATAAAACTAGGCCTGGTCATAACATTATTGGCTCAGATGAACAAGGCTTTGTGATCTAGTTTTTGGTGTTTTTATAATAAAATCCATGCATATGCCAGCAAGGCTTTAAAAGGAAACAGCTATGTCATCATTTCTACATCTTGCCACTAATATTGATTGCTGAAACTGGTGTAATACATCTTACCAAATAAAATGTAATTCATTCAAAATGATCATATTGGGTACCCTACATAAATCAGAATATATGTATAAACAACGAAGAAAAGGCTTGGTTTTTAGTCTTGCAACCTTATAGTTCCCAACTTGAAAACATAAAACCTTGATTATTATGTGAGTGCTGGAGCAAAGTTTCACCTCTGCTGTCCCTGTTGTACTGATTAATGAAAGATAGGTCGAAACTTCGTTGACTCTTTACTATGAATTTAACAAGAATTTTACTTTCTCTACACGTACTATGTACACAGTGTATAGAGAAGGTATTGTAATGCACCCA